>OX578272.1:85806259-87006259 GCA_951217065.1 Baccha elongata | reverse complement strand
TTCATACCTACTTTGTGAAAAAATGATATTTTTTTACATCATTAACAATATGATGGCAATAGAAGTAACGTATGCTTCAAAAAGGCATTTCCCTGCTCTTTGGATATTGGGCAATCCTGGAAGTACTTGGAAATCAACTTTTCCAACAAGTTTGAATTTAACAAGCACAGGGTTGATGTTAAAAAAAATTTAATATTTCTTTAGACTTGGTTCACCCGCTACCCTTGAAGTGAAATGGACTGAGTATAAAGACAAAACGACTTGTGTATAAAGACAGTTCATAAGACCCGTTTTGACCTGTTCCATTTATGGTTCACGATATCACCATGAAGAAGATCAAGATGTTTGAAAAGAAGATGATCCGCATTTGTACAGTACTAAACAGATATCCAGTCACAAATAAAAAAAAACTATATGAAGAAGCAAAATTGATCTTTATTGATCAACATATGCAGGAGCTCTCTGGAAGAAACATCAGGAACCTCGAAAACCATCCGAACTTGGAAGTTCGACAACAAATCCATGACTGCTCTTCGCAACCGCGCTGGCTGGGGTTACTTTAGGTATGGGATTTGGAGTGGGTGCAAGATTTGGTCTATATCAAAAGTTTTCAATAACGTTTTTTTACAATTTTTTTTACCTATGGACTTCCAAATTATCATAATTGCCATGGGTATTGTTTCTATTTGAAGCAAATATAAACACCATAAGACAAAAATAAATGCTTGATCGCTAATGTTTTTTTTATTACTTCACGTTAATTTGGTTTACCGAGAAGTGATACTTTTTTGGATATCCTTTAACAGCAATTTTCTGTAAATCTTACGAAAAACTCATACGTACTGAATATAGAATATGGAACCATATCATAATGTTATTAAATGTATCTTATGTTATCTTAAAATACAGAAAATAAGCGTGTATTTTTTTTATTTTGTAGACAGTAAAGTATCTTGTTTCGACTTAAGTGAAGGAAAATCAGGATTTGAAGTTTATGGAAATATCTTATGTCAACATTAAGATGATTTGGCTTTTCTCAATTTTCCTGAATTTTCAGGGAAGTTTTATCTTAAGTCGACTTAAGAGTGAATATATTTTTGGTTTGCTCAAGGTTAAGTATCTTTAGTTAACTTAATATGTTTTACTTTTTCATAATTATTACAAATTCTCAAGAAAAAATCATCTTAGGTTTACTAGTTCGATTGAAGAAACTATCTTTCATGGACTTAAGATATTTTACTTTGTGTCAACATACCATTTTCCTACATAAGATGATTTTTTTTCCTTTATAAAAAGGAAGATTAAAAAGATAGGAGAATGCGGGTAAGATAGAACTGTGCTGCTCTGTATTGGCAACATGGTGCTGTAAAAAAAAGCGAATCATCTTAAGTCGACTTAAAATGTTTTATCTTTTCAGTCGAGTGCTAATTTACTTAATAAAATAATTTTATTTAGTAATAAATTATTTTGTTTACAATGAATTGAATTCATAATTACAAACTAATTCCATATTTTTAACTTGAAAATGGCAAAATAATGTTATAAGTCACTTGTTGAAATTTTCAGAGAATTTTTTTTAATTCAAAATAATATGAAAAATAAGAAAATTGTTTTCACAAATTAATTTTATATTTTTCTTTGTTTTTTAAACGTTGGTAAAATTTTAATTTTAGAAATTTTAGTATGCTCCCACCTAAAAATTTTAAAAAGTGACTTGTAACATTAAGCGATTTGACAACAGATACGATGAATTGTATGTCTGTAAGTCTGGATGTATCGACTCGACAATCACATCACAGCCTTTAGCGATTTCTAATTTTAAAATTTTACGGATTTTCTTTAAACTTAGAAAAATATCCCCTGATGGGGTTTTACTTGCGATTATTGGTATAAGCATGTATACTATCAACTTGTTTTTTTATACTCTTATATCAATTATCCTTGATAAGGCATGAGAAATAAAGAAAAACAAACACAAATGTATGCAGAAGAATTTTTTTAAAAAGTTGTTAAAAAAATCGATTTTTTCGAAAACTGGACCTACGATTTTGGGAAAAAAAATTGATAAATATATTATAACTGGCGTACCAATATTTTCTCGGAAAACTCTGGTTTGTTATAAATTAATTTTGAAAGTTTTTTTTTATATTTATTAATTTGTCTAATTATTGCATTTTAAATAGGTATATACCTATTGAAAGAATTCAAAAAATTATTTCATAATGCTTAAATTGAAAGACTACAGCAGTCAGGAGAAGAACGCTGGAACCAGTTGTGCTTTTTTTGCTGTTAAGCCTTAGCTCACTTGATATATGAGCAAGTTTGTGCGACCCAGCTAACGGTTCATACCATATAATCGATAATTCTATTTTTATCGAAAACATACGACCGTTTTCGATAAATTTTTATATAATTGAGTTGTTGCCAATGATGATTTTTTTTTTAAGAAAAAGTTTGTAACAGTGCCTAATCGTAACTGTTTTTTAATACGAATATCTTTTGAACGGTTACACCGATTTTGACGAAATATGATATCCTAAGAGCACTGCTAAACCTAATTAATACTGGCAAGTGAAATTTTGGAGAAAAGAACTTTTTTGAAGAACTAAAATATTTAGTCATCACATCATAAAGATGCTTTGCATGAAAGCTGCAGAAGGACAATAAAGCTGGATTGATTTAGAAGTAACCGAGGAAGCTGTCATAACAAAAATACCGCTTTTAACAAAATAACCAACAAGTTCTCCAATACTGCCATGCTCAAAGAAGAAACGATGTACACGAGATGTAATCATAAAGGACGACAATCTCGACGCCAATATTACGTAACAATGGCTAAGAAACTACTAAAACAAACAATTGCAACGACACTAACATTCAGTTGTCCTCGGACAAATAGAACAATCGAAACCAGAAGACTTGCCGACATTTTCTGGGATAATGTTTAGAAAGATAAATTAATTCCTTGTGAAAAGTCGCAATCTTTTCATATATGTACATAGATGATATGTTATAGCGGGATCCCAGAAAATCTGATCCAGCTGTGTCGTCTTGCAATAATTCAGAAACAGTGAGTCGCATAGGTTTTACATTGATCGGGACTTTGATCAGTGTTGTATAAGACTATAAGTGCAACAGAAAATTTTGAAGTATATAGGTAAGTAATGCAAAGGATATCGATCACTACTCAATAAACTAATCAACCTAAGATGAGAATCCGAATATTATTTTTTATAGAATTAAAGTCATTAAAAAAATTTTTGGTTTTGATAATTTGAATTTGAAATTTTGTAGGTATAAACAAGGAAAATTAGGTTTTGAAAGTAAATTTCTGAAGATAATTTGACATAATCTATTTTAAATAAAAGAATATTATAACTGAATTAATAAAAATAACAAGAAAATTAAAACGCACTCAGTTAAAACAAAGTGATCTTAAAATTTCATAGACTTGTAGATAACTTGAAAACTTCTGTTTCTTATAACTTTTCTATATTCTTCTATATTATTTAATATTTTCGTCTTCATATATCACACTGAAAAAAATCGACATTTTTATCCATTTGTTTCTTTATTACAAAACACTTTTCAATAAAATTGTTCTCTGTTTAAATAAATATTTCTCAATTTAAATTGAAAATAACTACCAAAAAGCTATATCGAAGAATATTGGTATACCTAGAGATACGATTTATCATATAACAATGAAACACACCACTTATTATCCATATCGAAATAGTTAAAACGAAATCCTTATCCTTTGCTTTATCGAAATATCCATGACAATTAAAAAAAAAACAAAAGAGATTAAAAAAATACAATAATACTTTCACTGACACAAATAAAATATTATGCGGGAATGTCCTTTTGGCAATATCCTGTCGGTTCCGTATTTGGCAAATGCCATCAGCACGACGGAACACAGTTAATACGGAATGTACACAACATCACGCATGTGAAAGTGAACAAATTTTACATTCATTTCGGAAAAAACGGAACCAGAAAAAGGACTAAAAACTCACAGGACAGTAGGGGGTTCAATTTATATATATACCATCAGTTGTGTTATAGGGATGTTGAGATAGGGGTGAAAGTAAACTTTTTGGAACTGGTAAACCACTTCAATATACGAACATCCATAAGGGTAGGTACAAAACAACAACAAAAAAAAAAAGGACGAGAGATAGAGGTCAACATTGAAACGAGCTTACATCAGAAATTGGTCGGTATGGGAAAAGCATAGTCGAACATACAAGTCGTCCAAAACAAATTTCCGCAGTTTGTTTTACTTTTTTCAGTTCAGCAGCAGAAATCATTGATTCCTGTCGTTGAAATGGCCAAATCAATAAACAATGCAAAGAGGCCGGAATAATATGAACATACAAACGGACGACCGACGACGACTCGGGACGAACCGAGTCAGCTTGGATAAAGAACAGAGGCGAGTGCAGCAATTTTTTTGTGGATCAATGAACAGCAGTAATACGGGGCAAAAGAGGGGTCACCACCTACCTTAAGGTATTGATATAGCAAAGAGAATTGGTTGTTATACATTTTGAAATGAGTTAACTCACACGACGAGAGGTGTTATTGGAAAATGGAAGGATATCCTTTTGGATTTAACGATATGGAGTCTTTTTTGTTTTATATAATCGGATGGAATGAATAAATTCTTTTATTTTGTTTTTGTTAGCGAGTCAATTTAATATTAAAATCTATGAAAGAGAATAGCGACTGAGCAAAATTACGGGCCTCATAAAATAGTATAGATATTTATTCCTTTCTTTTCGTTAGTTACATTTAGCTTCTTTATGGTTTTATGAATTATTCTATGAGGAAGAAAATGAAATTTAGAATATTTTACAATCTATTAAAAAAAAATCCCACTTAATGAATATTAACAATTTCAAAAAATGAAGGTGGATCCTCAAGTAACATTATAGATGGTATTAATTTTTATCAATTACAAAATTGTAAATACATCATTTGTGCATATGGCTGCGCCACGCCAGCCGTCTTATTGATGACAAGGATCACACTCATCTCATATCTTGATCATAAGATACTAAACATAACCCAAGAAATTTCTTCTCGTCTCTTGTAAGATCGGAGACTTTCTCATAAAATGATGTTCATATCTTCACAAACCTCTAAATTGCACATAAGATAAAGTTGGTCTTATAGAACTTTCAATATTTGTTTCATACCAAACAAATATTGAATGAAACAAATATTGAAATTTCTCCTCTTTAACAGAACATTTCAGACATCACTTCTACAGTTTAACTGTAATTAAATTAGTAGCGATCATACATAGTGCGCGCTATTTGGCTGTAAAGATTTCTACAAGGGTTTCTATGCAAAAAATTTAATGCTTATAGCTCATCTCGTCCTAAGATTCTCATTTAGACGTGAGATGTGTTCATTACTTCTTTATACCAGCAGATTTTCTTTTCTTTTGATTATAATGATCCTTTCTATTATATAAATGGGTAACTGATGCGCAATCTTTAGTATCAAACATAATATTAAAAGTGTAGTTTCTTTTTATATATTTACAAACAATCAGTTTATAGTTTAACTGGTTTTGGCTTGAACAACATTGGCAGCCAATCGCTCTTCTTGAAGCGCTTCTTGGTTTTCACACCGGAAAGGTTGCCTTTGCGGGGGAACTTTTGGTTGGCCAAGAATTTCTGGTCCATACCCAATGTACCCTCATGACGGTTGCGAGTTGGCCTCTTGATACCGTTGCGATGAGCTTTGCGATTTTCAATTGTATTCCTAAATTACATCAGTCTTTTGCCCATTTTCGGCATGGCAACAGAGCCCCGCTTCCCATCATTTGACTACTTATAATTTTGTTTGTATTTAGTTATTTTCGGATAAGCCGCGTTTTGAAATTAAGGAGTGCACTTTAGTACTTTACATACAACTTACAATTTAGTTTTTAAATTGCACCGAATTTGGCCAAATTTTATTTTCTAAGACTACTGCTAAATTTGAATAATACTGCAAACAAAATTTTGAAAAAAAATAATTTTTGAAAAAGATTTTTTTTTTTTTTAAACAGATATTTATAATTTTTTTGAAAAAAATACGACCAATTTCGATAAAATATTATATGAGTGATTTTTTGCCAATGGTGATGTTCGTCATCTATTTTTTTTTTTTCAGAATCAGCTTATTAACGTTATTCCATACATTTGTTTTCAAAAGATTTGTTTGAAAAAAAAAATATTTCTAAATATAAAAACTGAATTTTGTTCATAAAAAAAACTGGTCAAATGAATTTTCCAGTCGTGAACACGAAAGTAACTTTCTGCAAGAGCAAGTTTGGGTGACCCAGTCGTACCATTTATTTTTTTGTTTAGTATTTATAACAAAATTTGTCTGCATTGAGGTGCGAAAGTATTCTATACAGTCTTATGTGTAATACATATCTCACTAAGAGTGGAAACTCGTGAAGCGGGCCACCCAGGTACTGTAGAACAAGAAGACATTCATCTGTTTGCATTTCTCAATCTCAATTAAATTTATATATCGTTGCAAATAATCGGTCGTCCTTAAAAGGGTGAATTATTAAAAAAAAATGTGTTCATAAGAATAGTAGAAAAAAAGTAGAAAAAGTTTAATACCAATCGTGGTAGCAGAGAGTATTCTGTGTATATCATGTATATTATTCTGTTACAACCATTGTATATACATTTCTATAGTATTTTCATGCTGCATAATGACCGCCTGGCCATCTTAAGAAACTTGTGAATAACACACTTTTAGGTTCGTGCATTTACTAGTTGTCTATTTTGTAACCCTGACAACAGTCGTAAACATATATGATTTTTGTTTTGTTTACGACTCTTGCCAAGGAAATATGGATTTTAGAGCCAATAAAATACATTATATATTATTAATTTGTTTTGTTGGCGACTATTTTTAGAGTAACAGAATAGACACTTAGTAAATGTAAGAACCTCTAAATGTGCGGTTCACAACTTTCTTTAGATGGCGCTGCTCCATGATTGTACTATAGAAATTTATATACAATGGTTACAACAAAGAAACTTACTAATACATATTTCTTTTCATCATTTTTTGTGCAAAATCGCTTAAAAGATAGTATATAAATAGTTGCATCAAATCTTAGTATTCAACAAGAGCGACACTTTTTTGTATTCGAAAAAAGTAGTGAAAAGTACTATATGAAATTCGGGATTTTGGCTTTAAGGATTTTGGCATTAGAGATTTAAGCGTTGATTTGGCATTCGGGATTTTGTCCTTTTAAGATTATGGCATCCAGGATTTCGTTCTCAACCTCCAAAACACACTTACGGCCATATTATTCACTCGTTAAATCCAGATGTAAAATCAATTCCAAAAATCAATTATCCACTTTACCCAAGTTTGATATTGTTTATTTATAGAAATATATAAGAATATAAGAACCGAAACAAGCGGAAATCTGCGTATTAACAAGGTGCTCACTCGCCGTCAACACTGATGAGTGCAAAGTGAGCATCCGCACGAAAAAGCTAATTTGAATCAATAATTCAACGAGTCCACTTAATTTAATGCTAAGTCTTCTACTTAAGGCGTGTTTTGTTGGTAAGTGTTTAGTCACTTTAGCAAAATTTTGTATGGGATACGAAAAGTGGCGATAAATTGGTCAGTAATTAAAGTGAACATAAAAGTGAAGATAAAATCTTGGAATGCCTGGAAAGTTTTGGCGCGAAATATAATGTCAATACATTTTTTGCTTAAAGATTGGTGGCACCTATGACAGCTTAAGACATGGACTCCATATACAATGAATATAAATGGATGTGTTCATTGTGTTTTCCTTTAGGGCCGCGTTTTGCGGAAAAGTAAGAAGCTTTCAACCTACGAAAGTTGAGAGAAAGTTGTGATGATATTGAACTTTTCGCTTAAAAACAAATAAAAATTGGTCAAAGCGGATCTTTAAATAAAATTATATAATTTGGAATTTAATTTGGTAATATTTAACCTAAATAATGATTATTTATCCGGTTTTTATTTGTTTGTAGTGGAAGGTGGGATACAAGTTGACCAACTCGGCATATACAAATAGCCATACTTTGCAGACACATCCATAAAATTATTTGAAACTTCGGCTTGGCATAAAGTCAAGAATACCAACTTTGAAATAAAATAAAAAAGTGGATACAAAAGTGAATATAGCGTTTCATTGGTTCTTTCCAGTGCTGACTAACTAAAAATTACCAACAAAACACGACTTTAGTTGAAATTATTTTTATTTATTATTCTATATTTATTAATTTAGGTAGGTATATAGAATAGGTATATAGAATTTGTATTATAACAAAAACATTTTATATATATATATAAGAAATAAAGATATTTAAAGTAAGAAAAATCGGAAAATATGGTTTTATATGAAAGTAAACGAAAAAAAGAATAATTTAAAAACGGATTTAAGTTTTAAACTACTGAATAATATGGCCGTTACATTTTTTTTTTAAAGTAAGTGCAGAGAAAACATCATGTCAAAATTCATCTTTGAAAAACTATACCTAATATGCTCTGATGAGACTCATCCCAAATGAACCAAATCTTTTATCATATCTCTTGACTTTTTACTCAAACGTCGTCAAATTAAAATAAAATCTTGTTTTTATTAATAAAAACATAACCGAGATCAACAATATTTATAATTTATTATACTAAAGTCGTTCCTAACTAATTCATAGTCTTATCTTCTCAAAACTAATATAAATATACATACATCTTTTGTAATATCAATCTAGTGCAATCAATTGAGCTTTATTTTCAAGAACACTTCTTCCTTGCAACTTATATACATAATCCCATATAGAATTAAATAACTTTTCATGGTTCTTGTAATATATGTATGGATGTTTTGTACATAAATAAATGTTCGTATAAGGAGCTTTCTTATACCACCTTTCCCGTTTACTTCTAACAAAAAGAAACTTAACATTACTGTTTGGTAGATACTTCTTGAACAAACTCTTAAGAATTTCTTAAATCTACTTTTCTGTAGGTTGCACGTTACAAAACAACAGAAAAAGTGATACAAGTTGTGTGCAAGAAGAAGAAAAAGTATATAGGTATACAGATATCTGTTTGGAAATTTTCTTACACTTTAGCTGCACTCATTGTTCAACATTTTGTTACACACTTATATGAATGCACAGTAGGTACCAATTTATATGTTATTTCTTTCTACAAAAAGGTGAATCTTAAATCCTCTAAATTAAATCAAGGACGACACTCAATGGTTGTGACGCAAACAAACCCCGAAAGATGCACACAAAACACTCCCTGGATGTTGTAGCTGTTCGAAACAGTGAAAACAACTCCATCTTTAGCAAAATGAAATGAAAATTGGTACAATAGGTACCCACTACTGCATCCATACAAAGAGCCTAACATACCAGGAACTTGCATTTGATAGTGAACATAGTAAATATATAGGGACTATAAGGAGTAGAGGGTTTATGGTGTTGCAAGGATTGTGTTTATTTATTTATGTGTACCTGCAGCACTGGGAATATGTAGACATGTGTGTACAATAATGCTGTTTTACATGCCATATACACGCTAATACGATTTTCCAGAGCTAAGGATCCTCCTGTTGAAAAATGAGCAGGGAGTAGAGCTTACCTCACTTCAATTGTATTCTATATGTGCAGAAGACAGGATGGGATTTGATAATGATGGTCCTGCTGTTTGGAATTCCTTTTTATTTAATAATATTCTTTTGAATTAAGTTTTAATTCTCTTTTGTTATATTAATGATTTCCCTGCCCAAAATATTTGATACACAATATTCGATTTGTACCTGATTTTCAGCTTCTATGTGTATCATATATGATCAACACACATATACAAAGTACTTCACTGTTCCGGGACCATACCAAATTTGTTTAGTAAACTTTTTATTTCAAAACTTTCTTAAAAGAAATACTTGTTTCGCTTTACTGTCCAATGTATCATATTTGATACACAGAACTCAATTTGTATTTTGTTTTAACACTTCATTAACAAACAATGTTGAAGATACCCCCTCTCTCTCTCTCTCTTTGATGAACGAAAAATGGACAGTTATTAACGCCTGTGTATTTAGAACGTAGCACACTGAACGAACTGCGAAAAACCGGTTAGGTTAGTTCTGATGATACCCTTCGTCGTATCATGGGATCGGATTGTTAAAGAGAAGAAAAACGATACCAAAAAAGTATTCTAAGGACTCCTCACCAAAACTTAGGATTTTTGAGAACACCCCAAAAACCCAACTAAAGTCCTACTATGAGCTTGTTTAGAAGACTTAGAATTAATGTTAGTCTAGAGTGGTGAATTCTCCTCTGATTACACAAATTATGTACGTGGTAGTAATTCTTGAAAGCACCAACCAGGGCTGTCATTGCATTTCTCAAGTTAGCAGTACCTCACTAGAAAAAAAGCAGTACACAGCAGTACGCCAGTAAAATAAATTCGTTCGAAGGGTTCGTTTTTCTCGAAACTGATTGATGGTATGATAAAAAATTTCAAGACACTTTATGTAGCAGGTTATATAAATAACAACTCTTACCGTAACAGTTTTCCCGAAAAGTTCACAATTTCCAAAAAAAAATTGCAAAAACTGAGTTTTGACCCCTTCTCGTCCCTCACTTAACAAATTATGGGTACTTTTAAGGATTTGCTCAAGACATGAAAACAAAGCAAGTCTCCAGCAAAATCGAGCTTTGTCGGCGAAATTTTTGGGCTACAAGGCTACAACAACGTTAAGAAATAAAGAGCTTTTCTTGGGTTTATTTATTATTTTGTTCTTAAAATCAAGTCTTTTCACTTCCCGGAAAAGAATATTGAAACAACTACTGTAATGTAAATGACATGCCTTTTCCAATATTAAGGATTAGGGGTAAATAAAGATGTTTTCAATACTTTAACTCAAGACGGTCACCATTTAAGTCAGTGTCATTATAAGTTGAATCTCAATCAATGTTCTTTATAGACCTTAAGTTCTCATCCTTTTAAAAACATTGAACATGTATTTAAGCCAGTATATCGTCATATCAGCAAATTTCTTGTATTAAAAAGGTAATTAAAAAGACCTGAAGAAGAACCGTTCGTTGGCCATTCAGGAACTATGTTTGATTTGTTTTAAACAGTCTCACAAGTTGAGAGAATTAGGTAAGTTAACAATATTGCAAGGCCAAAAGTCAAGTCAAAAAGACAAATTGTAAAGTACAAATTGTTGATCACTTGTAGAATAAAAATCAAAATTCAACCTCGTTTTGGGTTGCGATACTTGTCTCTAGCAAAACTCCTCAGTTTTAAGCTGATTCCCATGCAACTTGCGACGAGTATTCAAAGAACCCGAAATTCACAAATCCTTCAGCCCTGAATTATTGTTGCGAATATATATGTCTACCCTTAACTAATTATACTAAAGTTTGTTCTCTCCAAGGTTGTGGACACGCTGGTAAACTATCCTCTTAAAAAATAACTTGAATAGTACTAATTTCGTATCGTTTTTTTGATGGCTCATAATTTCGAAACCTGGTGGAACCAATATCTAATCTTTTAGATTTTGTATATAATTCTTTTTTACAAAAAAGCAGAACTTTGGCTGTGTTAGCAGTACGGCAGTACGGAGCCTCAAAAAGCAGTACAAATACTGCAATTGCAGTACTTCGATAGCCCTGCTCCCAACACTCCCAATTCAATTCCGAAAGGAAAATTTGCACTCTAAGCAATTAAGGGATCGGTTTTAGGGACGGTTTGAGTTACAAAAAAAGTAACACATCTTAAAAATTTGCAACATTTTCAAGATATGTAAACAAAAAACTTTTTTGTATACTTTTTTGTTAATTATAACACAAAAATGAAAAAAAAAAGAAAGGAAAAACTTATAAAAAAGACACAAATTAAGGAAAATGGACAAAAACATTATAACTTAACACTTTAGGTTTTCACTTCTTATTTTTTTTTTTTTTTTAACGAGTAGGGTCTCCTCATTTCAATTTTGGGTATTGCCTTCCTAAAACTGGACTTTAAAAATCCTTACACGATATGCACAGCTTGGTTTTCCCGGCGCACTTAAATTGCTCGCCTTTACCAAGACTGAACAGAGGCTGCCTGGAGTAGAGTCTTATTTTCACCGATGAGCCCAGGTTTTATCCGTGCTCACCAGATGGCCTCAGCAGATCGTGTAGAGCATCTGGTGAAATATACAATCAGTAAACTCCAGTTTCGACGTCAACAAAATTCTTGAGGAATATGTAGTTCTATTCTCACCATTTATTGGAAAGAAGTCCTTGTTCTAGACCACACTTTTCAAGGTGCGTTACTACTTAAAAGAAATAGAAATCAATGTGATGGCTATATCGGCTCTTGGTATAGGAATAAGGTGTTTTGGACGATACATACCGACTGACAGACTGACAGACACTCTAACAAAATGTCTATAGAAAATTTCTTTCTCTGTTGTAGTAGTGTAGTGGGCACGTATATAAATGTACCTTGATTTACAGTTGTAGATTTGAAAGTGAGACATGACTTTTTTTTTGCGGGACTTTATTATTCATTTTTGCAATGGGGGATTATAACTTCATTTGGGGGACAGTCCCCCTCAATGGGGTACGTTTGGCCGCCTTAAAATAGAACCATGTTGCTTGGATACTGTATTTGAAATTGCACAAATAGAACCAGTTGTAATGTGAATATTGACTGAAAACTTTTTTGACAAAACAATTTACTTTGAAAGGTAGTTCGTATGACTACTTATAATGCAGTTAAGCTGTGTAATTCAATTAACATTAGGTGAATTAGACAACAGCAACCTGTGGACACCAACACTTTTTTTGGCAGGAGTTATAGCTATTTGCTAGCTAACCACCCGAAATCATCAGACTCCTTTTTGAGCGGATTTAGCGGTCGTTATCGTTTTTCAAAATTTAATTTATTTGGAACTTGCAGTTACTAATGAAATTAAACAAATTTTGAATAAAATAACTGTAATTCTACTGCTAACGGTAAATTCGACTGCTTAGAAAATATAAAACAAAACCGAGGGTGAAAAACTATTCGAGGGTTCTAGATTTCTACTCTATTACTATAAGGAAAATCAAGTGTTTGGAAAAGCAATAAATCGGAAACCTATCCAAGAAACAACTCGTTAAGCTGTTTTATAGATCTGTCTGGAAACATGATTTGATATTGTAAAAATACGAAAAGTATTGAAATCCGTAAAAAAGAACTTCTGTTTTGCCTTGATCTGAGTCTCAATATTACCAAAATATGTACAACTTTTCAAAGAAAGCTTCTTTGGTAACAAAGTTTTATCAACCAATATCTGACAGGTGACAAGTATGGAAATTGCGTAACGTTATATGTGCAGCGAAAAAAGAAAAAAAAATAATTTAACTGGTGAAATGAAAAAAGCAAAATCAGACTTATTAAAATGATGCAAATGATGAGGGACCAAAGGCTCTGAATCTGGCCAGGCACTTTAATACTCTTTGGATATTAATACACGGAACTTGTATCACTAGAGTGATAAAGCGAACTGTACCTTGACATCGCAAAAAGAAAAAAGAAAAGCAGTAAGTTCCACCAATACTACCGAACATTGAGACAAACACAGAACTATTAGTTTGAAGACCAAGAAAAATCGAAACACGTTCTTCCTATCTACATTAACATTCTATCTTAAATACATGAGTTCTGCTGACAAAGTATAAAATTATTCTTAAATTGAATTGGTATTTACGATTTTAATAAAATTAAATAATTAGACAAAATACCATTACAAAATAGCAAAATAAGGTCATATGAATTATATTAAACCAATGTTGTCACTCTTATTTCTTTATCTCTATATTATTGTATCTTATTTGATTATATTACCTTCAGGGCCGGACCAGCTATACGTGCAAGAGGTGCAAATGCGCAGGGCGCTTAACCCAATGGGCGCAGTGAGCAAGCATTGAAAAAGCCACTATCTAACAACCAACACATACCTACCTACTTATACCTACCTACTTTTTAATTTTAATTTTTTTGTTTAATACCGCACAACAATTTTGATATCCATCATATTATAACTGCTAATTTTGAATTTAAATACAGAAATACTAACCATCCCAACACAATAATAAGTCGATACCTGCCTTTCTACCCATACCCACCCATACCCACAGTAACATAACTTTTTTGCAAAGTGCACGATTCTGTATGCCTCCAGCTCCAACAACAGAACAAACAGACACAAATTATTCTCTTTTTCAAACTGCCGACGTTATTCTCACTCACCACATTCATCGTGTGTATAAGTGAAGGCATTTATTTTATTTTCACAACCCTCCCCTATGCTATCTAACATGATAAAAAATTCTTCCACAGCAGATACAGACAGTTAACAGCGCGCAAAATCCTAACGTGCGCGCGATGTCAATTCTTTCATATGAAAACGATTTCAACAACATCACTTAAACAGCTATTTTTGGGTGAAATAGTGATACTCAATAACTTAACAGCGCGCAAAATTGAAAATTGCGCCTATGAATTAAACTCTTCCTGTTGAGTGTTTTTTTTTTTTCAAGTTTTGTTTTAGTACTGGCCTCTCTTGATGAGTGGAAATGTAGCACTGTGCGATTGCGATGTGCTGTCGCTGTGCTGTCGTCTGTCGGGAGTCAGGACAGCACAATGGGGAAGGAGGTATATGGATGTGTGAGTATGAGAAGATGGTTTATTATAGGTGTCGTTGTCGTTCCTCGTTAACGAGTGGATCTTTTTTAATCAGTTCTTCTTTTGTCTACTTTTTTGTTCTTGCCAGGCATTGTTTTCATTGTGACAAAAGGATTTTTTGACGAATCTAATTGCATTATTTGTCTATGTTGGCAGTGTTGTTATTGCGGTCAAACTAAAAAACTCAAAACAAAAGAATCGAAAGAGAATCATTTTTGAGAATTAATTTTGCCTCGCGCAGGGTCCAGTAGTGTAAACTTTCCCGTCGTATCTAATGTGTTCAGTTTTGTGTTTACATTTTTTTTATAAAAAGCTATTGCTATTCCGAAGTGAAAAATCTTTTTGTGCACAATAATTAATAAATCAAATTCTTAAATTGTAACAGTCCGTGTAATTTTTACATAGCAACAAAAAATGCGTTTTTACTATTAACAAAAGTGTTTTTTGTTTCTACAAGAACCTACCTACATATAGTTAAAAAAGTAGGTAGGCAAAGAAAAAGTGATAAAATATATAAAAGTACATCTGTGAAAGTGCAACTGTAAGTAAAAAAGTGAAACTGTGAAAGTGCTAAAAACTGTCTCACGAGCAATATTTTTTTTTTCTAAAATGGAGAAAAAAAGGCATCGGGGGCGGCAGAAAATCGAAAACGGCGAGAATTGTTGAGGCCGGCAACAACACGCAAGCAGGTCAGCTTAGCAAATTTTTAGAAACAAAGCCATCCTTCAGGTGCACATATTTTAAACGTTCCAAATCACGATAACCGGTCGTGGAAGATATAGCGATTAATTTAGAGGCAGATGTTTGGCAAACTCAGAGGCTTTTTTCGAGGATCCCTGCTATTTTTTTACTTAAAAAAAATTAAATTTTTTTCAGTTCCTATATTTTTGTGATATATTTTTTAACTTAATTTTACAATAATTTTTGTATTCTTTGGTTGCAATTATTTTTGTGATATATTTAATTTCCTAGTTATTAATAAAAATCCTATTTATCTATTTATATTAGATATACCTAAGTATTATTGAGGAATAGGACTCCTTGGGATACCTCGTTAAAAAAAACGCATTACAAAGGAGGAAATTACATTTTCCTCGAAAAACTACTAATAGGGGGCGCTATTTATGAAGCTTGCGCAGGGCGCTAATTAAGCTCGGGCCGGCCCTGATTACCTTTAGAGATAAATTAATAAAGTTCTATCTGGAAAAATAAATATATTAACGTGAAACAAAATTCTATAAGGCACTTAAAACCTATTTCTCCTGTGTTTGTATACCAGCTAATCGTTGAGCAACAAAGTTCTATAAAAATTATTCAATTAAATTACTGCGATATATTTAAAATATATTAGAAGTAATCAAATCATTTAAAAAATTTAATGTTTTTAGTAGAAATCACATTTGAGCCTTCGTTTTCTCGTGAGTGACTGCAAATTTCTTACAAGCAATAAATTGATTTGTATTAATCAATCAGGCTTTCGACCCAAGCACAATTGTACTACAGCCTTAATTGAAGTAATTGAAAATATCAGAAATAATTTGGATAATGATAAAGTGACTTTATTAACGCTTCTAGACTTTTCTAAGGCATTTGATACCGTCAATAGTTTTATTCTCTGTGAAAAACTTAAAAATCAATTTAATTTTTCGTTTCCATCAATCAAGCTTATTCTCTCTTACTTAACCGGTAGAACTCAGGCAGTTTTTGCTAACAATGTTATGTCAAGTTTTCTCCCTTTGCAGAGAGGTGTGCCTCAAGCCCGTTGAATTCTTCTGTGCACATGTTCGCAGATGACGTTCAATTATATAATAGTTTTCATCTAGGTATGCTCGAGAATGGTGTGCATGAAGTAAGGACTTGAATAATAGTGTTATATGGTCCCGCAAAAACGATCTCTGTTTAAATCCTAAAAAAACTAAATGCCATCTCCAGAACTTTATCTGACACAGCATATTTTCCTGAAATATATTTAAATAATTGTGCTATCCAGTTCGTCGATTCTGCAAAAAATATTGGACTAATATTTAATAAAACACTTAGTTGGAACACTCATATTAATTTGACATTGGGTAAGGTATATGGAGGTCTTCGATTGCTCTGGGCGTCTCATCATATAACGCCCTTGAAGACTCGGTTAATATTGACCAAAACCTTGATTGTGCCCCTTATGCTTTTCTGTTGAGAGGTGTTTAGTAATTGTGACTTCGAACACAAACGAAAACTGAACGTTGCATTCAACAGTATTGGGCGATATATTAATGGTCTTAGAAGATATGACCACATCTCAGGTTTTTCCAAGTCTATCTATGGCATTTTATTTGACAATCTACTTAAATTACGAACCTTAACCATGCTCCACAATATCATACAATCTCATCAGCCTGATTACTTATATAATAAAATTAATTTTTCGCGTTCTGAAAGATCGGGCAACCTTATTCCACTACGCTACAAATTCTTGGTATCTGAACGGCAGTTTTATGTGCATTCTATTCGTTTATGCAACTCCCTCCCTCGCTCTGTTAGAATTATAAGCAGCCCGGCCTTGTTTGGAAAAATGTTAAGAGAATTCTTCTCTTAGCTTATTTGTTTATGCTATCAGTGAGTGATGATGTTGATGGTGATTGTGATGTTGATGAATTATTTAATTAAATTTTCCGTTAATTTTGTATTTTCATAAAAAAATTTTTTTCTTGATATAATATTGTTTGTTAATCTGGTTAATGCATATATATTTTCAATTTATAAATACAATGCACATTTATTGTAAAAATAGTATTAAGATACTGAAATTTACTCTAATTTATAAGATACTATATCTTACAGAGTACAATTATACGTTAAATAAATGAAATGAAAATAGAACTTTCTTGTCCTAAGGTCACGAGCTGGTACTTTAAGAACGATTGAACACAGTCACTCCAGCCCGTAGTTAAATACCTACTTTAACGTTAATTATATATCCACTTTCCTAACAGCGAAGAACAATCAAAGTATTTCGCCTTAACTTTGCGAGGTATCAAATGCGCCCCAGTAACATTGGGCTACTTCGGGAAAGTTCTCTTTTTTTTACTTCTTTTCCTTGGCTTGTTGTCTTTTGCATGACTTTTCCCAGAATTTTCTGGCACATATATATTGTGCCTTAAGAAGCCTGTTCGTATAGGTATATTTAAGAAGACAAATGCGGTTTTGCCTTTGAAAGGAGGAGTTGTATGTGTTGGAAATCCCGAAGGAACCTCTTCGAGAAAATGTTTTATGCCTTAAGGGGGCCAATGTACTTCGTATAAATTAAGTGTTCCTTTCAATCCTTTTTGAGTTGATGCATTCTCATTCCTGTGCAGTTGACTAACTTCTTAATTTCTTATACTACTATATACATGTAATTCTGCATACCCAGCCATCAGCAGTAGCACCTCTTGATGATGTTTGGGATTCATAAAAGTAGGAAGTATGTGTGTGTGTGTTTAGAGTATCCAGGATCAGGATTTGTGAATGGAACAGTTTTGTATGATTTCTTTTATTTTGCAAAGCTGAATTACGACTTTCTGGTTTAAACACACACATGTAATTACACAGCGGAAACGAAGGAATGCATGAAGAAACAAGGATATGAAATTCTTTGTTTTGTTCATGTTGTGTGATGATAAGTTTTTTCCTCAACGCTTTGCCCACTTCCATTTTGAAACATCACCATCGTGCAATACAACATTCCAAAGGATATAAAGAATAATATGTGGGTGTATTCGTGTGCATGCTGATGTAATTGAGGATGGATTAATGTGATGCAATGTTTTGTACAATTTCTCTTATACCCGGCTGTCGCAAAAGAAATTTAAAGAAACTTTGATGAAGGATGTCGAGAAAGTAATTTTGTTTCATTTTTTTAAGATTCTGTTTGTGTGTGTGTGTATTATGTATTTGCTGACTAGGTACTCCCGGAACTTCCTGTATGAGTATTCATTCTTTCCTTACCGCGACATTGTTTCCCGTAACTTTTATTGTTTTTCTTTCCACTCACGTAATATGAAGGGGGAATGAAAGTTTTTTTTTTTCTTAATTTGCATTGGAATTTTATAGGAACCTCCATCATGGCAGGCGGGGGTCTCGATTCCGCTTTTATGTAAGGATTCTCTCTTAAAAGTTTAAAACTTATTCATATTATTTTTAGAACGGTGAGGTTTGATGCGGTGGTGTTGATGGGGCGGGTGCGTCTTATAATATGAACATGTGCGCGTTATTAAATTCAATAACTGGAATACTTGTTGGAGAAAATTTGTTTCTTAAATGTTGGATAATAATTAAGTGTAATTATGGATTTAAGTGAGTGAAACTAATTTCTAAGATAATGACGTCTTTGTTAAGGATAATTTAACTTAACTTTATATAAATGATATAACATATAGTTCAGTTACTTTTTGAAATTAAGTTGTTAAGAATGAATTTGTCACTGATTGATGGGGTTTTAGTGTGATTATAATTTAATAGAGAACACGTGACATAATTAATATTCAAATAGCAGCTTTTACAAATATCAGGTTGCAGGTCCAACGTAATAAGGCAACAACTCAATTACCATGATTACCATAAAGATGCCCGATAATATCATTGTAGGAAAAATTAAATACGAAAACCCGATATTCAGTTAACTGGGATTAAATTATTTAAGAGAATGTAAAATTCTCGAATCTCGAAAATCAATGAGAGTAACTTATCTGTTTAACGGCATATGAGCCAACAAAAATATTTTACAGAAAAGTGTTTAAATATTTCTTAATTCAAAAATCTCAGCAAAAATTCAATTATATGTAAGACGAAATTTATAGCAAACGTCAAAGCGCTAATAATAATGCATGTTTTCGAAAAAACTAATACCTACATAAAATATTTTCAAGTCCAAGTCTGTCAGTTTTAAGAAAAAATAAGTTGTAGAGCGGAACTGCGACTACAGAAAGGTAGTTAAAATTCCTTGAACCCGCGAACCCGGCCACACAGGTGCTGTAAAACAAGAAGACTGCTGACACAGGCGCCTGTTAGACGACTGATGGACACACGTTAAGCAGCATGCGATGTATTATAGTAAATATAGTAAAAATACATCATAATATGGTATGCGAAAAAAATATGTACCTATTTCCTTCCAAAAAATAAAAACACAATTTAAAAAAAAAATTATTAAAAAAAGAAATTCCTAATTTTTGCCACATAAAAAAGTATTCGTGAATACAAAATTCAAAACTAGTGAAAAATGTTTTGAGGAAATTGTAAAAATAAAAAACTTTATACACTCCTCGTCAACTGAATACGCACAAACATTTTTGAATATATTTTATCCATTTTTTCCAAACAGTGATGGTTATTATGCCATCTGTTGATGGTAAAAATTTTCGTAACATATAAATAACAGAATTTCAAAGTTTTATCCAAAAACAACCGTGAGTTTTTCCTTCAACCACTTCCAAAGTGAAACTTATGCAAAGTAGAAGTTTTTTTTTTGAGTCAACTGAATAGGTACAAAAATTAAAATTGATATTGGAATGGAATGAAACAAGTTTTTGTTTAAGTTTAGTAGTGGGTATTTCCACCTTTATTTTTAATTACTTCGTAAATTCGATCCGGCATGGAATCGTATAGCTTTTTAATGTAATTTAACGAAATTTCGCTCCACGCTAATTTGATTGCCGAAATTTAGGTTTCTTTGTCTTCGAACTGACGACCACCCTCATAAACTTTGCGTACTAACCATCCCCAGACATTTTCTATGATGTTTAGATCAGGTGAGTACGGCGGCCATTGAAGCAACTGCACTTGTTGCTCCTCTATCCATGTTTTTATTATGCGCGCTGAGTGAATAGGCGCATTATCATGTTGGTAGGTCCAGTTTATGGGTCCAAAGATGTTAGAAAATTTAGGAAAATTTCTTTCCAAAATTACTTTATACCCAGCTGCTGTCATTTTTGATGTTACAATCTCGAGCTCAACTGTTCCATAATAACTGACTGCTCCCCATATCATGACACCTCCTTCACGACCATGATGGCGCTTTAAAAATCTTTTTTCTTTTCTTAAGTCGTGAAAATCGAAGTTGAACCCATCAGGGCCATCGAAATTAAACTTTTTTTCATCTGAAAAAAACACGTGATACCATTCTTTTTTCCAACTCATGTGAAGTCTTGAAAAATCTAATCGCAACATTTTCCGTCTCTCGTCAAGTGGTGGTTTTTTCTTAAGTTTCATTCGTTTAAGATGGCTTGAGTTGTTGATTACTCTTAAAACTGTTGAGCAACTTGCGTTTACGCCGACTTTTTGTTTTATTTTTGCCACAGAATCAGAAGAATTTGATGCACATCTTAAAATTCTTCGTCTCTCAGCTGCTGTTGTTGCTGTTTTCTTACCTCCCTTCATGTTTTTGCCGTACGCATCTTTATTTTTCAAGTAAGAATAAACTACATTAAAACTTCGGCCAACTTTATCAGCTATTGCACGTCCAGTTAAGCCTTGGTCTCTAAGTAAATCGATTTTAGCCTTTTCAACACTGTTAAGACACGTAGATCTACCCATTTTTCTTAAAATTTGAAATCAAGAATTAAATTTTATTGAAAACACTAAAATCGTTAATTTAAACTATCAAGCACTCCAAAAAACTTAAAAACAACGAAGAAAATGGCGTTGTACCTATTCAGTTGACGAAAAAAAAAACTCCTTGTTTGCATATAAAACACTTTGCAAGTGGTTGAAAAAAAACTCACGGTTGTTTTTGGATAATTCTTTCGGAATTATCTGCTTAACATCTTAAGGGAATAGTTAGCATCAACAGATGGCATAATAACCATCACTGTTTGGAAAAAATGGATAAAGTATATTAAAAAATGTTTGTGCGTATTCAGTTGACGAGGAGTGTATTTCTTTGTAATTAAAATATTCACACTACCTATTCGCTATGTGCGCATTGCTCCTCTAGCAGGCAAAATCAATAGTTTTGATTTTTCGTCAAACAAATGCACGCATACAGTCTTGTTTTTACAAAATGTATATAATAAGTTGATATGTTTCGCTTACCTGTATACATTTTTTTTTTATATTAGACTCTGGTTTTCTGCCCAACAGCTTGCTTAAAGAAGCAAGCTGTTGGGCAGAAAGACCCTATGGTCATGGACAAATTTTAAAACTGTTGCCGATAGATCTTCGCTCAGTCCATATTGACTACCAATACCCTTGTCTTGACTTTGATAAAAGTTTCAATGTGCTTTTTCCTACCAGAGACGAATGGAAAAACGATACGGTGACAAATGAATATGACACCACAATTTTCACTTACGGCTCAAAGATGGTTGACGGAGTTGGGGCGGGTGTATACTCCGACAAACTTAAAATTAGTCAATCGTTCCGCCTGCCCGACGCTGCCAGCATATTTCAAGCGGAAGTGCTTGCTATTAAGGAAGCCTGTAGGATACTCAAACAAAAAACAATATCTAACCATAATATTCACAATGTAGCCATTTGTGTAGATAGCCAAGCTGCAATTAAGGCAATTAACAGCTGCTTAGTGTCTTCAAAGATAGTTCATCAATGCAGAGCAGAGCTCTCAGGTTTCAGTGATAGTGTAAAAATTTCTCTCGTATGGGTCCCAGGCCATAGCGACATCCAAGGCAATGAGCGAGCAGATGATCTTGCTAGGCAAGGATCAGCCCTTCTCGTCTCTCAGGCGGAATCAGTAGATCTTCCACTGGGCTTCGTGAAGGGCAGAATATATGACCATTTCCTTTCAGAATCAACAAAGAGGTGGCAAGGTTTGGCAACCTGTAAAATAACTAGAAAGATATGGCCAACCTATGACAAAAACAGATCGAATGATTTAATAAAACGAAACAGAATAGACACGGCCAGGGTCGTTGCAATCGTCACTGGCCATTGGCCAATAGGCGAACACGCAGCTAAACTGCGCATACCTTTTAACAGCTACTGCCGTAGTTGTAGAAATCCGCTGGAGAAGGAAACTATCGAGCATTTCCTCTGCCACTGTCCGGCCCTGGCTAGATCTCGCCTCCAGGCATTTGGTAGCCTGTTTCTCGACAACCTAAACGTGCTGTCGAACAAAAGGATAAATGATTTTACCGCTTTTCTCAACAGCACCAGTTGGCTCTAACAAACCAAGCAATATCTCTATTTCAACTTTCACCTTGGAAGTTTTTGGAACTTTCGTTTAGGACTGGCTATTCGGACTAGCACTTACTCTATCTTTGGCAATAGCATCAGAGTACTGATTATAAACTGTCTTTGAACGGGCTTAGCCTCATATAGATCTAGTGTAAAGTTATTGGGCAGGCTCTCAGTCCAAATGGAACCACCCAGCACACAGTGTGAGCTAGGTTCTTCCCTTGTGACTGCGGGCACAGACCAAAAACTGATCCCCTTAGCTTTTCAAAGCACTCACTCACTTTCCATTTCAACTTTCACCATTTAAGTTTCTGGAACTTACCTTTAGGAATAGCTTTTCGGACTAGCACTTACTCTATCTTGCGGCGAAAGCATCAAAACACGGATTTACACCTGGCAGGTGTACCGCCTTTGAACGGGCCTAGCCTCATATAGATCTGGTGTAAAGTTAATTGGTCGTCTCTCAGTCCAAATGGAACCACCCAGCACACAGTGTGAGCCAGGTTCTTCCCTTGTGACTGCGAGCACAGACCAAAAACTAGTCCCCTCAGCTTAACAGTCACTACCACTATATCACAAAAATTAGGTCAAACGAGTTATGGTATCAAAACGGCGCTTTTCCGCGCTAATTGGGTTTCTTCGGAACAGTTGTTCTGCGAAACCGCCATCTTACCTACCCTACCTACCTGGTTTTAATTAAAAAGTACCTGCCTATAAAAACTATGTGCCCCGGTGCTTACTGGTGAGTGTGTCGAACTATCACGCCGCCGCACCGGAGGTCTGAGTTCGAGCCCAGCTTCGAGAACACCTATGTCATGAAAAGTGCATCTCACTTTTAGTCCCCTCCAATCCTGTTTTTTTTTTCACTTGCGATTAACGGTACTACAGTCGAACTTTCATAACTCGATTTTCTATAAGTCGAATTATTCTATTATTCGCCAGGCAATAGCCCTCAGTCAATAGCGCCCAAATCGATTTGGAAATATCGCCCAAAAAAATGGGATGTGTGAAAAATCGCTCAAAAACAAAACGCCCAAAACAAAAAAAATGCGGAATCACACAAAATTTTTTTGCAAATTTTGCAACAAACGGATCTGAAGAAACTAAAAGGCAAAAAAATCTGTGTTTGTATCTATTGGTGATGTTTTTTTAGTGAACATTTCTCTAAAATTCTTCGTGTCTTTATTCCTAGCTTCTTGAGTTCGTTTTACCATTTAGCGAAAAAACTATCTCGCTAGCTTTAAGGATTTTCTCAGGGTCAGTTGATTCTACTAAATTTTGCAACTTCCGTTGTTCTGACTTTTCACTGCAGTCAGCAAAGTTTTTTGTTTTTAATTCGTTTCTAGGATTTCGGGCACTACAAAAGATACTACTTCTTGAAGACTTAATCTTTCCATTATCAACTCCAAAACCATACCAATTGCAGAAGTTTTTTTTTCCCATTTTTCAAAAATTAACATTCGCGACAGAGAGGACGTCATTCTAGAAAAGTGCTAAAATTTGTATGGCGGTCACAAATTTGCGCAATACGTTATTTAGCTCCACTCAAAAAACAGCAATTTTTAATTTTTTGTACTTTTTGACCTTCTTAAGAAAATATTATTTTTTAAATACTTATAATTAAGAAAAATAAACAATAATTATGGCATTTTACCTTAAGATATAGCTCCATAAACTATAACAATAAAATAACAACAGCGTTTTTAATCGACAATCAAACTCACGCAAAAAATTCGCTAACCGGTTTAATCTAACATGAATTACAGTTACCTATTGTATTGAGAAACCCAACAAAACATTTAAAGTCCCGTTACTAAACTTTGATTTTTTTAATTTGGCCAGCTAGATTTGCTATTCAGCTCACTGTGCGGCGGCCGGATATTAAAAGAAGCCGGATAGGCCGGATAGGCCGGATACCGAATACTTACCATATGTCCGTAAAACTCTACTACATACAAGGCAAGTTATGCATTTGTGATGACATTACGATGATAGAGAACACCAAAAAATTAGTCCGACAATCCTCTCTGTCTGTCCGTCTTTCTATCTGTATGTCTGTCAGTCTGGATGTATCAACACCAACAGCCTATAAACGGTTGGGCCGATTTTCTTCAAACTTGGTACCTATACTCTGTATTTTTAGAGTAATATGCCCCAGTTGTATTTTTGATTTTAATCCTAGATCTGAAAATAACGGTAACTGAATTCAATTCAATTTTTCTCGAAAAAAATACTATTGATTTTGATAAAATTTTTTGTGAATAATTTTTTGCCAATAATGAAGTTTTTCGTTAGAATTTTTGTTTTAAAATCACCTTATTCACGAAACCTGACATAAACGCTATGGTAGGTAAAATGGCGGTTTCGCAGAACAACTGTTCCGAAGAAACCTAATAAGCGCCGAAAAGCGCCGTTGACATAAACGCTATAAAAACTCTATTTTTATTTGCGATTATTTATTATAGTTTCTAGCAAGTTTGAAGTTTGTCCGAGCCAGTCGTGCCTTTCTATTTGCTTATGAACTCTGACATTAGTTGTAAGAAAACTGTCTTAATTTTAATAAATCACATCTTTACATTTGTGAATCTATTCTTAGACTTTTTTCCCCTTTTTATTAATGCTATGTAAGGATTCTTAGAGCTTATGATGTTTTTCTTTGTTTGAATCAATTATTTAATTGTTGTGTATATTTTTATTCATTTGTTTATTGTAAGAACATTTTTATAAATCAGCACATTATTTTTGTGTAGCTATCTTCAGATGTTCTTCACCTTTTCATTAGATTTATGTAGGAAGTTATAAAACCAATGATATTTTTTATTGAGTGAATAAACTTCTACTTTTAACTTTACATTCCATATATTTGTTCAACCTAACTGTGTTAATTATTTAGTTTTCTGACAATGTTCGTTTTATTTAAAAGTGCTTTGTATAGAAGTCTCTTTCCGCATCATAAAATGTTACACACTTGCATAAAGGCGACATTAACTATAGTTATAGTTAAACAAAAACAACTTCCATTAAAAGGTTTATCTCTGTCATAATCCCTATCTATATGAAGCTCTTTTTTTAAAAGTGTAGTTAAATTAATATATAATATCTGTCATTCATGATAGCACACCGATGAGATGGACTTCCTCCGTGCCGCGCGCCGCGCCAATGCCATTTCTATCAACGTTTTTACTTCAACGCCTTTAAATAAGGATTTAAGCAAAGACAATTGCTTTGCTTAACACTTTAAAGCAGAAAGATATCAGAAGCAGCAGCTCCATTCCATCAGTTTACACCTTGATGGCCATCATCATGATTTTCAATTTAACAATTTACACCTTTTATAGCCCAAGTTATGTCGGTGTTGCTGCAGCCAGAGTGCCAGAGAAAAAGGACCCGCTCAACGCGTTCGGCACTCATTCAATCGAAACTAAACGAATTTTATGAGATTTTCAGCTCTTCGCGTGATACACCTTTTATATAGCTCGTTGCTGCAATTACCCCTGTCTGGTTGGATGGGGGTGGATATAGCACTCGACAAGGACAAAACCTCGTCTCGCATTCATGATTCATAAAATTCATTTCTGGGCGAGATTATTGCTTTGATTTTTAAACGAGGACGAGGTTTAAGTATTTATGGGTAATGCAGCGTGTAAAGGACTTTTTTTTTTTTTTTTTTTTTGTTGAACTTCTACGGAAAGGAGAACTCTGTAATGTGATTTTTTTTGAGTCGTTTCATTTTTAAACGTAGGCAGGATAAATGATTCCATGCTCTAAAAATCTGGCAATTGGATACAAGTTCACATTGTTTGAAAAAATTCAACTGAAGCTCCTTCCGATCCGACTATGCTTCCGTATCTAAATCAGGACATCATCGATTTGAAATTGAATTGCATTTATACCTATAGGAATTGCGCTGCTGGGTGCTTTTTCTTCTACATCACCACACTATACTGCTGCTACAGTGCTATACCACACCAAAACACGTATACTATATATGGATGCGCATTCAAAACAAGATACCTCACTTTCCTGGATATGAATCAATGCGAAGGACGAACGACGGCCTGCATGATATTGGTATCGGAAAATGCGGTCACAAGGCAGTTTTTGGACAAAAAGGATATTGTGGGAGCGCTCTATATCGCCATTGCCAATGTGAATTGTGGTGTGTATCGGTGGCTGTGGCGAATGCAATAGAATGCGCTGAACTAACGTGTCCTGTATCACTTTGGTTTGTCCTTTTGTTGAAAATATTTTTTGTTTTTTTTTTATATCTTATGTCTCATCCTCTCAAGGGGAAATATATAGAAAATTGAGTTTGAATTTAGATCAGTTTTTTTCTTCGTCAATTTTTCATTTTGGTCATTTTTCTATTTTTTTTTTGGTTAGTCGGTTGGACAATGGTTTGGACATGTCAAGCGTTAGAATATTTTTGGGTCAGTGATTGTGACACAATGCAATGAACAGTTTAGATTGTGCCAATTACGTTTTGCTTTTTATCGAAAAGTTCCATTGGCGAGTATCTGTGATTTTTGGTGAGGCGATTTTTTTTTAATATTTCACCATATGGTTTTAAGTGGAACAATTCTTTGGCAAATGTATTATTTCTTTTGCATTTTATGAGTAGTTGAATTTTTTAGCAGAAAACCTTTTCAGTCAATTTCAAGGCTGGTTGGTCACAGTTCAAAGCTGTCAATTTTGGTTGGAATTTTTTTTTTTTGAGCAAAAACTGAACTGATTGAGGATGCTCTAAGAAGTGTAAGCTCCAAAAACTTTGATTTATTTATTAAAAACGATTAAGAACTTCACATGTCATATGATTAGAAATAATCTCACAAACTGTCAAATAATATGATAACTACATGAAGTTGGCCAGTGACCACGCTCAGCTATGTGTTCTACTTCATTATTTTACTCTGACTCTGAGTCTGGTGAGCTCACAGAGCACCCTCTCCGACATATCAAATTGTGTCTCGGAAGAGACTAAATTTGAATTCAATAATGTTGATTTTTTTCGCAAAAATTGAAATTTATTTTTATTATTGTCACGTTCATTAGAAAAAATGGTAAAGCGTTATGTTTACTATACATTTCCTGCAGAGAATGATCCCAAAAGTAAAAAAAAAAAAATCATGTTCAAAAAGTTAGACCCGGCTTAAAAATCGAACATATCAAGATATTAATTTTATTTAAACTTGAAGGCTGATTTTCCTTCTAAAATAAAGGCCTAAACAAAATGTTTACTATTTGTTTTAACAGAGCACACGAAAAAGCATTTTTTTTAAATCAATAAAAAAATATGATATATCCTTACTGCATGTAGAAATAAAATCTAAAAATATAGAAATATTAGAATCACCCTAACAAATTGTCCTCTTATTCTGAAACACCCTGTATAGCAGACTTTCTTATGACTGTCAAATTATTAATTAAATGAAATTCAGGTTTTAAAAGCAGTTTAGTGTTTGGACTTTAAATTGTAAGTGCAGTAGAGTCTCAAAAAAATTAACGGTTCTATAACATAACACTTGGAACGATTGAAGTTTATTTCGTTTTTTTTTTACGGGCAGAGGACTATAGGTACTTATGAAGCAGTTTTTTAAGAAACATGTAAAAATAACACTTTTTTTAAATGTTTATAATAGTTTTTTTTTAATTTTTTATTTGCGCATTTTAGTGCAATGGTGTGAGATGGAAGTAAGTTCTGATTGCTTCAAATCGACAGCAGAAGTTCCTCAGTTCCTCGAAACTTATAAAATCGTGCATAGACATTTCTTTAACCGATACTCCCATTGCCGAATTCTACTACAAAATATGCCATCTACGTAGAGTCGGGAGTAACGCCCGCATATACATACAAAATTTTAAATCAAATGCATTATGAAAAGGAGTATTTTATGTCTTCACAAAGCAGTTTTGAAAAAAAAACTTCTTTAAACGAATGCCTCACCTCTTGAAGAATGGAACCAACTTGCCGTATCCCACGATTTCGCTTTGTTTTTATTATAGTCAAATATCGACAAATATAACTCACAAACCCTTGATCCTACGAAAAAAAAAAATTGTAAAAAATTAAAGCTGACAGAATTTCCTACAAAAAGTGTACTCATAGTAATTTTTACTTGCGATTATAGGTACTGTAAGGCAAGTTATGCATTCGTAAAAAAAAAGTTTTGAGATAACATTCAAACATGACATTAAAATGAAAGCATCAAAGTTGAAAAAAGTAGATCCGACAATTCTGCCTATCTGTCTGTAGCCAAAGCGGTTGGGCCGATTTTCTTTAAACTTGGCGTAAACTAAGTAGTGAAATATCCCCGGACGTTTTTTTTTTATTTTTGACCTAGGCAGAAAATTAACGGTACCTACCATATAAGCGTTAATAAGATCAATTTCGATAAAATTTTATGTGAGTGATTTGTTACCAATAGTGTTATCTTTCGTCTATTTTTTTTTTCAGAATCAGCTTATTAACGGTACCTGCCATAGAATCGTTTTTTATTACTCCGACTATCTTCTGAACGGTTAAACCGATTTTAACGGAATTTAATATTCAAAAACTACTGCTAAATTGAAATAAAATTGCAAAATATTATTGAAAAAAAGTAATTTTTGAAAAAAGTTTTTTTTTTGTAAAAACCGATAATTCCAATTTTCTCGAAAAAAATTCGATCAATTTCGTATAAAATTTTATGTAAATGATTTCTTACCAATGGTGTTATCTGTCGTGAGAAAAATTTTTTCAGAATCGGTACCTTTCATAGAACCGTTTTTTTATTACTCCGACTATCTTTTGAACGGCTGCACCGATTTTGACGAAATTTTATATTCTTACAGGCCGCCTAATATTGATTTATAATGCATTCAAACATTTTGGAAAAAAGTATTTAAAAAAAAAGTCCTTTTTTAAATATTTTTTTCGAAAAAAAATTGATCTTTAATAACATATTATGTGAGTGCTTTGTTGTTGACAGTGAAATGTTGGACGAAATTCCCAGTAGTTTACAGAAAGGTTTCTTGCCCCAAGAGCAAGTTTTTGCGACCCAGTCGTGCCCTTAATTTTGTATCTTCAATAGTTTCTGAGATATAAGTTTGAGAAGAACGCTAATATGTAAACAAAAATTAAACAAAAATAATCTAAAACGATTTTTTGTTGAATTTTCGTCGACATATTAGCGATCTTCTCAAGCTTATATACAAATTTGCATACGCTTTTAGTAGGAAATTTTATCAGCTTTAATTTTTTACTGAATATATTTTTTTTTTTAGGATCAAGCGTTTCTGAGTTATAAGCGAAAAACTTAAAAAAGGAAATGTAAAGCCCACCCGCACCCCTTTTCGGCCGACATAGGATCAGGGACTATTTGTATCTTTAACTCTTCTCCTCGTAAAAGTCCAAACAAAGCTGCATACCTACTTAGTTTTTTTGCTCTTGACCCCTTTATGAGCATTCGTTGACTGGGCTATTAGTACTTACGGAGTAAAGTGTACTGACAGTTTATCCCAAGCGTATCAATGTATCGATAATTTCAAAGCATTAAATTTTTTTTTAAATTTCATGCATCAAATTAAAATCTTGACGCTTATGAACAAGAGTTGCATGATTTTAGTCCAATTTCTGTGGCACACATATTACTCGTATTACATATATATGGCAACAAAAGTGGACTCAGCATTCATACTAAATGTTCTTTAATTTTCCCTACAAAATGAAACGATAAAATAGCACATGGAATCGGAACTATATGGCATTCGTATGGCCCATATATAAAGAGTCATATATATAGATACCTAAAGGTTGTTTTGTATGGCATTTAGAACATACAATCATAAATTTAAGTAAGCCAACTTCCTTCTTCCTTTTGGAAACCCAACTATACGGCAAAAGTTATCTATAGTTCACCTGAGTTTTGTTACAAAAAAATTATTATTCTAGGTTTGTTGGTCTGGCCATAAGTTTTTGGTGCAGTAATACATCCTGAATGGTGGTTTAGAGATAGTTTACGTTCATTAAGGCAATTACTTTAGAAACACAAGAGAGTTTTGTGGTAAAACCACAAAAGCGATTACAATAACACGTGCGTGGCTAACATATCGTTATCGCTTGTCTTTTGTCATATCAAATTTATATTTTCACTAAATTTAATATGTCAAACAGAACATCCTCACCTTTTCATCATTCAATATTTAATTGAAACAAAGGACGTATGGTGGGGGAGTGTATTATACGTATTCCCATACCCAAAAATGTATTTATAAAGAGGAGAATTTAATTTAGCAAACCAAAAGTTTGCGGCCTAACTTGTGGTTTGAATGAAATTTAAACGCTGGACAAAAGAAAATAGAAGGATGATGGTATGGTGATTAACTTTGGTTTCGTTATAACAAAAGATTTCTTTCAAATAATTGGGTAAAAGAATTTTTTGTGGTTTGTTGCAAATCGACAATGAAAGAGACATCATCTTATTTAGTAGGTTAGCTTAAAACTTTCGTAATAAACTATCTTTATTGTATAAGTCTTTACTGTTTTTGAATTTTGTAGACATTTTTTGTAGGCTTAGGAAAAATATTTGCGCATTAGGACTAACTTTTGATTTGCTTTAAAATATCAGCGCCGACTTAACAAGCGTTTAATCTCATCTAAAGAGCCTATGGCAGATTGGCGATATTACCGCAACACACCGCAGGCAACATGCGAAATATAAATCATGGGAAGGGAACCGTAATTTGACAAGCCCAGGAATTTTGTGCAAAAACAAACAAATTTAAATAGGAACCAAAATTGACAGAGTTGAAGAGCTAGTTGAGAGAAATATTTCAGTAAAAAGTCTTCGCCTCTAAGTGTTGAACAATCATTGCAAACATGGTTGCCATCACACATTTTAAGTAAATTAAGAAACAAAAAATTAAAAACAGAACGGAATATTTTTCAAGCTTAGAATATAATTTTAAATGACTCAAAATTAAATATTTCATTGCATACATTTATTTAGGTAAGTAACTAAGTAAGTAAAATTTCGGGCCAAGTTTGAAGAAGTGTTTTTTTTTTAATTCTTGTTGTTTAATTTTTTTAGACTACGGTTACAAAAAGTATGCAGTTTTAGCCACAATTTTACTATGCGTAATTTGAAACTTTTTAAAGCTTTTACTGTAGGTCGTTATGGAAAAATTCAAATTTAATTATGAAAAAAACTGAATTGAAAAAATATTTTTTTTCTTTGTAACAAAACAATTCTTTCCTATCTTTCTACTCCTTCCAACTAGTGTCATGCAATACCTGTTGCATTTAAAATGTAATGTGCCTTACAGACACATAGTTTAAATAGTATTATTATTATTATAACTAATGGTATATTTTACAAACTTGTAAAGTGTGTCTAATGACGCAGAATCTCAATAAGAATAGCTTAAAATTTTATTTTGTTATATGTACATATACATATATTTAATGTTGCTAAATTAGTCAAATTTAGGTTCAAATTTAAAAAGGTGATTTTTTTGGATTTTTTTTTTAAAGAAATTATTTTAGTGAAAAATACAAAATTAAGATGAAATTTCATTCCATAATTTAATAATAATTTATTTTTGCGTAATGTGAGCCCATTTACAGGTTTTTGCTACAAGCCGTTAGTGAAAAATTAAAATCTTATTAAAAACAAACCTTTAAAATATACGTGTTAACATAATATACTTTTTTTCATTTTTAATTAACGGTACATTACACAAACTTAAAACATACTTTTAAATACACAAAATTAAATTTAACATTACAGAAAATATAATTTGAATAGGTAATGCTCCAAATTATTAAAATTTTATGTCAAATTTAAAAAAGTGTTATTTTTAAATTATTTTTTATGATTAATTAAAAGAATAAAATCAGATTTACATATGATTTTAAATTAATATTCAATTTTTGGAAAAAAAACGTCTTCTGGTTTTGGCTCTATTTTTTTTGTTCTGCAACATTTTATGCCTTCAAATTATTTTTAAGTTTTAGAATTAAGCTACATGTTTATACGATTTTTAAGTTTTTCAGCAATTTTTTTGATATCGCAAATTTATTTTTAATAAATTATGAATTCTTATGTGACTTATGATTGTTGAAAACCAAATACAAGTTGAATGCTTTTTGCTAAGCGTAATAAAGTCGAATGTTTTAATTCGACCTCAACCTCATAGCAAAGAGGCTCTTGAAAGTGAAATAATTTAGAATTCAAACATTTGGCTTCATTTTGCTTTGGAAAAGTGAAATAAAATCCATTCAGCTTTGTTTAACTTTGGTAAAATGTTATTTACATTCTCAAAGCGAAATACAAAAGTATTTTACTTAATACATTTTAAGACAGAATTTTTTTTATATTTATTTTGTTGAAAAATTAAAATAAAAAGTATTTATTTGTGGAGTATACCAGTAGGTTCCCGTGCGTTGTTAAGGAGCGGCGGGATGAAGTTATTTTCATGTTAAAGTTTTTCCCAATAGGAACCGTAGCATTTCCGGGATAAATATACTCTTTGTTTTAATCCAGTGCCCAATCCACATATCTAGCTCTATTATGTATGTAGTTGAGGTGTAAAGGTCTGACTAATTAATCTCCCAATCATTAAATATTTCACATTTGAGACTTTCCCAAAAGAACCGTGTATATCTTTCCGGGACTATTTTATTCTCTAACTAATAACTACTAATTACCACTATCCAGACAATCATGTCGGTATCTTGTCCTGTGAAAGACACTGAAATCTCTCTGAGGGGAACTGTACATTTTGATAGAAAAAAGTAATATTATGATTATGATAATCCAATTAATGTCCGTGCGTTGCTACAGATTTCTTATCCCGCTGGATCACGGAGATAATTATACAAAGTAACATCTGTGTTTATCCTATGTGTTATCCATCTTCTTGCAGGATTTTATCCAAATTTATTTATTGGTTAAGGCTTGGAAGCGAAACAAACACCCAAGTACATAATTTTTCACATTTAAGCTCTCACACAGGATCCTTTCATTGTCAGTAATAAAAATACCTTGTATCTGTTGGTTCAGTGTCCCATTTATCTACATTTCATTCATTCACACATTCAGTGATTGCGGTGTGATAGCCAAAAAATCATATATACGCAGTTATTAAACATTTAAAAAAAAATAAGCATACAAACATAGCTTAGATATGTACTAATCCGAACCTTAATCTATCTCTATGCAAAATTTCATCTAGATCCATTTAGCCGTTCTCGCGTGATTGAGTATAAAAAACATCCAAAACAACATTTTGAAGGTTCTGAAATTCTCAACGGTTTTTCGGATACTGACATATGAGCTTCAGATATCGACAAACGTTGTTCATGCACAGGGTTTGTATTTAATTTATCGAGCCCTAACCGCCAATTTATAGTAAGCGAAAAAAAGTAAATTTTCCAGGAAAAGGAAACACCTTTTTTTTTGTTTTTTTTTTTTCTGAGAATCCGAACCAAACGGTCTATATTCCTGTAATAAGCTCTATTATTAAAGAAACACTTTTTGATTTTGCAAATTTATGCAATTTTAGACGTTTGTGGCGCTTACGATATACTAATTAATATTTATATAAATTATGTCACTCTCCGAATATCAAAAATATGACTTATAAACCGTACTCTTAAAATCTCATTCTCTGATAGTCAGTAGCGTAACTACAGAGGGGAGCAAAGGGGACAATACCCCCTCCCCCTGGAACCATCAAAAATTCCTACATTTTTGTGTACCTAATGATGAAGAAAAAATTGGAAGAAAACTTCAAATTTGACACAACGTACTATCATTTATTCACATATCATGTATAGCTAAAAAGTCACCATTGAGCTTATACACATAGAGAAATCAAGATGGTTTCAAACTTACCGAATTAGATGTCGCTAAATGAGCATATCGAGTAATTATTATTGCCCTGATTCCCTGTAACGAAAATCATTCAAACCGAACCGAACAAAATTCTTCTGCATATAATTGTATTTGTTTTTTTTTTTTTTATTTCTCTTGCCTTTTAACTCAAGAATAATTGCTACAAGAGTCAAAACAAATCAAGTCGATAGTAACGACATCCTACGAGCAGTATTTGAAACTTACAGATAATTTCTCTATGTGTATAAACTCAATGCTACTACCTAATGGTCCTTCCAAAACTGTGTTGAAGACTGAAGAGATGCAGAGTATATTTTATCCTAAATCGTTTATTGATATCAAGGGCCTAACTGAAGTTGTTTCCTAATTTGCGACATGTTTTATATCATGATGACGCTCACACGACAGGGGACAAGACGCTCACACGACAGGGGATGCTAATTCAAAGGACATGCTACGCATTGAAAGTATTTTCATGATGAGTAAGTGCAAGGCTCCTTCCAAATAGATCGAATAGTTCATTACGTCTAACTGCGTCATTTTATTTATCATCACCGTGGCGGAATTATTAGCTCTTTTACATACATGACATTGGTCTTAGATAGATCCTAATTGCCTTTTTTTTATTGTAATTTTTGTTAACCTTTTTGTACACTCCATAGAACCGTATTTTTCTTCTTTAGCTTTCTCGAGAACGGCTTAATGGATTTTGACCCAAATTTTTTTAATGAAAAGAACTAAATAACTTGATCAATTTTGAATTCCAAGTTTCCAAAAAAATGCTTAGCTTTAATTTTAATTATGTTTTGAATTTATGTTTTTGGGAATTCAATATCTGGAAAACGGGTTCACATATTTTTATATATTAAGCTCTTAATATTTGCGTGCTTTAAATTTTTAAAAAAATGTCTTTTTATAAATTATTAAATAAACCTAAATTTATTTAAAAACCGCTCTAACGATTTTGGAATTTAATTTTTTTTTGTTAAATTTAATTAAATTTTTTAAGTCGAAAAAAACGACAGGTGGGAATTTTCAAAATAAGACACTTGATAAAATTCGGTATAATGTGTGACGTTTACCTCACTAAAACCACCTGGAATCTATGACCAATCCATGAAAGATCGACAAATGATTTTTATTTCTTAATTTAAAATCGCATTGGAGAAAGTTTAAAGTTTTAATACTTTCCCTACCCTAGTTTTTTTTTTAAAATTTAATGAACAAACTTTTCTGCACGCTTTGATTTTGTTTTGAATCTTTATAAAAAATAGTTTTAGAACTTTTAGTAAAATTCATATTCATTTTATTTTATTTGTATTTTTCCTTTTTATTTATTTTATTATTGTGAATTAAATTTATATATGTTTTGTGTTAAGCCCAAAGGCGAGGAGCAAGTTCGTGCGACTCAGTTGTGCTCTTTATTTTTTATGAATTCTGGTACAAGTTACCGCATATACGTCATTTTTACTTTTAATTTCAACAGCTCCCTTTCTCTATTCAATCATTCGAAAATATACAAGCGACCCATTAACGCAGTTACATCTTATAACAGTTGAATATTGTGATTTTTAAGTTCTTAAGGCAACCATTCGGAGCAAAATTGATTTGTCGTTCAAGAAACAACACAATGATGATTGCATGTGTGATAATCAGAGTTTAATTAAACTTGCTGAAACAAATTGTTTTATGTCAAGATCATAGGAAGAGGAAATATGATCTATGAAATATGAAAAAAATCTATCCCACGGGAACCGTATACTTTTCGGAATAAAAAGTAGCCTTAATATGTAATATTTCGAAATGAATTTCAATTTAATAGATTTTGTGGCATCAAAAATATGCACCGTTCTTGCACTTTTATAGTAATTACAGTCAGTAATAATTTAGTTACAATAACTGTGTATACCTGGTATAATATCATCTAACTGATGAGCCTACCATCATACCAGCGCGTAAATCTATATTTGAGAGTAGAAGCCACATAACCTTTCAAGTTGTAACGTTAAGATAAAATGTTACTTTTATTATTAAATCATGAAAACTAATTTTTTTGCACTTTTTACAAGAAACCTATCTGTATTAAAAACTACACAAAAATGCAACACCTACTGTAATTAACAATCTGAAACTACTTTCTAATAACATTTTGTCAACTTCAAATATCCCTTCAGGCTTTAAAAAGTCGGTTATTTTTCCTATCCATAAGAAAGTTGACCACAACAATGTTGAAAACTATAGCGGAATATCTTTTATGAACGTAATTGCCAAAATATTTTGTGGAGTTCTTGTGAACAGATTGGAAAAATGGGTTGGCGGCACTAATATATTAACACATCTTCAAGCGGGTTTCAGGAAGAACTACTCAACTGTGGATCAAATTTTTGCACTCACTTCAATCGTTAAAGCGTTTTAAGCCAGAAATAAAAAGACTTACGTTTTTTTTTGTCGATTTCAAGGCACCATTTGACCTAGTGAACCGGAGTGCACTATTATATAAACTTTCACAACTTGGTGTTTCTTCAAAATATCTCAATGTCTTAAAAAATATGTACGCCGATACCAAATCAGCAGTGTGGGATGGATCAGTTTTCTCTAAATGGTTTCAGACAGACTCTGGAGTAAAGCAAGGATGTCCTCTTAGTGCCTTGTTGTTTGCACTATTTATAAATGATATCGTTGAGTTTCTTCCTGGTGGTATTAGGATCGCCAACAGTACTGTTAATGTTCTTCTGTATGCAGATCATCTTGTTCTTCTGGCAGAGTCACCCGAACATTTACAGCTTATGAGAAATCGACTATCGATATACTGCAAAACTTGGGGACTTACTATAAATACAGATAAATCTAAAGCTATGGTGTTCTCAAGGTCATCCCGGACAGAAATTAGAGATAATTGGTTTTTCGATGGAAAGCGCCTGGAAATCACCAAGGAATTTAAATATTTAGGAGTTAAACTAAATCCATCATTAGATTTCAGAAACCACCTTTCAGGGAAGGCGAATTCTTCACAAAGCTTGTTCAATATAACATGGAGAAATAGTTTTTCGAAACAAAACTTTCTCTTATCATGTGTTGTAAGGACGTCGCTCTGTTATGATGCACAGGTTTGGGGTATTGATGAATTCGAAGAAGTGGAAAAATTTCAAATAAATTTTTGGAAAAAACTTTTTAATTTACCCAGGAGAACTAATAATTATGCGATTTACCTGGAAACGGATCTGTCAAAACTTTTAACGGAAACTCTCAAGCTTCAAGCAGACTATATTGTTAAAGTTGGTTCCCACCCGGATACTCGTTTGACTAAGAAGATGCTTCTTTATGAAGTAAGGAATAAGGACTGGTGGGATATGAAATGGCAGAACATAGGCTCAACAATTGGAGAAGTTATACAGTATAGGATTTCAACAACTTAATCCAACTAAAAGAACAACTGTATAAAATAATAGAGAATTATGAAGACTCTGTTCGGAAGACATTAATAGCAGAAGCGCGTCAATCTGAGAGCAGAATATACTCGCAGCTTAATTATAATCTTCTCAAAGAAAACTACTTTCAAGACATTTTTAATTATAAAGAAATATCCTTAATATTTAGATCGAGGTGTGAACTCCTGTTTTTAAATGACAGCCCATATAATGGAAAATTTAATCAATTTTGTACGCTGTGTAATCTTCAAGCAAAAGAAGACTGCTTCCATTTTATTAGTATATGTCCAATTTTGAGGAATGAAAGAGTAAGGTATTTGGGTAAAACAAGTTTAACAATGGAAGAAACAGTACAATAAATCGTTTAGATTGGAAAATGCTTTATAACTTTTTAAATACAATTTATAAATATGGAAATTTATTGATGACTGAATACTTTTAATTTAAAATATTGTTCAATGAAATCACTTTTTTTGCCTTTGAGCTGACGGCTTAAGCCAAAGCTTCAAAATTCATTATTTATTTATATAGCTATATTCTCTGTAATCAAATTTGAAAATAAATGAATAACTTACTTACTTATTTACTTACTACACAAATAATTCAAAATTTTCACAGAATATCTTATTGATGTTATGAAAATGTCGTTATAAAAAATATTAAAACAAAAAAATTTTTTTAACATACGGAAAATGATGCGTTAGTATAGAAGTGCGAATCTTATTTTTCAACTGTTCATTTTCCTTTTGTGTACAAACTTCTTGTTTCTTAAATCATTTTAACAAAAAAAAAAATATTTTTTTTAATAAATAAAATGCGGTTACTACCCCCACAATCTTCAAAATGTATTTAACTCAAAAACTTAAACCATTTTTAATGCTTTTTACAAATTCAAAACCGAACATCATACGAACTCTATCCCAATCAAAGTATATATATATGTATATCCTTTCAAAAACAACCGTCGACGTTCCTTTTGTCCTTTATCGTCTCAATCAATGGCTTTTCAGTAAATTCAAGATTACTATCAGCACTTACCTTGTTTTCTGCAATTAAATACGAATTTCCTTCACAAGATATCAACTTGAACATCAATAATATATTTTAAATAGAATTCTCGTATTCATAGCAACATCGTCTATGCACAAACACATTTACACACACATCTATAAATAGATAATAAGATGCATAGGTACGCATTATATAATTCTTTGGACAAAAAGCAAACACCAAGCTAAAGAGGAGAGAGAGATATATATAGAGATGATGATGACACCGATAAGAATCTCCATCTCCAGTCTCCACATCAAAGGCGACCAAAGTTAAGAGGATTACTTTAAAATTTACCCCTTTAATCTACATATTTGATCAGCAAACGATGTTGTCCCTGGTTAATGGACCACGACCATTCTGATTCTCATTCTTTAGATTTTAGCCTGAAGAGGACACAAGCCAAGCAAAGCCAAGCCAACTAAGTGAATGGTCGCCTTTTGAATTCTTCATCTAAAAAATGCCACAACAGAAAATTCACATTGGAAGTCGTCATTGCAATCATATCACTGTGGTGATGGTTGCCAGTGACTGACTTTCTTTTACCATTTTCTTTTTTGTCTGTAGTCGATTGAAATCTGTGTCACAGTTCATTTGGCATCACACAAGCGGAACGTAAATAATGGCATCACATTGGCAGGTTTTGAATTGGATACAAGAGTCACCTTAGCCCGAAATGACTTCAATGCATCTCTACTTTTATGGAAAAAGTCTATCCATATTAAGAGTGTCCTTGTAGTCGTATACAGATAATATGATAGCAAATGAAATGCAGCTCCTAAATGCTTGTTGATGATTTTAATACTGTTTTCTGTCTTCTGTATAGAATTTCCTGTTTTTGTTTTCGGTTTTTTGCATTTGCATCTTGAACAGATTAGTGTCATTTGAATGGTTTCGCTGAAATTTAGCTTGAGATATATAGAATCAATAAAGTACTTTTATTACACTCTATTCTCATGCAATTTTGACAATAGATAAAACTGTTCTTCACACATCTACTTCTTTCATGTTCCCCTCGAATAATTTTTTGCTTTGATTCGTTTAGAAATTCATGGAGTTGTTTTTCTGTTAGTTTTAAGTTGATGATGCCAATATTAATTTGGTCTGGCAGCTTCCAGTTTTTCACACCAAAACTGTTGAAATCTTCATCAACTTGGTAGCGCCATCACAGATATCACCTTTCTTTTCTGCGAAGTCCTACTAACGAGGCGACGTGATTTTGGGGCATAATTGAAGATTGGCATTCAAATTCCAAACAACGCAAAGTGTTTCAAAATTATGTTGAAAAGTAGAATTAAAGAGCATTGCCTTGTCTGAATCTTTTATTGAAATCAAAAAGCCTTTGCAACTATTGATGGTGTGAGCCTGTACCACAGCTGATTTGTTGGAGATTCCAAAAAAAAAACATGATTCTAAGTAATTTCTGGGAATTCTGTATGAAAGACCCTTTAAGTCGATGATAAGTTGATGGCTTTGTGGTCTTCGGTCTTTTCTAGTGTATCTTGTAATGCCGAAACTTAGATTTTCATATGGTAGATTTGCCTGCTCTTGGGCCATCCTGATTGCTTGCTCGAGAGTCAGGCTTATTATACATGTATATTATTTAATACAAGCAAAACGGCAGAAACGGTTTTTGTAATGGATATTCAGGATTTAGGACCGCGCAAATGATGCTGAGGTTCGATTCATCAGGAGGCAGATCACGTAAAATTAAAACGATTGAACGATTGTCATTTCGCTATTGTTCTCTCTATTTTTCTATAAAGATATGATAGGGACAGCATCTGCAAAACGATGCGTTAGATAAGATCCGACCATATTTTTATGGCGTGTTGCTTGTACCAAATCATCTCCGGCATAGAAACTCAACTTACATGTTTTGGTCAGTCCAGCTCCATTCGTAGTTAAGTGCCTCAAGTTTCGTAGTTAATTTGGTAATGAACCCTCTGCAGGTGACGTTAAATAATACCAAACGAAATAACACCAAATCTTAAATAACACCATCTGCAAAACGAATATCGTTCGATCGTTTTGATTTCACGCGACCTACCCCCAGGCTTGCGTTAGAAACGATCCGACCATATTTTTATGGCGTGTTGCTGGCATAGAAACTCATTTCGTTTTTCGAAACGAAATTTTTCTTATTTCGTTTATCGAAACGAAATATGTAATACCAATTTGGCTTTATTTCGATTACTAAAATGAAATAATGCCAAAAAAAGTAATGGAAATAACGCCAAATTCGTTTAAATACAAAATTTGGCGATATTTCGTTTTCAAAATGGAAATAAAGCCAAGTTTTTCATATATAGATGGTGACGTGAAATAACGCTAAACGAAATAACGCAACCTCCCTGCCTGGGGCTACTATAAGGATCGCAGTAGGTGCGTTGTGTGGGTATATACAAAATTTTTGAATAAACAACTCTGCATACACCCAAACTCGCACCCACCCCAAATCCTATAGGAGACCAGGGAGGGGGGTTGCATACGTACCTCGCTGTTTATACGCCATAATTTAAAATGTCTTGTTCTTGATCATTGGAAACGAAATAACGACAAATTGGCTTTATTTCCATTTCTAAACTGAAATAAAGCCAAACTCCAAATTTGGTCTTATTTCGTTTTTGAAAACGCAATAAGACCAATTTGGCGTTATTTCGTTTGGGCTATTTCACGTCACCCCCTTTGCACTTTCGTGTGTTATACCTGAGCTTTGGTCTTTTTCTGTTTGGCTTCCCTAAAAGTTCGATTTAAAGACTTCCCGGGCCGGAGCATCAGTGTCCATCTACTTCAAATGACATTTTTACTTAGTTCCTACACTCACCGTTTTTTCATGAATATAAATAATTATGAATAATTTTCCTTTCATAAAAACCTTGAATTTTCTTCTGCGACTACACAATTGATTTCTTAAACCAAAGAAACGGCTGACGATTGTGAAGAGTACCTATAATTTAATGAGAATTGTAGACAAAGTCTTTAACAATCTCAAAGTCATAACAACTGTCCAAGATAAGATTGTTTGCAAGACTTGTGGGTGTTGAGTGTCAAAGATATGGTCAAAGGAATAGATAGATAGGTCAAAGGAATGGGTCCAACTATAGTAGGGAGTAGTAACGGGTGATTTTTTAAGAGGTTTAGAACTTTAAAAAAAAAAAAAACACAAAAATTCGAAAAAATATTTATTTTAATCGATAGTTTGAACCTTGGAATTTAATGTTTAAAGATAATTTCATGCAAATATTGACCGCGGCTGCGTCTCAGGTAGCCCATCCGCTGAGTCCAATTTTGGCATACTCTTTCACACATATCGGCCGGTATCTCACGAATGAATGCATGGATGTTGGCTTCCAGTGCGTCAATCAAAGCGGGCTTGTCCCTATAGACATTAGCCTTGACATACTCCCACAAAAAATAGTCTAATGGTGTCAAATCGCACGATCTAGGCGGCCAATTGACCGGCCCGAAACGTGGCCCAATAATGCCGCCGGCCCATAAACCGCACCAAACAGTGGCTTATTCGGGATGCATTGGTAGCTGTTGCAATGCTTCTGGCTGATCTTCACTCCAAATGAGGCAATTTTGCTTATTTACGTACCCATTCAACCAAAAATGAGCCTCATCGCTGAACACAATTTTTCGATAAAAAAAGCATTTCGAACATTTCGAACCGAGCACGAATTTTGATAGTTAAATTCAATAATTTGCAAGCGTTTTTCATTTGTAAGACGATCCATGGTAAAATTGCAAACCAAACTGAAGCTGTTTGACAGTGACACAAGGTACTTAACACACGTCAGCTGTCAAAACCAGTGTTGCCAAAACCAAACCAGCTAAAAAATCACCCGTTAGTATAATATAGTTCGGGGGCTCAGGGGGTAGACCCTCAAAAGCTCTACCCCCAGCCATGCCCTCAAAAGATCGGACCCCTTAGTTGTTCAGCCGCTAATTTAGACCGCTCTATTTACTTCTACTCATGGGATCACTGCTGGGTGTACGTCCAACGTCTTCCTGCAAAAACGAATGGGTTTGGTAAGGTTGACAAACTGACAGCTTCTTAGAACGACGGCCTAGTGACTTACACTCTAATCCTTTTTTGTGCATTGTTAGTTCTATAGGATTGGTAGGGACCTAAATTGTTTCTTCAAAACCAAACGACTAAGTTGAGATGCATCATTGATGACAATGATTTTAAACATCCTCACAAGAGGCGGTGTCCCTGAAAAACATAAGTGTGAACTTAGGGCTCGAACCCAGACCTCCGGCTTATAAGTTCGACACACTAACCACTACTCCACGGGGCACTACTGAGAGATGCCAAAACAGTGCTCAGTGGCTAGTATCGAGTTTGGATGGAGACTTAGAGCAATAAAGCCACTAAAGTCACGCTTTTGTACAAATTCTTTTTTATTTCTTCCAGGCCGAGAAAACGGAATTGTTGGTCTTAGTCAGAAGTGAGATTTCGATAAGTAGTTCGGAGTTTGGAACCTTAGAGGGTTCCTTAAAATGTTTTGTTAAAACTTTCAAAATGATTTCTAGCATGAAATTCCTGTAATTGCTTCTCGTTGACTGCTATTAATAAGTGTCTTTGCACCTATTTAACTTTTTATTTTTTTAAATCACCCATTAAATTAAATTTATTAAACGTTTTTGTCTAAGCCTACTTTGTCCTCTTATATACATAAGAAGTAGATAACATTTTCTTACATTCTCCCGAATTTGCTTACGGCACAAATAACGCATAAGCATCTAATCAACATTTTCTGTCAATTATTTTTTGTGTCATTTGACAACCAATAACTCTATTTTTATATTATATAAAAAAACAATACTAATATGCATATAACATGTTCGATCTATACATATAAGTCACTTCGCTCAACATAATAATATGCCTGCAGGCAATCTGTACTTTCATATCCTTCCAATTCGTTCAAAGTGTACTCTTTATTTTATTTTTTACCACCTCTATAGGATTAACCATAACCCAAATCCAACACGCTTGGCTTGACTATATTCAAAATAAAAAACGCCTCCAACTCGCCCTTTGGCTTCTATAAAGACGTGCAGAGTTGTTTAAATATTTCCTTAAAAAATTCAACTCTCAGGTGTGTTTATGTGTATTCCAAGGAGTAATCATCATCCACTTCGCTCCCGTATATGCCAGCAGTTGGTTTATCTTCGTGATTTATTAAAAACATAAGCAATTTTCTTCCGCGTGGCGCCCAATGCGGGCTATCAAAAGTCTGCTTACGGAATTCAGAAATATTTTTTTTAGTAATTCATTCCCCAAGGCTAAAGGGGGAAATACCTCCATTTTTTGTTTTTTTTTTTTTCGTCATAAGTAAGAAAAAATGGAAACAACATTTTACTGTTTCGTAGACAAGACTTGGAAAAGTTTTTTTCACTGTTTTAAAATTTGATTACAAAATTGTTTAGTTAGAATGGCCAAACATTTTTACCTTTTTTTTGCACAGTATCCAGTCTTTCTGTCGGTTAAGTAGCAGCGGATGCAGAGGATAGAAAACTTTTGCTTGAGGGCAGAACAAATCCAAAGAAGAGTAGATATCTGTTCGTATACCTTTTATCAGGTTAGATATGCTTTCTCACGAATCATCATAAAACTCCTGACATTAACATAATTCTTGTGATTTTATTTTCAAGACGACCGGTAGGGTACTGTATGGACTTATGGGATAAAATCCCTCTAGTTTCTTTAAGAAAAAAAAAACATAATCTCACCTCTGGCGATTTGTTGATTTTCAAGAATTCAACAACTTTTATCTGGAAAAGAGGGATTTTGAACGGATTGGGTGTTCAAACGACAAAACTTTGCAAGATGATTATGGCAATAAGATTTGTCGACTTTTGTGTGTGAATATTTTTAGGAAGCGCATTTTGTTAATGGTTAGCAAATTATGAATGCCCAAAGTGAAATGAATATATTACCTTAATATTTTTCAAAGATTAGGAACGGTAGGATAAAGTTGTTTTTGACAGCACAGCTTGTTCGAGTGGGTTCTAGTGGGAAGTTAAATATTAGAATTCCCAGTACGAACGTCTGGCGGTGAACAAGTTATTCTTTTAAGGTCAACAGTTAACACGCTCAACGGCAGCATTAAATATTTTTATTAACAACAAATATGAAAATTTCAAATATTTTATTAAAAACATTCAAAACATACGATTTTTTCGGGCTAAGGTTTGTGTTTTGTAGCTTTTTCCGTAAGCCGGATTAAGCATGGCATTTTTTATCCAAAGAGTAGGCATTAGTTTTAAAATTGACCTCATTAGGATTTTTTCGATTTAAAGAAAATGACAGGGAGCTTTCAGTAAAATTTCAAAATAGAAGGCGTATCGCAAGGCTCAACTAATGCTTTATTAATCTATAAGATCTAGAATGTGTCACTTGTGTTGTTAAATATGTCCTCTAAGTCTTGTCTAGAAGCTTTGTTAAACGCCCTTAGGTAAATGGTAGCAACCCACAATTACTATTGAAAGATTGAAGTCTTACCAAATATCACCGCATCTTGTCCTATCCGCCAGTGCCTTATATGTATAAACTGCAAGCGGATCCTGATGTATATGTCCGATTGGGACCTACATAAAAATTCGTTTGTTAGAGCTGTCTGTAGCTTTGGTTCGTGCAATATAATTTTACAAGACAAACTGTGGCTCATCCTATACAGGGTGATTGGTTTAAGGTGCACTAAAAAGCTTGAGCGTGTAGGTGGGGTTAAGACAAGAAAAAAAATCGTATGGGAGGGGTGGTCTATTTCTCCCCGTTTACGCGGGAGGCGTAATTTTATAAAAAAATGCCTTAAATCAGAAAAATTATTTAAAAACAACGGTGAATGATACAAAGCCTTGTTATATTTTTTTGAAAAGCCAGAAAACTACTCTTTTATTTTAGTTTTAAATTAAGTTTTTTAAGTCAACAGTTTTAAAAAAATTAATTTTCAAACTCAAAATTTTGAAAAAATAAAAGCCTTGTTATATTTTTTTGAAAAACCAGAAAACTACTCTTTTATTTTATTTTTAAATTAAGTTTTTTAAGTAAACAGTTTTAAAAAAATTAATTTTCAACCTCAAAATTTTGAAAAAAAAAAATTTTAATCTAATTTTTTTCAAAATTGTATGCATTTAACTACTATTTTTATTTTCAAAATTCAATTCTCTTATTAATTTTTAGTCAAAAACAGAAAATCGGATGCCAAAATATATCCTAGTTTTTGAGAAATTAAGAAAATACTAAAAGCACTTTTTCAAAGAAATTTCAAAAAAAGGTCAAATCTGGTTAATCTGGTTAAAAACAATTAACTGGATTAACCAGATTTCACCTTATTAAAAAGTGCTTTTAATATTTTCTTAATTCCTCAAAAACTAAGATACATTTTGGCATACGGTTTTCTGTTTTTGACTAAAATTTAATAAGAGCATTAAGTTTTAAAAATAAAAATAATATTAAAGGTTTTGTGGCCTTTACTCCAAAAGCATTGCGTTTCGCCCTAGTTTGATGGTGGGCTCATCAGCTAGATGACATCAAACCCAATCTAGTACGCAATAATTGTCGATGATTACCGACTGCTTTATAAAATTTACAGAGAAAACTCCCTGTGAATTATATTATTCTAAAGAACTTTGATTAAAGTTAGACATTAGAAATTATGATGTTATGCTCGTGGCCAAGCGAAGTTATAAGAATGAACAAATAAAAACAATAAAAAGACTAAAAATAGTCGAATTAAAATTTATTTAGTGGAGTAAAGGCCACAAAACCTTTAATATTGAATTTCATTCATAAATACTCCACTAAATAAATTTTAATTCGACTATTTTTAGTCTTTTTATTGTTTTTATTTGTTCATTCTTATAAAAATAATAGTTAATTATACATACAATTTTGAAAAAAAATAGTTTAAAATTTTTTTTCTGATTTAAGTCAATTTTTTAGAAAATTGCCCCTCCCTCCTAAACGGGGGAAAATAGACCCCCCCTCTCATACGATTTTTTTTTCTCTTAACTCCACCTACATGCTCAAGCTTTTATGTGCAACTTAAACCAATCAGCCTGTATATAGGAGAAACTAAACGAGCTCTAAAAACCAGACTGAATGAACACTTCAAAGCTGTTCAAAATAACGCCGTCACAAGATCTGCAATTTGTGAACATTTGGCATATAATTAGGGTCATTTCATGCGTTTTGATAAGGCCAAATCAATATCAACTGAAAGATTTTATGTGCCAAAAATCGTACAGGAGGCGATTCAAATTAAAAAACAAAACCACTTCAATAGAGTTCAAAGTTTTAAACTTTCAAGTGCATGGGATCCTCTGATTAATGTTTTGAAACGAAACAATGTACCAGCTGGTACAATAAGCTTTGTGTGTACACAAGCATATAGACACTATGCAATTAGAGCAACAACAATTTTCAGCACAACCCCAACAACTCTAACCGTCACCGGCACCAACAATGCACCGGTATAATTTAAGAAATTGTAACACACTGGCTCTACTGGCCATGCCGATGCCCAACAACTCAAGAGCAATCTAATCCACTATCCAATTATTATTCGGTCTGTTGGCAAATTATGTCTTGTCGTTTTATTTCATTCTTCAACAACGAATAAAAAAACATGCGTCCCTCTCCCCCGTTTCTTATATCAAAAGATACAGAAGTACATTCAAAATGAAAGGGAATGACAAACACCTGAAGAAATTGCACATAACAACAAAAATTCTGCAAAGAGCAGCCCACATATACGAAACGTCAAAATTCATGTCCAAATTTTCAACAGCGCTCATGTCTTGTCGAAAAAATGGATTTCTACGACATGTCGCCTAATTGGGCATGGATTTTTCAAACTCCATTGGTTGTTCTCATGGCGTGTTCACTGCCCAGTGGAGCCAGTGTGTAACAAAATATAAAATATCAAATCAGTAAACCCGTGACCACGAACTGTGTGATTGGTTCGAAACGTATCTAGCAATACGCGGTAAGTCGAGGGGTTTGTCACGAGTGAAATCACCTGACCACTTCTACTTGCAATCATTTGAAATCACGTTTAAATCAGATGCAATCATTATTCAAGTGATGAATTTAAAAAAAAAAATTGGGTTATCGATTTCAAATAATTTTGAGCAATCATAAAAAATTTTAAATCACGTTAAGTTTTTTTACAATCATGAAATCAAAAATGCCATCATGAAATCACGAATTGAAATCACTTGAATTAATTTGCAATCATTTGAAATCAATGCAATCACAAAAAATTAGAAATCAATTTAAATACTGCTTGAAATCACCTGAAATCATATGAAGTCATTTGAAATGTTGCAATCATTTGACCACTAAACTGTAGGCCCTTAAGGGTAGGCCCTAACTCCGTATTAAAAACATCTTGACAAAATACGGATAGGAATGATTTGGATTGTTATGATGCCATTTACGGATGCCATGGATCTCGGAAACGACGAAGTGAACGAAGCCAAATAAAAACCAGAAGAAAAATTGAAGTTTTACCAGAAAAGTTAGAGAAAATCTTTCAACAATGCGATGATAACAACGCTGAATTCACCTTAATACCACTAAATTCACCGATGACAAAGTATAACAAAGAGGTGATTTGCATCATTGAATCTAGATTATTAAAGTCACCGTAGCCACAATATTTACTGCACCAGTTAAGGAATTTTCTATCACGCTCCAGACAAATGCAAGTATAGCAGTGATATATTCTTAATAGACACTAGAAAATTATTAATCTCTCTCTTGCTGATTTTTTCTTGAAAATATAATCTTCTGTACCATGGGAAATAAAGTTGTCTGGCACAAATAAACTCTCCAAGTATCCTTTGTCCATTGGATGATGGGTTTTGAATTTCCCTTCTAAATGACAGAGAACAAAAATAATGATTTCAATGAATCCTTCAAAGTATATCTCCTTATTACCAGCATAGATTCCATCTCCTTCACTTGGCCGGACCATTAGAAACATTTCCAGCTCCTGTCCACTTATAAGGAAAAATGATGACAAAGTACCATAATGTGCACGTAATTCAAGCAAAACGACCATTTTCTCAATGAACACTGAACCAGAGAGTTGCAAAGCAGAAAATTTTTTCTCCTGCCATTGAATTGTGTGAAGAAACTTTCTACCATTGTTCCAAGGATCATATCTCGGATACCATTTTTTTGTATACAGTGTCTGTGCGAGCCGCGGAAATTGTCTATTAAAGACAATATCACTGAGAATATATTTCAACTTGAATTGGAATGTTTCCTCTTGTGTTCATTGTCGACGCTATAGTCGTCCTCGTTTGTACCCAGCAAAAGAAGAAGAACGAGATGCAAATTGCTATCATTTGTCATGTACGCACAAATGAAAGAGCATATCACTCGACAGTCGACCGGATACTATAGGGTGATGTTAATCATTCCATTTATTTCCGGAACAGAATATTCTAAAATTCGTCTGACTCTCTCTCTCTCTCTCTCTCTCTCTCTAACTGCAAATGAATATATACAAGTACCTTCATATATACTGTGTATATACAATCAAGGATCTCATTTAGACCAGAAGGACACAGGCAGTGTACGAATATAGAATGCGTTAATTGCAATTTACCAAAAAAATCATTGAACTGTAAAAAGCGTTGTTGGCAAAATTTAATTTGCCGAAATGGTTCAGCATGCACATAGATATATGTTCACATCATAATTGCCATGAAGGATGCACAGGGATAGCACTATCCAGCCTGATGATTGGGGCAAGGTTCGGTTCGCCTATGATGAACGTAATGCGGTTATAAACTAAATAATTTTGATTGATTTCAATAGCCCGATTGAATTAACACAGTTTTCAATTACTGTTGTGGTAAAGGAGATTTTTGTTGATTGTATTATTTTAACATTTGAGTTGTATGCTATTTTAGGCAAAAAGGGATATTAAGTTTTTTTCTTGCGATCGTATGTGTTATTCATGTTTGCGGTATTGATTTGGTTTTTTAAAAGTGAATTCGAGCCAATGATTTTGAGGATTGTTTTGGCATCTATATGTGGTTTCGTCTTTAATGTTGTTTTATTGAATAAGCAAAACAATTGATACGTAGCTAGGTTTTGGGAAGCGGTTTTGGTGTTTGAAATAACGATGTAGATTTAATTTATTGGATGTAGTTTTGGTATGCTGTATTATGTGTAAATTATAACTTCATATGTGGGACTAATTACGAATTGAGTTCTAAAATTTAATAAAAAAAATGTTTGCTTATTTTTTTGTTCGTCACTGTTTTAGATCAAATGAACAGACGATTTGTTTTGAATTTATTTGTATGTATTGGATAATAAAGTAGAACTTAGTATTTTATAGTATTTTTATCAGAGTGGTAACATTATATCATTGAAACTTAAACTTTTAAACAGATCTTACTTTTTCCTATAATTCTACATTAAATACCACTGTAAAAAATGAAATGGGAGTAGAATTTTGGAAGCTTGGACAATTCTATGGATAACATGAACAGTTCGGAAATATGAACGCTTTTTTCGATTTTATTTTTTCTCCTTTTTCCGGACGAAAGGCTACAAAGAAAATAGTTTTTTTTTTGAGAAACGTACCTATATACAGGGTGATTGGTTTAAGGTGCACCAAAAAGCTTGAGCGTGTAGGTGGAGTTAAGACAAAAAAAAAGTCGTATGGGAGGCGGGTCTATTTCCCCCCGTTTATGCGGGAGGGGCAATTTTTTTAAAAATTGACTTAAATCAGAAAAAAATTTATATAAAAACAACTGTGAATGATACAAAGCCTTTTTTGGAAAGCCATATTTTTTGGAAAGCCAGAAAACTACTCTTTTATTTAATTTTTTAAATTAAGTTGTTTAAGTGAACAGTTTTAAAAAAATCAATTTTCACACTCAAAATTTTGAAAAAAAAACTGAAAAAAAAATTTTTAAACTAATTTTTTTTTTAATTTTATGTAATTAACTATTATTTTTATTTTCAAAATTCAATGCTCTTATTAATTTTTAGTCAAAAGCAGAAAACCGGATGCCAAAATGTATCTTAGTTTTTGAGAAATTAAGAAAAACTAGAAGTATTTTTTCCTAGAAAAACACTTCTTTTTTGGTTTTCCCAAATTTGACCTGCTCAGGTCAATTATTATTTAGGGAATTATCCTTTTTTTGTTTTTTTAGTACATACCATCCGATTTTAATCAAATAATAAAAAAAAAACGAATTAACTTTTTACTTTACTAGTTTTACTTTTAATTTTTTTTAATTTCTCAAAAACTAAGATACATTTTGGCATCCGGTTTTCTGCTTTTGACTAAAAATTAATAAGAGCATTGAATTTTGAAAATAAAAATAATAGTTAATTACATAAAATTAAAAAAAAAATTAGTTTAAAAATTTTTTTTTCAGTTTTTTTTTCAAAATTTTGTGTTTGAAAATTAATTTTCTTAAAACTGTTCACTTAAACAACTTAATTTAAAAATTAAATAAAAGAGTAGTTTTCTGGCTTTCCAAAAAAATATAACAAGGCAAATAGACACTCCCCCCCCCTCCCATACGACTTTTTTCTTGTCTTAACTCGACCTACACGCTCAAGCTTTTTGGTGCATCTTATACCAAACACCCTGTACATAAATAAGATTTTTTTTTCATTTCTAATGAATAATTTGTTTTTTTTTTGTGTTTTATAACTAAAATTAGTACAATTAACTGTGCTTTATTTTTTGGAAAGATTAATAATTAGAAAAGCTGAAATAGGGTCTGTTTTATATCTGTTTATCTTTTCGAGATTCTACTGTAATCGGCACAAGTAAGGTTTTAACTTATAAGTGAAAAAAAATGATTTTTTAAAGGTATATGGGGCCTTACTAATAATCAAATTTATGTATGCTTTAATAAAATATTCACACTTTAGACAAAGTATATTCGTTATGTGCGCATTGCTCCTCTAGTATGGACACACTTACAGTTACCGCTATCAGTGTTCAAAAATAAAATTTATTGTGAACAAATTTCCATCGAAGTACATAGAAACTAACGCTATCTAGTAAATAATAAAAGAACTTGTTGTGATTTTTTTGACATTTTTGTGTGTACTGACTAGAGTGATCGCAACGCTCAAAAAAAAATTTTTTGTCAACTTCTTTACGAAGGAACTCCCTTAAATGGTCAGGTTTTGCAAATATTCAGATAGCCAAAATTTGAGCTTGATTGGATAACTCTAAATGGTGCCGATATTTTGACGAAATTCTACCTTTTTTCCATAAAAAAAGTACTTCACTATGGAAAATTCTTTTTCTGATTCTTTCAGGTTTAATATCAAAATTAAAATAATTAAAATAATACTGGTGCCATAACTCGACAGTTTAAGGGTTATTAACAATCTTTTATTCGATGAGACGCATGGCCTATAATCTGTTTTTTTATTTTTTACAAAAAAAAAAATAAAAAAAATAAAAAAACGAAAACAACATAAAACGAGATTTTTGAAACCTTGAGCGATTATCGGCAGCATTTAGAGTTATCCAATTGAGCTGAATTTTTGGCTATCTAAATATCTGCAAGGGATGATCATTTTAGGAGGTTCCCCCGACCAATTTTCGAAAACCGGTTTTTGCGGCCACCCTAGTACTGACTAAGAAAATCTCCTTTCTCTGTCTCTTTGCACATAGCGAATAAATACACCAAAATTTTCCAAAAGTGTGTAGATTTTTATTTAAGCTAAATTTGATTGTTAGTAAGGCTCATTATCTTGTCTCCTATCATTTTAAATGCTCTTTTCTGGACTCTTTGCAGGATATTAAAATAAGTTATGGGAGTATATGACCTCCTTCCCTTCAAGAGAGTTGTTATCTCGTTAAAAAGGTGTGTGGGTCGTTCCAAAAACGTTGGTCAGTAACAGTGGAAACCTTTTATAGTATGTTCATCTTTAACAACAGATATTCACGCGATCGTTACGGACAAGTTATAGCTCATTAAAAATTTAGTAATTAACATTAAAGCAAACTTTGCAACAATGTTAGTGTTAATTGCCTCATTGATTGCTTATGAATCCAAGTTTTTTTTTATTAAAAAAAAAAACGCAATTTGAGATTAATTCGCAAAATAAAACCACTTTTGTGATTTCAATGATGAAAATGGTTTTCTATGAACAAGTTCCACTGATGGTGTTTTTCAACTATTCTCAGCTGTCAGTTTTTCGTTAAATCATGATTTCAATGATAAACTCTAAACTTAAAAAAATTTTTGTATGGAGAATTAATTCATTCCGTGGTGGATTATTACATATCTGAAGCCAACGGAATGCAGGTGTCGTTGCATTTGTTTTTTTTTTTTTTCAGGAGTTGTTAGGCGTGTATCTCTTTGGCGATTGTATACTGGAACGTTGTCTCTCCTTAGTCCATTCCATGACATATTTCAGCTAAGTTTGTCGTGCTTGTTTAGCAATATAACATTTTTAGAAAATTTGTCAAACATTAACTAAACTTTTTAACAAAATATAGACGTTTCTAAAATGCATATAATTTTATATTGAAGTGTTAAAATAGTTTTCTATAAAGTCAAGACTAAAGGTACTATATTTTAAGGCTTCTGTTTTTCCAATTGTAAACATCACTGTTATTTTTTCAGTCAAAAAAGCAAGTACGGACGAACTCTTTATTTCATAAAATTAAGTATCCTTCGGAACGTTCCCTATCCTCAAAGTCATACAAATTTTCGATTACACAAATAAAATCCTTGAATCCCATGTGTTTCATCGATACTATGGATAATATCAATTTGTTATTCAATAAATTTGGTCCAAAAAAAAAAGATATATTTTTTTCCACTATATTTCGAACGCAGTTAACGAGCTATGCAATAAATATTAATTGTTTTGCCACCTACCGTGCCGTTGCACATTCATTTTGGGTACGTCGCATCGCATCCTGGCAATTTCCTTTTGTGCGCAACAGAAAGATAGATACTCTCTGGGAATAGAGATACAAAAATATTCAACATTGAAACTATAATAATTCTACAAACCAAATCGATTCACTGGGTAGTTTGTTCAAATAATAAAATATAAGGAAAAAAAAACTGAATGGAATTGCGAGCGGATGGAAACGTATAGTGAACTGCACTTTGCATTCAAGGTATATCCATACCCATACCTCTTTGGCAATTGATGGTAAAATTTATGTTTGTGAAATATTAATTTGTTGCAAATAAATTTGGTTTAACTGTCTAAAAAGATTGTAGAAGTTTTTTTTTTTAATAGATAATAATTTAAGCAATCATCCACGACACGGTGTGGAAAGGAGTCCAGTCGGGATAGACTCTTAAATGTAAAAAAAAACTATTATGCACAATTTAAAATATTATGGGCAGACAAAACGGAGTATTGAAACAAGGTTTAAAGAAAATATCTCGTGTATTCGCCTTAATAAACGCAAAAATCTGCAATTTCATCTCATGTGCTAAATAATGGTCATGAAAATATAAATATAGACAATATGACTCTTATTAAACTGTAGGGAGTCCACTTCGAACATCTTTCTGTTAAGCAATTAACATACTGTGAAGTGTAGTATTTATCTAGTAGTATATACTTACATAATAAAGAATATCCCCAACCCCTATCTCAAAAAAACCTACCAAATTTGAAAATTTCCAACAGCTAATTTTCTTACACTCTTTTTCAGTGTAAATCAAGAAACAAATATACACCTTTAAAAATCGGTTCAGATTTCAAGAAGAACCGCAACGTTGGTAGAAAGCTATAAAATAATATCGCATTCGCTCCAATGAGCTTATTCAATAAATTTCCAAAACAAACTAAAGCTCGAACAGAAACAACGCCCTCTAGGAGAAAATAAATATAGCTTTATCCCATAATCGAAAAGCTATAATGTTAAAACAACAACATGGGAGCCGACATATGGGTCGCCAAAAACCACCACCACCGAAAGAGCGCGAGTAGTTACCCGAAAGGAAACAAGGTAAAGTAGTGCGTACATGAACGCATTCAATAGTTTTAGTTGTACCCATTAGATTGAAACGAAAGTTTCATCAATCAAGTTTCAAGTAGTATGACATTATAACTAGTAGAAATAGATAATGCAGGAAGAATAAAATGATGCAAAAACACCTGAAAAATGTAACCATAAACTTTTTATTATTTTGTGGGATAAGCCGTAGTTTACATGAGGATAGAATCGCCAAAGATATTCAGCGACAAAATTTTCAAGAGGTGGTTAGACAAACGATCGCTTTGGCGAAAATATTCATGATAGGATATGGAAAAACAAGTAACAAAATTCATTAACAGTAGTTGTTAGTATAAGAATCAGATAAAGCCTTTTTTCACAAACCATGACATGACCGAACACAACTTTCTTACCAAAAATCATGACGGCTTTTTCTAGAACATTTCAATTATCAAAAATCTCAAATGACAGATTGACATAAAATTCTTATCATACTTAAATACATACTTACCGAATACTTACCAATACCGAAACGACAGGACGAATGATGATACTTACTCTTTCACTTGTACCACAAATTGAACAGAGACATACGTAACGAAATATCGACATAGAATATGTCACCAATACATCCTACTCGGATGAAAAAGAAACATTACGCACTAAGACGGAAAGAACAGAAAAATAAAGAAAAAGAAAAGAAACGACAAACTATAAAACCTACAAGACAATTTAATACTTACCATACCTAATAACAGACAGGACAAAATACGTACCCCACTGTAAATGCATATCTGAAAAGAAATAAAAATATAATACTTACCATAAAATACTTACCATCAGATTCAAACAACTTAGTTAGAAAGAGAAAATTGAAAATTACTTCAATGCATATCAGTAATGAATTATAGTCGCGATCAAGAAAGAAAAATCCCATGGTTAAGCAAGAGCCGTACGCCTCAACTCAATCCTGACGGGACATACTCTTTTTCAAACGCAATCATAACGCCACGTGACAAAATGAAATAGCCCAAAGAACAAAGATTAAGAATATAAAGATGGGAAACTTTCGTACGTTTTACCCTCCAACACCCATTTGTTTACATTGTTGTATTTGTAATTTCGATTCGTATCCGTGTAAAATTGAGAGGGGAACCGAGGTGAATTTATTTGTTTTGACAGTTCTATTTTTTTTGTTTGTCTAGTTTGTACAATTAATAAACATTCCTTAAAGAGTGTGATGTTGAATCGTTTTTGCAAAGATCTTTACCATTCGGCACAGGATTTGGATTGGCTTCATATTTCGGTGTTAAGCACGGTTACTTACAAGCAAGCATGCATCTTACGTTAAAATGTTTTCAATGTAGTCATAACACTTATTTCTACCAAATGTGAAATACGGTTCTCTACCAAAAGTTGTTGTTGGTTACTTTTTGGGAAAATTCAGTTATCAGCAAAAATGCACTGAGAAAATTATGAGACTGCCAGGTTCAAAACTTGAGGAGGTACTAAGGCAAAAACAAAATAAAGGCATGTATGGCGTGCTGACTTCTGATCAAAATATAGGACCAGGAATGGCACTATCGCCCTTCACTCCTAGCAACGCCGATATATATTACGACGAATCATCTAGATATGGAAAGTTAAGCTCATTAGAATTGGACACTGAAAATCGTACTTCGCTGTCAGGATTAGACGATATTTATCGTCCTTCTGTAGATGGTACTGTAATGAATATTTTCAGTAGTCAGTCCATTTTTTCAATAATTTTTTCTAGATCCATCGCCTCAATTTGAAACTGACCTTCCTGCAGTTGCATCTAAGCAAGGAGTGACCTATGATGAATTGCGCATGAAAAATCGTGAGGAATACATGAAAAAATCACAAAATCCCTATTCGAGACCTCTGCCTGCTGAAGCTCCAATAGTAAGGCAATCAAATGAAATTGCTGATGGAGCAGATGTTCAAAAATCAGCAGGTCAGAGAAATAAATACGGCGATACTTGGACAAATTAAAAATTTGGATTGTTTACTTTTATTTACTTTTTATTATAACAAATATTTTGTATGTGACGTTTACGTATTTTATGATGATCAATTTCGGAAAATGAACTTTAGTTTATGGAACCTATTTCATAAAGATATGCGCCCAAAAGTTTGGTCTGAAATAATTTAAAAACATTTAAAATAAATGAATGAATGGTTTGAAGAAGCCGAATACTTACTCCTTCTTTGTAATTACGAATATCTAGTTTCGTTCTGAGAATGGGCACCATCGTCACTTGCTCCAACTGGAATTAATATGACGTTCTTTCCTGTTGCTTCTTGCAGAGTCAAAGTTATTGGCATAGAACCGCCTGCCCGAGTCATATCGGGTTCAACATTAAACACATGTTTGACAGCTTTTTTGGCAGCCTCATAATGGGACTGAGTCGGATCTTCGGTCCATGGCTTACCAGCTCCAACGAGTGTGACTATGTGTGAAATTTCATCCTCATTAGCCAACAAAGGAGCTACCTGCATATCATTTTTATTATTGAAATTTGTTCAAAATAAAATAAAATCAGTAAACTTACGTCCTTATGAATCCCAGGTATAAGTATTTTACCATTATTATCAGTTAAGGTGCTCAAGAGGTAAATCAAATCGAGCATAGCTTCGTGGCTAAATTGCAAATCAAAAGTACATACTTTAACAAGGCTTACTTATTTGATTTACACCGTTTCGCCGAATACTCCACTATGCAGATCTTTCACTGCGCACTCCACTTCGATGCTATAATAGGCTATTCCCCTGAGACCATAAGTCAGACAAGGGCGATTTTTACCTAACCAGTAATTGTCAGAAATACATACGAAATCAACGTTGGCAAGGAAGTCATCTTAATTTTTAAGAAATATTTAGTAAAAATTGGTTTGAAATTATGTAATTTTGATTACCCTTTTGAGCCATAAGAAGTTCATCTAAACCTTCAATGCCACTTTCTTCCATGCCTTCAAAAACAAACTTTATGTTGACCGGTAAATCAAGTTTCAGTTTCTGATATGCTTCAATAGCATGTATCCAGCAAAGTACTGGTCCCTTGTCGTCCGTAGAATCTCGAGCATAAAGCTTTCCGTCCACTTCGGTTAATTCAAAGGGTTCAGTGCTCCAACCGTCATCTTTTAAAGCTGGCTGAACATCAAGATGTCCGTAAATGACCACGGTTTTTTCTTTATGTCCTTTCAAATAAATTTAAGAATAAAAATATTTTGATTTTAAGATTTTACTTTCTTACTTTTCCTAAAGTTCCCAAAATAACATTTGGCAACGGAGTTTCGGTGCCGTTTTGAAGCATTTGTTTCCCAACATCAACATGTTTTATATCTGACCCTAAAGCACGTAGTTTTTCGGCAGTCCATTCAACCTGATTTTTAAATGGTTTGTAATATTTTATGAGCAAACGAATATTAAACTGGGTACGTACCATTTTCTGAATTTCGGATCGAGTTTCTGGCCATGCTGATACTGATTTGATAGCACAAGCGATTTTAAGGTTTTCAATATAGCGTGTCTTGTTTTGCTTAATCTCTCTGTGATATATTTTGTTTATAAAAAGAATAATTTTGTGAATGTATCGTTTAATTAGTCAAGAAAAAAAAAAACCACGAACAAACATTTCGAAAAACAATTTTTTTCCTTTTGAAATATTTTGACGTTTACAAAATGACAGAAATATGACAGATATATTCTCAATCCAATTCGGAAACTCACCTCGGAAAATTTAATGTCGAATTCCTTAGATTTTTTCAGATTTGATCGGAAAAGTTGACTTTTTTTCCTTCCTATGGATGTTGAAACAACAAAGTTGCTTTTTTTCTGTGATTGTGTGGTGTATATTTTATAGACGCGATCTAAACAATTCACTTAAGTTCACTTTATTAACATATAGCACTATTAACAACAAGGCTCACGTCCAATAGATTATTTTAAAATTATTTTATTTGAGAAATCTATATTAAAATAAACCAAACTACACAATTAAACGGCTCATCTGACAGAAGAAATCAAATCTGTTAAGTATGTGTGCAAATATGTGTGAATCTTGCTATTAAATCGAGATTCAAGAAAAGTTGATCTGAGGGGAAAAAAAGCAACTTTTTCTTGTCTATGGATCATGATTTTCGGAAAAAAAGCAACTTTAGTCCGAAAAAAAGCGACTTTAGTCCGAAAAAAGTCAACTTTTTATTTCAAAGGAATTCGACATAACAGTTATGTGCGTTATAGGTTCTCCTGGTATCTTTGAAATCAGAGTACTCATAAAGTTCAGGATTACTTAGCTGCTCTAAACTGTTCTAAACTGCTCTCAGTAGAAAAGAGCAAAATTTAAGAAGCAAGATTTAGGGAGACATATGTACAAATATTTAGATTTGCTTGATTTTCTTTTCAATTATTTTTTTTTTTTTTAAGTAGAACATGTTAGGGTAGAGTTAGATTTTCTGAACGAGCTTTTTTATGAAGTCCAGGTAATATAAAACTAAAAAATAATTTAAAGACCAGTTGTACAATAGTGGGTCAAGTTTTAAACCCACCGAGTTTGGCAGATTATCTATGGAAATCAGTGGTTTAAAATTTGAACAACCTTGAACCACGATTGTACAACTGGCCCTTAAAAAAATAAAAAAAAGTTTTGCATATATACAACGAGCTCGCAAAACAAAACGCAATTTTTTTACTGGCATTTCACATTTTTCGATTTCTGCTCTAACTTCTTCTGACATTTCACAGCTTTGCTGTGATCCACATGTCATCAACTTGTACCCCTCCGACTCCATATACAATGAATATTAATGGATGTGTTCATTGTGTTTTCCTTTAGGGCCGCGTTTTGCGGAAGAAGTAAGAAGCTTTCAACCTACGAAAGTTGCAAAAAAGTTGTGATGATTTTGAACTTTTCGCTTAAAAACAAATAAAAATTGGTCAAAGCGGATCTTAAAATAAAATTATATATTTTGGAATGTAATTTGGTAATATTCAAGCTAAATAATGAATATTTATGCGGTTTTTATTTGTTTGTAGTGGAAGGTGGGGTACAAGTTGACCAACTCGGCATATACAAATAGCCATACTTTGCAGACACATCCATAAAATTATTTGAAACTTCGGCTTGGCATATAGTCAAGAATACCATTTTTGAAATAAAATAAAAAAAGTGGATACAAAAGTGAATATAGCGTTTTGTTGGTTATTTCCAGTGCTGGCTAACTAAGAATTACCAACAAAACACGACTACTCTTAAAATAATAAATTTAAGGAAACAAACTGTAGTTTATACAAAAACCGGATTCTCTGTATCATATTGAATTAAATTTTCTTCAAAACCAGCTAGTTTGATAAATCATAAAAAATGTATCAAAACATTTAAATTGTGAAAAGTTTTCCATTCATTTGAGAGAAACATTTTTCACTTTTTTAAGGTCGAGCCATAGAAAAATAAATAAATAGAACATAATCTCAGATTTAACTCTGTATGAGTGCCAGTGAATTTTAAATGGGACTGTCAAATTGGGCTAGACCATATATTCTTACAATTTTGCATTTAGCTGTTCACACGTATTCACGTATAGAAAAGCGCGTGTAAAAAGTTTTTTAAATGGGAGGAGACGGAGGAGTACAAGCTGATGACATGTGGGTCGAGCGCAACTCGAAAATGATGCCAGACAGACCATATTCATGAGGTTCATGAGCTGTGGTGGATTTCGTTCATAATTCTCACATATAATGCCGCGTTCGTGGATCTAACAAAATTGAAAGTATTTTTTGTGAATATTTTTGTTATTTTAAATATTTTATGCTCACGCTCTGATGTATGGTCAGTCAAATTATTTTTTATGAAGAAATTTATTTTAATAAAAAAATTAATTGGCGCAAAATTATAGTCAGCCTAAGTTTAAGGAATTAACGCCACACTTCTTAACTTAATTTTAACTTTGAAACAGTTCTCTAACTTTAAAGTAATTATAGACTATTTCTGATGTACTGACAACTAGTGTGGGGTTTAAAACATTTCTCTAAATTATTTGTGCGGAACACGTCTTAAACAGTGACAGTTCGCTAAGAAAACAAAGCAAACACACTTTTATATCTGTCGTCAAATGTCATCAGCCCGGAATACAATTTTCTGTTTATTTTCAATACACCGGTATTGTTAGTTGAATTAGAAGCAGACGTTAAGCGATTAGAGCTGGAAAAACTGCGTCTGGAGGATTTAGTGTCAACAATAAAAGCAAACTATGAAAAAGAGATCGAAATAATAGAAAAATCTTTTAGGTAAATATGTAAATAGAAAATAAATTTCTCATGCAAAACTTTTATTAATTTTTACAGAAAACAAATTGAAGTTCTAGAAGATCACCTTGCATTAGTGGAGACACGACTGAAAAATGAAAATGATTCGAAGACTTAAAACAGCCCATGAAGAAGAGCTTGAAGGAATTAAAGATGGCTATAGAACAGTGATAGACAATATAAGGCAGTCTAAGCTTCTTGAGTTTGCCGCTGTCCAAGAAAATGGTTCTTACTTGGAGACTCTTCGAACGGCTTTCTCATGAACGTCTCAACCTGTCTCAGGAACGAATGATTTATATATATATATATAAGAACAAAGCTTGTTTTAAAAATGTAAAATAAAAATTTCAATTTAGAACTTAAATCATATAAATTAAATGGTTGTAATAAATAATAATAGAAATAAAATAAAGTGGAAAATCCATCATCTCGTGTTTTATACATCTTGAGCTTCGTGTTTATACTCCTTGAGCATCCTGTTTTATACTCCTTGAGCTTCCTAAAATTCAAACAATTGAAAATCTTCAACAATCAAAAATCTTCGTCCTCCGAAAACATTTTGCAAGTTTTTTTTTTGTTTTATAGAAAATGACAAATTGACAGGAGTCAGAGAGAAGAAAGTGTGACACTATCAAAATTAAAATAGGGTTTTCATGATTTTAATTTTGATGCAAGTCTTTAAAGATAAAGTGTAGTTTAACTTGTCTATAATTGCCAAAAATGTAATTTTAGACTAGTGTCAAACTAAATTTGATTTAGTTTGGAGTTAAATGGACTATAATTTTGCGCCATTATATTTTGGCTTTAACCACTTATACGATATTCCGATTTTTCATAACTTGTTAATTGATGGATTCCATTCATGATTAAAACATAAATGTTTGTCAAATATTTATGTCTTACGCAACAATACGCAATAAGTGAAATATTGACCGAAATTATAGACACTGTTTAAGCTGTTTTCATAAAAACTCGAGTTTATCCTATTTAAATTGCTTAAACAAAGGCTAAGAAAAACTGTAGTATAAAAAAAAACTATGAATATGCGCCATTAAAATTACACAAGTCTTATAAACTTGCAAAAAAAACGGCTATTTTACATTACAGTTACAAACCAATAATAAGTTTCTAACAAGAATAATTTTGAACCCGTTAAGAAAGAGAGGTTCGAGTCGACCAGTAAAGTAAAAATGTTTAATCATGAAAATTAAGGATTTAAATTTGTATAGTAAATCTAATGAATTAGAAGAAGATTATGGATAAATAAATCTGCTCAAATCAAGATTAAGTGCTTGATGGAAACATAGTATAAAAAGAATTTGTCAAACATCTATGAATATGCATTATTAAAGCATCTGCAATAAATTGCTCAATACACTGCGTCGTGTAGAGCAATATCTTCAATATTTAGGTATTTGTATATGTTTCATACCAAAACCACTGACAAGCAATAACAAATAATAATATATTGCACACAGGCTAGACCTTGATTTTATAACAAATCTTAAATATATGAATGAGTGAGCCCGTGAATTTCGACACGTATTCACAAAATTTTTCAAGAATGCGAAAAGACAGGTTCGAGTCGACCTGTGACTCCCAGTGAAAGCACAGTTTGAAAGTTTCAATCCAGAACGCACCCCACGAAATTCATCATTTTTTGAAAATAACTGCCGATTTTTAAAAATAACAGATAAATTAATTCCCCACAGGGGAAATCTGTGGTAGACTGATTAAGTTGCATTGGTGTGAGTTTTTAACGCACATTTTTGCAACTTAATCAGTCAAATGACAGTTCGAGTTCGTAGGCAAATGCCGTTATCAGCCATTCTTTCCCATCTTTATATTTTTAATCTTTGCCAAAGAAAGAATACTAAGTTGATAGAGGCAACCTGAAATTGACCAATTAGGAAATTACGCGCTGGCAATTTCACCCCTGCTCAATGATTTGAATTCAGATTGGACAAAAGCAAACGAATACGCGACGTAAGCCAGAAGAAATATTTCATAGCTAAAGTCTTTCGCATCGAGTCAGTCACAAAGTTAACTACATTTTTGATAAAGTATTAAACAAATTAAAATCGAAGAAATACTATTGATTAAATCAATAAGTAAATCAAACACGAACGTAAAACAATTAATTTTCAACATTATACAATCGTAAGTTGGTAAAATAAGAAAAGTGAACAACCTTAACTTTGGTAGAATACTCAGAGTAAATTTATTTTCAACACCCCAATCAGGTACAGAATATTTAATGGCAGAACAACCAAATAAACCATTTAATCCGAAGATAATTTGTATGAAAGACATAGCTGGGGGTGAAGACTTGCATTTTATGTATTCTGAAGATACCCCCGAGTCGCCAAAAGCAGTCAGAAAAATATTCGCAAAAGGAGACAATTTTGTAGTAACTCGGAAAGCCAGCAACATTCAGTTGAAACCGGCGGGACTTTCCGACGAAGATTTCCTGAAAACCCAGCAATAAAATCTTACATCCACAAAAATAACTTACCAGGTAACATATTCATTTTCTTATATATATATAGTAGAGGTAACTTACTGGAATATGTCACTACACCTTCCAAAATAATTTTAAAAAGGAAACCGACATATTCTAATAAGAATCCTGAGCGCTAGGAGCAGATCCCTGAAAAGAAAAAAAAAAAAAACATAATTAAAAATTTTTCCTTGAAACAAAATACTAAAGTCTTCTTCTCTTTAGGTAGCATCAACGGGTTGCAAACGAACTCACCAGACAAAAAAACAGTACGCAGGAATCCACTCCAGGAGTGGACTCGACTGCGCAAAGATTTTCATCTGAGAGTCCTGCGTACAACATTTGTCTGGGTACATCTGTGCACCCCAACGCTACCTGGTTTTTTTTCATATACCAATATAAATATATATATTCATATATATTATCAGTATTAACACCAGTCAGACCGTATACATCCGTATAGTGGTCTATCATGACTTAATCAGGAATCGTGATTTCCGACATCGATCCTGATCATGAATGTTATGTGAAGATACAAACCTTTTTCTTATATATATACTTCATCGGAAGCAGATTTACCGGTACGAAACTGTTCGGCCACTGCCAACGAGGGATTAATTTTCACCTTCACCTATTACACGGTAAATTCAAGAACCGTTGGATTACCTACAAGAATTTTTATTCAACACCACAACGATGCTGTATGTATTTTTGAAAAATTTTCACCGGATGCTGTAAGTGATTTGTTATATTATATATATATTATATCTATGAGTAGGATTACCTATTTTTAACTCCTATAGTTATATGATTGAACTATATTGTTCGAATTGTCCGAGGTCATAAAGTAGATCCTCAAGCTATATTGAAAAGAAAGATTTGTCAAAACGTAAGTGTATATTAATTAATGTGTGATTTAACTACATATGGTGAAACAATTCATAAATGCCTAGAAAGAAAAAAGTGAATAAATGTTAATAAGATACTTCGATTAAATTTTTATAAAAAAAGATACTTACTTGTAATATGAAATTTTCCTGAAAAGAGAAAAAGATACAATATAAAGAAATTAAATAGTTAACAATTCAATGCCAAGGGAACTCTGTAGTTAAAACCACAGAGCTCAACCAAAGCTAAGTTTTTTTTTGAAATAACGTACTTACTTGTTCACAAGATTCAATTTAAAGTGGGAGTGAAATACTTACCTACGATAAGTTTGTCTATACGACTAATTAAATAATAATAATTAACGTTTTAAAACTTTTAAAATTTTCTTTTGTTTTGTCCAACCGGAAGAGGTTGATGAATTTAATTTAAATAAAATAAAATTTGAATGTGTATCTATACATTTAAGATAAAAATAATTTTGTTTTGTACCTACGTACTAATATTAAAGTCAAACTTGAAGTACTTACGTATAAAGAAAGATTAATAAATAGTTGTTTTTAACAAGAAATTAATCTAAATTGGATAACTTGATCCTTTATCGAGTTTTACTCAAATTTTTTTTATGTAAAGGAACTTATTTTTGAAGATTAGCAGAATCGTAAATTCAATTTAATTAATACTTACGTTCATTGAGATACGTTCATCAAATCCTTTCCCGAGTTCAGATTTATTCGGATATTTAACCTTTTTAAAAGGCAAGACAAGATAAAAGTACAGGTCGCATGTTTATGAACTCGTCGCGTAATTTTATTCGTATTTGTCTGAAACTAAAAAGAGAATATACTGAGAGTACCTACTACTAAAGGTACACGCACACGGTTACCAGTATAAATACATGCAATTTTTTTTTGTTTAATACGGCTTTATAGTCACTAAAAAGATACGGGGATACTTACTGTGGAACCTATTTTGCTGTTGAGTTTCATAAACAATAATATTTCTAAATTATTGTCACGCATACTTATTTTATTTTTTTTTTGATCCTATAGTAAAAACGATTTTACGTTTGTTTTCGTGTTTGAATGATCACACTCGAAAGATATACTCAGCTGCAATAATAAAAGCTGATGAATTGAAAGAAAAATCCTCAGTAAGAAAAGAAGGTTAATGCAACTTTCACTAACTTCAATACGGTACTTGCGGTAAATTTAAATAGTACCTACGTCCTAACACCTACACCTTACAAAAATAATTTGTGGAACCCATGTCTGTCACCGAATACAACCCTTAACTTATTTTTTTTTGGTAAAGTCTTTAATATTATATATTAGAGGCAAGATGCATCTTATCTTTAAGTATATTTTTTAAATTTTTTTAATTATATTTGATGAAATTATATTTTTTATTATATAACATTTTGAATATATTTCCATAAATAAACCTTGTTTACAGGTCATCGATAACACTTACTTATAAACTTTTACCTTGATAAAGTTGACCGAAATTTTTTTTTGTTTCGAGTCACATTAACTATTTTTCTTGGTTGTCTTTGGGGGAAAATTGGTGGGAGTGCCTTGCACTTTAAACTCTAATTGTTTTTAGTTTATCAGTCCCGAGGTGACTTTCTTCAATCGATATTGTTGAACATCGAGAGGAAAAACAATTTTAACAATTCTTTTATGATTTAGTGATCACTCGTCGTGTTTCGGTTAATATTGAATCTTTGTTTGAATACGTAACTGTTTTCGGATCACCCATTGAATAGTCGGTCTGAAATTAACTAATACTAAGATCGAGTGGTATCGAAGTAATAGTATGCTATCCGTCCATAAGTCAGTCCGAGAAACGAATTATCATTTCGGTTAATAATCGCTAGATCGTTTAACGAGACGGTCTGAAATCGCTAAGAGGGGTGAACGGTAATCACTACCTACCTATGGTACCTAATTACTTTACGCGATTAACATTTACGATTCAGTTCATTATTAAAATACATGAACTGATACTTTTGATTACACTGTCTTTCGTGATTTCATTGTAAATATTTTCCAATTGAATTAAAGGCTAAGGAAGCAAAGATTTTTTTTTATCCTTGAAATTAACGTTTTGTAGAATTTGTTTTTTTTTTGAAACAACAAAAGTCAGTTCCTAGATAAGAGTTAGTAAGTTATTAGTTGAAGAAGTTTTCTTTTGAAGAAGTTTTTTTTTAATCACATAAAAAAATTATAATGAGATCCTAGTTTGTATGGTTAACGAGTTTTAAGGATGAAATCCATTTGAATAAAGATTATTGTTTGAGATTAAGTTAGATTTAAGTGATATCAATAAATTTGTTATTAAGTTGAAATTTAACTCAATACGTTTTTTGATTTATTTTACTTTCTATCAGAGATTGGTCGTTTGATGGGAAGTTATTTCTCCTCTTTTTCCCATTCAGGTTCGGATGCAGATACTGATTAGTAGGATGCAATGCTAAGGCAGTAGGTATGGGGGTCGCGGCTGGAACCATTACCTATCAGATGTAGGTACATCATCATCATCATACATTAACGGAAGGAGAAGTCCTTCCGTCTTCTTAGAGGGAGTTCCTAGTTTCAAATCACGTGCACTTAGGAACCGTAAGGGTGATGAGTAGAGATTCTTTCAGTTAAGGTCTTCTGCTCATCCAAGGTAGGGAAGTTACGCACTGTGGGGTTTCACTAACATCTGAAATCCCCTCATATTTTCATCGTGATTCTTTACTTTAGTAACGATGAAAAGTTAGGTAGGTAGAGTAAAGCTAACCTATAGTGGTACAACATCTAAACTACTGTCGATGATTTGTCCATGTCTCTTTTTCAAGTTTCCCTTTTCTTTAGTCAACATTTCTATCGGGTCCAAAGCAATTTTATAAATCTAATAAGTTAACAACAACTATACTTCAGGTCTGAAAATTTGTGACACTGGTCGTTTTTCGAATTGCAAGATCCTACCCCACAACTCGGCGAGCTAAGCAATGGCAACGAGCAGACCTGGTGCAATGGTAGAATGACGACCGCCCGGACTTCTGCGGGCGTGGACGTGCCTTCATTCTGTTGAGGATAAGGTACTATACGTCTTTAAGGAATCCGGTGTAGGATCCTTCGGAGGGGTGATACTTTCACTCGCGATATTTTCTTTTGAACTTTCCAGAAGGGTATCTTTTTTGATATCCGGAGGGATTGAGAACCTCTCCTCTTTAAGTTTCTGGCAAAAGAAAGTAATTCGAGATAGTAACATTTCCCTTAAGTGAAACACTTTATTTATCTTTTCGTCTCAAGTTCCCGATTTTCTTTGGAGTCATTGGAGTCGATAAAGGACTCAAATTAAGTCGGAGAGTTTTCCGGAAAATCCTGATCAGATGTAAGGTCGAGGTTTTCTAGTGTCAGGAGAAATCCCATACATTCCATCTACGTATGATAGTGTGTCGGTTGTCGGAAAAGTGAAGCCAAGTATATCGCATCCAAACAACGATATGTGTATGATATTGGGATACGTTATATAGACCCTTCTACTCTTTCGACATTCAGTTTCACTTCTTTTTTTTGTTGGATCCGATCCCTATCCTTCTTCTTATTAGACAGTTAATGTTGAGTTTGACTATTGTAGAGGCTGTAGACGGATTTTGATTATGGATGATAGTTGAAATCTTGGCACTGTCGGGTTTTTGTTAAAGTCAAGACAATAGGTCGAATCTAGCCTAATGAGTTGAAGGCTAGCGGATTTTATTAATTTAATATTTTTTCTTTACATTACAGAACAGCACGCTTCATCAACATTTATCATATTGAGATTGGAAAATTTAACAACTACATTTTTCCCTTCTTATATAAAGAATTAAATTCTCAATCAAAGTTTTCTTTCGTTTGATTTAAAAAGAATTTCGATCTTTTACAATGTGTTGCAATGTAATGAAAGAAAGAATATTTTTTTTTGTTTCCGTTACAAAAATGGCGCCCAACGTGGGGCCCGAATAGAATTTAGATGTTGATTGGTTTAGAGAAATTTGAGAAAGATTCAGAAGATTTGGTTCATGTTCAAGATTTTCGAATCAAGAATATGACAGTTTTTTTTGTGGTTTTCTTGTAGTTGAGAATTTTTTGTTGAGATTTGTCATCGGGAGGTGAGTGACTTATGTGTCGACCGATGAGTGGTGAGTTTTTCCTATTTATGTCCGTTGCGACAACCAGATCACACATCCTCTCACACTCGCAAAAATTATTTCGATCCATTATTATGGATAACTTTCGGTCCGATGTCCGGATTGGCTAGTTGAAGCCAGTTGACTGTAGCTTTGGAGGATAGTTATTCAATTTGTTTTGTTCGAAGTCTTTAGAAGAAAGGAGGTTAGATTTTTCGACCGGGTGAGTGATGGAAGTTGTTCCTACTCAGGTCCGTAGCGAAAAACGATTATGTTTTTTCGAGGTAAAAGACGTACCAACTCAAGAGATAGAACCAAACCCTTTTTAAATAACAACTTTTATGATAGAATCTTTAGTTTTTATTGTGTTGAATATATCTTGAAGTAGTCTGAGAGGCGATCTTAACCTACTGTCCACTAGGCAACGATGTCTTCTTACCTAGGTTTGTAGCTGTAGCATAGATCAATTGTCAGATTATGGATAGGTAGTTTTAGATGCAGTGATGGATAAGTCGTGCGATCTAAAATAGAATTTGGTTGGAAAATCAAAATTTTTTTTTTGAGGATGATGATGGAGTTACGGTAGATGATGGTATTCTAGTCGCGACTCCGAGCCGGAATGATTAGAGAGAAGAATTTAAGAGATAGAGTTTATATTTTTGATAGTGATTTATAGTTTTGATATTGTTTTTGAGATTCAGATTTATTTAGTTTTTCTAAAAATTTAAAGTTAAAAATTTTTAGAATTTGCCTGGTGGCGTTAAAGAAGTAGCAATTCTTGCAAATCCTCTTTTGGGTTTGAGAATTGGAGTGCCTGGTGGCAATAGGAGTGCCTGGTGGCGATAAAGTAACATTTTCTTTTGGTTACAGTTTATAGATTTTGCCATAATTTTGGAAAATTCTAGTGTTGGTCAGAGTGTAAAGAATCACTTCTGAAGTTAGTAATTTAGTTAAATTTTTTTTTGCAGTTTTTGAAAAATCCTAAAGCGTCAGGAGGTTGAAGAGGATTACTCCTGAAGTTTTTAGCCTTTTTCGGTTAGTTTGTTTTTGAAGTTTTGAAGTTTTTTGAGGGTTTACCCTATAAAAGGAAATTAGGTTAAGTTAGTATATAAGTTAGGTTTAGTAAATTAGTTTTAAGAAAAAGTAGGTAGTAAGCATAGTAACGTAAGATTAAGTTGAATTATTTTTTTTTGGAGGTTCTCAGATAAAACAAAATACTTTGTTTTAAAAATCATTTCATTGGAATCTGTATCTATACTACTTATTAATTACTACCGATCGAACGAGAAAAATTACTCAGTCTTATGGGGGGTAGAAAAGATAAGAACCCTACCGTGGAAGAACCTAAAAAGAAAAATCCTAGAAATCCGAGTACCCCAGGAGAACATCTCACGAGGTATCAGAAGGCGTTGAATCCGGCACGCGATCTAACAATGGACGCTGGAGAACCGATTGACGAAAGTCAAGTGGAAGAAATCCCGAGTACGTCACGCGAGCATCAGGCCCCTGAAGAAAGTCCACGTATGGTTGAAGAAAATCGTCCATCTACTCCGGAAGTACTAAGACAGAGAAGACTGGAATTTTCACCAGAGCGAGAAGACAGAATGCAGCAGTATATCAAGGAAGTAGCATTAGCTACAATTGGATTCAGTCGGGCCGAGGACAGGAAGAATTTGCAGGAGACTTTAGCGGCAAGTCAAACGCGGATGCTAGACAAAGTGAACGAAGCGATTCGTACTGCACTAGCAATAAATTCACAAAATACTCAACCGTCTCGAACGGCAATGAATCTATGCGAACAACCTACTCCAAGGATATATCCTGCAGAAAGAGAACCTTCAACGATACGACATATACCTGACACACCTAACTTTCCACGCGATCTTCCTAGACACCCAGGAACATATCGAACAGAAGCTTCAAGAACACAAGGAGTGGATTTTTACGAAAGATTAGATCGAATGACGTTCGAAAATCCTTCGGGACATGATCGAACAAGAGTACCGTCACCGTCACCTGCGGGCTCGTATTCGAAATTTCCACATTACCACAAATGGGGAGTTAAATTTAATGCAAAAAACATGACCGTAGATGAGTTCTTGTTCCGCTTGGAACGAGTAAAAGATAGTTATAATGTTTCATGGGAAGAGGTGGTAGCGAATTTCCATCACTTCATAAGTGGAGCTGTTGAAACCTGGTTCTGGATGTGGCTGAAGGAACATCCACACTCTTCATGGGGATCCCTACGTTTAGGCCTCATTGAACAGTATCGTGGATTAGAAACCGATTCAGAACTGACTCGTCAAATGGCAGAACGTAAACAATTGCCTGGCGAGAATTTCGACACGTTTTACGAAGACATACTGAGGATAAACTCCAGAATGCGCACACCTCGACCAAACTTGGAGATCGTGGAGATAGTGAAACAAAACGTGAAAAGACGAATGGGAGAATTGTTACTCACGAGTAAAGTTAACAAATTGTCAGAGTTAGTACACACCTGTCGGGAGATGGAAAAATTTTTGAATCATTACGATCCAAATCGTTCTCGAGCACCACCACCTTATATCGCTCAAGCTAGAAAACAGGTCAGCGAAATTGAAGTTCAAACGGTAGAGACTACACCTCCTGAATTTTCTAACGCACTTGAAGCTTACAATCCTCAATTTAAACGCGAGAGTAAACCTACTTTCAACACTGACAACGTAAAATGTTGGAATTGTCGAAAGATGGGTCACTCGTTTCGTGATTGCACAGACACACAGCGAAGACTGTTTTGCTATAAATGCGGTTTACCTGAAACTGTAACACCTAACTGTCGTATTTGTTCGGGAAACCCACAACGGAGCCAGCTCTCATCCGAGAGGGATCTGGTACGGACGGGGGACTCGGAGAGTCCGTTGTAAAAGATAAGAACACTGAGAAGATTACCATTTTGAAAAATCCTAATCTGAATAAACCCCATAATGAAATACTAAATTTACCTTCTAAAACACCCATGTTAAGACCCCTTAAACCTTTGCATGTTAGACAGGTTGAATATAATCTAGCAAGGCAAAGAATATATACTTACCCTAAACATTTAAAAAAAATTGAAAAATTGAGAAACCGTTTCACTAAAAAGCGAATAACTTATAAAAATATAGCTGCCACCAGAATAGCAATTAATTCGGGCGATCCTCGCCCATACGTTGAAGTTAATTTCTTTGACAAAAATTGGCTTGGTTTACTGGACTCGGGTGCCAGTGTCAGCTGCCTCGGGAAGGGAGCAGTTGAATTTATAGAGAAGTCAAACATCCCATACAAAAAATTCACTACAGATATTTCTACGGCTGATGGCCGAAAACAGTCAGTAATAGGAGTGGTAAGGGCTAAAATCCAGTTTAATGATAAACTCTTATCTATGGATTTATATTTAGTACCTACTCTCTCGCAAGAGTTATATTTAGGAGTAGATTTTTGGGCTCTGTTTAAGATAGCGCCAAATATAATCTCTTCATTAAGCTCCATTTCCGAGGTAGTTTCCGAACCGCCAAAAATTGCGGAATGTGACCTGACATCCGAGGAGTCGGATATATTAAGAGAAGTAGTAAAGTCTTTTCCATCTTTCGCTCTAAGAGGGCTCGGAAGGACTCACTTGTTGGAACATAGAATCGATACGGGAGACGCTGAACCAATTAAACAACGTCATTATCCCATATCGCCAGTGGTACAAAACCTAGTTTACGCGGAATTGGACCGCATGCTTTCTTTGGGTGTGATCGAAGAAAGTTCAAGCGCATGGTCCTCACCTGTAGTGTTGGTGAGGAAACCGGGAAAAAATCGCCTGTGCTTGGACTTTCGTAAAATCAACAGCGTTACCAAGAAGAATGCGAGTCCAATTGCTCACATCGAAGGACTGCTTGCACGACTTTCAGAGACACGTTTCATTTCGAGCGTGGACCTGAAAGATGCGTATTGGCAGGTACCCCTGGAGAAAGACTCACGGGAGAAGACAGCGTTTACTGTCCCCAATCGACCTCTGTACCAATTTAAAGTGATGCCTTTCGGTCTTTCCAATGCAGCACAGACTTTAACCTACTTAATGAACAAAGTCATTCCTTCAAGTTTACGTGAAAACGTATTCATTTATCTAGACGATTTACTCGTCGTATCATCATCATTTAAAGAACACATTTCAATTTTAAAAATCGTAAGTAGACGACTACTGGAAGCAGGACTTACGATAAACGTCGAGAAGTCTCGATTCTGCTTCCAGGAGTTGCAATATTTGGGATACGTTGTCGGTCAAGGCTGTCTGAAAGCTGATCCCGGCAAAATTTCAGCAATTGTTGATTTCCCGGCACCAACCACAGTTCGTCAAGTCAGGCGATTCCTAGGAATGGCCGGTTGGTACCGTAGGTTCATCGAAAATTTTTCAGGAGTAGCAGGACCGATATCGGATACGTTGAAGAAGGGAACCAAATTTGAGTTTGGAGAAGAGGCTATGAATGCTTTTAACAAAATTAAGGTAGCGTTAACTTCTGCGCCTGTACTTCGTAACCCCGATTTCAGCAAGCCATTTATCATCCTTTGTGATGCATCCGCTACTGGAATCGGGTGTGTATTGTGCCAAAAAGACGAGTCTGGAGCAGAGTTACCTATCTATTACTATTCCCAAAAATTGAATTCGGCCCAACGCAGGGCTACCAACCGTATGATAATCATGCTACATGTATGATAATCATAGGGCTGGTATGATGTATGATTGTAAACCATTATCATACGCAAAATGTATGATAATTTTCGTATTTGGCAAAAAGCACTTAAATATCCAATCTCCTATAAAAAATCTATTATGAAACGAAAAAAGTATTCATTTTGTTAAAAAAATGAAACTTGTCATCACTTATCAATCTAGTACTTAAAACAGTTCGATAATGTCAGCATTTCAGCACTTCAGCAAACTTCCTTAAAACTGAAACTGCACCTATACTCACAGCACAATGAAATTAAATGAGTAGGTGTAGTATACACACAAACAAATACTTCACTTTCTTGCTCACACGTTCTACATCTACATCTATTCCAACTCTTTGCATAAACTCCATAGCGTTGCCAAATACAGGACAAAATCATGCCTTACATGAAAAACAGAATATATGCGTTTTATTCAGTAAAATTATGCCTCACATATTTTTATTTAAATTCTTGTGAAAAAAATCAAAATTTAAATACATTAATAGTGAAAATGTATTGGTATATCACAAAAAAAACCTCACATCATATGTGGATGCCTAGGATCATTGATAGTTATTTCAATTACAATTAACATTACAATACAATAAACACCTATTAGAGTGAAACATGTGAGTTTCATTGAATTGTAGTTTAAAAGTGTCAATTTTTTTTAATATTACAGTTATTTATGTTTAAATGAACAAAATACCCCCTCTGAAATTGTGCCTGAAAGAAAGACATATATTATGCATAAGTGTCAGTAAAGCTGGCATCGCTGTTCTGATGACAGATTCCATAAAAATGTCTGCACTACTTCGCAATAGGTGTGTTTTAATGTATGATTGTATGGGTAGCTGACAAAATTAAATTATTATTTACCGTTGTTTTGCTGAGCTGAATATCAAAAAAAGCCGTGCCGCCGAAAAGAAAAGTTTATCTTATACTTATTTTAAAAGTTTATCTTGTGTAAAATCATAAAATTAAAAAAAAAATTACATTCAAATCGGATTTTTGATCTAAATCTAACTGATAGTGATTTATCATTGGAAGTATTTTATTTTCCATTATTATTTTGTTCAGTTGTCAATTCAATCATTGTAATTTCAAAGGAATGATTTGTGCCACCATACAATGGAGTTATCTTCGACGTCTGAAGATTATGAAGCAGATAAAGAGCAAGAGTTCAACAAAAAAAACCAAAAAAAGAAACACCACGACATCAAAAATATAGGAGGGAATGGCAGCAGGTTCCCGAGTTCAAAGGTTGGGTGCATAAGGTGCCAGACGATGTATTTAGCGCCAAAAGCAGCGCTTGTAATATCATTATGAAGGCCACCAAAACCGTGCTAAAGAACCACTCCAAAACAAAATTTGGGCATGTTCAAAGAAAATTTGCTTGGGTTACGTCACATCACAACATTATAGTTATCAGGGATGTGTAGGTTAGTTACACTAGGGTTTTTGTCACAGGTCATCTACTCGTACTCCTCCGCCCCGTCCCGGAGTAATTTTTTGTTTCCTCTCATTAACTATTCGTGAATACGTGTGAGTGATGAATTCGTTTGATCACTATCTTTTGAAGTCTACATTTGTATATATGTGTGAGTACTGTCATTGCAAAGCACGCATATGTACATGCAAAATTAGGCAAGAGACATATTGTAAGCTTGTAGTCAAAAGTGGATGGAGTCTCCTGAGTTGATGTTCTATATATTTTTGTATTCTATGGTTTTTGTCACAGCACAGGTCATCAACTTGTACTCCTCCGCCCCTCCCGTAGAAGGCATAATTAGAGATTGATTTTTATATAAATCTTAATTTTTTTTAGATTTTAGAAAAAGTTTCGTGCAAGAGAACGAAGGCTGCGGCAATAACAAAAAATGTGATTGGAAAAACACACAAGGAAGAATTAATCGAAAAGCTTAAAAATAACAAGTTCAGTGTTATGATAGATGAATTGATGGATGTGACTTCCAACAAAGCGACTTGCATTATTGTTCGGCACTATGATTCGGCGCACTCTAAGATCGTGAGCTCGTTCTTTGACTTGGTTGACTTGTTTCAGGGAGACATCGACAAAGCAACGGCTAAGGTAATTAACGAAGCAGTTGAGAATGCAATACAAAAATGTAATATTCCCATGGAAAATATAGTTGGGTTCGGTTCGGATGGTTGCAATAGTATGATGGGTGATAATAATTCTGTTAAATTAAGATTTGAAATAAGTTGTAAAGGAATTTATGTAGCTAAGTGTATATGCCATTCATGTGCTATTTGCGCAAGTGAAGCTGCCAAAATGTTGCCACGTAGATGCGAGGATCTTCCTCGTGATATATATAGCTCTTTTAAAAATAGTGCTAAGAGGAAAGCAATTTTTATTAAATTTCAAAAGTTTCTGGACTAAGATCCACATTCCATACTAAGACCCGCACAAACGCGCTGGCTGTCATTGCACCAAGTTGTTCACAGGATTTTGGAGCAGTGGGAAGCTCTTGTACTTTTTTTTAATGAAATCACAGAGGATAAGTGCTGATAGAGTCTTACAAAATTTGCAGGACCCACAAGTAAAACTTTTTTTTCTATTTTTAGACTGGGTTCTACCCAAATTCAATGCGCTTAATGCTTTTTTCCAGTCGGAAAATGCATTATAACCACTGCTCATGAAAATATGTGTTCAGTATATAAACAACTTCTTTCCTCCTTTCTGGAAAGCCGTTACATCAACAGTTGCAACTTGAGCGACATTGATCCGAATTCGTCCTCATATCAACTATCTGACAGTTAGATTTATTTAGGTTCATTAGTCTTAGAAGAAATACAGACAATTTTAAGTAAACACATTAGTCCTCAATCAGAACTAAAAAGAAGAGACCTACAAATAATTTCCGATTTTAAAGACCGCTGCCGCAAATTTTTACAAGTTGCTTGTTATCAACTTCGGCAAAGGTACGATTTTTCAGACAAAGTCTTGCAAAGCTTGCACATTTTTACCCCAAAAAACGCCATTGATTGTTCAACGAGAACCAATTATCCATCATTACCGTTTTATATAAAACTACTGCCTCGATGCGCAGAAATTGGAATAAGCAACCAAGTTTTAGACGACGAATGGCGTATTTTACCTTATTGCAAACTACCAGAGAATATATTAAAAGAAACTGAAGCAGATGTGTTTTGGAGTAACCTTCGGGAGAACAAAAACGAAAACGACGAAAACCCTTTTCAAAATTTATCCAAATTCGTGCTTAACATACTGTGCTTGCCCCATGCTAATGCTGATTGTGAGCGAATTTTTAGTCATGTGGGCTTAATAAAAACCAAGCTCAGAAATGCTTTAAATAATAATTCAGTCACTCATATTCTTCTCGCAAAAGAACATATGAAATCTTGTGGGGGTTGCACACAATTTACTCCTAGTTCCTCAATGATTCGAAAGATAAACATTACTATGTACGATCAGGGAAAAGATTTTCAAAATGATGACATTGTTAAATCTACTATATTATCTTGAAAGCATTGAAATGTACTTATTATTTTTATAATTTTGTGTGTTTAAAAATAACTCAAATGTATAAACTTTTTAATGTACATATAGTTTATGAAATATTTTAAAGAAATATTGTATTCCTATTCAATATCTTATATTAGACACATATAAGATATTGAAATAATATGTATCTAATACATTAACATAAAAAAATAAAATAAAAAAAAACTTGCAAAAATTTTGTATTTCTTCTTATTTGTGAAACTTAAGTACGATGCAGTACGCGATAAACATACAATTATTAAGAATTCATAGAGTAAAAAGAAAATTGAACAACAAATATCAGAAAAATTAGTTATAATGTTTTGTTTTCTTTTTACCAAGTAACCAAATAGTAAAAATTAACAAAAAGTGAACACTAAAAAATAAAACAAATTAGATGTCATGAAATGACGCGCAGTGCTGTGCCGATTCAAACTTTTCTAGCAGCAGTGAAACTGCACTTAAGCGGCACTATACGCGGTAAAGTTGTCAGGTTATTCAGATTATCAACTTTGTCGCTTCCACTGCCGCTACTGCTGTTTACATCATACAATTGCATTCAAAGAATATTTTATGTTGTCGCGCAGTGAAGTGTAGTTTTGCTGATGTAGTTAAGTGCCGCTAGATGCCGCCCTGCCTTCAAAACAAGAATATTGGTTGCGTATGATAATTTTCTCTCTGGTATGATAGAAACGAGCAAATTGTATGATTACTCGTTCACAAAAATATGGTAGCACTGGCCCAACGGAATTACACAGTCACTGAACGTGAGTGTTTGGCTGCGGTGAAAGGCATCCACAAATTTAGACCTTATATCGAAGGATATAGATTTACGGTTATAACCGATCATGCGAGCCTGAAGTGGCTCATGAGCTTGAAAGACCCAACTGGTAGGTTGGCTCGATGGAGTCTCAAACTCCAAGGGTTTGATTTCGAGGTTCTTCATCGACGTGGAACTTTGAACGTTCTGCCCGATGCTCTATCTCGTATTTATGAGGTAGAGGCAATAGCGTCAAATGTTTCTACGCCGGTATTAACTTCAGCAAACCCGTCTGAAGTGTTGTATGTAGATTTAAAGGATCCGGCCTTCCAGTCGGACGAATACCTTCAAATCATTGAACACATTAGTAAAAATAAAGAACAACTTCCAGACCTACAGGTATCTGAAAACTTCATATACAAGAAGGTCCGACATGTTACAGGAAATCCAATCCAGGATGATGAGTCGTGGAAACTTTGGATTCCTTCGAGTTTGGCTGAAAAGTTGATAAGTCAGGCTCATGTACCACCCAGAGCTGCGCATGGAGGTATAACCAAGACGTTGTATCGCTTACGTCAGCGATTTTATTGGCCGGGAATGTCTTCTCAAGTTAAGGCATTCATAGGTAATTGTGACACTTGCAAAATGGTCAAAGCTCCGAATATCACATTGAGGAACGAAATGGGGAAAGCTTTCGAGGTCGAAAGGCCTTTTCAACACATCTATGTGGATTTCTTGGGACCCTACCCGCGTTCTAGAAGAGGTAACACCTTCATTGTGATAGCTTTAGACCAGTTGACAAAATTCGTGTTAATTAAACCTCTAAAAAAGGCAAACACTAACGAACTCATTAAATTTTTGGCAGATGAAATCTTTTTATTATTCGGGGTACCCGAAACACTTTTATCAGATAATGGATCTCAGTTCTTGAGCAACGAATTCATTAAATTTCTTAACAATTTCGGCGTTAACCACGTCCGAACAGCTGCATATGCTCCTCAAGCAAATGCCAGCGAGCGAGTTAACCGATCGATTTTGAGCTCTATAAGAGCATATATAGACGAGAAACAATACGACTGGGATGCTAATTTAACATCCATAGGTAGCGCATTACGCACCACTATTCATTCCGTTATAGGAATGTCCCCATACGAAGCACTCTTTGGACAGCGTATGATGGAACATGGGGAGGATTATAAACTACTTAAGAAGTTGGGAGGATTGAACCAATCTGAGATAGATTGGATACCTAAGACAGCTAAAATGAACATAGTTCATAATTATTTGAAAACTGCCTTGAACCTAGCCCATGAACAGTACGAAAGAGTTTATAATCTGAGAAGTAGAATAATCCGGTATAACGTTGGTGACATAGTGTTCAGGAGGAATTATATCCTGAGCGATGCTGCAAAGCATAGGAACGCAAAACTATGCTCTAAATTCCTTAAAACCACTATCACAAAAATAGTAGGAAATAATCTTTATAAAACTAAAGACGAACGAGGTTTCGAGACGGTAGTACACACGAAGGATCTGAGAAAATAAAAATTTTTTTTTGAATCAAATTCAGAGTAGGCACCGGCAGTCAGCTGAGCATGAGACACAGCGGGTCGTGGGTGATTATCGAATAAGACTAAAGTCTTTTTTTGAATTAAATTTCAGAGATTATACAAAGAGTGGCTCCTTTCCTCCTTCGTTGAACAGGCTTACGCTCTATTAATCGAACGAGTTTTGTAGGGAGTCCACTTCGAACATCTTTCTGTTAAGCAATTAACATACTGTGAAGTGTAGTATTTATCTAGTAGTATATACTTACATAATAAAGAATATCCCCAACCCCTATCTCAAAAAAACCTACCAAATTTGAAAATTTCCAACAGCTAATTTTCTTACACTCTTTTTCAGTGTAAATCAAGAAACAAATATACACCTTTAAAAATCGGTTCAGATTTCAAGAAGAACCGCAACGTTGGTAGAAAGCTATAAAATAATATCGCATTCGCTCCAATGAGCTTATTCAATAAATTCCCAAAACAAACTAAAGCTCGAACAGAAACAACGCCCTCTAGGAGAAAATAAATATAGCTTTATCCCATAATCGAAAAGCTATAATGTTAAAACAACAACATGGGAGCCGACATATGGGTCGCCAAAAACCACCACCACCGAAAGAGCGCGAGTAGTTACCCGAAAGGAAACAAGGTAAAGTAGTGCGTACATGAACGCATTCAATAGTTTTAGTTGTACCCATTAGATTGAAACGAAAGTTTCATCAATCAAGTTTCAAGTAGTATGACATTATAACTAGTAGAAATAGATAATGCAGGAAGAATAAAATGATGCAAAAACACCTGAAAAATGTAACCATAAACTTTTTATTATTTTGTGGGATAAGCCGTAGTTTACATGAGGATAGAATCGCCAAAGATATTCAGCGACAAAATTTTCAAGAGGTGGTTAGACAAACGATCGCTTTGGCGAAAATATTCATGATAGGATATGGAAAAACAAGTAACAAAATTCATTAACAGTAGTTGTTAGTATAAGAATCAGATAAAGCCTTTTTTCACAAACCATGACATGACCGAACACAACTTTCTTACCAAAAATCATGACGGCTTTTTCTAGAACATTTCAATTATCAAAAATCTCAAATGACAGATTGACATAAAATTCTTATCATACTTAAATACATACTTACCGAATACTTACCAATACCGAAACGACAGGACGAATGATGATACTTACTCTTTCACTTGTACCACAAATTGAACAGAGACATACGTAACGAAATATCGACATAGAATATGTCACCAATACATCCTACTCGGATGAAAAAGAAACATTACGCACTAAGACGGAAAGAACAGAAAAATAAAGAAAAAGAAAAGAAACGACAAACTATAAAACCTACAAGACAATTTAATACTTACCATACCTAATAACAGACAGGACAAAATACGTACCCCACTGTAAATGCATATCTGAAAAGAAATAAAAATATAATACTTACCATAAAATACTTACCATCAGATTCAAACAACTTAGTTAGAAAGAGAAAATTGAAAATTACTTCAATGCATATCAGTAATGAATTATAGTCGCGATCAAGAAAGAAAAATCCCATGGTTAAGCAAGAGCCGTACGCCTCAACTCAATCCTGACGGGACATACTCTTTTTCAAACGCAATCATAACGCCACGTGACAAAATGAAATAGCCCAAAGAAAGAATACTAAGTTGATAGAGGCAACCTGAAATTGACCAATTAGGAAATTACGCGCTGGCAATTTCACCCCTGCTCAATGATTTGAATTCAGATTGGACAAAAGCAAACGAATACGCGACGTAAGCCAGAAGAAATATTTCATAGCTAAAGTCTTTCGCATCGAGTCAGTCACAAAGTTAACTACATTTTTGATAAAGTATTAAACAAATTAAAATCGAAGAAATACTATTGATTAAATCAATAAGTAAATCAAACACGAACGTAAAACAATTAATTTTCAACATTATACAATCGTAAGTTGGTAAAATAAGAAAAGTGAACAACCTTAACTTTGGTAGAATACTCAGAGTAAATTTATTTTCAACACCCCAATCAGGTACAGAATATTTAATGGCAGAACAACCAAATAAACCATTTAATCCGAAGATAATTTGTATGAAAGACATACCCAAGTAACAATTTAATTTTCATAAAGGCCAATAGAAGCTATTTTCTTATTTCTATTTTAACTGTAATCAATCTTATAGAAACCTATTTGGCGCACATAAGCGAAGTTATAACTCTTCATAAACAGTTTGGATAAGGCCTGGTGAAGGCTTTGCAATGGAAACAATACTTTGCTACGAAAGGCTTTTTGTTTCACTAAAAAGTTGTCACAAGACTTTCTTAAGGAGGCAATAATTTCTTTTAAAGTGTTTCGCTAGGGACTTACAGAAGTCATTACGGAAATCTTACCGAAACAAAAAAAATTCAAACAAAATTTAAAATAATTTTTTTAACGACTTTTTTCTTTTATTTTGTTCTTTATCTTTTTATTTCGATTAATTTTTTCTGAGACCATGTTTTCTTCGTTCAAGTGCTCAGTTTCTTCAATGCTTTTTCTGAAAACTAGATATTTAATTTAATTATTATTGAAAAAACTTACTTGCCTCAACCAGGGATCGAACTTGCGACCCAACGCACCCCAGTCAAACATTCATCCACCAGGCCAATGTTATGTATACAGAACGAAGATCGAATTTTAACCAGTTGATACCATGTAGGTACCTACTTTGTACTATAGGAACGGATATGTAGCTATACAGTTCGATTTAAAATTCAGCATAAGCAGTTTTTTTTAATTTATAATTATTATATTACTTGCCTGGTGGTAAAATATAATAATAATAATTTCATATTGCAATAGCTTACTTAAGGGAACTATAGTTTTCTTTAGTTTGTTACTACTAAAAGAAGAGATACTTTTCTTATTTGAGCTATAGCTGTCATTAACAAACAAACCACCTGTCATATATTCCATGTGGTATAATTATGTACGCGAGCTATAGCTTTCTTAAGGGAACTATAGTTTTCTTTAGTTTGTTGTTTACTACTAAGAGAAGAGATACTTTTTTTATGTGAGCTATAGCTGTCATTAACAAACAAACCACCTGTCATATTTTCCATGTGGTACAGGGGCGTACCGTGAGGTCGAGCCGTGGGGGGTGAGTTTTACTAATGCCGACTTTTATTATAGGAATTTGCCGACTTATTTTGGAAATTTGCCGACTGCAGTCATCGCTATACTAAAAATTAAAAAAATTACTGGATGTTTTGAATAATCAATAAATTTCCATGAAACTGTGTAAAAATATTGAGTATCAACTGTAATATTGAAAAAATATAGCACGTGAATTCTTTTAAGAGCAATGTATTTATTTAAAATATTAATAAATATGTATCTCGTTTAAAGAATTTGTTTTTATGAATAGTTTTCAATAATATAAATGGAATACATAAATAAATAATTAATGCAACAGTATTTTATATAAGAAGAAAATAATAATGAAGTAGTGTAATGAATTTAGATTTATATAATACATTTATATAATACATATATATAATGCAAGGGAATATTTATTATTTTAAATGAATGTTTTTGATTTTAAAGTTAATTAATTAAACATTTTATAATTATAAACACAATTATATGTATTATAATGCTAAAGCCATCAATTCACTCGAAAAATTCAAAAAATTGAAAATGCCGACTATCTTGCTAGAATATTTATAAAAACCTGCAAAAATATCGACTTTCACACTTAAAATTCGAAAAAATTGAAAATGCCGACTTTTTTGCTAGAATATGTATAAAAGCCAGCAATTCACACGAAAAATACGAAAAATTGAAAATGCCGACTTTCTTGCTAGAATAAGTATAAAAACCTATGAAAATGCCAACTTTTATACTAAAAATTCAAAAAATTGGAAATGCCGACTTTTTTGTTTTGTAAATTTAAAAACCTTTAATTAATGCTGAACTTAGTTTGAAACTCTTGAAAATGCCGACTGCAGTTTTATAAATTTTAAAATTTTCAAAATTGCCGACTTGACCGACTCTGGAAATTCTTGGGGGGGTGAGACACCTCCCCACACCCCCCTCTCGGTACGCCTCTACACGTGGTATAATTATGTTAGCGAGCAATAGCTTTCTTAAGGGAACTATAGTTTTCTTTAGTTTGGTATTAACTACTAAGAGAAGAGATACTTTGTTTATGTGAGCAATAGCTGTTATCAAGAAACAAATCAATGTGGCACATTTCTTTGTTTACTTTTATGCGAGCAATAGCTATCGCAAGGAAATTTTGTGCAAAATAAAGTGTTGTGTTATTGTGTTATTGTGTTATTGTGTTATTGTGTTACTGTGTATCTTTTAATATTAAAATTTAGTAAATGGTGAAAACTAAACGTGTCTGTCCACATGACATTTTGGCGAAACCTAAAACCAATATAAAAAAACTACTATCTGGCGCGGGGAATGTAACAACGATTGCATATAGCCGCATTAAATGTTTAGCAACCTTAAAGAAGTCTTGTGATAACTCTATACAAGTCATATGGGTTATCGTTCATTTATGTATAATAAATTCAACGTATCAATATTATCTTAAAATAAAACGTTTTAAAAATTATTATTGCATACAATTAATAGTTACATTTTATAAAATAATGATGGACTTGAATAAATAAAATTCTAAATCACACGTTTTTAATTTGGAAGAAAATATTTTGACTGTTCGAATTGCTTCGGTTAACAAGCCTTGTCATTGATTTCGAGTATAAAGCTTTATACAAGCCTTTACATTTAGATTTTGTCTGACTAACTTTGACAAACCTTACAGCGACCTTATGAAAAGCGATTGTATCGTCCCTCCGTATGGCTTGCGAGTATTTTCTGCCAAATGCTTTAAGGAAGCTATTATTTAAAAAATTCAACAAATAACAGTTGACATCTTTAAATAAGCCTTATGATAACACTAAAGAAATAATAGCTTACTATTTTTTTCAAATTGGACCTTACACAAGTAAAATTGTTAGTTGGGTAGCTGGGGGTGAAGACTTGCATTTTATGTATTCTGAAGATACCCCCGAGTCGCCAAAAGCAGTCAGAAAAATATTCGCAAAAGGAGACAATTTTGTAGTAACTCGGAAAGCCAGCAACATTCAGTTGAAACCGGCGGGACTTTCCGACGAAGATTTCCTGAAAACCCAGCAATAAAATCTTACATCCACAAAAATAACTTACCAGGTAACATATTCATTTTCTTATATATATATAGTAGAGGTAACTTACTAGAATATGTCACTACACCTTCCAAAATAATTTTAAAAAGGAAACCGACATATTCTAATAAGAATCCTGAGCGCTAGGAGCAGATCCCTGAAAAGAAAAAAAAAAAAAACATAATTAAAAATTTTTCCTTGAAACAAAATACTAAAGTCTTCTTCTCTTTAGGTAGCATCAACGGGTTGCAAACGAACTCACCAGACAAAAAAACAGTACGCAGGAATCCACTCCAGGAGTGGACTCGACTGCGCAAAGATTTTCATCTGAGAGTCCTGCGTACAACATTTGTCTGGGTACATCTGTGCACCCCAACGCTACCTGGTTTTTTTTCATATACCAATATAAATATATATATTCATATTCATCATTTTCATTTTAATTCATTTTTTATTTTTCCATTTTCTTATATTATATATCTTAATGCTAGACAAAAAATCTTAAACAACTAGCTTACATATTAACTTAACTAACTTACTGGCCCCATACGGGCGCTCTAAATTATACTATAACTATATTTAAAAATGCCTTTCGGCGTAAAGACTAGTTTAAATTTAAAATTCAATATAACTTAAACCTAAACAAGAAAATTCTTTAAAAACTTGTTTTCCATGACATTATTTTTATTTATTTAAAAACTTAAAACTACCCTTTACCTAAATAAAACTAAATTAACCTAAATAAAACTAAAATATACGTAAATATACGTACATAACTTAAAACTACTTAAAAATACTTAAAATAACTTAAAACTAGAACAGCCACCAGCAGCATATTTTTTTTTTTTTTTTTTTTTTTTTTTTTTTTTTTTTTTTTTTTTTTTTTGAAGCAACCTATGTATATGCCCACACGCTTATACATATGCATATATTGACATATATGCATATGTAACAGCGCCAAATGCGCATACCCACAGACAAACGATTTTATGGATTTTTAACATTTTTTTTTTTGGTGCCACCGTTACTGTCCTACTTAATCTACCTTAAAAATACGTAGGTCGGCCAAGGCAACAACTTTGACTAACCATCAATATCAAGGTGGTCACCCAACCACCAGTATTTTTTAACTTGCTTATTCAAGTCCTTTTTGTCCCGAAGGGGCACAGCTCTACTGAACCGCAGACGCTCTGCTCCGTTCCCAGAGCCGACGTCTCGACCATACAGGATTCGCCGATCCACAGTTCTACGGCCGACGTGGTAGATTAACGGAACCGCCAATCTATCCTGTATAAGCCCCCGACTATCTAAATAGAGGAATGTCTCGGGCGGGATGAAACCGTTAAGACAAACGCTCTCACTATATTCTTCATTGGGGTAGTAAGCCCCGAAAATAAGTCCATTGGCTGAGGTCATCGCTCTTGCAATGTGACCCCGAATCAGCTTAATTAAAAAGTTATCTATCCTGTTTATATTGGCCCCGTTGTATAAGACCTCGTTGGCATAATAATGTTTGTACTCCGACTCTGGTGTTCTGTGTAATCCAAGACAGGTCCTAAGACACTGCCTCTCAAACACCCGAATCTTTTCCATTTGAGATGGGGCAACGTTAAACCACACAGGGCACCCATAGGCAATCATCGGCCGGATGAGGGCCATGTAGCAAATCACTTTTACCCTGTTTTCAAGGCGGCTGCTATAAAACAACCGTCTTGTCAGAGCAAACGCTCCCCTAGCTCTGGCCAGAGCAGCATCTATATGTCGATTGAAATATAGATACTGATCTAGCCAGATACCAAGGTACTTTACTACATCTTTACTCGCCAGTTGATGTCCATTTGGTCCAACGATCACTAGATTTCTCCAGTTCTTTCTTGTATCCCTAGAAGCCTTAGACAAAGGGGTTCTAAACAGGATAGTTTCTGATTTCTGAAAATTAATTTTTAACTTCCAGTCATCACAATATCGCTGAATCTGGTCGAAGTCACGCTGCAAGAGATTTTTGATGACTTCAACTTTTGGACCCGTCCTGTACGCTACAAGGTCATCGGCATACGCAATCGCATGAGTGAGACTACCTATCAGATCGCTGGTGTAAATACTAAAAAGAATCGGCGAGTTCACAGCTCCTTGCTGTAGACCGTTTTTAATATCAAAAGTTGTGGTCGAAGTTACATTGCCACTTTTGACAACAAACTTTCTACCATTGAGCATGTCATGAAGCATATACAACAGTGGTTTACTTATGCCAAATCTGGTTAATTTCAGATAAAGACCCTCTAACCATACGGTGTCGAAAGCCTTCTCTAAATCAACCAGAACGGCACCCGTGCATTGATTTTTTGCTTTGTTCCATTGAACATCAGAAACTAACTTAGACGCGGCATGAATAGTGTCATGCCCCGCCTTAAAGCCAAACTGATTGTCTGGAATAATATTCTTGTCCTCAGCCCACTTGAACAGAGCTCTATTGAGAATCTTTTCGAATACCTTACTGATACTTGGAAGAAGACTTATCGACCGAAGATTTGCCGGATTGGAGCTGTCCTTTCCCTTTTTGGGGAGAGGATGGACCACAGCTGTCTTCCAACTCACTGGATAATATGCATTATTCAATGCGTTGTTGAACAGTGTGGTATAAATGTTCATGGCTTCCTCAGGGAGATGTCGTAACACAATGTTGGGTATACCATCGACCCCCGCAGATTTCTTTTTCTTTAATGTTTGAAAAATTAACTGAAGTTCTACCTTCGAAATTAACAATGAACTGGGTCCATTTCGCTCGGCGATGGTGGCGTTTGCCAAATTTTCGTCATTGAACCCGGTGAAACCAGTATTCTCAGATCGCCATTGCGTTATGTTATTTCCAAGGTAGAAGTTGTGCAGTAAGGCTCTGTTCTCCAGGTCATGATTCGGACGAATGCTAGCATTCACCTTATACACTTGCTGGAAAGCAGCCCCTACAGCCTCTACCTTTTCCTGAGGATCTTCTATAATATAATAATTATCATCGAAAACGGCACCTTCCGGATCAATTCCCGCAATCGTTAGTACGTCTTCGTTATCTGTTGTCCTCTGGAGTTTAAGACATGGAAGATCGTTTTGATCATTTCTTCTAAATATCTTATTTATTTGGGGAAACATACTAGGGTCGCTAGAATTAACGGCCCGAATTCTGTTATCCCAATATAAATTAATAGATAATCTATAGTTTTGTCTAATCAGAACGTTAATGTTTTTGATCGACGACTTCAATGTCCTAATCTCCAGATCACGTGTGTCCGTGAAACGTCTGTACAGAAGTTTCAATCTAGTCAGCAGTCCACTTTTTTGTCGGTGTAGTGCGTCGATTGTCGCGTTCTTGTATAAACCAGTAGGGTCTTGTTCCTTATATTTTGGGATTGTTCTGTCTATTGTTCGTTTTATAGTCGTATCCATTTGAGTCAGGAACCCGTCGATCTCGACGTTCGTCAGGTTTCTGTCATTTGGTGGAGAAATGTCATCGGAACGTATTTCTCTTGCCAAGGCGTTGGAGAAGCGTGGCCAACGCGTCTTACTGAAATTGTAAGAGTGCACAGGCACATACTCATCCAACTCCACAAGGTCGCTCGGAAGCTGTATTACGGTGGCAAGTCCGCAGTGATCACTGTCGTATTCAATTGTTCGTAAACAGTTTCTTGTCTGTTGATTTGTTGCGTCAGTTATAACAAGTCGTGTGTCAAGCAGTAAAAGATCCAGAAAACTACCACTTCTCGGAAATGACGGTCTATCTGTAGCCAGAAGGTCGATCCTACACTCAACACTGTATCGACCCATCCAATTAAAAAGATGGTTCCCTCTAGGATTTTGTATTTGGTTTCCCCAATCTACATGTTTGGCGTTTAAGTCCCCTGCCATGAGATAATAGTTCTCATCCAAGTTCAGTCTTAAGCATTCGAAAAGTTTTTCGAGCTCTGCGATAAAATTAGCTTGCTGAGGTGCGTCAGGTGCGTACACCGCGATTGCGTACATTCTTTTCCCCTGCTGGAGAGGAATGCAAACGATGCAGGCTTCTAGCAACCCGAATCTTCGCACTTCACTATTATATATAACTTTATGTTTAATGCCCTTTCGTATGAAGATTGCGACCCCACCCCCTTGAGAGGAGTTGGGCCGATCCCTTCTTACGATATTGTAATTTTTATTAGTCAGCTTGTGTTTCTGATTTAGCTTAGTTTCGCTAGCCATAAACACATCAGGACTTTGGTCTTGCAGCAAATGAAATAGGTTTGCTCTACGTTCGGTCCTAATCAGCGAATTTACATTCACAGCTAGGATCTTAAAGGGTCGCTCAGGCAGCGCGCCTTTAACCATTTCGCGTTGCCGGCAGAATAGAGTAGAGGTAATCCACCCTAGCCGCCTGCTCCCTGATCTGTTTTTGCACGTCGGTTAACTGACCATGAATGGTCAGCAACACCTGCATCAGATCTGCCTCTGGCACAGGAGCCGTAGGCACTTGGACCTGTTTGGCTACCTGTGGTTGAGGCTGTACCGTTTTTCCCTTTCCAGACGCCATTTGGGCGTAGGAAATTGCGGGATTGACGGAAATTGTTGTCTGGCGTACTTCAGGGCGTCTCACCTCAACTGTTTTCTTTTGGGCTTTGTTTTGCTTTATCTCCTGAAACTTCGGACATCCCCGATAGTTTGCGGGGTGCCCGGAGCCTCGGCAGAGCGCACATTTTAACTGGGTCATATCTGTGACCCTATCTTGCCCGAGTTTACACTCCCCTGTTTTGTGGGTATCTCCACATTTAACGCAGACTGGGTCCATACCACAGTTAACTGCAATGTGTCCAAACCCTTGGCAGTTCATGCATTGAAGCATGTCTTTCTGCTTGTTTAATTTCTCCCATCGTACAACTTGGTAATCCAGGACTGTTATATTCCTTAGACCACTCAATTTGCTTTGGGGCGAGAGTTGAACTAGGAAGAATGGTAACTTCCGTTTCTCCCGTCTGGCTTTGACTGTGGTAAACGGTCTTACCCCGATAAAATCGAGATCGTCGCTCGCCACTTGACGGAGCTCAGCTAAGAGCGCCTGCGGATCCGTAGAGGATTCGATACCCTTCAGGAGGACTGTTTGAAGCTTGTCTTCCTTTGGGGTGAAACTATAATACTCAGTTTTAGTTTGAGACAGAAGGTCTTTAACTTTTCTGTAGTGCTCTAAAGAAGAGCACTGAATAGAATGCCTGTCTGCGTTTAGCCGCTTAATTATAAAATTGTTGCCTACGACCGACCTACATATTTCAATAGTTTCTTTTATCTCCATTTTGTAAGTATTTATAGGTGGCACCTTACCTTTCTTTGCTTGTGGCTGTTGCTGTTGTTGCTGTTGTTGTTGTGACTGCTGCTGTTGTCTCTGCTGCTGCTGCATCGGCTGCTGTTGGGTCTGCTGCTGTTCTGACTTCTGCGGTTGTTGCTGTTGCGTTGGTTGCTGCTGCTGTTGCTGCTTCTGTGTCTGTTGTCGTTGTTGTTGTGGTTGTGGTTGTTGTTGTTGTTTTGCCTGCGGCTGCTGAGGCTGTTGCTGTTTGTGAAGCTGTTGTTGTGGCTGCTTCTTTGATTGCTGCTTATGTGGCTGCTGCTGGTCTGGGAGTGGTCGTTTTTCCTGAGGAGGCTTCTGTTGTTGCGTAGCTTCAAGTTGCTCTTGGAGCGCTTGTTGGCGGGTGCGCTGCTCAAGAGTCACTTGGCGCTCCTTCTCCCTTCTCGCTTCCTGCTTCTTTCTCAGAGATTCAACCATCTCTATGAGCGAGGAAATCTGCTGCGTCAGTGTTTCAATCTGTTCGTCCTCTTCTTCCTCCGACAGATCCACTATCTCGCCACTGACGTAGTGCCCTTCTCCTTCTACTGACATGTAGGATATTATGTCTTCTTCGGCATCTACGACAGCTACGTTTTCTTCGCCTGTTACGTCGGCGATCTCGTTGGCTGGCTCTGGGTTCTTCGCTACTTCTTCTTCAGCCTCTTTGACGTTTACGACATCAGCCTCAGCCTCGTCGCCTTCTCCCTTGTTGTCGTTGTTGTTGTCATCTTCGTCGTTGGAGGAGCTGTCCAGCTGCCTCTGGATTTTGGCCTGAGCCGATGACTTGGCTGACCGTCCGCGCCCTCCTATTTTCTGCGCTGCCTCTATATCTGAGGTGCGCTTCTTAACAACCAGATTTGGCTTATATCTGATATAGCGCCTTCTCTTCAGTGGGTCAGGTTCTTCGACACATGCCGCTCCTGGACTTTTCCCTTTAATAGGGCTTGATGTTTTTGCAGTTGCCATGCTGCTTGTTCCGACCTCGGCACGTGCCGATGACGATGTTGTTGTAGTTGTCGTTGCTGTTGTTGTTGCCACTTTGGGCTTTACTGGTCGTGCTGCTGCTGCTGCTGTTGTTGTTGCTCTTTCGGCTGCAGTTGCTCTTTGAGCTTGGCCTGATGGCCCCGCTATTTGGCTGTCGGATGACACATCACCTGATGCTCCAACTGCCTTCCTTGTTGTTGGGGGACCATCTTTCGATGTCCCCGTTGCTTTTCCCATCTCTCTTTCTAGTTCCTCTCTATTTCTGGTCACCTTCTCCCAGAAATTATTTAAAAAAAAGCCCGGACCACAGTGGGGCTCGAACCCACGCCGTTCAGATCCTTCGTCTGCCACTCTACCACCTAGGCTAACTTGCCACTTGAAAATGGTAGGTTAAACTATCTACTTAACACACTCGCGTATCTAGTTGAAATTTACACTGTGAAAGCCGCCAACGATCTGCACTCTTTCACGGTTGCTGAACGACTGTTTTACATTACAGTTACAAACCAATAATAAGTTTCTAACAAGAATAATTTTGAACCCGTTAAGAAAGAGAGGTTCGAGTCGACCAGTAAAGTAAAAATGTTTAATCATGAAAATTAAGGATTTAAATTTGTATAGTAAATCTAATGAATTAGAAGAAGATTATGGATAAATAAATCTGCTCAAATCAAGATTAAGTGCTTGATGGAAACATAGTATAAAAAGAATTTGTCAAACATCTATGAATATGCATTATTAAAGCATCTGCAATAAATTGCTCAATACACTGCGTCGTGTAGAGCAATATCTTCAATATTTAGGTATTTGTATATGTTTCATACCAAAACCACTGACAAGCAATAACAAATAATAATATATTGCACACAGGCTAGACCTTGATTTTATAACAAATCTTAAATATATGAATGAGTGAGCCCGTGAATTTCGACACGTATTCACAAAATTTTTCAAGAATGCGAAAAGACAGGTTCGAGTCGACCTGTGACTCCCAGTGAAAGCACAGTTTGAAAGTTTCAATCCAGAACGCACCCCACGAAATTCATCATTTTTTGAAAATAACTGCCGATTTTTAAAAATAACAGATAAATTAATTCCCCACAGGGGAAATCTGTGGTAGACTGATTAAGTTGCATTGGTGTGAGTTTTTAACGCACATTTTTGCAACTTAATCAGTCAAATGACAGTTCGAGTTCGTAGGCAAATGCCGTTATCAGCCATTCTTTCCCATCTTTATATTTTTAATCTTTGCCAAAGAAAGAATACTAAGTTGATAGAGGCAACCTGAAATTGACCAATTAGGAAATTACGCGCTGGCAATTTCACCCCTGCTCAATGATTTGAATTCAGATTGGACAAAAGCAAACGAATACGCGACGTAAGCCAGAAGAAATATTTCATAGCTAAAGTCTTTCGCATCGAGTCAGTCACAAAGTTAACTACATTTTTGATAAAGTATTAAACAAATTAAAATCGAAGAAATACTATTGATTAAATCAATAAGTAAATCAAACACGAACGTAAAACAATTAATTTTCAACATTATACAATCGTAAGTTGGTAAAATAAGAAAAGTGAACAACCTTAACTTTGGTAGAATACTCAGAGTAAATTTATTTTCAACACCCCAATCAGGTACAGAATATTTAATGGCAGAACAACCAAATAAACCATTTAATCCGAAGATAATTTGTATGAAAGACATAGCTGGGGGTGAAGACTTGCATTTTATGTATTCTGAAGATACCCCCGAGTCGCCAAAAGCAGTCAGAAAAATATTCGCAAAAGGAGACAATTTTGTAGTAACTCGGAAAGCCAGCAACATTCAGTTGAAACCGGCGGGACTTTCCGACGAAGATTTCCTGAAAACCCAGCAATAAAATCTTACATCCACAAAAATAACTTACCAGGTAACATATTCATTTTCTTATATATATATAGTAGAGGTAACTTACTAGAATATGTCACTACACCTTCCAAAATAATTTTAAAAAGGAAACCGACATATTCTAATAAGAATCCTGAGCGCTAGGAGCAGATCCCTGAAAAGAAAAAAAAAAAAAACATAATTAAAAATTTTTCCTTGAAACAAAATACTAAAGTCTTCTTCTCTTTAGGTAGCATCAACGGGTTGCAAACGAACTCACCAGACAAAAAAACAGTACGCAGGAATCCACTCCAGGAGTGGACTCGACTGCGCAAAGATTTTCATCTGAGAGTCCTGCGTACAACATTTGTCTGGGTACATCTGTGCACCCCAACGCTACCTGGTTTTTTTTCATATACCAATATAAATATATATATTCATATATATTATCAGTATTAACACCAGTCAGACCGTATACATCCGTATAGTGGTCTATCATGACTTAATCAGGAATCGTGATTTCCGACATCGATCCTGATCATGAATGTTATGTGAAGATACAAACCTTTTTCTTATATATATACTTCATCGGAAGCAGATTTACCGGTACGAAACTGTTCGGCCACTGCCAACGAGGGATTAATTTTCACCTTCACCTATTACACGGTAAATTCAAGAACCGTTGGATTACCTACAAGAATTTTTATTCAACACCACAACGATGCTGTATGTATTTTTGAAAAATTTTCACCGGATGCTGTAAGTGATTTGTTATATTATATATATATTATATCTATGAGTAGGATTACCTATTTTTAACTCCTATAGTTATATGATTGAACTATATTGTTCGAATTGTCCGAGGTCATAAAGTAGATCCTCAAGCTATATTGAAAAGAAAGATTTGTCAAAACGTAAGTGTATATTAATTAATGTGTGATTTAACTACATATGGTGAAACAATTCATAAATGCCTAGAAAGAAAAAAGTGAATAAATGTTAATAAGATACTTCGATTAAATTTTTATAAAAAAAGATACTTACTTGTAATATGAAATTTTCCTGAAAAGAGAAAAAGATACAATATAAAGAAATTAAATAGTTAACAATTCAATGCCAAGGGAACTCTGTAGTTAAAACCACAGAGCTCAACCAAAGCTAAGTTTTTTTTTGAAATAACGTACTTACTTGTTCACAAGATTCAATTTAAAGTGGGAGTGAAATACTTACCTACGATAAGTTTGTCTATACGACTAATTAAATAATAATAATTAACGTTTTAAAACTTTTAAAATTTTCTTTTGTTTTGTCCAACCGGAAGAGGTTGATGAATTTAATTTAAATAAAATAAAATTTGAATGTGTATCTATACATTTAAGATAAAAATAATTTTGTTTTGTACCTACGTACTAATATTAAAGTCAAACTTGAAGTACTTACGTATAAAGAAAGATTAATAAATAGTTGTTTTTAACAAGAAATTAATCTAAATTGGATAACTTGATCCTTTATCGAGTTTTACTCAAATTTTTTTTATGTAAAGGAACTTATTTTTGAAGATTAGCAGAATCGTAAATTCAATTTAATTAATACTTACGTTCATTGAGATACGTTCATCAAATCCTTTCCCGAGTTCAGATTTATTCGGATATTTAACCTTTTTAAAAGGCAAGACAAGATAAAAGTACAGGTCGCATGTTTATGAACTCGTCGCGTAATTTTATTCGTATTTGTCTGAAACTAAAAAGAGAATATACTGAGAGTACCTACTACTAAAGGTACACGCACACGGTTACCAGTATAAATACATGCAATTTTTTTTTGTTTAATACGGCTTTATAGTCACTAAAAAGATACGGGGATACTTACTGTGGAACCTATTTTGCTGTTGAGTTTCATAAACAATAATATTTCTAAATTATTGTCACGCATACTTATTTTATTTTTTTTTTGATCCTATAGTAAAAACGATTTTACGTTTGTTTTCGTGTTTGAATGATCACACTCGAAAGATATACTCAGCTGCAATAATAAAAGCTGATGAATTGAAAGAAAAATCCTCAGTAAGAAAAGAAGGTTAATGCAACTTTCACTAACTTCAATACGGTACTTGCGGTAAATTTAAATAGTACCTACGTCCTAACACCTACACCTTACAAAAATAATTTGTGGAACCCATGTCTGTCACCGAATACAACCCTTAACTTATTTTTTTTTGGTAAAGTCTTTAATATTATATATTAGAGGCAAGATGCATCTTATCTTTAAGTATATTTTTTAAATTTTTTTAATTATATTTGATGAAATTATATTTTTTATTATATAACATTTTGAATATATTTCCATAAATAAACCTTGTTTACAGGTCATCGATAACACTTACTTATAAACTTTTACCTTGATAAAGTTGACCGAAATTTTTTTTTGTTTCGAGTCACATTAACTATTTTTCTTGGTTGTCTTTGGGGGAAAATTGGTGGGAGTGCCTTGCACTTTAAACTCTAATTGTTTTTAGTTTATCAGTCCCGAGGTGACTTTCTTCAATCGATATTGTTGAACATCGAGAGGAAAAACAATTTTAACAATTCTTTTATGATTTAGTGATCACTCGTCGTGTTTCGGTTAATATTGAATCTTTGTTTGAATACGTAACTGTTTTCGGATCACCCATTGAATAGTCGGTCTGAAATTAACTAATACTAAGATCGAGTGGTATCGAAGTAATAGTATGCTATCCGTCCATAAGTCAGTCCGAGAAACGAATTATCATTTCGGTTAATAATCGCTAGATCGTTTAACGAGACGGTCTGAAATCGCTAAGAGGGGTGAACGGTAATCACTACCTACCTATGGTACCTAATTACTTTACGCGATTAACATTTACGATTCAGTTCATTATTAAAATACATGAACTGATACTTTTGATTACACTGTCTTTCGTGATTTCATTGTAAATATTTTCCAATTGAATTAAAGGCTAAGGAAGCAAAGATTTTTTTTTATCCTTGAAATTAACGTTTTGTAGAATTTGTTTTTTTTTTGAAACAACAAAAGTCAGTTCCTAGATAAGAGTTAGTAAGTTATTAGTTGAAGAAGTTTTCTTTTGAAGAAGTTTTTTTTTAATCACATAAAAAAATTATAATGAGATCCTAGTTTGTATGGTTAACGAGTTTTAAGGATGAAATCCATTTGAATAAAGATTATTGTTTGAGATTAAGTTAGATTTAAGTGATATCAATAAATTTGTTATTAAGTTGAAATTTAACTCAATACGTTTTTTGATTTATTTTACTTTCTATCAGAGATTGGTCGTTTGATGGGAAGTTATTTCTCCTCTTTTTCCCATTCAGGTTCGGATGCAGATACTGATTAGTAGGATGCAATGCTAAGGCAGTAGGTATGGGGGTCGCGGCTGGAACCATTACCTATCAGATGTAGGTACATCATCATCATCATACATTAACGGAAGGAGAAGTCCTTCCGTCTTCTTAGAGGGAGTTCCTAGTTTCAAATCACGTGCACTTAGGAACCGTAAGGGTGATGAGTAGAGATTCTTTCAGTTAAGGTCTTCTGCTCATCCAAGGTAGGGAAGTTACGCACTGTGGGGTTTCACTAACATCTGAAATCCCCTCATATTTTCATCGTGATTCTTTACTTTAGTAACGATGAAAAGTTAGGTAGGTAGAGTAAAGCTAACCTATAGTGGTACAACATCTAAACTACTGTCGATGATTTGTCCATGTCTCTTTTTCAAGTTTCCCTTTTCTTTAGTCAACATTTCTATCGGGTCCAAAGCAATTTTATAAATCTAATAAGTTAACAACAACTATACTTCAGGTCTGAAAATTTGTGACACTGGTCGTTTTTCGAATTGCAAGATCCTACCCCACAACTCGGCGAGCTAAGCAATGGCAACGAGCAGACCTGGTGCAATGGTAGAATGACGACCGCCCGGACTTCTGCGGGCGTGGACGTGCCTTCATTCTGTTGAGGATAAGGTACTATACGTCTTTAAGGAATCCGGTGTAGGATCCTTCGGAGGGGTGATACTTTCACTCGCGATATTTTCTTTTGAACTTTCCAGAAGGGTATCTTTTTTGATATCCGGAGGGATTGAGAACCTCTCCTCTTTAAGTTTCTGGCAAAAGAAAGTTATTCGAGATAGTAACATTTCCCTTAAGTGAAACACTTTATTTATCTTTTCGTCTCAAGTTCCCGATTTTCTTTGGAGTCATTGGAGTCGATAAAGGACTCAAATTAAGTCGGAGAGTTTTCCGGAAAATCCTGATCAGATGTAAGGTCGAGGTTTTCTAGTGTCAGGAGAAATCCCATACATTCCATCTACGTATGATAGTGTGTCGGTTGTCGGAAAAGTGAAGCCAAGTATATCGCATCCAAACAACGATATGTGTATGATATTGGGATACGTTATATAGACCCTTCTACTCTTTCGACATTCAGTTTCACTTCTTTTTTTTGTTGGATCCGATCCCTATCCTTCTTCTTATTAGACAGTTAATGTTGAGTTTGACTATTGTAGAGGCTGTAGACGGATTTTGATTATGGATGATAGTTGAAATCTTGGCACTGTCGGGTTTTTGTTAAAGTCAAGACAATAGGTCGAATCTAGCCTAATGAGTTGAAGGCTAGCGGATTTTATTAATTTAATATTTTTTCTTTACATTACAGAACAGCACGCTTCATCAACATTTATCATATTGAGATTGGAAAATTTAACAACTACATTTTTCCCTTCTTATATAAAGAATTAAATTCTCAATCAAAGTTTTCTTTCGTTTGATTTAAAAAGAATTTCGATCTTTTACAATGTGTTGCAATGTAATGAAAGAAAGAATATTTTTTTTTTGTTTCCGTTACAAAACAAGTTAATGATCATAGAAGATTGGATGCCTATGAATATTTTTACATACAAAAAGACCCAAACGCACTGAACTTAGACAACGGCAACATTGAGTCTTGCCTAATTAACATTATGTGTCGCAGCAATATATGATCCTAGCTGTATTCTAGGATACAAATTCATCAACAGTTCCTACTTCAATTATATGCGCACAACGTTTAGTCGTGATTGCTGAAGATGAAGCGCAAGAGCTTCGAAATGCATTCAAGTTAGTTACGTGTTTGTTTTTATTTTTTATTTTTTATTTTAATGTTTATTCGTTTGGTGTTAAATGTTAATGTTAATTAAATTATTAAAAACTAACAAGTACCGACTCAAGTGGAGTTATTTTAAGGTGTCCTTTTAAATTTAAAAGCTTTTTTTATCGAACTTCACGCCATTCAACATTTTTTGTGATTCATTATGCACACTTTTCTTTGCGTTCAAGCCTCCATTTTAAAAACATTCTTAATCTAATTATCTCAAAAAACTTGTGTTCCATATTTCGAAAAGTCAACAACTAACATTTTAATTTTTATTTGCTTATAACTTTTAAAATATTAAAGATTAGGATACATTAAAAAAGTATAAATAAAAAAGATAAACAATTTAATTTCCTACAAATTTGTCTTCGATTAAATTTCTGTCAAACTCACGGATTTTGAGATAACTATAGGCCGTGTGCCAACCACGTTAAAATTGCTGTTAAATTTGATCCCAGTTAAATTTGATCCCTTTTTATTAGGGTGAATAAAATTAATGATTTGCTATGTCAATTGAATTAAATAGGTTTTTTTAAAATATAAATTTCCCATTGAGATGCATTTAATTTAATTAAGTTTTGTCGTTCTACGAATTTCATTCAAGTTTATCTCAATATTTATATAAATGCAATAAGAGTTTTTCAAACAACACAAAGCTATCCAGATCGCTTTGGATGCAATTGACAAAAAAAGAAGCAAAGTTGAACGCGGCCGATAATAAAAAGATGTACAAATGAACGCAGCAAAAAAAAATCAAAAAAAAAAACACTTACTAAAATGCTAACGAGCTCCTGAGCAGGTTAATTATTGAGTCTGTATTCACCTCAGTATAGTGTCAGAATTTAGCCATGGGATCAAATTTAACAGCTTTTTAACGCAAATAGCACACGGCCTTAGTGTTTAAGCTGTTTTCAAAATGGCGGCTCTGTATGCTAAATTTAATTTTGTTTATTTTCATTTCTATTATAAACAATATATTTCCTTCATGTGAGAACTGCGAACACAAACAAATCAGCAGATTTCCCTGCACGTGAACGTGAGAAACAATTATTAATTTCAAAATTCTCGTCTAACGCTTGCTAAGATTGTCCCTGCGTTTTATTGATGGTCATTGCAAAATCGTTGAAAACTGCAAACTTTTGAATTCGAATGGCATGTCTGTTGGTATCATTGGGATAAGTGAAATCAAAACGTTTTCACTTTTGATTTTCCCAATAAATAGTGGCTTTAATAACGTTAATCATTAGCTTCTTATCCGCAAGCATTATGCCATTTCACAATTTTCATTGGTTAATTGATATTAAGATTATTAGGATATTAACATTGAGTTTATACAATTTAAACTCAATGATTTAAAGAAGCATGATGATTGGTGCTCCAACTTCCAATTAATTTCGCAAACGTCTTTGTTTTTTGCAGCTCTTTTGCTGAGCCATGTCTTTTATTGTTGTACAATGTTTTGAAACACTTTTCGAATCAATTCTTCTCTTGATTATACTACATTGCGAAAATTTGGTTTTCAACGTGATTTAGCCATTTTAGCCATTTTCATCGCCTATCGGCATTTCTGCATCTCCAATTTTCAACTTTAAAAATTCATTGGCTGATGAATCAATTTGTAATTAAACATGCACATTTGTGGTTAATGTGAGTGTTCTCATCAGCAGCATGTGCTAAAATATGTGAACAATCGCCAAACTCGAGAATGGCTTGAGCGATATGACAAATTTTTGTTGAATATTTCGGTAATAGATTTTAAGAAGGTTCTTTCAGAGAAAAGGATTAGAAAAGTTAACCGGATGGGGATAGAAGTTCCGTAAAAACTAAAAAATCAAATAAGTTTCTCGATATATCTTTGGTTGATTGGGTTATATTGTTTGTGTGTTTTCATTTATACATACATACTTATTTCAAGACCCATATTCCGCCTATAAGGCGCAATTGTAGCAATTTGGGTCAAGTAACACAAAATTGGCACTCGAGTGATTCAGTTGACCAAGTTAAATTTTCGGGGCTGCTCGATGACGGAATCGCGGTTTACATCACCATTTAGCATTTGGTAAAAGTAATCTAATGTTTAGCATCGACGGCGATTCTGCCACAGTGTTGCCTCTCCTTCTCCATGTCAACATACCAGAGCGGTGAGTGAATCCAGTTCCAGTACGTACTTAGTATTTTTTTTTTCTTTTTTTTTTTCATTCTTTCGTAGAAGCTTCGCAACTATTTTCTGCTAAAAGATCTCTGCATCTCTTCAACCTCACGCTCATCAAACTGTTTCTTTGTTTTCTTTCTGAGTAGGTGGTTCTCATCCCTTTTTTTTTTCTTCGTGCATCTGACAAAATATACAATCTACATGTTTTCTTTGGCAGAGCACAATCGTCATATTCTTGAGGAACGTATACTTCAAGGGGTTGAGTACGAAGTCCTCAATTACAAAATTCAGAGAGTAAAAACTTATATTACAAAATCCCTAACTACAGACTCCCGAATTATAAAATCCCGAATTACAAAGTACAAGAATACAAAATCCCAAAGATTAGCTTAGGATGCAACCCTTCAATTCAAATTTGAATAAAAAAACTAATAAATCCCGAATAAATTCCGAAGGTTTTGCTATCGGGATTTTGTAATTCGGAATTTTGTAGTTTGTGATTTTGTAACTCTTGACTTTTTAATATGGGATTCTGTAATTCGGGATTTTGCAATTTTCGAAATTGGTATTTTGTAATCCGATATTCTGTAATTTGGTGGTATTCTATAATTTGAGTGTAACGGGGTCGCAATATATTATACACAAATAAATCATTGGCTCAAGCACCAAAGTAACAATAAACAGACGAAGACAATGCATATAGAAGAGATCTGATATCTTTACCTACTTATAGATAACACCGGACTGACAAAAGTAACTACATATATATATCTTATCTACCAAAGTTTCCGGATACATCACAATAAGTCATCTCTCATTTACCTATTGATTAGATAGTTGAATATGTGCAAGGCCGGGCCGAGCCACTAATTTTCGAAAAAAAACTAATCGGTCGAAATTTCATTCAAGTTTTAATCGATAAAAACTATTTTTTTTAAGCACTTGATGCATCAAAGCCAAAAATGAGATGACAGAAAATAAAGACCGGCATTTACATCGCCGAATACGATTTTTTTATAATTCTATGGTCAGATGGCAAAATGTTATAAGTGAATTTTTAAAATTTTACTTACCTACGTTTTTGATGCTCAACATTATTTATGGATAGTCAATTAATTAAGGTTTTTGTTTTTATCTTTCATGTGTGAAAACAACATTCTGATTTTTCATAACATTTTGAGCTTCAAAAATGGTTGTAGAATTTGAAAAATGCACACATTTATTTTGAGAAATCATCATACTGAGGAAGATCATGGACATGTCAACCTTTGGACGATGGTGCCTCTCAAAATGATGTTTCAGAGGTCGTATATTCCAGATCAACTTTTTGACTGAATCCTTTCTTAATATCAAAGGTCTCAGTGAGGTTGTTTCCTACTAAAACGAAACTTCTGGCATCATCCAACGCCATTCTGCAAAGCCAAACGTTTCTTATTTTATAAAAATACGTATTTTTTATTAGAGATAGAAACAAAATCCCGACTGCCAAAATACCGACTGTAAAAAATCACGACTGATAAAAGTATGAAATACATATATTTTTATCACACCCACCCCAAATCCTATAGTGAGCCCTGGCAGGGGGGTTGCCTAACTTCTTTTTCTCATTCGGGATTTTGTCCAGCCGGGATTTTGTCCAGTCGGGATTTCAAACCCAACCCACTTTATTGCTGCTTTAAAATTTGTGAGAGAAAACTTTGAAACTTCTTTAAAAGTTTAAATTGACGTTTATTTAACTCATGCATGCATAAATAACTAAACATAATCATAAAAGAGCACAGCAAAAATATAAATCAAATTTTTTTTTTCTTCTTTCGAAAAACATAATCCCTCTTACTCGTGTGTTGCATCTAAATTGAAAATTATGTTGATGCCACGGTGTTTATACACTTTTTTTTAAAGATAAATAAATGAAATTCACGCCTTGGTAATGATATGCCTTTCTAACCACGATACGGAGGTTTGGAGTTCGCTATGGGTAACCACCCAGATACCCCTTGGCCTCTTTATATGGAGTTTTTAATGCAAACGAGGATTATACGTGTACTCACGTAGATTTAATATAAAAATTTAGCAATATCTCCATTTTTAGAGGAGCAACTAGAAAGATGAGAAAAAAAAAACAACACACACCCCTACGTGTTGATTAAGACTTTCGTGAGTAGCAAAAATTAATGGCCACTAGTGTATAGTATATGTATATATTTTTTTGTATAGTGGAACATTTGGTGAAGGGTAAGAACAGTTGTGTGGCCTTTAGTATCCACTCTCAGTACTGCACATCGTTTATTTAATGAAAGTTAAGAGTTGGCACGTGGTGTTGGTATAGAGACTTCAAACAAGGAAAAATACAGTGGGTACCACAGGAATCGAGCAAACCTTTAGTACCCTGCTTCTTTGGAGTTGTTTTAACTTAAATATGGTATATAGAGAGGAATGCAAATAGACTTAATGTTTAAACGAAAATAAATAAGAAAATAAGAATAAGATACATAATCGGAATCAATCGCAAATTCTACTATTTAAGTCATTTAAATATTACATGCGCACATGATGAATATTATCATACGCAAAAGATGATGTTACCAAGAAGCTACTGTTCATTTCGTCTACTTCAATCTTCTTCGAAAAAAGTTTCTTCAGAATCTTCATTTCCACTTCTGGGAACTCTTTCCCGTTTAACAATAGACTTTTTTTTTTAATTAAAATACCACCAAAGTATCAAGTCATACTTTGTTTTTTGTTGCAAATTTGCAGCTCTATATACGGGCGTACTAAATTTTATTTTGATTTTTATCAACCCGTTTAAAAAAAAAAAAACTTTTTTTTTGTAATTTCTTAATAACTTTTCATGTTTGTACAAAAAAAAACAGTAGACTTTTTGTTATTTTTGAAAAAGTTTTTTTTGTGCGATAAGATAACTCCAATTTTTTTTTAAAAATTTCGATAAAATCATATAAATCATTTTTTATTTCATAAATTTTGTTTTAAAGAATTAAAAAAATATATTTAAAAATATAAAACATGAAAGTAACTTGCCACAAGAGCAAGTTTGTACGATCCAGTAGTTCCCTTTGTTTTAAATTAGACTGTCACAAATTAAACAAACCAACAAAAATATATTTTTACAGTCTAAATAAAAAATAATTAATAAAACAGTAACTAATCACCGTTTTGCAACAAAACACTCATGTACAATTTTATCAAAATTGGTCGGATTTTTTTTTTCGAGAAAAATTGAATTTAAAAAACTAAATTTTTTAGAAATTTTCCAAAATGTTTAATTGCGAATTAATCAAATTTAGTACAACTTTAAGGATAAAAGATTTTGTCAAAATGGGTGCAGCCGAAAAAATCGGCATCAAGAAAGTACCGTTGTAAAGCTTTTCGAAAAAAAAAATAGATAAAAAACATCACCTTTGGCAAAAAGCAGTCATGCAAAATGTTATCAAAATCAATCGTATTTTTTCGAGAAAAAAATTAAATTATCGGTAATTCTTATATGGTAGGTACCGTCATTATAAGACATATAAAAAAGAAAACATCCGGGCATATCACTCAAAGAATACTCCTAGCTTACCAAGTTTGAACAAAATCGGTCCAACCATCAATTATACAGGTTTGAGTTGCGTTCTGAGGTTTATTAGCGTGTGTAATTGGGAGTGCGTCCCTTTGATTACATCAAGCCCAAGAAAAACAAGAGATTATCTGGTGTCTAGCTTAGAAAGGCCGTACGTGCCTTAAACAAGTCTGTAGGTCCTGCAGTTGGCTCCGCTATGGCATGGCTCCGCTAAGTGATACTGGATGGTTGAGGGTAGGTCGGCTTTCCTATTAGGGTGCCCAATTTTAGAGAAAGATATTCTTCCCGAAGCCACCATAGTCTACTTGCACGGCTATGATTTAGTTGCAACGGGAATTCAAATTCACGACAGTTCTATTAGTACTATATGTTTTAATATAACTGTTTTCTTTGCGTGTGCTTGAATTTTTTCCCTTTGAAGATCTTTGTTTTTAATAAAGAGTTTTATTATAGAACATACAAATTCTATATACCTCTATACGTACTTAATAGTGAACAAATAAATAAAAATATGTTTTATTTACATTATGTATATTTATATAGACTAAGCACTATTTTAGTGGAATTGTTGAATAATTGATTCAAATGAAATTAAATTAAAATTAAATTAAAATTGGCATGTCGTGTATTTACTGAAATGCCAACTGCCAATATATTCAAATTACATATTGTATAATAGTTATAATCATGCGTATTACTGAATTCGCAAAATTTCAATCCCCGGGAGTCGGTTGGATCCGCAGTGCATCCGCATTCGCATAAAATTCACACGAGAAAAGCAATATAAGATACTTTAGTATCGTAAAATATCTAATACCGCAAATTAAACATTTTTTAATGATTTTAACGACCAATATTAATCCGTCTGTGTTTCAGCAATAACTGGACCAATTTTCAAGGTTTATTTGCTGTTGGTTAGAGAAAATGTCAAACTAGGTCGTGGCGACTATAATTCTGGACAGATGTCCAGCTTTTGGCTCAAAAACGACATCAAAGTTATATTTCCTGAAAAAAAAATGAAGATGACGTTTTCGAAAACGGCCATTGTCAATAAATTATAAGAAATACTAAAAAAAAGACTATACGTTTTGGCGATCCAAAATTTTTTTATTTCTGTTTAAAAAAAAAACAGATTTGTTAACTATCTGCTTTTTCTTGAATTTGTTTGCATATAAATCACTTTCATCCGCACCAATTTTACTGCGGATTTGCTTTTCCAACATTTGTATGGATTGCGAATGTGGTGCAGATGGCTTTCGTTTTCAGTAATACCAATTTCACGAACAACGTTACCGGCGTTTATTCGCTCGTTTGGCTTGCGGATTCGCTAATAGCAAATCTACCGAAAGTGAGCAAGACTCATTCGTCGGATTCCCTGATAGGGCTGAATATCTAAGAAACCTTTCGTCGCGTCGTTGAAACATCAATTAGCATCGGAAAACATCAAGAAGGATTTCTTTCTTACTTTCTTACGAATCCCATCATATCGAAGCAGCACAATAGAGGTTTATTGTAAGTTTTTTTTTCAATATTGGTTCGCCTTGATAACAAAGTAACGGTATACATCTACTACTCTATAATATCTAAAAAGTTCGTTACTAAAAATTTTTTTTTTTATCATCAACATTCTTGTAAACCCTACATTAACAATTTCCGGAAAGAAATACAAAATGAAAGAAAGTGCTATACCCGCACTGGAGACCAAGGTCCATCCTGTTGCAATTACTCGCATGCACCCGTGAGCGAAATTAATTCCACATTTCGGCTAGAGTGCCACTGCCACATTAGCAGCCCTCTGCTGACAATATAATTCACTCCTACACTCTAGGACGATTGTTTTTTTTTTTTTTTTGCTGTTTGCACTGGATGTCTTTCCTTCACCGGACTGTTCTAATAGTCCTGTGTTTTGTACGTTTGGAACGCGGTCAACATGCGAAAGACATTTGAGTTTTTTTTTTCGAATGGACTTGTGATGCAAGAAAAACTGTTGAGAAAAAGGATATTTTTATTTTTGTGAATTTCACACTGAGAAAAATTACGACTTTTCAGTATGAAATAGCTTTGTCCTTGTCTGCGTTCAGTGATATCGCGTAAATGGTGGACTTTGGACCAGTCCAAGTCACGTTTGAAACGGTGACAGATCTATCAAGCTACTCTGGGTCAACCTTAATAATATAGTTATCTTTTTTTCGGAGTTTGAAAATGTGTACCTAATAAATGACCTTTCGAAAAAAAAAGTATTTATTTAATATAAAATGGCGTGGGTAGTAACCACGCCATTTTATATTATTTCGAAACGTGTCCGTGTTTATTTTTTGGAGAAAAAAAAAAAACATTTTTAATGTCCTTTTTAACCCACGATATACTGTTAACGCTTATCGACTTTTATTACAAAGGTCAAAATATAAACCCCTATATTTTTCACACTCACGTTCGCCTCCAATCAGTCGCCTCCAAGGAGATTTTTTCTTAAGCACAAAAGTTGCATTATCTTGTGAACATTATCCTCGCCTTAATCAACTCGGAAGGATTTTCGAAGAAAAAAAATAACGCTTTTAATCATTAGAAAGTTTTCTCTTCGTGGGTTTCAAAAACTCAACTTCTTAACGGTTTTTAACTTTTCAATAATTAGCTATGGATCTTATAAATTTCTTGGAAAAAATATAAAATCTTGTTCTCGTAATATTCAATTTAATGCAGATGAGAAAAAAGAGGATATTCTTTTGCATTAAAAGTGGATCTTAATAATAATAAAATGTGCACGAACTTGCTTTTGTATAGATATTTATATATGTACATACGTTTGAAAATTAAAAATTAATTAAAATACTCTGAAAAGAGGGAAGTATAAAATAAAAAGCACTCTAAGAATTTTGTTAAATATTAAATTTACAAGCCAATTAAAGTTTAAGTAAAATCATACAAGCCATTTTTTATGTCCAAGCATCAGGACCAGGAATTACAGTGTCTTATGCTTTTACAGGGAGATTTTAGTTGTTTGAGATTGGGAGAAGGCTATGCTCTTCAGTTACTATCTTTGTCCAAAGGAGCAGCGATTGGCAAGAGAAATTCTTGTTTGGATCTCAGCCCTGCGCCGCCGCGCCGCCGCGCCGACCGGTTTTATTCACTGAATTGATAGCAGAGCCTTGGTGCACAAAGTCTCTGACCGCCACAAAATGATGAGTTTGTCTAAAGGCACTTAATTTCACGAACGCGAAATAGTTCTCTATACCCCTTTTGGACATACCCAACAGTTCTCTTATATTAAACAGTAACCTAACTGAGGGGCCTGCTTCGCGGGGTCAAGGCATTTTAACTCCCTTTGTTCAGTAAAGTGTGTTATGTGTCAATACTAGAGGACCAATGCGCACATAGCGAATATCCAATATCGTCGGTGTAAGTGAGTAATTGAACTGATTTTCGAAAGATTGTGTCTCTATCAAGAATGATTTTCAAGAATTTTGAATACAATTCTAGACAGCACTTCGACAGCTTACTAAAACCTTTTATGACAACAAAGTTATCGGTGATGTAGTCGCCGACTACATCAGCGTGAATTTTCCATCATTGTCCTACACAAACGGACGAGTTTGGTAGGAATGCCAAAACTTGATATTGCTCTATGTAGCTCGAATCTATACATAGATGCGGCTTTAAAATCGACAAAATTTTGTTGGTCTGGTATAGATTTTGAATGTCTGCGTTTTTCCCAAGATAGTGCGAATATTTGATCGTTGGCGAACCTTCCTGGCCTTAAGTCACACTAAAATAGATTTATCAGGTTGTTGACGAATGGCTTCAAGCGTTAACATAGTATGGCACAAATCTTGAATAAGACATTTTAAGAAGACTGATGATGCCTCTGTACCTGGTGCTGTAAAGAAAATTGGCTTTTTTCAAGATCGGACGAACAATGTTCAGGTTCTATTCATCGGGCATTCTTTTCTTTCATCACATTTTCCACGTCATATTTCTGCGTCATATTTCTAACCGATGCGTTGGCCAGCTGCTTTGTCACAAGGCCATTAGCTCCAGCAACTTTATTGGATTTAAGTTAAGATATACATCATAAAGGTATCTCTGTCAAAATCGGGTGAACGGAATTGTTGGCCTGTGCTTTCAGGCAGAATGGTGCAATCTGCACGGAAGTGGAATTTGATTCATCATCGCCGTTATTTAGATTCCATAAATATCCTCAGCGGTGGGATGACATAAGGTTTGCGAACATTGTGGCATATAGACACAATGTAAATGGACATTATGAATGAGGCCCTTATTGCGAGTGTCGTTTGTCTATCGATAATCGACTGTTGTCGATAGTCGAACGTCGAAAATCGATGTTGGTATTGTGAATCTCAATTGTGAACGATACTTTTCGTTTTTTCATTCGACATCTGTCGTCTGCATTTTTTCAATCGACTGCGTTAAACAAAAGAAGTGTCTACATCTATTTATTTATTATTATTTATTTATGGTCTACATAAACAAACTTTCTCAACCAAAATGTAAGGAAATTTAGTCAAATAAGTAAAATTTACAAAATAATATAATAAATTTGTTATTTACAGGGCAAAAGTTGTCAGAAAGCAACTAGAAAAGCTAGTGCTTTTGATGGAAGCGAATCCAGACATCGCGAAGGGAATTTGCGGCAACGAGTTTAATTTTCTCACCAAATGTATGTTGATTTCCTTTTAAATATGGTTTTATTGTTTATAAAATAACAATTGTTTTAACACAGAGCAATATAATAATAAATAAAGGAAAATAAAACACAAAATTTGGGTTGGGTTAACAATCACTGAAACACAGCAAGATAATCTTTATTTACCTAACATTATAGTATTACTCTTATAACTATTTCAAACAAAGAAAAGATGTAAATTAATAACAAATAACGTGAAATAATTTTTTTTAAGAAAACAAGTATTAAAATGTTTATTTTTTGTAAGAAAAAACTATTCCTTCGACTGATGAAAATTTGTTTACTATCTGTCAAATGCCAAAATATAGGAATGACTGAAACATATGACAGTGATAAAAATGCAAAACAAAAAAGCCCATCCGTTTGTAAGAAATGTCCCAACAAAATTCCCAACGATAAAATATTACAAGAGAACAAAGGAAAATCTTCGTGTCATTAACAGACACACAGCAAACAAGGTGCCTTGTAGCTGATAGTTAGTGTAGTATAGATACTCAACGCTTATTTTTAAGCATTGCATATGTGATAGGATTGCGTAATAATTGCATCATAAGAAAATTCAGCCAGTGTTACACAGTTTTTAGATGATTTCCGTCACATATCCAAGATTTCTAAAGTTTTCTGTTTTAATTTATCTTTTAATTGGAAATACTTCTTGACTCAATTTAAGACTAAAAAGTATTTTTTTTTCCTACATGTACTATCACTGGCACTACCCCAAATGCCAAAATATAAGGTTTATTCACAATAAGCGTTTTCTTTATTCACAGTAATAGATATCTCCGTCGATCAAGTTACACAATACCAAAACGAAAATTTATCGATGCTTTCGACTTCTATCGCATCGAAAGTTAAACGACACTCGCAATAAGGGCCTGATTAGGAAAGAGTCATAAGGTCCATGGACACAATGTCTGTATTGAAATTTTCGCGTTTAAAGTGGGGTAGTTATGGTGAACACTGCCACTCCTGCGAGTGTTACTAAATAATCATTTCACATTTTTAATTTCGCCATTTCCGATTGGTTTTTGATTATTAGGTAAAGCTCGTGAACTACTCTAGTCTTTATGTCTTATGATGCAGTGCATACATATGAAATTGATGTTGGCGAATTCAGCGATTATGATTATGGCTGAGCGAAAAAAATTAAAACATATGAAGCTGTATTATTGGACGCAGTCGTAAAGCAGCGACCCATATAACGGAGCGGCATGCATCGGTCGCTCTGCCGCAACCATACAGCTTTATATGTTTTAATTTCTTTTTTCGGCGATCATTGCGTGTCGGGGGCCCACGTTAAAAAGACGCTGATGGCTTTATTATCGGCAACGATTGTAGTTATCGCATATCTTTAGCTTTCTTTTTTTTTCTCATAAATCCATCCCACTCCTTGGATCGCGTTCTATATTTTGAGGGAGAGAACATTCCAAGTGTTGGTTTGTCGGCCTAAAAAATTCACCCCAAAGACATGGCCCTTGGGGCGTTCCATTGCAGAGTTTATAGAGGTTTTCAACAGCGAACATATGTTTTTGATGTTCGTTATGTGGCAAACGTTCATCGCCACTGTCTGCAAAAGTGTCCAGGAGAATCTGAAGCAGTCAACTATTCACCGTGCATCAGAACTGGATCCTTTGCAAGCTTCAACCTGTTGAATTTCGCATAAGTACTTAGTCCTGCACCACATTAGCACTTAGATTGACCCAGGAACTCAAAGTTAGGGAACAAAGTTAGGGAACAAAACGCCATTTGTTTGCTGACTATGAACCTCGGAGTGTTTGGAAAAATCAGTTTGTAGACGAGATTCATTTTTGGATGAATGAATATATTATCGGGCGATCCCATACTGACATGAGGTGTACCAGGTGCGGTAATGCGTCCACAAAAAAAAAATGCGTTTGGTTAAGATTTTGCCAGCGGCAATTGAGTGAGGTCATAATCCGTTTTTTCTTGCGCAGGTGAAATTTACGGAATATTTTCGGAATTTCGGACAAAAATATCTCGTTTCTTTAATTTTCAAATAAAAATATATTGTTAGAAAACTAATAAAAACAATTTTTTTTTTTTTCAGATTCTATTTTTTTTAATAATAATTACGTTATGTATAAAGTTTTAATGCGAAAGCGCTCCAATGGTTTTATGTCAAGTCTTTTAAATTTGTTTAGACTTTAATAAGGTTTTAAATTTTATCATGCTTAAAAAAAAAACAATTTCTTTTCAATTATTTGTTGCTCTTGTTTCGACTTCCTTGTTCAGCTTCAATTCCTATTTCCATTCGAGGGTCATTAAATTCTTGAACTTCACCCGAAGCCCATATCACGTAAATAATCGAAGTCGATACTAAAACTCCAAATGCCATCCAGAATACTAAACGCCATTCAAGAAGTGATGCATTTGGTGTCATCACTCCCACAAGGTATGGCGTTATTATTCCTGTTATAGCACCAATTCCATTTGTAATTGCCATCAAAGTTCCTGAGTAATTAGGGCTCAAGTCGAGAGGATTAAGCTTCATTCCAGCATAGAAGGTACCCATCAGACCCATGGCAATTGTGAACAGCAACACAACAGCGAATTTATCACAACCGGCATATGACGCAGCCACAATAAATAAAGCAGGACCAACAGCAGCAATAGTTGTGAACATTTTTCTGGAATTCGTTATTCCAATGATATTCCTTGTAATTAACCAATCTCCGAAAACTCCCGAACTAAGTGACACAATCCACATCATTAGGTATGGCAGTGATGAGTAGATACCGTTTTCTTTGATTGAGAAATGCATAACATCGGCCATATATTTGGGTAGATCAGTAACCATAATGTAGAAGCCCCAATCGTGTCCAATTTGTGCAAAAACCAATGCAATCATCGGAGCATTGGTAAGGATTGCTCTCCAAGGTATAGGTGGGAGGTCAGTTCTACGGTTGATAGATCCCATTTCACTTATAAGGTATACCTTTTCAGATTGCTTTATAAAAGGGTGGGACCCTGGATCACTGTAGCAGAGAACGGCAAATATGAAGAACCAAATAACTGCAATGCCACCAAAGAAGTAAAACGTATAATCCCATTCGAATGCATCCAACAATAAACCAGATATTGAATTACCCAAAATTGTCCCAACTTGACCACCGCCCAACACTAGAGCACCCAATTTACTTCTTTCCTTCAATGGCACCCATGCCGACAGTAGGACACTTAGAGCTGGAAAAGTTGTGCCTTCGCCCAAGCCCATCAAGACACGCACAACAATCAAAGCAGTTGATCCTCCAAGACGTATAGCCACCGGACTAAGCATAGTGAATAAAGCAGTTGAAAATATTCCCAAACACAATGTCCATTTGCCACCGAATTTTTCGGCTAAAATTCCGCCAGGAATATGAGTTATTATATAGCCCCAGTAGAATGAGGACAATATTAAACCCTGAAGTTCTTCAGACCATTCATATTCACCACCAGGACTGACTTTTTGTCCATCTTCTATTGGAGCAGCAGGACACGCACCTTCGACATTTGATGCAGAATCTGTGTGGTTTTTACTTACGACCATTTGTGTAATAGCTACTGAAAGGCAAATTCGCATCGTATATGCATTCAATATTGCAAGGAAGCCCATTATAGATAGAATCACCCGTTGGGGTATCAAAAAATATTTGGCTATATTTATTCCCCATTCTGGTTGTTCCGTCATGTTATTGTATTTGATTTTTTTTTTCACAAACTTAATTCTTGGTTTTTTTTGGAATTTAAAGCACAATTTTTTTTTTTAAATAAAAACTATTCGAAATTTTAGTACCACACAGTTCGCTATTACAGTTAAAGGACAGGACACAAAACAATACCACAATTTTAATAAAAAAATTTTATATAATTTTTTCAACAGAAATGTCAATTCGAATTTTTATTTTATTTTATTATTTTTGGTTTTGATTTAAAACAAATTGTTGTTTAGTCAATAAAGCAATAAAGAGGATATGAAGAGTGCGTATAATAATAGAATATTGGGACGTTCAACAGAAGCCCGAAAACCCGAAATTCTGAAAACCCGAAATCCCGAAAGGCCAAAATCCCGAAATGAAAACTGAAAAATATATTCTTCTTCTTCGCCTTTTGCGCTGATGCTATGATCTCGAATGGGATCACACCTTGTTCACTTCTCCATTTTACCACCTACTTATCTGCTTGTGGGGTTCGCCGGGTTGACCTGAGAAAATGTCGGCAAGCTTCCCGGTTATGAATTAGCCGGTCTGAGGCCAACTAAATGCAATTATCACAGGATGCTTCATCGTTGATCATAGATCCAAGTTATTTAAACTTTTTGCACTTGGGTAACACTGTTCCATTTCAAAATGAACAAATAAAAACAATAAAAAGACTAAAATTAGTCGAATTAGATTTTATTAAGTGGAGTATTTATGAATGAAATTCAATATTAAAGCTTTTGTGGCCTTTACTCCAAGCTGTTCCATTTCAATAACTGTCCGGAATGGGCCTGCAAGGATCAGAAAATGTGCAGCATAGATATTCTGTCTTTTAGGCGCTTATGCGATACCCATTTCCCTCTAAAGCTTTACTTATGATGGCTCTTTCGTAAGCAAAGATCAACTGAGTAACTTTCGCGTGCCAGACCTTATCTTCAAGTAGATAGGCAAGGATGAAGAGCAAATTACTCAAGATGCTTCCTTGATGCACCCTTAATAAGGGTTGCTCATTTTTCATCGATGCTTCAAAAACATCGATGTTTAACATAGGATGGATGTATCGAATCAATTCGATGTATCTAATGCTTTCAAAGCGTCGTTAAGCATCAATATATTTCTCTCCGATATATCGAATAAAAAACGTCATCTTTTGCACTTTTTTCTTTGATTGTATGTATTGAGTTCAATCAATTGAGTACATGCAAACAACGAAATGATTACAAAACAACTGACATAACAACTTGAACACGAACAAGGCAATGTCACGATTCGCATGTCTGACGTACTGTTTTGATTTGCCACAAAATTCCAGGAAATATAATGAAAGGGTTTGCAACATGCTTTCGGTCTATTTGAGGAAACCTTTAAGCCAACTTTATGAATATCCTTTGGAAGTGTTGTGTGAATATAAAAGTGCAGTTTTCAAAACTGTACAAAGTTGCTTTCAAGCATTTAACTATAGTAACCACTGTTTTCAAAAGCATCTTAATCGAACCTTACACGGTCAGTCAGAGGAAGTCAGTCATCTACACATATCAGCAGTCATCAGGCAAAATCAAAACTATTTTGATTTTATGCCAAACAAATGCACGCATACAGACTTATTTTACAAACACTATATTACAGATTGATGTCAAATGACTGACCGATATGGAATCAGTAACGTATAACAGAATTTATTCTATAAGAGGGTCAACAAAACTACATTTATGGTGAACTTAGAGAGAAAGTGCTGGCTTTTGTAACTTCAAGCAACATGTTCAATTACCTACGATATTTTAATAAAACACATTTTAATAAAATAAACCTTCAATAAATTCTTATAGCCTATTTCATAACCTCTCTTATCTGATTTATTTACTAAATTAGAGTTTTTATTCGATGCATCGAAAACATCGATGTTTTTAACGTTAAACATCGATGAAGCATACCGATGCATCACATCGAAAAAAAATACTTCGATGTATTTTTTCGATGAACCCTAAATTGGATAGGAAAAATTTCACTCTGCATTGCATCTGGTGGTTGATTTGCCCGAAACAACGGTTATTATGTGCAGTTTTCCAATAAAAAACATAGTAAAAATAAAAGGAATAAAAAAAACTAAAAAAACTAAAATTAATGCTTCTTAAATTGCTTCGTTACAATAAAAATAAATGTTTTTCTTAGAAAAAGGTGGTTTTGGTTTTTTTTTAATTTCTTGAGAACGACATAAAATTTTTGCATCCGGTTTTCTTATTTAGACTTAAAATTAATAACAGCATTGAATTTTGAAATTAAAATTAGCACTTAATTACGTACAATTTTGAAAAAAATGAATTTGAAATTTTTTTTTCAATTTTTTTTTTCAAAATTTTGACTTTGAAAATTAATATTTCAAAAACTATTTCTTAGAATAGATTTATTTAAACACAGAATGAAAGAAAAAGTTATTGGCTTTTCAAAAACGTATCGCACAGCATTTTTAATGAAGCCGTTGATTTTAAATAATTTTTTTCCCATTTTAAGTCAGTTTTTTCGAAAATTGCCCCTCCTGGCTAAACGGAGGGGAATAGACCTCCCCCTCCCATACGATTTTTTTCTTGTCTCAACGCAACCTACACGCCCTAGCATTTTTTTGCATTGCTCATGACTCACCCTGTAGAATACGTAAATAAATAACTTTAAAATTGACATCCAACAGAAAAAAAAATCGGGCCGAGTGATATAAAAGCCGTTTTTGCAGGTTTCAAGTTTTGAGTAGTGAAGGAATTTGAACCAAAAACTCCTCCGCCTCCGTCAAAGTAACAATCATTCCTGAATGAGGAAACAGAAAAATATTTATTTAAATAAAAGAAATCACGTATAGGGAAAAATTCAATTACAAGAAATTTAATTAAAATTTATTGTATTTTTTTCGAGATAATTAGAATTATAGGATTTTGAAAAACAACCTTTTTAAAAAAATATTTTTTTCAAAAAAAAAAATTGCGTTAGGTAGGTACAATTCAATAAAAATATTAAATTTCCTCAAAATCGGTGCAGCCGTTCAAAAGATAGTCGGAGTAGTTTAAAACAGTTCTTTTGCAGGTACCATTAATAAGCAGGTTCTGGAAAAAAATTCAATAAAAATAGTTTGTACCAAGTTTGAGAAGATCGGCATAAAGGATAAAGCTGCAGGTGTCGATACATCCAGACAGATAGACAGAATTGCCGGACCCACTTTGTTTGTCTTTTCTATTATCGTATAATGTCATATGATTGTTAACTCGAAACTTTTTTCTTGCACGAATCTAAGGCTTGCCTTATAGTACCTATATACCTAAACAAATAAAAAAATAATGTAGGTATGTGTATTCGTTTTTTTTTTTTTTTTTTTTTTTTCCTAAAATACCTTTCATTCTATTGCAGCATTCTGCAATTTCGTTATGTGAATGAATTTATAAATTATTTTCTTTCAAAAGGAATGCTTTATCATAGTTGATAAAATAGTTAAAGTTCTAAATAAAAAATATAAGTATAAAAAAGTTACGAAATTTAACTAGATGTGTATGAGCTTGACATAAAATTTTTAAAGTCTTGACTTTTTGTCCCAGGAAGTGCAAGTCCTTGCACATCCGTAACTACATCAAATATGAACTTTTCAAACATACATCCAAATGATAGTGAATGTAATTGCGAATATTTTATTCTTTCCTTAACGCTTTTGAACACATATATGTATATGTAGTTAGGGGCATACACACATTACACATATATTATAGTTCTGTTCATCAGCCTGAGGAATGTTGCTGCTACTTTTCTCTCTGGTATGTTGACACGTTGGCTCTATAACCCTTTGGGATGACATTGCTATGGCAACGCCACAACTTTCCAAAGAGACACCTCCAACTATACTATTGCTATCCGGAAGGAAGTTACCCTGACATGGCTTTGTTATAAGTTACCACTTGTGTCCTGTCCAACCCACGACACATTCTCGTCTACCCTATGTCTCTTGAGGATGACACACTGCAACATAGATGCGTTTTAAGGTCCTAACCCCATACTCTGACGTGGTGTTTTATTAAAATTCATTTCAGGACACTTTTCTCCGTTGGATTCTGCTGTATATGTTATTTTAGAAATCCTTAAAGGGTTATGCTTCTTTCAAGCGAATAAAATATCCCTTTTTAGCAGCAAACTATAATGATGAAGAAAAGGACTGAAGAGACAAAAACTAACAAACTACCATCACACCGGCCAAAATGTGAGTGGGATCGCTTGTAAAGATATGGCGAAAAGGAAATCATTTATGAATGTCCTCTTAAATTATTTTATATTGTTGTTCCCGGGATTAAGTATGTACGGGGTGGATGAGTTTTGTTTACAAAAGAGTAGTGGAACGTAATAATAAGAGCTACTAAATCTTAAGCGAGAATCAACATAAATTGGTTTCCACTTCTTATCCGAGTGTAGAGTCCTTTAATTTTTGGGGTAGTTTTTCATGGTAGCTTAATATGATTAAGAACTATCTTCCGTTTTAAGATTTGGTACGAAAAATAGAATTAAGAAAGATACATTAAGATTGAGTTCTTAAAACTGCGCTGAACTAAAAGTAAGCATTATTTTAAATTATAATCACAGACGCAGTAAAAATAAGTTTCAATAACTTTCCAACAGCATATATCCTTTGAGGGATTTTTTCAAATATAGGAAGATTGATATTGATTCCCATTCATTCTTATTCATTCTTCATCTTTTTCTAAAAAAAAGTATACATATACTTACTTATACATCCTTTTCGTCGATAGTTGATATCCCATTAATAAAATTAAGTAGAAAACAGAACAAAGCACTCAATCATTTCTTCAATTTAGGAAATACTATATACCGTTATTCCATGTATATACATAGATATTTTAAGAATGAAAAAATAAAAAAACTAATATAGATTCTAGAAAACTTTCTGAGATTTGTTAACATTCGTAGTCGTTCGTTTCGATTCGTTTTGGGTTATCAATTTTGTATGTGATTAAGTTTCTGTCGTCTGCATTGGCAAACTTATTTATTTTCTCCCACAAAAAAAAAGAAAGTTTTGTTGGATTTGATTTTTTTTATCTTGAAGAAGGATGAAATCACAGCGGAAAATGTATCAGTAGTATTTGACTTGGATTTTTTCTTAAAACGCGAAAAAGAATTGCTTCTTGACTTTTGGGAATAACGACAGACAATCACTTAATGAGAATTGATTGGGTATCTATTTACAAATTGGAAACAGGAAAATGAATAAGGAATGCGAGTTGAATGAATATTGTAGTCTTGATAAATTATTTTATGTAAAAAGGTTAAGGTCAAAGAACTATTGACAGATTAAACTACAAGAAACTATACATAATATGTCATAATATATTTTATGACTTTTATAAAAAAAAAACAATTAAAATTAAATCAATAAACTTTAAACTGTTATGAATTAATAAATACTTGATCCGCTTTAAATTTTTCTTTCGAGATTTCCTTCCTTGTCCGTTATAAATGAATTGTTGGTATGTAAATCGAATACGAGAAAAATGAAAAGGACCAGAATAAATCAACAATTAAATGAGAGTTACTAATAAAAATGCTGTGTTTTAAGCTTAAAAGTAAATCAGTCAGTATCAAAAGCTTCTTTTTATACTTCGTAACTTCTATATATGGCAAGAAAGTCAGCCCGACCAATGGCACGTTTCCAGCCTGGAGAATCAGACATGTAGTACAACTGGAAAAACGCTTAGTATAAGTCTGAGGACTGAATATGTTGGTAGTAACTTGTATAAAGTTTTCACTAGGTAAGTACAGTTCATCCTTACTGGAAATGTAGAAGACGCTAATGTTGATATAAAAACTTTCCGAACAAAAATTTGTAGAAAATTAAATATATTTTTTTAATATTAATATATTTAGTATTTCAAAAGTTATATAAGCAAATAAAAATCAATGTTTTACTTGCTTAATATTCGGAATCGCGGAACTTTTTTGCTTTTCATATATTACATAAATAAAAGGCACGACTAGGTCGAATAAACTTGCTCTTGTGTAAGATTACTAACCTTTGGATCAGGATATTAAGCAAGAAATTATAATAAATAATCGGAAGTAAAAATAGTTTCTATAGCGTTATTATGGCAAGTACCTATAATAAGGCGATTTTGAAAAAAAAATCTAACGAAAAAAATCAGTCACACAAAATCTTATCAAAATCGATCGTATTTTTAACGAGAAAAATTTGATTGTCTTTAAGGCTTATTTGTCAGGTACCGTTAGTATGCAAACTTATTCTGAAAAAATTAAAAACATAACCATTGTACGAAATTTTATAAAAATCGATCGTATTTTTTACGAGAAAAACGGAAATGTCTAAAAGGTGTATTGCAGGTACCGTTCAAAATCTATTTGCGAGAATTTTTTTTTTTACGAAAAACAATCAATTCAAAAAATCAAAATTTTACCAAAATCGATTATATTTTTTCGCGAAAAATAAAATTATCTGTTACGTTTATATGGCAGATACCGTTATTTTCAGACTTAGGATAAAAATCCAAAATACGCCTGGGCATTTATTACTCTGAAAATACAGTGTACTAAGTTTGAAGAAAATCGGCCTAACAGTTTAGGCTGTAGGTGTCGATACATCGAGACTCAGGGCCGGATCCACCATATGTGCAGCATGTGCAAATGCACAGGGCGCCAGGATTTGGGGGCGCTTTGAGAAGGCAAAATACAATACACTCAATGATTCTTTACATTTATACAAAAACTACATTGAAAGAGACAAAATAAAAAAATAATCCCACATAAACTCAATCCTCAATTCCTATAGAACAATTTGAGTGCAAACGTGCAGAATTTATTTCTGTAGGTATGTGTATTTTTTTTAACATAAAAAAACAAAATCATAGTCAAAAGAACAGAAAACGTCAAAAAATTATTGATGTCAACAGTAAAGGGTGCCTAGCGATTGAAAAAATTAAATATTGAAAATTTGGATATGGTTGAGGTTGGGTGAATATGGACTATGGACTATGAAAGAGACAGCGATTTGCAAAGATGTAATTATGCGACTTAGCTAATTCAGAGGTTTTTTTGGGCATCCAATTTGAAGGTGAATAAATTTGAAGAATCATTATTGAATTGATAATTATTATTGATTCAGCTGGATGGCTGTGAGTTAAAAATTGCAAATTATTTTTTACATTGTTCAATGCCTATAAAATTTTGTATAAGGTTCAACAATTTTTTGAAACTTATAAAAATAAAAACTTATTTCTGGTTTGACTTAAGAAGTCTTTCAAAAGTTAGATGGGTAACTTGATTAGCCACTTTAAAACCATTATAAAATACAGTGTGATACAAAAAGAATGTCAATGTTATAAGTTGGCTACTTGAATGTCAATGTTATAAGTTGGCTACTTGACGAATCTGTTTGCTATTCCACAAGAAAAAAACAACTACCAATCGCGAACGAGGGGCGCTGATGGCGAAGTTGCACAGGGCGCTAATTTAATCCGGGTCGGCCCTGTCGAGACTGACAGACAGACAGACAGACAGAATTGTCGAACCTACTTTCTTCGTGTTCTCTCTAATTTCATGTTTGATTGTTATCTCCAAACTTTTTTTTTTCAGTCTCAAATAAAAAAAAAACATTCAATTGTAAAAATGTATTCATCAAATAAAAGCAGTGTATAATTGATAACCCTATACAAAATAGCAGAGGATATATTATAAATATATAAAAATCAAATTCGAAACATCGTTCTTTTGAATGGTTTAAAATTTGATTTTGGGATTCCAAATTAATTCCGTTAATCACTGTTGTAAACCATACATTTAAATATTGTTAACCTTAAATCAAAATCTGACAGTTCGAATGTCTGTTGTGAAATATTGCAACTAGAAAATAGACACATTTTCTACGTCGTAAAGTAAGGGACTTTATTCTATGGGGAGGATTGAGGAATTTCGTAAAGCGACTTGAAATTATAAAAATCGGACTCATGGATACTGTTTCTGTTCGATTATCAAGTCTGCGTCTTTTCCATTTTGTTCATTATCTATTTGATTGGCGAGGTGGTAGCATCGCAGTGTTTTGACAATTAGGTATGCAAAATTAAGAGTGAAACAAAAATTCGTTAACCGAAATTCTCTCCGTCTCAAGTGAGAGGGTATTCAAATAATTTCTGTGTAAACCGATGAGAACTGGCCCCGCTACAGTTTGTCCTCTATAAATTGGCAGTACAGGCCTTATGGGGAAGCTTTTTCAAAATCAGTAGCGCGCCTTATTTGTGCACCATACTGAATTGAAAGAAACCCCATTTAAAAAATATTTACCCGCCAATGATTTTTCGATCGCATCCGACACAGATCCCACAACGACCTGCCTAGCGTACAGTTGAATACGCACTGATTGGCTAAAGCATTTCAACCCTCTTTTAACATCCATTCGAACAGAGATACCTTTGTCAATTTGGTAACTCGTTTCGTATTTTTTTATATTGAGTTTCTGTTGAGGAACTTTTGATTTTAGAGCTTAAAAAATACCTTTTATTGATGAAATGATAATGAGATATTGAGATGAGCATATTACTAGTACAAAAGTGTTATCGTGCAGTGTTTTTGTTGATCATGTTTGTGTTTTTTATGTGGGGAAAATCTTAAAATGCAGTTACAAAAATGTAGGTAAGCTGTTTTTAAAGAATTTATTTGCGTAGATTCTCGTGCCGGTCGGTCGGTTGATATTTCGTGTATATTTTTTCTTATTTGCGTAGATTTTTAAAGCGCGCGGGCGGTTGGTATTGATGTTTCGTGTACCTATTTTTGTGATTAGTGTTTTGAAATTAATGTGAAGTGAAGTGTTGTAAAAATTACTTTTTTTAAAAACGTAAATTTTTTGAGAAGTTTGCTACTGTTGTGCTCCTTCATCTAGTTTATAATGGATTCAAAAACATCGAAAGACTTAAGCTCCGAAAAAAAAAAATTAATTGTAGAAGCGACAAAAAAGATTTACAAGAACCTGCAAAATAAAACGGAAACTGTGAAGCAAGTAGCAGGCATTTTTTCGGTGTCTATGCGAACAGTCTACAGACTTCTCAGCGAAAATGATACCAAAGGCCACAACTCACCACCAAAAAAGAAAAACCAATCTGGCCCCAGAAGGAAAATAGATGATTTTGATAAGTGCGCCATCAGACAAATCGTGCATCAGTTTTTTTCAAATAATGAACTTCCAACGCTTGATAAAATACTGCATGAGGTAAGACTCATTTATTTAAAAGGGATTAGGCCTCCTGGGGATACCCTTCAAAAACGCACCTACTATCTTAAATCTTGGTGGTGTGGAAAAAGATAAATTTAATTTCATTTTTATAAATAAAAATTAAGAAAATAATTTTAATTAAAAAAGAAGAAAGGTAACCCTACATCATATTTTTTCAGTTTTTTCCAATTCAAAATGCTTACTACGGCAACCCTGTTAGAGCTTTTGAAAGAAGATAACCTTATGGAAAGCAAAGAAGTGCGAATGAGAGACAAACATCCCTATCTTCCCTGTACTGCCAATTTTTAGTGGACAGACTATAGAGTAAAATTTTCCAATCCAAGCAAGCTTTCACCTCCCGTATAAAGTATCCTAAATCTGCGACTATTATTAGTGCTTTAGCGAGTAAATATAAGAGTTGAAGTACTTTTGCGATGAGATGGCGCTAGTGCTTGGCATGTTTACACATCAGTTACGCGTGAGTCATGGTACTTACATTTTTTACTCTTTGGATACAAATTCTTTTTTAGACGTTTGATAAAACGGTTACAGTTTTTCATTTAAGTGTACCATCCACCATGTAACAGGTGGCGCCCAACATGGGGCTCACATATAGGTACTGTAAATTGTTTGTAGACATTTTCATTTTTTAGCCCTCTACAATTTTATAGAGAACATTCTGGCACCTATAACTAACATAAACTCTATTCCTTTTTTGGAACCTATATGCACCTATATGCAAGTATATTTCTACGTCTTCCAACAAAGGTATCTAATGTAAGCTGTTTTATAAAAAATAGCACCAAAATCTTTATTTTTATTTTCATCCCAGTAATACTTAAAACAATTATTTTAAACTAAAATATTTTCCATCTGCAAATAAACATAATTCTAACAGCAAAAGACAAAAGCATATTCCTTCCTTAGCGATAACCCCAAGGATCTTCTGTCAGACGTCCGACACCAAAAACACCTTGCACCCAAGGTATGCCGACATTCACACCTTCGCATTTCATTCATTCACATTTTACTCCTGCTCCTTTAGTTGGTCCTTAATTAAAATTACGGCCACAAGGAATAAAATAACTAAAAAAAAAAACCAACTGCAAGGGAGAAATATTTTATTCACTTTAACCCTTTAATTTTCTAAGTGTGTGTATGTGTGTGTGTTCTGTTTTTGTTCTGCTAGCTGTTTGTTCCTTTACTTATTTTTGTGTGCTCTCTTTCTTCTACTACGTCAACCTTAATGGCGCATTTTAAATTACTTCCTGGGGGGTTTGTGCTGCGGTGACTGTTCTGCTACTTTGGTACTGCTGCTTCCTTAGGATACTAGTAACGTCTGGTTCCACCTTTAAAATTATGATAACGCATAGCTTATGTTGAAAATTAAACAGAAAAACTAATGGCAATGGAAAGGAATGGCCCTGCTGAGAGACCAGCCCCTTATATACAGTCTGACTAAGGTGGACCACAATGAACGACGAGGGCTATGACTTTAAAGCTATTGTTTTATTTAACTGGGAAGGAAAGATGCTGTCATCATACCTGATGGTTACCTTTATAGTTTCTAGCTGGTTATTACTTTTATTTAATTTGGAGAATTGTAAGTAAACATTAAAACAGAAAAAAAGAAGTGTTCAGGTATATTTATATAATTTCATTCTTTTAGGGATGGAAAATTGCAAAAAACTAAATACACCTGCTCCTTAGGTAATTTATTTAATTTTTTTTTAGAGCTAGGTTCAATAATATACATAACGAGATTAGACAAGTAAAAAACTTTAAAAAAAAAGGGAAAAGGAACAGTAATTCTGAAAATAGTTTTTTTTTTATTAAGTAGGCATTTGTTTCATTGGAGTTGACAGAGACTCAGTGTAAATTACATTAGATTAGATTGTTTCTTTATTTTCTGTTTCTTAAAACTATTAACAAAAGTATATAATATTACTATTAAGTTTACAAGCATGGCGTGTAAGTCGTCTGCCGGATATTAAAAAAAAAATAAAAAAAATGAACAAGTTAGATTAAAACATTTAGGGTGTCTATAAATAAATAAATTAAATATAACAAGTTATCAGCATTACAAATATAAAATTTAACTGATTTTTTACATTTCATGTTAATAAATTTTAAGGCTTTAACAATATTCGTATTACTGGGTAGGATTGTCAAAAAACATTAGATGGAAAAAAAGATGAATGGCAAAACATTAATGTATTGGCTTTTAGTTTAACTAAAATAAAAATTTAAATAATAAATGGTAGAAATTGCAACTTTTAAACCAAGAGCTTTTAGTTTAGGTAAAACGGTTTAATAGTAAGTTGACGTTATCAATTATTTTATCAATGGCTTTTAGTTTAGCTAAAACAGAAAAATAGTGGGGTGCCGTTATTGTTCGATTTTATCAATAAAAATAAACAAAACAAAAAAAAAACTCAGTGTATTAAAGTTTGTATATGTGGCACAGCAGCGTTAGCTTGTTAGGCGGTAAACTCTAACTGGTTTATAAAAATTGACCACTAGCAAGCAGACCACTTTCCACAAATGCAGATCGACGTATTCAATTATCCTGGTCGTTTTTGTGTCCTTTTAATTGAATAGATGTGGAATTGATGGGAATGAAATTATTTTTGTCGTACCTAGGTATACGTACTGTAACTGTTCTATTTTTTGTTCATTAGATTGTCCTAGAAACGAATATTGAATAGAAAAAATATTATATTGAATTGAATCGATTCGGAAATTTATGTTATCGTATTTTTAATTGATGTTATTTTTCTAAGAACGAGAAACGATTTCGTGTCATTTAAAACACATAACCTTTGTTTCGTATGTTAATCGTTTATTTCTTCTGATAAAAATGTTTGATTGTTTAAATTTCATTTTTCCATTGAAGTTCTAAAAACAATATTTTCTTTGAGTATGTTTATTTTTTTTATTTCTAAATAAAAGGTACCTATTTGAATTTTGCATGACGATAATGATTTTGTAATTAAATCGAAACAAGTTGTTAGTAAAATTTAATTTTTTTTAAACAGGAACGTATTATGCCTTATAGACGTAGAACTCCAGTAAGCTATTCCCCTAAAATATTGTTCAAGTTGCTCAAGTAATTAACAGATGGAAAAAAAGATGAATATCAAAACATTAATGTATTGGCTTTTAGTTTAACTAAAACAAAAATTTAAATAATAAATGGTAGAAATTGCAACGTTTAAACCAAGAGCTTTTAGTTTAGGTAAAACGGTTTAATAGTAAGTTGACGTTATCAATTATTTTATCAATGGCTTTTAGTTTAGCTAAAACAGAAAAATAGTGGGGTGCCGTTATTGTTCGATTTTATCAACAAAAAAAAACAAAACAAAAAAAAAACTCAGTGTATTAAAGTTTGTATATGTGGCACTGCAGCGTTAGCTTGTTAGGCGGTAAACTCTAACTGGTTTATAAAAATTGACCGCTAGCAAGCAGACCACTTTCCACAAAGTGATTATCCGTCAGTAGTGAATCTGTACTTAATGAACTTACATACTTTGCATAATTTTGTTTCGTAGGAACTACAGGACTTGGTGGTCCTGGGTCTTAGCATTAGGCTATTCTAGCTGTTTCGATCTTTAGTTTGGTCTGTCCAGTTAGGTATACCAAGTCCCTGGAGATCATTACCGGGTTGATCACGTAACCGAATATGATAGGTGCCTCTCTTTCGTGTTCCCTTTGGTCAGGTGTCAGAGGCTTTACGCGCTGACTCCCTCTGGCTTGGCGTTGATGTCTATTCGCCATCTTAGCAGTTGGATTCGATTTTTTCTGGATAGGCTTATGTCGTTGTACAGCCAATATAGCTCGTCGTTGTATCTTCTTCGCCAAATGCTGCTTTCTCTTTTTACGCAGACAGGACCATAAATCATATACAGAATTTTTCTCTCGAAAACTCCAAATGACTTCATTCGAATGGAAGAAGCCAACATATAGCAAGACCGGGATGATAAGTGTTTTTAGTCCCATTCTGCTTGCTGCTGACTCCATAGTCGTCAAAGCACCGGTTACTGCTCGCTTTCATCTTCCTATAACGTCAATGTAGTAATAGTCTTATGCCTTTATAGTTGGCGCAGAGTAGGCGGTCTCCTTTTTTGCGAATCGGCCAGTTGGTACTGAGCTTCTTTCTTGCAAAAACATCTCTGCATTTCCTCGACTTCACGACACGTTGTTGGTGATCTTTTTTCTTTCTCCTGAGTAAGCGTTTCTCATCCTTCTTTGCCTCCTTGTGGATGCCGGGGCGTGGGAGTCGTGTGCTGCCCAGCACCATTTTTTTTCCCGTTACGAAATCGATAAGCCCTAGTCCGTTATCGGATTCGGTGTCATGCAGGCTTTGTTTTCCGATCGTCATACCAAAGATGTACTCTCCCAATTTTGGGAGAGGATCTTCACTCATTTTAATTTCATGTTCCGTGCACTACTCGTAGGTTTTGTCAAAGAGCTTGGCTTATAAACTTTCTTTGGCATGGGCGCTAAAGAGGTTTGTAAATAAATCGTTGTCACTCTTTCGCTGACTTTGCGAAAGCTCAAAACATTTTGCTTTATAGTCTTCCTCTGACAGAGAAACCGCGTTATGACAAATATCTACCAATACAATTATTGCGTACTAGATTGGGTTTGATGTCATCAAGCTGATGAGTCGACCATCAAACCAAGACGAAATGCAAAAACTTGGAGTAAAAGCCACAAAACCTTTAAAGATAAGTTATTACATATACCTTCAAACTTAGTTTGACTAATAGCAACGAAAATCCAGTCCGTCCGATAATTTTACTGAATTCCAAAAAAAAATCGAACCCTTTACTATACATGAACTGAGTTCCATACCGTATTATCCTGGTGGGTAATGTATACGCTCATATACTATGCGTAAAACAATCCCTTGAGAACAGGTCCTCTAATATGTCTTATGTAGGAAAATATAAAAATCCTTTAGCAATGTATAACGTAGACAAAAAAAATCACTCAAATGATCGTAATCATTTAATCCATCTTTTGCTCTGGAACTCAATATTCACAAACACAAGCACACACTCTCAAACTCGATGCGGCAAAACACTTCTTTTTGGACCCGTATATACAAACCGGTACCTTTGGTTAATCTTCTCTCGTAAAGGATAATTTCACCACTCGATTTGCTGGCGTTACAAAGTGAATCGTTTTCTTTTATATCCTCCAGCTAGTGCGGAAAGGAGTTAAAAAGAAGAAAATTTGCAGCTTTCACCTGTCGCCGAGTGAATTTATTTTCATTCGTCCTTCGTTTAGTCTTTGTAAGGGTTCTTGTCGGTTTCATAGTCATTCAGAGATTTTCTTTTTAATTTTGGCCGGTTCCGTTTTCTTTTTAAGCGGATTTCAGTGTGTGGCTTTATAGGATGTGGCTGGCTGTATGGTTCCTGCTGCTACTGAATATGCTGCTGCTGCATCACATGCGGAGGTAAACGAAATTAAAGGATAACTATGTCGATGGAACCCCCATAACAAAAAAAAAGAGTGTAAACACTAAACTACCTTTTCAGTAGCAATGAAAAGCAACTGCGACAAATGTGTATAGATGCGGATTAAAGAACGTGAGAAAGCGGAAGAAGAAAAAGGGAATCCTTAATGAAACGGAGGACACGTCGAAGAAGGATTTCTTCTTTTTCATTTTGGTTGGTTAACTGTGTTAAAGTTTGTGCAAAAAGGATAAACGTAAGTTGTCTTTACGGCATCGTTACGTTTGACCTATGTTTTCACACATCGGTGCATCAGAAAAGAACGATGATGCACCTTATGCTGTCCATTAGGTTTTATCATCTTTTAAACTTATTAGAATAAGCAAGGATTGTGCACCAATGCAATTTGTTTAAAAGAAGGACAGCAATAAAGTGTTAATAAAACAACAAAAGTCACATTTAATATCCTTAATTCTTTTCAATTAAGCAAATACAATATAAAATTGTTTGGACTAATTCAATGAGGACATTTTAGGATTTTATAAAAATAAAAAAAATATAAAACCTACGTGACATTTTTAAAATAATTATTACTGTTAGCCTAAATCCTGATGTATAGAATTGATGACTTTTGTTATATTATTTCAGCTTGATGTTATAGATATATGTTTTTTTTTATATAGGCAAAAATGAATCCCGCTATCTGGTGGATGTGATTTAAATGCAGATCGACGTATTCAATTATCCTGGTCGTTTTTGTGTCCTTTTAATTGAATAGATGTGGAATTGATGGGAATGAAATTATTTTTGTCGTACCTAGGTATACGTACTGTAACTGTTCTATTTTTTGTTCATTAGATTGTCCTAGAAACGAATATTGAATAGAAAAAATATTATATTGAATCGAATCGATTCGGAAATTTATGTTATCGTATTTTTAATTGATGTTATTTTTCTAAGAACGAGAAACGATTTCGTGTCATTTAAAACACATAACCTTTGTTTCGTATGTTAATCGTTTATTTCTTCTGATAAAAATTTTTGATTGTTTAAATTTCATTTTTCCATTGAAGTTCTAAAAACAATATTTTCTTTGAGTATGTTTATTTTTTTTATTTCTAAATAAAAGGTACCTATTTGAATTTTGCATGACGATAATGATTTTGTAATTAAATCGAAACAAGTTGTTAGTAAAATTTAATTTTTTTTTAAACAGGAACGTATTATACCTTATAGACGTAGAACTCCAGTAAGCTATTCCCCTAAAGTATTGTTCAAGTTGCTCAAGTAATTAACATACTAAAAGTCCTGATCCTTGGGAATCCAGAGGAGGGCGAGGAGTTATACCACGGAAATAGTGCGTCTACGTTCCTATTTAAAAAAAAAATTAAATTTTACTTGCTCGAAAATGATTTAAATGTTGGTAACAGATTATGGAAGCAGCAAGTGGCAAATGTTGAACTATTTGGAAAACTTGATAATATGGGAAAATTTTTTAAATAACTTGCCCTGGGTAGTGTCCTAAATTTTTTTTCGAAATATGATGTATTAAAGTTTGCTTACAAAATTTGTTTGAAAAATGACTCAGTCAAACTTAATTTTTCTTGCGAAACTTACAATATTTATTTAAGATTTCGAGATGGCATTCAGTAGCATGGTTATTAAGGATTACTAAAAAATATCAAAATTTGTGACCACAGTACATAAAAATCGGGCCATGGGTATCGATTTTCATAATTTTTCTAAATATTGCTATTATTACGTAACCTATCGAGATAATTTTTTTTCTTGCTATTTGCAGTACAGGTATAACCTACCCTATCACCCGGTACCCTATTGACGTTGAGTTGCGGGAAAACCTGTATACTATCAAAGCAGACAAAAAATACTTCACTGTACCCAAATAATATTTATTTTTTACATCCTATGTCTGGAATTTTCGTTTGGAAATAAATGTTGCCCTTTAATGTCCAATGTATCGCATTTGCCTCGCAGCATTCAATTTATACCTGATTTTTTTTGGAACAAAAATTATTTTACATTTCGTTTTTTAAATGATATATGACAACTAATCATTTCGAAATTTTCATTTAGATTTTGATTTGATTAGCTTCTTTGAAATTTAGCAATTTTTTTATTTGGCAATTCTTCGTTTCACATTTTTCTTAGTTTTGTTTATTTATAGTCCAGTCGAGATGTCGGAAAAATGCGTCTACCTGAAAAAATAGCGAAGTAACTGAAACTTACACAGATTGTCCGGGGGTATACTAAACACCAAGGAATTCGACACTGATGACGAGAGATGGGGAAGCAACTCACTTCCCACCTTCTGCTTCACTTAAGATTAACGGATAAGACGTCATGTTTGATGACGAAGAGAAAGGGCCGGCAGCTCCCAAAAGCTACAAAAGTTAATATTGGAACTTTAACAAATATTTTTCTTATAACTTTTTGTTTTCGTTATTTTTAGTTCTTTTTTTTTCAAAAAATACAAGAGAACAAGAACATTGAGATTTGAAAACAGAAGTTATGATTATTTACATAATAAAAAAATATTTTGAATTTTATTTCAAAATATTTAATTTTTCAAAAACTGTTTGATCAAGAAATATAAGCGAAAAACTGAAAAATGACGAACAAAATTGGAGTTTTTAGTCCCTCCCCAAGTTAGCACAGGGTCCTCGAGGTCAAGAAACACAAACTGTGTAAGTTTCATTGACTTTGCAATTTTTCCCAGGTAAAAGTACATATCGACTCAGCTATAACTCCATTTTTTTTTTTTTTTTTAAATCCGATCAATTTTCATAAAACTTTATGTGAGTGCTTTGTTGTGAAAGGTTATTTGCCACAAGAGCATATTTGTCTGACAATGATGTGCCCTTTATTTTTTAAGGCAGGAATAATTATAGCTATTTTACGGCTGCGCGACGGCCGTATATTTATAATCTCTCATAATCTATAATTTAGAAGCGAACTAAATTATAGATTATGATTATAACATTTACCTTCCTATGTTAGTAACAAAATAGAACTCCACTTTTGGACTCATACATTATTCGCCTTTGTAGGTGAATATGTTGAGGTCGACCGTGTTAATCAATCAACACATCCATGAAATATGTACCTACACATCAATCTTGATCTTAAATTAATTTTTTTAGTTATTATTTGAAGAGATCAAAAATTCATCATAAAATAAATTAAATGTCCATCTTTATAATTTCCTCATATCTTATCTGAAATATATCTGAAGAGAAAGACAGGATTACTAAGGTAATAATTTGTATCTTTACCATAACAACCTATCTTTCATCATCATACTCTCAATAAAATTTTCTTTCGGCTATTTAACTCACACCTCATATCACACTTGGATATTATTGTGTCACATTTTTTTTTTTTTTATTCATCCTTGTTTTGATAAGTGATATGTTATTATATTTTGTTAACGTATATTATTTCCTTATCCTCATCATTATATGAAGCAAATTGTCCGTAAAAGGACATGCAAACCACAGATAAAATATTTCCATTTTGTATTATAACATTTCCTCCAAAAGACATCCTTCAAGGACTCATAACTCACATGTCATATCTTCAATCGTAAATATCTTTACTCATATTCAATTACGATCATTTTTGTGTGCTTGAATTTCTGTAATGATTTGTTGGCAAGGATGAGATATTTATATGTATGTATTTTATTTTACTAACAATACCTATTTCTCATATGAATGTATAAGAATGGCATTTAACTAGATTAATTAATCTTAGGATAAGGATGAAGAAAAAGTTAATTTGATGATGACTTAGCAAGTTGATTTGGACATAGAATAATATTATTGTTGTTGATTTTTATACTTCAATTTATTAATTTTATTTATAATAATTGTGGTAAAAAATTTGCTAGAAAAAATATTATATTACTGTCTTAAGTTTACAAACAGTATAATTTAAGCGTCTGTACTGAGCACGGTTTCCTGCAGCACTCATTTGCAATTCCATCCCTGACTCGTCGCGTCTTGGCCAATGAATTGCTTTGAAACATTGATAAAAATGGAAATTCGTCAAATTTTAATTGTGTTGCATAATCTTCGGTGCCACTTTTATAATCTGTTAAAATAACTTTTCAAAGAGAAAAATTTAAAAAAAAAATTAATATATTTTAAATTTTAATTATATGCACCTGATTTTTTAGTTTTCTTTTTGCCAAAACCATTTACACAAAGTAAGTCCAAAGTATCGGATAAATTTCTTCCACAAAATGTTTGATCCCCTTGAGATGGTTTGGTGTTTACACAAATTATAATCAAAACGCAAAGCCATTGTAGGAAAAACATAATTTTAGAGATTTTCAAAGACATCTTCAAACACGAATAAAGCTAGAATGGATCTAATATTTGAAATCTTATAACTGCGAGTATTTATACTTAAAAAAAAACAAGGGTTTCCCACAATACCCACAACAACGTTGACAAAAATTCCACAAATAAAATTAGCAATTCAAATTTTTAATAAATCCTTAAAAAAAACTTAGGTATAAATGCAAGGACATTGAGATGTCAGTATATTTTTAAACCTTAAAATATTTAAGTCGCAGTTCGTAGAAACTTACATGAGTGCATATATTATGTAGTCTAGACATTTTACATAAATTAATTTATGCAATTAAAGAAGACACTGTGTAGGTGTAGTATTTATGATAATAACTCACTGTTTTCTTACAAAAAAAAATTTATAAAAAGAAATATTAAATAGTTTTTTTCAATTTGTTGCCTTAAAATAAAATTTAAAAAAAATCAAGATTGAATTACTGATGACCAAAGCTATACTCTTTAACTCGTATGAAATAAGTGATGAATGAAATCGAAAATTCTTTAAAATATATGTACATTTAGGTTTATAAATTAAAAAAAAAAATTAAGAGCTAATGACGTTTTTCCTGAGTGATTGTGAATGATTTGACAATGAAAAATGGAAGAATATTTCTATGGTCAGATTGTAAAATGTTATTTTACAAATTTTGAGTGCATTTTTAAAGCTCAAAACTTTATGAAAAATCAGAAAGTTGTTTTCACATAGGTATTAAAGAAAAAACTAAATTTAGAAAAAACATGACAAAAAACTTCAACAACATGGAGACTAACCAACAAATAAATAAAAAACTTTAATATTTTAATAAAATTTTTCAATTTTTAATAAAATTTTGAGCTTAAAAAACTCACGTAGAATTTAATAAATTCATTTATAATATTTTGTTATTCTGACCACAGATTTTTTGGTGGTAAGTTCCTTTTTCCCATAAATTAATGAACGTACGGAATGGAAAATGATGGGTAATGATCGAAAACAGAACATAATGCGTTTACAGAAACCTAATAGAAAAAGGAGATACTGATGAACATAGATTTGAACAGCAGATCGTTGATAAAAATTAAGAAAAACCCTGGAACAATAGCATTTATTTTTACTTGCTCGATAGGGCAAGTATTGGTTTCGTGTAAAAAAAATAATTCGAGGTTTTAATAAAACCTGACATTACGATACTAGAGAAGCCTTAAAAAAGTAGTTTTCGTCATGCATGCCGTCCGTCGGTCTGTCTGGGCGGATGTGAGGATGTGCGTATTATGTGCGGTTGTCTGTGCACCGACCTACAGTCTAAACCGTTTGACGGATTTAGTTTAAATTTTGTATATAGCACTTTGGTGAGTAGAAATTCAAATTTTTGTTTTAGCCCGCGCTGTAACGGGTACGTGCCATATAATGGTTATAGTTTTAGATTTTGATTAAACTTTCTGTACGTTATATTTGCTGTAGTTTTAATATAACTGCATTTCAGGTTTTTGGCTAAAAATTCACATAAGGGAGATTAGATGTTAACGGTTTCTTACAAATTTCGCCATAACTTAATAACGGCTAAGCCGATTCCTTTTAAATTCGTTACAGATTTAAAACCTGAAATGAAGCACAAGATGGCATTCAAAGTTTTCGGCAAAACAACCGTTTAATGATAGTTGCCATACAACTTGATCTCACGTTTAGGCCATTCTCTGATATTTTTCGAACTTTCTTCAGAATTTAATGAATTTAAGTTTGTGTAGTCCCGCATAGTTTGCTACAAGAGCAAGTTCGTGCGACCCAGTCGTGCATTTTATTTAGATAAATTTGAGAATTCAATAATTATTTGTTTGTATTAAGTGGGTCCGAAATGTATTTTTAATCCAACTATAATAATGGACCAATACCGAATGCTATAGCACTTTTGGTAAAAGAGCTTTATACCAAATTATATAAAATGCTGTTAAAATATCAGTCTCGATAATCTTACTTTTTGGTTTCTAATTTTTAGTGAGATAAGCCATTAAATGATCTGTGGACCTTTACATATATGCTTCTACAGGAATCCTATAGGTCAACAGAATTATGGAAAACAGAATTTTGAAAAACTTACAGCGTTATGAACAACTGAATTTTGAAAACTGAAAACAGCCAAAATTTAGACACCAACCCAATAAAAAAGTAAAAATTCCGTGAGTTGTTAATGAACAATTAAAAGTGCGAAAGGTGAAAGGATGTCTAGGCTTGAATTTTGTTAATTTTTGCGCTTGACAAGCCGCTTGATGAAGCGGCCACACTATTCAAAATGGGTTTATCATGCATAGCTTGTCATGCATGAATGAAAATAGGGTGGTTCACAAAAGTTATGACTTTTATTATAAAAACACTGTTTATTTCCGACTGTAGATATAAAATATTTATTTTTTGACATCGATAGCTTAATTACCTATATATTTTTATTAATAAAAAAATATAAAAATCGAATTTATTTCATTTGGGATGAATTTAGAAACAAATATTTGAAAAATGTTGAGTTTCAGATCTTTTCTATATTTACCAAGTTATTAATTTGTTGACCTCGATTTTCAAGAGTAGCGTGGCATCTACTAAGCAAACTTTCCTCCAAAGTTGGTCATCTCCTCTGGGGGATAGAGTACCAAGCTTCTTGAATTCCATCCCAAAGCGCCTCCGATTTCTTAATTTTGTTTGCCCAATCTGAAACTTAACATCATTTCTAATGTTTTCTTTAGAGCTAAGATTGGTACTTTGTGCTGGCTTAGCTTACAGTATCAATGTTCTCTTCTGAAAACCAATTCTTGACCACATTGGTTGTATGTTTTGGGTCATTGGAAAATAAGAATTCAATTGTATTTTAAAATCATTGTTTAGACAAAAACTCTTGTGTAAGCCGTTGGCCAAATTCATAAAAAAATATTAACACCAAGGGCTTATAACACAACGTGACAAGTTTATAAGTCTAATTGCATTTTTGCATATCTTGAATTGATGTTATTTTTCTTCAAAAACATAACCACATTTCTCATAAATTCTATTTTTTATTTGCTCAATAGGACAAGTATTGGTTTCGTGTAAAAAAAAATGTCGAGATTGACATTACGATGATAAGAGAAGCCTAAAAAAGTGGGTTTTGTCATGCTGTCCGTCGGTCTGTCTGTGCGGATGTGCGTATGTGCGTATGTGCGTACGTGTGTTTGTGCGTATGTGTGTTTGTGCGTATGTGCGTATTAGCGGGTGTGCGTATGTGCGGTTGTCTGTTCACCGAGCTACATCCAAAACGGTTGGACGACTTCGTGCGTAGCACTTTTTGGTGATTCCCTAGAGGAGGATGTCGAATTTTTGTTTTAGACTTTCAAAAATTTTAGTTTTTCAAAAATTTCTCGAAATCGACTCTAACGATTTTGATAAAACTTTGTGAACGTTGTATTTGGAGTACTGTTAAAGGTTTTCTGTACAGGGTTTTGGCTAGAAATTCACATAACGGAGATTTGTTGTTGACGGTTTTTGAAAATTTGGCTATGCCCATAAATTAATAACGGCTTAAACGATTTCATTTAAATTTTGTATAGTAATTAAATTAGATAATTGACACAAGACGGCATTTAAAGTTTTTGGCTAAACAACGGTCTTATGATAGCTACTCTACAACTTGATCCCTCGTTTAGGCCATTTTTCGACGAGTCGTGCATTTAATTTTTTTTTTATAAAGAGACCAAGAACAACAGAAAAAACTGCAATTTATTAAAGGCAAACATGTGCGTCTAATCAAGTGATGAGCACTGTATGTAAACACAGAGACGTGCTCAAAGGGGATTGTGCGGCAGAAATGTCTTGTTAGGGGTCACAAGTCACAATCGATTGTGATTGCTTTTTGTGAAGATTGTTGTGACTCAATAACATTTCCGTATTCTGCCCGAAAAGTCACAAGAAAAATCAAAAACACACCCACCGCATCATGGTGAATATTATTGCTTGATTTGGAACAGCTGATTATGACACAACTGAAAAAAAAAATTTAAATTTGTTCGTGCACAAAGTAAAATAATTGAATATAAAATGTATTTTTTTAAGAATAAAGAAATCAATTACAAATGAAATTTCATTTCATCACTAGGTAGCTAACTATATAGTAATAGTAAACAAATATGTGCGCGCGACACTTCCTTTTCCATTGTACACAAAAATAAAATTAAGAAGACAAACCAGTTCAATAAAATTTTATTCTTTCCGTTTTGTTTCAATGATAAATTAGAATCACAAATATAAAAGCAATGAGTTTAATAAAATATATGTAAATCTTTGCATTTGCTTCAATAAAAATCAAATGAATACCTACCTACCTAGAAAAAAAAAATTCTGTGACCTGCTCAAAAGGAGATCACAATTTCGATTGGTTTTATGACTCTAACATATTTGGACTGTAGGGCAGAATACGAAAAAGTCACAAAATCGATTTCACTTTCATCTGTCAAAGCCTTTTGACCTGTGAGGTATCACAGAGGTTCTGCAGAATCGGGCTGTTAGTATAATAAATATACATCAGGTATACGTATACATGAGACCGTCCGTCAAATGAGCGAATCTCTCTAAGCATGTATAGGGTTTTACGCCTGCAGCTTTCACGAAAATTCTTATAACGGTACCTAGCATATAATATTTTTTTTTTAATGTCGACTATCCCAATAACGGGTAAAGCGATTAAAACGAAATTCAATACTGAAATTGTAGTAGCTATTTCAAATAATAAATATTTTTTTATGTTTTGAATGATTTTTAAAATACTGTTTTTGTTTACTCAATATTTAAAAAATCTGTTGACGGATTTTTATAAAATATTGTTTTGAGGTTTGACAAACTAAGTTCAAAAACTTGCATACTTACAAATTAAAAAACATTATAAGGAAATCGAATTTTTCGATTTTGAATTTTTTTTTGTATGCTCATATTTTGTAAAGAAAATTGTTTGCATACTTTTATTTTGGTTTGAATCTTTGTAAGATATGGATTAAAAGCTTTTAATAAAATTTCATACGATTTTTTCGAATATCTTAAATTAATCTTATAAATTTTAAATTTTTAAGAACAATTTCTTTTTATTTGTTTTTTTGTTAAACCCTCAGGTAACTTGCCACATGAGCAAGTTTGTGCGACGCAATCGTGCCCTTTTTTTCTAACAGTCAAGGATTCCAAACCCACATTCTATCAATAACATTAAAAATATAAAAGGAAAACTTTCCTTTCAAAAAAACTTTCTATCTCAAATCAACTAAAAAACAAAAAAAAACACCATCAATTCGTTTTCTCGATAAGTAGACCTACTTACACCCAAAGTATAAAGAAAGCAAAACCTCTAGAAACCAACCGATGCGTTAAGTCTAAACCATGCTTTTAATCAACCGTAAAATTTGTCTTTCGCACAAAATTTTCCTCTCACAGGGACACAAAAAACAAAAATAGTCATCCGTTGAAGGAGAAGAATTGCTCCTACTATACGCATCATTAAACAGCTTTCACATTCAAGTCATATATGTATAGATGTGCTAACCTACATACGTAAGAAATATAAATCCATCTCCTGGAATTCGAATGTTGACGAAGAACGATAAGAAACCAGCTCTACTGCGACTTCAACTGAGAGAGAGAAATATAAAAGTTATTTCATGACAAAAGTGCGCTGCATGTCAAGTACACATGTGGTGTATTTGTATACCTATTTGTAGGTATGTGCATGATCCACTTGATATTTTGCTGAAGGCTTCTGAATTTCTTAAAAATTATTTTAAAAAATGTCCTTAATTTATATTGCATGTACATTCTTTTATGTGCTGCCTCCTTTTGTTAAGATCCAAGGAAGAAAATTATTTCCAAAATCGTAAAACCACTCCTTGGAACAGAGGATGGTGATTTTTGTTCTTGTCCTTTCTAATTTTATTGAATCCTTATGTGTTGGCAACGCAGTAAGAAAGAATACTAAAACCAAAATATGCGTTTGTATTTGCTAGCTGGAGTATCATAAACAAAATGATGATTTCAAATATTTTCCGGTTCGTCATCAGTGTTTTTCTCCCATAAGTTTTGCTCCATATACAGGGACAACAGAGATCCTCGTTAAATTAATTACACACAAAGTTTTCATAGCCTATACACAGTTGTTCTTTTTTTCTAGGTTATATCCTTTTTATCTGAGTTTGTATATGTTAAAGTCCTTAATTCAGCTCCAATCAGACATCAGTGCTGCAGAATCCAAGGATTTTCATCCTTTTTTGTTCGTCATCACTCTTCCAAAATAAGTGGTAAGGGTTTTCGGTTCGGGTAAGAGATGAAATCTACATTTGTCATGGTTTTGGCATACCTTGTTTATATATGTATCCTTTTTCTCATTACACAGGATTTTAATGTTGGAGAATTTTTATCACAAACACACGCGCTGTGTGCATTTATATTACTTAAGGATCAACTACTTTCATGTTATTATTTCTGTTTAACAACCTTTTTGAGGTTCTTTTGCACGTCGACTATATGTATTGTTTTTCTTGTTTCTTTTATTATTTCTATTCCTATTGCTTTGTATCTTTTGTATAATATGTGGTTAATCAACAAACTATTTTTGTTATCCTGGCGGAAGTAATTAACGACGACGCACTGATAGTGGGTTGGGTGGGTATAACGTATATAATTGCGAATGAAACCTTACCCTGACCAAGGACATCATTTACTGTCTTGTCAGATGTAAATCATTTTGTTTGAAGGAACGGGGAGGTGTTAAGGATGATGACTGAGGGTAAAAATGTGGGTGCCTTAAAATGGCTATAAACATAAACACATCAATTCCTTTTTGTTTGTTTAGTATTTATGTCCTGAAATAGGACTGGAAGTGAGGTTTATGTATGATAATTATCCTTGTTTATTATAAATGTGAATGAAGTGTGGGTTTGGTCGTGGTCATAAAATTTTCTTTGAAAATAAGAAACACAAGCTTTGGGAGAACATTATTTGTTTGTCTTTGAATGTGGTTTTGGTTAGATCCTTACTAAAGGAAACCATTGGACATTCATGTAAAGGTAATTAAAACTTGACCCTTTTTTTTTGCCTGCCCTCAAATTTTCAAATGTTTTTTATTTACCACAGAATCTTTGAGTTTGTCGCTTTTAATTAATTTTCCTAATTGTCTATATAAAAAAGGGAAGGATCATTATTTTGTTCTAAAATGACCTTTTTATAACCACATAACCTCATTTTGACCATGTCATCTATGGTTTCGCCTGTACAATTGTTAGTATATTGACATAGGAGCAGATGCTAAGTAAAAATAGCTACAAGACTATAACTTAATATTGTAAAGATAAAAGTGGGGCTAGGTAGGTTTTCGTAAGCTTATGAAATATTATTCAAGGCCTTGAACAATTTTTGGCAGGTTGCGTAACTATGAACCAAGCTCTAATGATGGCTGTACGTCAACCTCGTAAAACAAGACCATCTGTTAATGATGGTATCGAGTTCGAGAGATATGACAACTCTCCTAAAATTTAAAGGTAATAGCCCTAAGGATCGGCTTGTTAGATTTACCCTATTGTCCTCGTAGTATATATGTACTTGCCACTCTGGCTTCAAATGTCAGGCTTCAGAAAACATCAAAGAAGAAAACATAGTTTTGTTCAAATGCATAGATCCAAAGGTTGTATTGAATGATGATCTTTGTATAGACAATGTTTCTAATGAAGTAGAGGTTGTGAGTCTATTTTCAGAAAGGTATAAGATGAATAGGAGTATTTAATCAATTGTAATGACGATCAGAGAACGGCGGTTTTACCGGGTTCAATAAAGACGAAGACTTGACAATCACACCGCAACAATCCTGAGCTAAAGAGACCACTTTTCTGCTCATATCAAAGCTGGAACTCCATCAGACAATCTATCGAGTAATTTAAGAAAAGGTATAGTCACAGGAATCAATAGTATAGATAACCAATATAATTGTATCACACATCCCTTTAAGAAAGCAGTACACTATTAACAACTAGCTACACTATTCAACAACTACACTACTTAATAACACATATTATCCTGGCGCTTTTTAAAAAAATCAGTGGTGTATCCTTTTCCGAAAATAAGAAAGGATTGGAGTTATCCTTATCCTTCGGCAAATCTCTGGTAAATAAGTATGTTTTCGAGTATCACAAAAATGTTAAAACAAATGTTCTGAAAAATCACAGCTGATTACAAAAAATCACAGGTCATAGAAGACTAAGATTTTGTTACCAGGGGCCTTTAACACGAAACTATAAGTACTTGTAATACAAGTGTTTTCATATGCATTTCACATATAAAATGCATATGAAAACACTTGTATTACAAGTACTTATAGTTTCGTATTATAAAAAACAATTCTGATCGATATCAGCATGATTGGAAGTGCTTCTAAAATAGGTTTTTCTTGCTTCAATAACACCGTTAAAATGTAATGTTGGATCATCGATTTAAGATTGCATAGCAAAACCCTCGTCAAAACCCGTTAAAATGCATCATCTTCTGAAAATTTTTCAGACTTCCTGATAGAATGTTAATCAACCATCCCAAAACAACGTCTGAAAGTTTCACTGACCTCTAACCTTTTTCCACCAAAAGCTACCTGCAGACTAAACTATAGTTTGTCCTCTATAAATTGGCAGTACATGCCTTATGGGGAAGCTTTTTCAAAATCAGTAGCGCGCCTTATTTGTGCACCATACTGAATTGAAAGAAACCCCATTTAAAAAATGTTTACCCGCCAATGATTTTTCGATCGCATCCGACATAGATGCCACAACGACCTGCCTAGCGTACAGTTGAATACGCACTGATTGGCTAATGCATTTCAACCCTCTTTTAACATCCATTCGAACAGAGATACCTTTGTCAATTTCGTATTTTTTTATATTGAGTTTCTGTTAAGGAACTTTTGATTTTAGAGCTTAAAAAATACCTTTTATTGATGAAATGATAATGAGATATTGAGATGAGCATATTACTAGTACAAAAGTGTTATCGTGCAGTGTTTTTGTTGATCATGTTTGTGTTTTTTATGTGGGGAAAATCTTAAAATGCAGTTACAAAAATGTAGGTAAGCTGTTGTCTTTAAAAAATTTATTTGCGTAAATTCTCGTGTCGGTCGGTCGGTTGATATTTCGTGTATATTTTTTCTTATTTGCGTAGATTTTCAAAGCGCGCCGGCGGTCGGTATTGATGTTTCGTGTACCTATTTTTGTTTTGAAATTAATGTGAAGTGAAGTGTTGTAAATATTACTTTTTTTAAAAACGTAAATTTTTTGAGAAGTTTGCTACTGTTGTGCTCCTTCATCTAATTTATAATGGATTCAAAAACATCGAAAGACTTAAGCGCCGAAAAAAAAAGAAATTGTAGAAGCGACAAAAAAGATTTACAAGAACCTGCAAAATAAAACGGAAACTGTGAAGCAAGTAGCAGGCATTTTTTCGGTGTCTATGCGAACAGTCTACAGACTTCTCAGCGAAAATGATACCAAAGGCCACAACTCACCACCAAAAAAGAAAAACCAATCTGGCCCCAGAAGGAAAATAGATGATTTTGATAAGTGCGCCATCAGACAAATCGTGCATCAGTTTTTTTCAAATAATGAATTTCCAACGCTTGATAAAATACTGCATGAGGTAAGACACAATGCAAATATCACAAAAATAAGCAGATCTTACCTGCATACGATTTTAAGAAAAACTCTATGGTTTAAATTTGCCCAACGTCAGCGAAAGAGTATTCTTTTAGAAAGAAGTGACATCATCACATGGCGAAGGAAATATTTACGCGAAAGTAAAAAACTGAGAGAAGAAAACAAAAAAATCTATTTTACTGATGAGACTATACTCTTCAAAAACGCGCCTACTATCTTACCTCTTGGTGGTGTGGAAAAAGATAAATTTCATTTCATTTTTATAAATAAAAATTAAGAAAATAATTTCAATTAAAAAAGAAGAAAGGTAGCCCTACATCATATTTTTTCAGTTTTTTCCAATTCAAAATGCTTACTACGGCAACCCTGTTAGAGCTTTTGAAAGAAGATAACCTTATGAAAAGCAAAGAAGTGCGAATGAGAGACAAACATCCCTATCTTCCCTGTACTGCCAATTTTTAGTGGACAGACTATAATTAGCTACTCGATTTTGTACTTCGGAAAAACACGGTGGTGAGTGAGTAACACGAGAAAAAAACAAGAGTGGCTCGCAAACTAATGTAGACATAAGAAGTGATGAAAAACACCGGCTCTCAATGTAGAAGAAAAATCAGAGCACTAAAGGCGTAAATTCGATGAGGTGCAAAGATGCTTCGAGAGAAAAGAGGTACGTATAGCTTATACAGAAATGCAAATAAAGCCTTATCAGGAGGCACAAGTCACCATGGCGCCTGTAAAACAAATATCAATTATTATCTGTCACATTATTTTCGGTATCGTAAAACGGGGCAACATAAAGCGCTAATCTGGTATTCGTAGAGCTTCTAGTCTAGAGCTTCTGGTCTACGCCATCTCTCCAGCGCAAGCATGGTCTACCACGCTGTCGTCTGAATGTACCACAAAGAACTTTCCGAGCAGGTTCCTCTTTGCTCTTCGTTAAAAAACCCTCATTCTCGTTTAAATGCAATTATGTAAAACGACTATCGTTTAAGTTTCAACGATACTCGTTTTGTCTTACGAGTGCCATTTGCCTGTCTTCTAGCTTTCGCTCTCGTTGTCACACCATACCTAAATTTTTAAATGCGCAATAGGGAAAGTATTGGATTCGTGTAAAAAAAAATTCGACATTTTGATCAAACTTGACATTACGATGATAGAGAAACCCAAAAAAGTAGGTTTCGTCATGCCGTTCGTCGGTCTGTCTGTGTGGATGTGCGGTTGTCTGTTCACCGAGCTACAGCCTAAACGGTTGGATGGATTTTCTTCAAACTTGGTCTATAGCACTTTTTGGTGATTCCCTAGAGGACAAATTTTAATTTTTGTTTTAGACCGGCTATAACGGGTACCTGCCATATAACGGAGCACTGTTAGTATAACAGCATTTCAGACTTCTGGCTAAAAATGCACACAACGGAGATTCGGTGTTAACGGTTTTTACAAATTCGGCCATAACTTGATAACGGCTTAACAGATTTAATTAAAATTTGGTCTACCGCTTTATTTGCATGATGTAATTTTTTTTGACTAAACGATTGTTTAGTTAGTTAGTTATAAAAAAAAAAAAAAAAAAATCTTGTAAATCTTTTTTGTCCCTTCTACAATTTCTTTTTTTTTCGGCGCTTAAGTCTTTCGATGTTTTTGAATCCATTATAAACTAGATAAAGGAGCACAACAGTAGCAAACTTCGTTTTTAAAAAAAGTAATATTTAAAACACTTCACTTCACATTAATTTCAAAACACTAATCACAAAAATAGGTACAAAAACACTTCACTTCACATTAATTTCAAAACACTAATCACAAAAATAGGTACCGCCCGCGCGCTTTAAAAATCTACGCAAATAAGAAAAAATATACACGAAATATCAACCGACCGACCGACACGAGAATTTACGCAAATAAATTTTTTAAAGACAACAGCTTACCTACATTTTTGTAACTGCATTTTAAGATTTTCCCCACATAAAAAACACAAACATGATCAACAAAAACACTGCACGATAACACTTTTGTACTAGTAATATGCTCATCTCAATATCTCATTATCATTTCATCAATAAAAGGTATTTTTTAAGCTCTAAAATCAAAAGTTCCCCAACAGAAACTCAATATAAAAAATACGAAACGAGTTACCAAATGGACAAAGGTATCTCTGTTCGAATTGATGTTAAAAGAGGGTTGAAATGCATTAGCCAATCAGTGCGTATTCAACTGTACGCTAGTCAGGTCGTTGTGGGATCTGTGTCGGATGCGATCGAAAAATCATTGGCGGGTAAATATTTTTTAAATGGGGTTTCTTTCAATTCAGTATGGTGCACAAATAAGGCGCGCTACTGATTTTGAAAAAGCTTCCCCATAAGGCATGTACTGCCAATTTATAGATGACAAACTATAGTTAGATAGTTTTTGTAGTCCCATATTTAGCTACAAGAAGAAGTTCGTGCGACCCAGTCGTGCATTTTATTTTTATTGTGTTTATGATTTAAGTTAGATGCGCTTTAAAAAAAAAAAGTATTTCTCCTTTTTATCTGACAATATTTTCGTGGACGTATTCTCGTTTTATGTAATAGCTTTTATTCTGACTATCGTATCCGTGGGCCCTGGGGGCACAACTGTCAACTCGACAAACAATATCAGAAAAGAAATCAAACGTAGATTATAAAAATGTATTGATAACTGTTATTTCTTACGGTTTTATTCCTCAAATGGTTAATTTTGAGGAATAAAGCCCTATCAAGAAGAACCAAGGAGAAGCTGTAGAAAATTTTCATAGTTCCGGTTCTGTCCAGAAGCATGGACCCTTTTCCTAAAGGATGAAAATTTCCTTGATGTATTTGAGAGAAAAGTCGAACAAATCGATTTATGGTCCTTTACGTTTTGACACAACATCGGAGAAAAATGTCCTATACATCCAATACGATTTTAATTTTTGACATTTTAATTCAAATTAGTTCAAAAACATACGAAATTCTATTAATTATAATACACGTCAGGAATATGACTATACGCCTTATGTATATCCATACAATGTCATCGCTTAACGATAATGATATGTATATTGTATATACATACAATACAATAGTTACGCTATATAAATGGCCTATTAAAGTGTCATTCAAAACTTCATAAAATTTTCTAATTTGCAGCCATTGGATCATTACACTCAAATTGCAAATGAATCCATAATCATACCCTAAATTCAAAAGTAATTTCTTGCTCTAACCAGCTAAAATAAAATTAAAAAAAAAAACCCCGAAGTAACAAATTTCATCCCAGCGTGAAACATTACATTTAAGTAGCCCCTAGCGATATGCTTTGTTTTATGTTTATTGAAACATCAACACTTTAATTGGCTGTCATCTTGAAAGTATAAAACAAAATGAAGAACAAAATCAAATCAAATGCAAGAACAAAAAAAAAGCTTTTTAACGTTCAACCATCAAAAACTTGAATATCAAACGATTATAGTGTTCTGGACGTGATTTTATTGAATTGCGGAGGATGTCCTGATAGAAAAAAAGGCTTTAATAGTGTTCTTTCTACCCATACTAGACCCAGATCGATTGAATGGAAATCCTTTAATTATTTTCATCACGTTTATTTTCTTTGTTCTATTTTGAACGTTTTATTACTCAATCATCTTTCAACGACAGAAACGTATATATACCTAATATAAGACTGTAATATTATCTCATCATTTTTGTTGGTGTAAAAAACAAGGATACTGATTTACTCTCACTCTGATGAAGAATTGCTTTGGGTTATGTAACGAGTTGTTTTATTCTCTGTTTACTTTGATAGAATTTTATACCAGTATTTTTATGTGAAGTAATCGTTTTTTTTTTTTTGTTGGAGCAAGATGTGACGATATCAAGCATCCTTTCGGTGGTTATTGGACATGTTATTTTGGGCCCCTATATAGCGTTAATGGAAAACGCAAAGTATTTTATCCCGTGCTTTTAAATTAAAACGGAGCAATCAATTACTTTGTGTTAAATATATTGTGGAAAATAAAACAGAATTTTAATATATTTTTTATAATATTTTTTATAATTTGATATGCTTAATGCTGTAACAGGTGTGTTTTATTGAAAATTTAATTTTACTGGGCTAAAATTTGGATGCACTACAAAAATAAAATAACAATTATTTTATAGCGAGCAAACCATTACTTCTTCTTTTATCGTTAGTAATTCTCAAATGCGATAAAACATTCACAATAGTTCCTTGTGCTACCTCTAAAATTTGTTAGACAAGCTTATAGCCGAAGCTTATGTTTATATACTGGATCGTTTAATTGAAAATTTCTTGCTCAGATTTTCCTATTTTTGTAGTAACAATCATAATAAAACACACCTAATGTGTATGTAGAATTGAACATTATCCAGTAGGCAATGGTGAAAACATTCTTAGCATGTGCAAGTCATATGGTCTTAACGTGTTAAAGACTAAGAATCAAGTGGTACATTCTGGATAAAGCTATAAGGGAGAAGCTTTTATCTCTAGCATGAAAATACTCTGTGTCAAACTATCAATAGAGCTAGGTAGCCAGAGTACTGCTAAGGACATTTAAATTAATATATAGTTTCCCAGACGATACTTTCCTACAGTCGCACCAAACTACGAAGAAATGCCTGACATCACAGTCGAAGAAGTCAGTTACCGGTAGTGAAAAATCCAAAAAGGAAAAACCGATTGGGTCAGACGGTGAGCCGTCTGAGTATTGGAAAAAGATGGGAGACATCGGGTTTAGATGACTCACGGTTCTCATCTCAAATCTTATCAGCGATAATCAAATGCTAGATCAGTGGAGGGAAAGTTAACTCCCCTTAATTTACAAGGCACAAGGGTAAGGATGATACGCGATACTACGATAATTACCGTTCAATCAAGCTGACGTCACACTCCATGAAGATTATTGTTGAGCGTGTATTGGATGGCCGCTTGCGAAATATAATAAGACTATCTAATGACCAGTGCGGGTTTGTTTCGGGCAAAGCAACCACAGATGCAATCCAGGGTATAAGCATCAAAATGGAAAAACACCGGATTCCTCAAGCGACGAACGCACGTATGCCTTCACATACGGTTGTACCCCCCCAGCAGATGAGTAGGTGAAGTGGATAAATGGCAAAAGTATGATCATATTCGAGATCAAAAAAATCGTCAGAAAAGGCGAAGAAGAAAAAGAAGATTATGCGGTATGCAATGATTATGTTGTTCAATAAGTTTAATTTGTGTTTATTGTATTTGTATTTGTATTTGGTAGGCAATATCAAACTTTTTATTGTTTGGTTAAACAGCTGTTCGGACTCTTACAAATCGCTCCACATATACAGAAAATGTTATCTATACGTATTATATAAAAATAAAATAAAGGGCACGACTGGGTCGCACAAACTTTTACTCGTGGCAAGTTACCTAAGAGTTTAAAGAACAAACGAAAACGAAAAAATCGTTTGAAATTTTTTTAAAAAATTGAAAACCATATCTTACAAAGATTCAAACCAAAATCAAATTAAAAACAAAATTTTCTTTTATAATAATTTTTAAAAATTTATAAAAAAAATTTTTCAAAATCTTTTTCAAAACCTGTTTTTGAAAAAATCGATTTTTTCAAAATATAAAATACCGTTATACGAATTTTCTTGAAGGTTTGGTTTCCAATTTTTGATAGACCTTCTAATTGTTGGAATAATTTGGTAGAAATCGTTAGAGTCATTTTCGAGAAAAATGAGGTTTTCGATAACCGTTATATGGCAGGTACCGTAATTTTTTGACTTGCAGTGACTTACAAAAAAAGCTCTGGGCGTATTACCTTAAAAACCATACCTACCGAATTTGATGTAAAATCGGCCGACCCGTTTAGGCTGTAGGTGCCGAGACAGACAGACCGACAAACCGACAGAATGACAGACCGACAGACCTACAGACCGACAGACCTACAGACCGACAGACAGACAGACAGAATTGCCGAACCCACTTTTTTCGACTTCTCTATCATCGTAATGTCACTTTTTTTTCTTTTGCACGAATCCAAGACTTGCCTTATAGTACCTATAATCGCAAGTAAAAATAATAACACGTGTTCTATTTTTTTTTTTTTTTTAGGATTATCAAAGTGACAAACATAACCGGCATCATTAATTTACATATGGTTTCATTTAATTTAAAGAATACATTTATATGAACTTAATGGATAAACAGTATTTGTATAGTGAATTTTAGTTATTAGTAAGTAGTGCTGTTCTTTTTTGATTTAAAAAAATAATTTTTTTCAATTCAAAATTGTTTCGCTTTTGTTTTAAATAATGATAACCAAAATTCATTGTCGAAAACAATGTGAAATACATAGAAACCGAACTGCGGTGAAATAAAAACTTAAACAATTCCTCAAAAAAAAAAAAACTCGAAAAACAAAACTCCTGTATCAGCATTTGTTACAAAAACTAAAATAGTAATCATTGGCTTAGTAATTGGTTAAATAAACTTTCTAAATAATTACGTCGATAGCCAAAGTACCCCAATAGAATCCTTTAAAAAGCAATTATTTAAAACCACATAAATTATCTAAGTTCAAAACGCCAACGGTATGATTTGCAAGTCATTCAATGATACTTACCTTTGCTCAAAACATCTACTAAATTGTTTTATTTTCTTGCGAAACTGTATTCAGCTTCAGATCGGTGGTGTAGAAGTTATAACACGCTTCAGGATGTAACTCAGATTTTTTTTTTTAAACGGAATATAGTAACAATAAACAAAAAATAAAACAAGACAAAAACCTTTAAAAAAATTTACTCGAAAAGGACGACTATTTCTGTCTTGAAATATGAAAAGAATATCATTTTGAGACACAAAAACTCCTGCGAAAGTAACGCTTTTACTGCCTTTGCCTACGGATGAATTTTTTCTTCTTGCGCTCACAAATGGTAAAGTTAGTGATGATAAACGTTGGCATGGTGTTATAGTTGAAGCAGTATTCCAGGAGCCACTGAATCTGTACCTTCCTGTCCATGTGTGTATGTGTCTATCTCCTTGTCTTGTTGGTGATGGAACTTTCTTCCTTCTAACTCTCGGTTCTGTGAATAGTCCTTTCTCTTTACGTGTGATTTTACATTGCAACAAAGTGAATCCACTTGAGTTATTCATGAAGATGACAGCCTCGGAGCAGCCAGATATAAGGCATAAGCGTCTTAAGTTTTAGCTTCTTTGGCTTTATGTGCGAAGGTGTGTATCCATATCCTGGGATTTGGTTTCTTTAGGGGCAAATTACATCATTCGCTTCATAACTTCGTTCGTGACGCTGAATTCGCTGTCTCGTGTATACTTCGACTTCACGACTATGGCTGGACGTATAGTATATAGAAAGAGAAGGTATATATGGGTAATGATGATGCTAGTGTTAAGTCGTAAGCCATAACTTTTTAGTAGCATAAACTGTGATACAGCATGGATTCATAAATATTTTAAAGCTATGTCGACTGGAAGTTCAAAGTTTTTCTTTGTTTTTATTTCACGAAACAAATATCGGTAACTATTTTCGGTAGTTTATATTTTAAGTTGATTGCATTTCTAAAGCGAGATACAAAATTTACAACAGTCCAGTGGAAAAGGGACAGAACAATTAGTTAATTACATGTGGATTAATTAATTTAAAATGATTTTTCGTCCTCTGAAGAAAATATCAGTCACATTGATGTGTCGTCAATATTTTTGATTTTCATTTTTAATTAAAAAAGTTAAAAGCATTGTTTGTCCTGAATCTATTTTTAGCGTTTTTTGGAGTAAACTTCGACAGTTTATCAATTCTAAAGAAAGCCACAGGAAAGAGTGTCTCTGTGGTTTTGAAAAGTAAATTTTTTCGCAAGGAAAATTACAAAAATAAAACTTTAGTAAATTATTTAGACACATATTACATATGTACATTATATTTATTTACATATTATTGAGAATAGGTATCCACGAGGAAGACAGGACGTCGTGTTTGGCTACATAAATTCTAATTGAATTGAATAATTGAATTGAATTGTATTGTATTTAATTTGATTTAATTTAATTGATTTTAATTGAATGAAAATAAAAGGCACGACTGGGTCGCACAAACTTGCTCTTGTGTCAAGTAACCAAGTGCTTAAAAGAACCTGTCACGATATTATTTCATATGAAATTATTTATTAAATTTTTTCAAATAATTGAATAAGAAATAATTTAAAAAAAATAATAAAAACAAATAACTTTGAAAATCACTTTACAACAAACGGCAGTTTTCCGAGAAAATCGTAATATGCCAGTAATTATTATATATTACAATACACTAAATATTTTTTTTCAAAATCGTAGGTCCAGTTTTCGAAAAATACGATTTTTTCAAACAACTTTTTTAAAATATTTTATTGAAAATTTAATAAAATGCTAATTTTAGCTAATTAATAATTTTCATCAGAAAATAAATTTCAGAAAAGATTCATGAATTGGTTTTCAATATATTCAATTTTCAAAAAAAAAAAATCGTTAATAAATCTAATTTTTTTAAGAAACGTCTAGCTCTTCCTAGAAATAATTTTTTTGTAAAAATCCTCTCAGTCGTTAACGAGAAAGTCATAAATAAAAAAAAACGTTATATGGCAGGTACCGTAAAAACTATTCCCAAAGAAATATGGTTCATGCCATCTGAGAGGCTTTTGGTTTTGTATCACTTATGTCAAATTTTATCAAAATCGTAAGAGCCGTTTTCGAGAAAAACGAGTTTTTTCATAACCGTTATATGGCAGGTACCGTTAGTTTTAGGCCTAGAACGCAAATTAAAAAAAAACCCTTGACTGTCACCCTAAAAATCTTGTATACCGAGTTTAAGGGATATCGGTCCAACCGTTTAGGCTGCAGGTGCGAATGACAGTCAGACAGACTGACAGACTGACAGACTGACGGACTGACAGACTGACAGACTGACAGACTGACAGACTGACAGACTGACAGACTGACAGACTGACAGACTGACAGACTGACAGACTGACAGACTGACAGACTGACAGACTGACAGACTGACAGACTGACAGACTGACAGACTGACAGACTGACAGACTGACAGACTGACAGACTGACAGACTGACAGACTGACAGACTGACAGACTGACAGACTGACAGACTGACAGACTGACAGACTGACAGACTGACAGACTGACAGACTGACACACAAACAGAACTGCCAGACTCACTTTTTTCGACTTCGCTATCATCGTAATGTCATGTTTGATTGTTATCTAAAAACTTTTTTTTTGCACGAATTCATAACTTGCCTTATAGTACCTATAATCGTTAGTAAAAATTTAAGTGATTTGAAAATAATTCAAATTAACTAAATTGAATTAAAATGAACTACAAATATAATAAAAGTGATGTGAAGTGAGTTATTTTTCGTTTCAATAATTCTCATGTTTCCTCTGCTAATTATGGTTTGTTTGTATATATGCAATATTGAGGTTCGATTGAGGTGCGTTGACATTCATACGCTGCACGAGTCCCAGTCATATATAATTAACTGTATTTTCAGCCTTTATACAGATTAACGTCGTTGAATCTTCTTCTTTCGAAGCACGCAAGTAAGTTTTTATGCAGAACGTAGTTTTCATGCGGAACGTTCAAAGTCCATGTCTGCCTATGCCCCATATTGCAGTGCTTTAAGAAGCGTTTTTATCTAGGTCTCATTTCTTAAAGCTAAGAGTCTGAGTCTCCCAGGGCGAGGATTGTGCTTCGGGGTAACTTTCAAACACCAACAATTATCGTATATATGGATAGAATAAAAAATACTTATTCCAATTTTGAAAAATGTAATTATAAAATTCATAATCTCTCAATAACGTTATAAAGTAAAAGCAGTTTTATACACATTTGCTGATCCACATTACGTATAGGTTTATCATTAATTTATTGATTTTCCCTTCTGGTTCGTTAAAATTTCAATTGCGATGGTTTTTATTATCCATGCAGTATAATTTCCATTAACTCCATTCAAGATTTTATTGTTGCATTCCATATCCATTTTCCTCCTACGTCATCATCGTTTGGCAATGCATTTAGATTATTCCCAACCGTTTTCATACGATGGGTACTGCTGTGCCAGGACCGAACTATACAACAATTATTCATTGATCCTTGCGTATATACACCATATAGTCCAACTATACAAAAACAGCAGGACTTCCCAAGAGAACCACTTAAGTACTCCGCCTAATAGAATATCGCATCATACGAAGACGATATAACAGACGGACGGACCACTACTATTTTCCACCCCTACCATCATCGTCGAAGTATAAGAGTGGTTGTATTGCCCCATTTTACATGGTCCTTCCGGCTTTTATGAGCCATTTACTTCAATTATAATGCACCATCCGCTAGGCTAGAACTTGATGCTGCTACTTGCACCACTTAAGCATCATAAAGTTATCCGGGATAATGGTGGCTGCTTTGCTTGTGTATAAATATATATATATATAGTGTTGGGCAGCTGTGCTGACTGTGTGTCATATCCGTATAGCAGCAAATTGCACTTAAAGGATCCTTCTTCATCTTATTTTCGGGAGAAAGCTATACATATATACGCTGCGAAAGAGCTCTTTAACAGCATCATGCTTTGTTGCCTTAGTTGATATGCTTTGCATGCGAAATATGATTCACACACAATGTGATCTAAGCTAAAACAGTATTATCCAATATTTGTATGTATGTTAAACAAGCATGTAGAGAGTAGGTATTAAAAGCTTTACCTATATATGTATTATAAATGCCTTAAAAAGGAAGACCCATTTGGTGATGATCGGATATCCTTGTAAAATAAACAGCACTTTGTGCATCTTCTGTTACTAAACATATATACAAGACAATCCTCCTTTACCACTTTATTTACCTATAAATGAATTAAAAAATATGGTATGATGGTCACAGAAAATTTTACTTTCATAATACCTACCTACTAGAAATCATAACAAGATAATGTGAATTCAAGTTAACAAATGGAACTTTAAATAACCATCATGTCTTAATTTGCATAACAATTACACACATTATAGTCTACCAAAAAAGAGATATCTTATCGTTATCAGCCAAGGCCGTAGCCAGGGGGGGGTTCACAGGGGTTCAACATTTTAGAAGCTGAGTTTACGTTATGGAAGACAAAATGATACAGAGCGTGTATCATTTTGAATAACAGCTCTTGGGGAATGCAATAAGGTTCTGTTTCCTAACATCCACAAGCTTCTCAAAATTTTGGCGACACTACCGGTTTCAACGTGTACACCGGAAAGAACATTTTCGACAATGAAACGTCTAAAAACTTTCCTTAGAAATTCTACCGGCGAAGAAAGACTAACATTATTGGCATTAATGTCAATTCATCGACAAATTGAGATTGACACTGAGGAAGTTTTAGACATATTTGCAGCACAGAAGGCCAGAAGATTAAATTAAATTTTATAAAAATGATATACTTACATGTTATTTAATACTTTTTTTTATAATAAAATCTTAAAGAGTGGTGATAAATGTACTAATAATAATAACTTAAAATTACAGTATAATAACTTAAAACTATTTTAAAAAAATATTGGAAAAATCTTTTAGTTTTTCAAATTTGTTTGAGAGTTTTCTTGAAAATCTAGGTATGCAATTGTATTTTATTAGCAGTACTCTACCTAGGCAAAAATATTGAAAATCGTTAAAGCAGTTTTTTCTTAACCGTTTTCTTTTTTTAATTTTTGAAAAATATTTTGCAATTTTTTGAGTAATTCAATACATCGAAATCTGTAGTTCATCTGGAAAAAAATATGAAAAAATTCGATATTCGTGTTTCCAACATATTCAAAAAATCTAAAAAGTTATGTATATGAATTTGATCATAAAAACCTTCCTAAATTTAATTTAAATCGGTTTTTTTGTTAGCGAGAAATTCTGATTTTAAAAAATCGGTTCTATGGGAGGTACTGTTTTAAGATAAAATAATGTTGAATTTTCGTGACCTTGGTATCGTTATCGATTATTATGTGTATTTTAGACCTATAGCGAGACTACTAAATAAACACTGAACCAAGTTTGCAAATCAGCCTATCCATTTAGGCTGCAGATCTGCAAACAGGCAGTCGGACGAACAGAATTTTCCAACACACTTTTGTCTACTTCCCTATCACCGCAATATCATGTTTATTTGTTATCTCAATTTTTTTTTTGACGAATCCATAACTTGCCTTATACATAGAATAGTATCATTATCGCAATTAAAAGTCGTGTTTGGTGGATTTTGGGTTAATGGGCGGAACTAATTTTATTTATTACATCTACAGAAAGGTATACAGAATGATTGGTGTATGGAATAAGTATAACCCCCCCCCCCCAATAATTGCCTGGCTACGGCCTTGTTATCAGCGTCACTTATTGATTGTAGACTACTGACCGCATCCACCTCCCGGTTAATTGAGAGTTGAGAGGAGACTGATCGCCAATTTGCCATTGGCCCTTCTCCTTGTATTGGCCTTTGTCCCTCATTAATATTGTGTGTGAGCTGTCGCTCTGCCGCTCGCCGCTCATTGCGTGTACGAGCACTTAGGCTTTGCTTTGGATTATGCTACGGAACTTTCAGGATTTATTATTTTTTAGAAAATTTTAAAGTAAAATATTGATGATTGAACGTTATAAGTTAGGATTGAATATGGTAATTTAGTCTTTGGCGGAATGGTTGGTGTGTTCTAAACCCACCATTTTGAAAAAACGAGCTGTCTCAAATTACTTAAGAATGACTTATCGTACAAAAAAAAATTATGAGCTTTTCGGTGGAAAAGTCGGTAATTCAAAAGTGATGAATTTAAAATAATGAAAGTTTTTGAATTATTATATAAGGGAAATAAGTTTTATTTAGTAATCAAATTCGATCAAATTATGACAATATTATAATATATACTTACTTATACAAAAATAAAGTCACACCCATCCCGGAATGAAATAACACGTCGCACATGTTTTTTTTAGATCGCTGTTATCTACAAGCTTGTGATGAAAAGCAGTTTGATCGCTTTAAATGAAGCCATTTTGTTTTTATCACGCTGTTTGACCACAGATTGTATGACGACGTCTGTCGCGCTAATTATAGGCCAACATTTAGACATGCACTTTGGTTGTGCTGCACTGCAGTGCTACCAACAAGCGACACAACCAAAAAAATTTCATCGCTTGGTCGCACGAGTTTATGAGAAAATATAAACTACGGCGACGGCCTTAAAACGAAATTTCTTATTACTACAATTAGAGCTTAACGACATCTAACGAAAAACTTTATAACTGGCCCAGAACTTATTTAAAAAAATATAAAAACTTTGCCAACATAATATATTTGTACTTTTTGAAGAGTATAGAATAATTTTCTTATTCGCAATCGAACCGTTTTAAAACTTATAGATGGCAGTATTTTTCACCCATTTACTTTAAAACATTAAGACTAGTATGCAGCTGAGGTGAAACGAAAAATCCCATACAAAAATGACACAGTGAAATCATAAACGTAATTTTTCGTCCTTCTTTTCGTTTTGTGATACGCAGCTCCACGGTGAAACGGTTGATAACCGGTTCAAGTCTCCACTACTCTCTACACTCTTTTCGCTAACAATTTAATTTATCGGGATATTAATTGCTCGCGAAATTTTGACGTTCGGTATTTTTTGTGGTTATCCTCTCTATAATAAAAGCCAGTATGGTTCGTTATTGTCTGGGAAAGCTTTTTGGTTCATCATTGTTGGTAAAAGCTTTTTGGTTCAATGCATCGAAATGAGGTTTAAAATTACCGATTAAAAATTAGGCAGCAAACAAAAACGACTTCACTTTTAACTCATTTTTAGTTTTGGAAATGATTATGTAGAGATGGCGTTGCTAATGGTTTAAATAAAAATATGCTTATCAGGGACAAGCACCAAAACAAATTAAAATTACTGAAAATCCGAACCGGAAAGGGTAAATTTAAAATAAAAAAAATGTGTGGAAGTTAAGCATTTTTAAGTTCCAATCTTAATCCGTCTGTATTTCAGCAATCACTGAACCGACTTACACAGTTTACATGCTGTTCGATAGAGGAAATGTTGAACTAGGTCATTAAAACTATATTTCTGGACAAATGCCCACAGTTTGGCTAAAAAACGACACCAAAGTTGCACTTCCGCAACTCGAAAAAGTTGGGCATACAAAATTTTTGTTTTAAATATTTGGTGACACCAACACAGCAAAGTACTTGCAATGAACCGGTAAAAACTAACTAACGAAAAGAAAACTTAAAGCTTTTTTTACCATTGATATACTGAATTATTATTCTCTAACATTGAACACAATACATTGTGCAGAAATGTATTAATCAAAGTTTTTGTGAAAGCTAAAGTGGAAATCCAAGTTTTGGTGGAAAAGCTTTTATTTTAGTGAATAACTTACTTACTTTACTTAAAAGGAATTGTGACTGTGTTAAAATAATTTATTTTTGGGTTAATAAACCATTTATTAGGCTTTCAAAGTTTTTTTTTTTTTTATTTTAAAGCTGTAACATTTTGAAGATTAAAGCTTTACGCCAAATTGATTCTATACTTCATTGAAACTCAGGTTAGTAAAAATTTATTTGGTATTTCGAATTTATATTATTTTTATTTTAAAGCTTTAACGGCAAGTTGATATTTTAACATATTTTAAGTACATAGGTACCTACCTCATTTTTTTGCAAGTATAAAATGGAGTTTATAACTATAGACAATGTTGTCTACCGTATTATCTCAATTCATGGCCATGGCAAGATTCCTCTCTTTTAACAGGAATACAAAATTTGCTTCAATTAAAACCCATTAGAATCTTTACCAAAAATTGTTTATTTCCACCATCGTTTTCGATTGTTTTTCAGCTAGTTATTATTATAAAATGGATTTCAGTTCTTTTTATTTGTTTATTTGTGTGTTTTGAAAAATATTTTTTTTTTAAATGGTGAAACTCTACATAAAAATCTGTCCGGTACCGTTTCGTTTACATTTCGTGTGTTTTTAAAGACGAAAAAAAATTTCGTTTCACTTCGGCTGCATACTAGGCTTATGTAAAAAAAAATATTTTTCGAAACAAAAAAAAAACAAGTAAAACGAACAGAACTTCATTTCATAATAATAACAACCACAAAAAAACACGAACAAAATAGAAACGTCAAAATTTCGCCACCAATCAATGTCCCGGTTATCAGTTATCTACCGTTTCACCGTGGAGTTGCGTGCCACAAAACGAAAAGAAGGACGTAAAATTTTGTTTATGATTTCACTGTGTCATTTTTGTATGGGATTCTTTGTTTCACTTCAGCTGCATACTAGGCTTTATCAATCGAATGCAATCATTTCAGAAATCATGCATTATTTCCGTTCCTTTGCCTTCTTTTCCATTCTTAGCATTTTTCTGGATTATTTGCATTCATTTACACTTATTTACATTCTTTTTAACAATTTGCTAAACATTGCAAATATTCTAAGAATGCAGAGTGCGACAAAAATGCTAAGAATGCGAAAAAAGCTAAGAATGCAAAAGAAAAGAAAGAATGAATGAATTCTCAAATGATTGCATTCAATTGATTGCTGTCAAATTAGTTGGGGAAAACAATGCAATCTTTCCATGTCAAACGAATGGTAGATAGCGATTTTTGAAGTTGAAGTCTCAAAAGGCGAAATCAATAAATGTAATATTTTTATTAATGCCATATAAAGACGGCATTCTTTTACAAACCTAAGATGGCTCTCTATAAAAAGGGCTAACAGTATAAGTGGAGGACTTAAAACTACAAACAATAACATGCTAGTTCGTTGGGGAGTTAAGAGAAGAGAATGAGAAATGTTAAGAGAAATGGTCGTCATGAAAAGATTGCGGACCTAACTGGTCGGATGCAATAACAAAAATAAGTAGTTCACTGGATGATTAAAATGAGATAAGACGCGAAGTATAGCAACTATTTACGAAAAGAATTTGATAGAAACTCTATTTTGAAGATTTATAAGTCGCATTATCACAATAAGAACGCTCTCACAAAATTGGGCTATTACTAACGTAGTAACATTCTGAGGAAAACAGACTACAGCATAAAAGAGTCCTTACCAAGTCTAGTTTAAGGACCAAAAAACAACTTGAAAGTCAGTTTTATTATCCTCTGTGAATAATAAATCATAGCCATCAGACATGGAAGGAAATTGTCTTCGTCATATATGATAAAGGATTCTTGGGCTTGGTGTGAATTTGAATAAATACAAAAAACAACAATTTCAACCATAAACATATAATATTTATCCAGAAAAATCTACACATCTTCTATTTTAAGCTTCAAAGGCTATGAATAAATCAAAAAGTCTTCATTATATCGGAAATACTTGATTGCCGCTCAACGTCAGGCAATCAAAATGTGAAGACAAACAAAATATAAGACGACTTTTCATTTTGCATCTTCTAAGGAAATTGCCTTGTCTCATCCATGCGTTTTTGCTAGTTTTCATCTCGTTTGGTATATATTATATAAACTGAATATATAACTACTCATATATACATTATGTTCGTTTTATATATATTTATGTCCTGGGTGGCTTTGAAAAAAATACCTTAAGTGGAACCAGCAGCCGCAATGGAATTGTCATGTATGACGAAACTCTTTGTTTGGTTTCACACAATTTTTTTTTCTGTTTATTTTGGTCTTCTTGGAATATGAATAATATTTTGCTATAAATAAATTTAAATTGGCAATTGCAGAGGCATGTGTGACAGTGCTATGACTGAAAGCTGTGTCACAAAAGAGATTTATGACTCCCATCATATTTTTTTTTTTCTGAACGAAAAGCGTCAGTGTTTATTTTGTTGGTATTATTAATATTTTAAAGTCCTGTGTCTCCTTGTGTGCTCACAATTGAATAAAATGTGAAATTGAAAACAAGAAGAAAAATAAAGAGCGAGAGTGATGATGACACAAGAGATTTTTGTTAATTGAATTGAGGAACGTGCGTAAGGTAATTTGAAGAGTGTCAGCGAAGTAATTTGACAATGTCACAATTAATTCTAGAAAGTGGTTTAAAAAATTGAAGATAAAATGGTAGACAAAACATCATGATCCTGACAACTTAGTTGCTGCTAACATAGGCAGCTGATATATTCTTTGCATTCCACTGTATCGATTTTCTGTTAATGTAAGGACTGTTTATGTCATTGCTGTTTTCGGTCTATAAACCCTCGGCCACCTATATAGGATTACTCTCTGATCAATTGTTATAATTAATTAAATATAAAATTATATAATTGAATTTAATCTAATTAATAAATGTTTTTTTATATACCTACAGACAAAATTCGATGTTAACGGATTTTTTTAAATTCAACATTTGAATTTTAACGGACCGATGCCAATTCAAATCACCGGATACAGCAACCATAACGACAATATAGCCAACATACCTGCAGCCTCTCATTGCACATAGTGGATTATTCCAGCAAATATAACAAGTATAGAAAATGAAATCATCATCAAATCACGCTTGTGCTTCGTTTACGTTCTATACGTATTCAGTCAAGTTGTTTAAGGCAAAGGTGAAATTTAATTTAGCCCAACAAACATCTGAGTTGCACTTCTTCTAAGTAGAGCTCAGATTAAATATTTTTGTTAGCCTTCTTCAAAGGGAACCCGCATTTGTTAGGTCTTTTAACACTATAATTACCGACAGCGTGTTGTCGCTTTATTCTCTACTGTAAGAGACAGGGTCTAATACCCACCGCCACCGCTTCTTTTTGTTGCCTCTCTCATTTCGAGCAAAGCCGCCAGCCACTTACTATTACTATATACCGCTTGTTCCTCTAGACATTTCGTCTAAGGCATATTAATACCGCTTCCGTTCTTCATCTGAGGTACATCACCGTTTACCGCTTTTTCCTCATCTGAATCCTCTGGATTCGTCAGAGGCAAAATACCGCCCGTTTACCACTTGTCATATAATGAGACATTATATGAAATAACTTGTTATTTATTATCAAGATTTTTGATTGTAATGCTAAGGACACTGACAAACTGTATTGGATTCATAATTAATTTTATATAATTGCGTAATGCTTAAATAATTAAAATTATATGTATTAACGTGTTATGATTTTGCAAAAAAGTAATATTTATTTATAATTATTAAATAAAGTATACCGAACTGATAACAGATCGGAGTTTGAACTTTTAAAACCCAAGTTTTTCTTGCTTTCTTTGGGATCGACCCTGGACACCAAAGAGCTTACCTCAGCCTCGTACAAAAAAGCCGACTTGTCATCTGATGATTCTTTGGTTTACAGCCTGTAATCACCTTATCCTTATAGTATATGACACAGCAGAAACAAAAAGCTAAATCATGCGTCCCAGAAATCAACGATTTTTTAAATTTAGAATTATCTATATTTCTTGGATTGTCTAACATTTCTTCCCGACGGATTCTCTCAACTCTTCATGAGACATCAGATATTTTTAATTTAAAGTTCTTACAAATAAAATGCAACCGTTTCATGCGATACAGCCTAACAGCTTTTGTAGACCATCTTTACATCGTATCGTTAGAAATACCTTCCCAACAGCAGTTGCACTTAAACCTCAAGTATCTAATAAAATTGTACCTACCCCCTTGAACAACCCTGGTATCTACTTAAACTTTTTTCTTCTGCGCCGCATATAGAAACACATTATACGGAAAACGCATCTGTTACCAACTTCATTAAGCCACAAATTGTGGTCAAATTGGAACCAAAAACTATCACTTTACCCGGACCCGTGTCGTGTACTATGAATGTCTGGTTGCGTTAAGCATGAATTGCGTACCATAGAGTAGTGAATGGTGATAGTGTGGTATAGAGGGTATATGTATAGAGTAGAGGGTGTACTTGTGTAGTTTAATTCAGTTTTTCTTTTTTTAGCTCACAAGCTCTCAAGTATATTTCGTGGTCAAACTTCCCATCCACTAATGCGCACATAATTAAAGTTCAGTGGTTAGCCAACATTGCCCGTCGGTTTATTTTAACCATCGAGGAAAAAGCCACCCCAACCTAGCCCAAACACATTTTGAGGTCGAATGGGTGTTGCTATTGTGCCATATTTATATTGTGCCGTCCAGCTGTTGGTAGTCGCACCCGTATTGCTAGGAAGAGAGCTTCATTTGGATGAAAGGTGATTGAAACATTAGCGTAAGTTTTCTACTAAATATTTCATTTGGAATATAAATAGGTTAAGTTAGAGGTTGTGGGTTTGGGGTGATGATTTGTGGCCAAAAATTTTGCAGACCATTATGAAAATATACAACAACAGATGAAGCGTAACGCTTTTTAATGCTCTCTGTGTTTCTTGTGGTTCAAGATTTTCGAAAATAATTTTTGTCGGGGTGCTTCATTAAGGGGATTGCATTTTGAGAGGAGAGTATCTTGTAGAAACAAGGAGTTAAGTTTTTTTGCATCAGATATTAAAAGTTTATATGGTTTGTACTAGATTTGTCATTAATGTAAAGTGAAATATTTCAAAACCAAGATTGGATAAGAGATTAAAGTTGGTTTCTTAAGTTTTACGTTTTTTTTTTGTGACAGATCATCCAAGGTTTAGACTAACCTAACCTGAGTTATCTCTAAACATGTAAACATATCAAAATATTTTTCTGTCAATTTGAAAACCAGGTTAACTCAGATTTCAAGATTTCAAAGTGACTTATAAACATGTTTTTATTAGATTTAACTTTATGGTAATTTATAACCCTGGAATGAACTCGCACTAAACAATTAGGTTTTACAGTTTAAAATTACTTGTGAAAAATTTGACCGACTATAAAAACAATATACTGGGTGATTGGTATAAGGTGCATCAAAAAAAAAACTAAAAAAAATATTTTTAAACTAATTTTTTTCAAAATTTTATGTAATTAACTATTATTTTCATTTTCAAAATTTTCTCAAAAACTAAGATACATTTTGGCATCCGGTTTTCTGTTTTTGACTAAAATTAATAAGAGCATTGAATTTTGAAAATAAAAATAATAGTTAATTACATAAAATTTTGAAAAAAATTAGTTTAAATTTTTTTTTTTAATTTTTTTTTTCAAAATTTTGAGTTTAAAAATTATTTTTTTTAAAACTATTCACTTAAACAACTTAATTTAAAAATTAAATAAAGGAATAGTTTTCTGGCTTTCCAAAAAAATATAACAAGGCTTTGTATCATGCACCGTTGTTTTTAAATAATTTTTTTTTCTGATTTAAGTCAGAAAGCCAAAAAGGGGGGGGGGGGTAGACCCCCCTCCCATACGATTTTTTTCTTGTCTTAACTCCACCTACACGCTCAAGCTTTTTGGTGCACCTTATACCAATCACCCTGTATACATAAGTCAGGTGACGTTCCAAGTAAATTTTGATACTTGATGATTTTGATGTTAAGCAATTATGTTACTTTCAAGTTAAGCTTTAAACAACACTTTTTGTAATTAATACTTAGGAAGCTGGCTTTATGAATTTTATAGATTAAACAATTCGATTTTGACGATGATGTACATTTCGAATTTTGTTCTAACAACTACTGTTACGAAATTTCGCACATAACAAAATGATTCTTGGAAGAAACCAAAAGAAATACGAACAAGAAACGCAGTTACTAGGTATTCATTATAAAATTGTTTAAATTTATTTTAGAGATTTTTAATTTTCATTTGATTATATATGTAGATTATATCAATGAAAAGAAATGAATAAAATTTGACCAATTTGAATACCACCTAATGTGTCTAACCGAATAGATAAAAGTGAGCTTTTTTGCGCAGGGCGCACTTTCTTTTTATGACATTCGAAAGTCTCCAAATATTATTATATAAAATTCACCAAGTTGCCCTCGTTTTTTTGTTATCTCTTCCTCGTGGTGGTACGTCAAATTTCAGCATAATAGTACATTATTTCCATATCAATGCCCCTAACCACATCGCCTTCCCATCGCTTGTAAAGCTCCTAGATTCGTCCGTTCATATTGCCAACGGTCCAAACATCACTCTCAGACGAAAAATATTTTGTTGCAATATACATTGTTACAGCCGATCATTTCAGCTCGTTCCATGGTCATTACCATTAATACCTACAAAGAAGTGGTATTGCCTGGCGGGATAGTGGTATTTGTATTATTATATGGTATATGCATGTATTTTCATGATAGTCAACATATCATATTATTGTTGAAAATAAGCGGAACGTGAAGTTCAACACTAGTGTGCTCCATGTTTTTACTGTTTGACTTTGTTATTATTTCCGTGATCTAACGTCGCGTGTCACTTTATAAGCGGACCTTTACTACTGCGAATTGCAATCGTCCATCAACGCAACCACAAACAAAACTTATAGTCGACTCGAGGACGACTAATTTACAAACGACTGGTATAGTTATGGTGAATATAAGGGCCAATCTTTTCAGCTCTGGTTAAATCTTTGGTTTGTTCACCATAGAATTTTCTTAACCAGTTGTTTCGAAAGTCGGTTAACCACAGTTCGTCTTTTCACCATTTTATCTACTTTGGTTACTTAACCAGAGATAGTTCCAGTTTTCCAGTGGTCCAGTTGTGAAACGGAATGTCTGGTTATGTTTGTTTATACTTTTTTGAATGCGAGAGAAAGAGATCGAAGATCTTGTCAATAATTGATAACAGCCTGTCTCGTTTCCATGTACATGGATAAACTGAATTGATTCATTTACGAACAAAGGAAAACAAAAATATTTACATAAAATATAGGGGTGTAATTTATTAAGATGGTAGATCATCATTTTTTTAATTTTATTCTTTACGATTAGTAATAATGATCAATAAGTATCTAATATATTATTTATCATTCAACACAAATGTGAAAAAAATAATCGCTTACCATAGAATTTCTGTGGTTAACCAAGCAAAATTGACTGGTTAACGAAATCTCTGTTAACCATAGATTCTCTGGTTAAAATTTTGTTGAAAAGACCAAATCTCTGTTAACCGACTGGAATAATGACACTAACCACGGAAAATTAGCTGGTTAACGTAATCTATGGTAACCATAGATTCTTTGGTTAAGATTTTGTTGAAAATACAGAATCTATGGTTACCAGCTGAAATAATCAGTGATTAAACCTAACCAGAGCTGAAAAGACTGGCCCTAAATGTGATGCTAAGGGCCAATCTTTTCAGCTCTGGTTAAATCTTTGGTTTGTTCACCATAGAATTTTCTTAACCAGTTGTTTCGAAAGTCGGTTAACCACAGTTCGTCTTTTCACCATTTTATCTACTTTGGTTACCAAACCAGAGATAGTTCCAGTTTTCCAGTGGTCCAGTTGTGAAACGGAATGTCTGGTTATGTTTGTTTATACTTTTTTGAATCCGAGAGAAAGAGATCGAAGATCTTGTCAATAATTGATAACAGCCTGTCTCGTTTCGATGTACATGGATAAACTGAATTGATTCATTTACGAACAAAGGAAAACAAAAATATTTACATAAAATATAGGGGTGTAATTTATTAAGATGGTAGATCATCATTTTTTTTAATTTTATTCTTTACGATTAGTAATAATGATCAATAAGTATCTAATATATTATTTATCATTCAACACAAATGTGAAAAAAATAATCGCTTACCATAGAATTTCTGTGGTTAACCAAGCAAAATTGACTGGTTAACGAAATCTCTGTTAACCATAGATTCTCTGGTTAAAATTTTGCTGAAAAGACCAAATCTCTGTTAACCGACTGGAATAATGACACTAACCACGGAAAATTAGCTGGTTAACGTAATCTATGGTAACCATAGATTCTCTGGTTAAGATTTTGTTGAAAAGACAGAATCTATGGTTACCAGCTGAAATAATCATTGATTAAACCTAACCAGAGCTGAAAAGACTGGCCCTAAATATGCTTTTCTGCATATATAAAGATTAGTGTATATCAACCTGTAACAAATCTTATCAAGGACTTTTTTATCCCTAAAATTCACTTAGCTCTGAACATAAAATCAAGAACACTCTTATTCAATTAATTTGCCTCTCTCTTAGCACAAACTACCAGATGCAAGTTCTGTAAGCATGCAAATAAAAACAAACCCTCACGATAATCCAATCATCTTCTAATAGTTTTAAATAAGCACCCTCAGCACAAAATTACTAATCCTATACCTGTGCCACTACAACTTATCTGCTCTGCTTTCTGCCTTAGTGCCAAATGCAGAGGTGGCATGCACACAAAATATTTCCAATTTTATATCACAATTTCTGGCACCGTAATATCCTTTTCACCATTTACCACCCCATAATTACTATTTCCACTATATTCCTGCACCTGAATTCATATACCTGCTGCGCCCTCGAAAGCCTTATATGATGATAAACATTCACATGCAAAACAATTCAGCAGCGTTCCAGTAATTACGTAGCGCGTGAAAGAGCTTGACAAAAAAAAATAATACAGCATTTGCACTCGAGTGCAACCAAACCATCAACGTTGGAAAAGTAGTGCAAGGTGCAAGGAGAAAATTAATTTTTCCTGACACTTAACTTTCAGGTTTAGAGTGCGAGTTACAAATTACAACATATACATACACATTCACATTGAATTAACACAAATGGAAATAAAAGGATTGAATTAAAGATTTTAATGTGGAATTTTGGAAATGTTCGTGAACACAATGTAGTTTTATATACAGTCATCATTTAATCGTCATCATCATCATCATATCATCATCATCATCATCATTATCATCATCACCATCATCATCATCATCATCATCATCATCATTATCATCATCATCATCATCATCATAATCATCATCATCATCATCATCATCATCATCATCACCATCATCATCTGCAGTCAATGAGTACTTAATAGTTTTTGAAGCAATCACACACTTAAATAAAAAAATTTGTGAAGTGAAATGAAATCAATTTAATTGATGAATTAACAAGGATTGAAAGTGCCAGGACGAAAGAAAGTATTCATTGGAATTAAGTCGAGTGCACCTTTGTTCCACTTTTTTCAATTATTCCTCTATAGTCCTTGATTTGTTCTTTTTTTTATTCTAATAAATGATAATGTGCGTGTGATTCAATTTTCCATTATTAAAACTTTTTTAAAGCTCTTCTCTGATTATATTCATTTAAGATTTAAGCATAGGATGACTGTTATCCTATTCATTAAAAGTGTTTTAAAGATTCAAATGACATTTCTTTTGAAACTATTTTAAGAAGGATGCTTAAAGTTTCAAGGACCTCATCAACCGACACTATCTTTCTAAATTTAATAGTTTTTAGTTTAATCTGCTATTTATAGCAATTAGGATTTCATTCAAAACCTTTATTTTCATAATCCTTAAAAGAAATATTTGTTTTCAATATAAATTAACAAATACAACGTAGTTCTTCTATTAGTTTGTACATTTGAAAGAAATTTAATTAAATGCCTTTTAATTGAGATACTTGAAAAGATATTGCGCGCCATTGAGTGAAAGGATTTCCTGAATCACTAGGATGAATTCTTTTTGTTTTCACTCCATTTTGAAGGAGATTCTATGTAAAGCGTATTTTCTAGAAACGTGTAGCTACTTTCAAATTAGATTTAATTAGTTATTAAAAATACTTCAAAGGTTGATTTTTGCAAAATGAAAAACTTACTTTAGCATACTTATTAAGAACTATACAATGTAGCTACATATTAAATTAGGTTTAGATGTAGCAACGGTGTAGCTTATATTATAAATAAGTAATGCTTTGAAAGTTCTTTTTCCGTTTGTTAGATTTTTCTAAAGGTTTAAAATATTAAATTGAGAAACGAAATGGCTGAGATACTGATATTTTGTGAGAGTTAACAAAAGGGACTGGTGGAAGTGCGCAGGGGGGGGGGGGTTGTTGGGGCTTCTAACCCCCTCCATTTGATTAATAAGCATACTGAAGTATGTTTATAACTTTCCTGAACAGAATGAACATTTTCAATGAAAAGTGAACTATTTGCACCATGCTCTTTAATTATACATGATGATTCTCTTGACTTCTGGATAAACAAAATTCAACTTAAGCGTTGATACGCCTAAAACTGCACTCCAAGCACGAAATTTGCAACGAAGATGGGTTTCCATTTTTCAAATTTCAATCAAATACTTAACGTTCTGTCAATTTTGCCTGTGAAAAACAGAAAAAAACGACCGGTCTTTCTTAATACATTTTCGTATAGAAACCAGGCGATGTTTCAATGAATGTGGGCAAAATGCACAGAGAAGGTTTTTTAAATTGAAATTTATTCATTCCTAAACAACTTTTACAAAAGCAGATAAAGTTCGACCATAAAAGCACCTCAAAAATTCAATTAAAAATGGTGGATTGAAGGTTCTAAGCGTGTTATAATAGGATGTAGTTTTTACTTACTCTTTGGTGTTTTGTGTTCCTTATTAAAAATAATTTCTAACTAAGGAATTTACAAAAAATAATGCACATACTAACTACCTGTAACTCCGCATTAGTGCACCAACAAATCAACGTATGTGTCAAAAAACGAAATAGAAGTAATTGCCAGTGTGAAGGCATACCTATTTAAGACCCATCCGAAGGACATCACCCCGATTTTTGAGAGCGATTAAAGCCAATGTGAGAAAAAGCGAAACCAGGTTAATTTTTTTCCAGTTAATCTATAAAATCGGGATGAAAGTCAGAATGTAAGCCTGTTGGGGCCTATTCACTGAAACTTATTTCAGCCAAATCGCCGGACATCATCCGGTTTAAGAGAACCATTTTAACGATTATAGCCACAGACCTACAGGCTGATACTAAGCTCGATTTTTGTCCTTGACTAGAAAAACAGTTACAGGGTGTGTTTGCTACTTTTACTTTTTTTGACATCGACTTTAATCGTTAAAATGGCTCTCTAAAATGGATATCGTCCAATAGCGCTAATAGGTATTGAATAGTATAGGCCTATTCAATACGCTGACACTAATCTCTATTTCTTTTGCCGACACTTATACGTCGACTTTTTGTTTGACTGGGGAAATAGTTATAGGGTGTAAATCGGTGTTAATCGTGATGTTAAAATCGATCAAAGTAAAGATGTTTTCTTAATACTGTACGTCTACCTATACTTATAAATGGGTGCTTTATGTAAAATTAATCTTTTATTTATGAAAAATTAAAAATTTCTTATTTTGTTTAATGAACTTTAACCATGAACATTCTCACTATCTTTTTACATTTCAAGTCAGTGCTGTCGCATAAAATAACCCCAGTTTGTAAGGTATCTTAGTACAATTTGGCAAATAAAAAACCAAGTGCTGAAAGTTATTATTTGTTTATTAATGTGAAAAGTTTACCAAAGGATAAAATAATACTGAATCAGTGTGTTAGATAACTCACTGAAAAACTAACAGTGGTTCTTTATTAATAGGGCTGCAAGATGTTTAAGGGTTTAAAACTTAAGTAATAATAGTTTTATTTATTGAAAAATAGTTGATTTAAAATAGACATACTCACTTCAACTGAAGCCTAGCTTCATTGGCTGGCTTTAGAGATTTTATAGACTAAACATTTAAAAAAAAATGATTTAAACGATGATGTACATTTCGCATTTTGTTTGAACAACTACTGTTATGAAATTTCGCCGCTTAACAAAATGATTCTTGGAAGAAACCAAAAGAAATACGAACAAGAAACGCAGTTGCTAGTTATAAAATTATAAAGCTTTTAGAATACCCAACATTTTTATCAAAACTGGTTCAGCCGTTAGAAAGATAATCGATAACAATCAGTTACGGATCTATATGGTAGGTTACCGTTAATGAAGGTTACTAGGAAAAAAATGTTTAGATAATACACACCACCATTGGCAACAAATCACTCATACACATTTTTATCGAAATTGATAAAATAATTTTCGAGAAAAATGTAATTATTGATAACGCTTATATGGAAGGAAGGTATATATCTATATTTTAAGAATACTCCGATATAGTACGTTGAAAATCAAGTGAATATTGAATAATGTGTATCAAGCTTGATGCATTGGATTGGACATTGAAGCTAAAGTAATTTTTAATTCTGGACATGGCGTGTAAAAATTGACAGTGAAACCTCTTGTATGAAAATATCAAATATGATACATGGGACGCTGAAAACCAGGTACAAATTGAATGATGTTGTTGTTAAAAACTTAAATTATATACAATCCGATCCAAAAAAAAAACAAAGTTTAATCAAAAGAGACAACTTTAAATCAAAGTATAATATCTTTACATTTTAGAATTATATTTAAAGCCTAGTATGCACCTGAAGTGAAACAAAAAATCCCATACAAAACAAGTGAAAGCCACAGTGGAAATCATAAACGAAATTTTCCGTCCTTCTTTTCATTTTGTGGTACGCAGCTCCACCGTGAAACGGTAGATAATCGGTTCAAGACAACACTACTCTCTACACTCTTTTAACTAACCGGGACACTAATTGCTGGCCAAATTTTGATGTTTCTATTTTTTCCGTGTTTTTTTGTGGTAATTATTATTATAAAATGGAGTTCTGTTCTTTTTATTTGTTTTTTGTGTGTTTTGAAAAATTTCGTTTCACTTCAGCTGCGCATACTAGGCTTAAAAAAGCAATTTGATCAAAAGTCACTTGAAAATGAAAAAAATACAACTTTGAATTAAGATAGTTGATATAACATTTTTGATTTGAGTTCTCTTTTCTTTAAATTGTCTTCAACTCTGTTTGTTAAAAAAAATCTTCTAAAATAAAATCAATACAAAGAGAATCAGATCAATAGCTTTTTATAATAGACTCGTTTAAAATTGATTATATTTTGATTTTAATCTCTTTTTATTTAAATGGAAAGAACTAGAGAATTTAATGCAGAGTACCAAAATAGTTATCTGACGTGATTTTTCTCTGAGTTTATATTATTTATTTTTATTAGATTTTCAATCAGTCGTGTCCTTATTTTCGAGTATGGAATGTTTTGTTGATCAAATGTTTATCTGTCATTCTTCAATCCATTATATTAAATGAAAATTTAAATTGAGTTATGTCTTATATGTGTTCTTTAGTTAACACCAGAGGATTATAACCTTTGAGTCTTAAATGTATGTTTAATGTTTTAAGTGAATTTTCTATATTTAAAACAAAAGTTAAATCTCAAACATACATCCCATCTGGCACATATTTAAGATATAAGTAAACATATAAAAAAAAATCACTATGCTTGTTTGCCAAATTTGAATGTTCCAAGAAAAACTTCATTACATTTAACAGAGCAAGGAAATACAAAAAAATATGGTAAACTGGTCAACAGTGTATCAAATGTTTCTTTTTATTTAAACTTTTATAATAACTAAAATTTTTGAAGCGTTAAAAAATATATATTATAATATGCTTCAGTAAAAAATTATTGGTACATAACTGAATTCAGTATAGTTTATTTCTTGGAGGGTCAACAAAACAACAGACTTAAGGCCCAACTATAATGCGAAGAACGTGAAGAGCGCTCAATAGCGCAGTTTACGCAGTTTGACTGCCAGTCAAATATATGTGAAATTTGCTTGCGTTTGCATCTGACTATTATGGTCGACCCAATGAATTGACGGCACTTAAGAAAACTTGACGTAGAATTATGACATTAGCTTCCTTTTGTTTTCGACTATTATAATTGGACCTTTAGTTCTTCCGGATTTGGGGGGACCTATAATTTCTTTTTGAATCAAAATTAAACGAACTGTTTCGTCATGTTTATACAAACATGATGAATGCACATAATAAACATGTGAAAATCACTTATTTTTAGTTTCCTTTAACTGTGTTAAAAATGAATAATTTATTGTTAAATTTATTGATTTATTTATGAAATGGATAGTTTAATGCATATTCGTAGTCTTTTTTTTTGGTAAAATGCAATTAAATTTTTTTTCGGATTGTCAAATGCCCACAGCTGTCAAATTTACATATGTAAGAGCGTTTCAGATCGCACAGCTCATGCGGAGCTCATGTTTAACGAAACTTAACGAATTGCACATATGTCCATTATAGCCAACGCCATATGACTGCTCTTTTACACTTACGATTTTGACAGTAGCTCTTGCTTACTCATGCGTTGGGCCTTAAAGTAGTTGTGTTCGTTGAATTTTACCCAGGTTCGACCCAGATTTTCTTGACAGCCCCAAGAGCTGTCAAAAAAACCTGGGTTTTTTTGGTTCTCAAAAAACGCCCCAGGGTAAGTTTTGTGTTGTTGACGAAAAGAAAGAAACAAAAAATATTTATTTCCGAAATTAAAACTTGAAATTTGTTGCTTTTGGTACATTCAAAAACATAAAACAATTACATTTTGTTTTATTTGTATGTTTTCTATTTATTTTCATTAAAATAAATCTATAATATCTTTTCTTTGCATTGCAAAAGCAAAATAAAATATTCAATTGTAAACATATTTTTGACAACACACTTGTCAATTTGTTTACCTCAAATCGCCCCAGCAAAATACCTAGTTCTACTTCAGGGTTGAGTTTAAGGCGACCCCAGATCTCAAAAAACAGAGAATTTGTTTCCCAGGTCGAGTTCAGGTTATTCAAAAAACGCTTTGGAGCGACTTCAGGGCGACCCCAGGGCTCAACGAACACAACTAGTAAGATGCACTTTTCATGACAATTAATACTCTTGGAGGATTTTTCCCATTGCTCTTTTGCCAAATTACTAACCTTTGGCTAAGGATACTTAACAAGAAACAGTCACACAAAATTTTATCAAAATTGTTCGTATTATTTTTTCGAGAAAAATAGGATTTTTTATAGAATTTATATGGCAGATATCGTTAATAAGGTGATTTTGAAAAAAACTTTCTAACACAAAACTACATCGTTAGCAAAAAATCAGTCACACAAAATCAGTCACATATAATCAAAATCGATCATATTTTTTTCGAGAAAAACTGGATTTTCTATAGCGTTTATATGGCAGGTACCGGTAATAAGATGATTTTGAAAATAAATTTCTAACGGAAAACTTTATATCGGGAAAAAAATCAGTCACAAAAAAAATTTCATCAAAATCTATCTTTTTTATCGAGAAAAATTGTACTTTCTATAGTGAAATTTCATTAAAATCGGTCGTATTTTTTTGGAGAAAAATTGAATTGACTTTGAGGCTTATTTGGCAAGTACCGTCAATATGAAAACTTATTTTGAAAACACGGAAAACATAACCGTTAGCTACAAATTCATTATACGAAATTTTATCAAAATAGAGTTGTCTGTAAAGCTTGTATGGCAGGTACCGACAAAAAGCTAGTATTAAAAAAAATTGTTTGACCAAAAATATCACCGATGGCAAAAAATCAGTCATACGAAATTTTATCAAAATCGATCGTATTAAAATTGTAAAGAATTATTATATTCTAAATCACTTGCAAATGTAAACTTTGAAAATGTATATTATGCTATAAATAAAGAATTGAATTGAATTGAATTGAATTGAAAACGATCGTATTTTTTTCGAGAAAAATGGAATTATACGGCAGGTACCTAGGATAAAAATCAAAAATACATCTAGGCATATTACTCTAAAAATACAGAGTACCAAGTTTGAAGAAAATCAGCCGAACCGTTTAGAAGCGGTATAGGTGTCGATACATCCAGACTGACAGACAGACAGATAGACAGACAGAATTGTCGGGCCTACTTTTTTCGTGTTCTCTATCATCGTAATGTCATGTTTGATTGTTATCTCAAAATTTTTTTGTTTGTTTTTTTTTTTAATATACAAAACTTGCCTTATATTGAGTACCAACATATAATCGCAAGTTATATTTTTGTCTATAGTGTTGACTATGATAAATAAATCACTGCTTACCAGTTTACCCTACTCCTTTCTAAAATATGAAAAGGTACATTAATGTAAAATGATTACAAACTGATTTTCAATTGAACAGCAGCCGGTTGGTCGATGCCCTCAACTTTCACATCATACTTGTATGACCCAAAAGGAACCCAAACCCATATCAGAAGATGCCAACAGAATATACCCATCCTATACCTATACACATGGGGGCAACATAAGTCCAGGTCCAGGTCCAGGTTACATGGGTGAATGCGGAATAAAAAACGAATATTAAAATATTTCCTGCAGCATTATGATTATTAATAAAAATTCCAATCACGATTTTCATTCTGCTTTCATTTTTTTTCGTTCATTTTCACAACCGGATTTCGATGTTGTTTTTTTTTTTTAATTTTTTGTATTTCTGTTTGTTGTTCCGGTATTTATTTTATTTTTTTTTTTTTTTTTCGTTCAGCCATTTTATATCCTTGTATTGTATTGTTGTGCAAGTTTCGCGCGCATTATCCCTTTTGGCAGCATTGAATTAATTTATTAAAATTAAAAAACGTGATACAGGTTGAAAGGTGGTAATGCTATGGAAGAGAACTGAAAACAGAAACTGAACGAAAATAAGAAGAAAAATATAATGTATAGCAATGAGGGAGGTCCTTTGCAGGTAATGTGGTACAAAACGATAAAGAATGTTTATTCATTGTGCTCCTGAATTCTTGGTGGTGAAAGAGGGTTAATTAACAGACGTATACAAATATACAAAAGGAATGTAATGTATATACATTTCCAATTGGAATCACCGAGAAAGGCAAAAGGAAGAGGTGTTGATTACTTTGTTAATTTTATCTAGGCCATTGATTTTAGTATAGATATAGGTATATAGGTATGCGAACTATACTTATATGTTCACTTTCCTTCTTAATTAATTAGAAAAATATTGCTTTGCGAATACCGATTTAATCAACGGGAATTTAATCAGTTTTGTTGACTGAATAATAGTCCTTCCTGGTTCTTTGATGCTAGGTAGAAATACTAGGTTTATTCTTACAGGTTGCTACATCTTTAGATATTGCTTTTTGTCGGTTAAGATTGAATTACTCAATATGAGTTTGTAGGATAAAAGGATTAGGTACCTATGTATTGATTTCGATAATTCAAGGATTTGAGCAAAACAAATGTTGAACCAATAAAATCAGTACTTATACCTACATTATCATGGAAAATGTTCTGTAAGGTAATTTTCTTATTAATGACGTCACAATTAAAATCTAAAGATTGCCTTATATGTCCTGGAAAAATTGTAGTTTCTCCTAGAAAATACTTACGTAAGTGACTATAGCAGTCCCGGATGAGCGGATCAAGAGTATTATAGCCCGTGCACCAACGATTTCTGACCATAAATAAGTATTTAGTCTTACAATAACAAACCTCTTTCTCCTTGAAACAAACAATAACAAATCTCCTTTAATTCTCAATGTTTTGGATTATTAACTGCAATTTTGCATACATATTTTAATTATTTGTTACATTGTAGTACAACATTCGTATCTCTCCTCAAACAAACGTACTTCAAATGTCAAACCACAGGCTGATTCAAAGCTATTGTCAAAATTTAGCCCAAAAAAAGTAGCAAGCTCTACCAGAATGGTGTAGCACAGAACATCAACTTTCATTCAGCAAATTTGTTCATATTGGATATGCTTGTGAGTTGCGTTGCGTTGCTCAAGTGCACCAGGGTGGTCTCTAAGAACTAATAATTTTTCAGGGACACTGAAAAAGTGGCAAATCCGCCTAGAGTTTAATTTTTCTTAATATAGTTCATCTCATCTAAAGCAGTACACAGTTGAATGGGTAACTATTTCAGAAAATAAGTAAAGGGGGATTTCGGGTTCCATAAGGATGGGCAATTGCGTTCCAGTGGAGGGACAAAAGCATAAACTTGCTTTATTAAAAACTAGCGCCCGTTGCTAAAGCGCCCAAGTATATTTTTTTTACATTTAAGCCTGTCCCACAAGAAACATGCGTTGTCCGGGATAAAAAATACTCTACATATGTGCTAATCTAGTTCTCTTACCATGTTTAGCTGTTGAATCGTAGTAGCCCATTGATTTTCAAAGTGGTGGACATGAAGACATAACAAGGGGGGTGCGGGCCTAGTTAGTCGTCTGGGTACACTTAGACAGTGTTTAGGGTCAATCTTTTCAGCTCTGGTAAAATCTCTGTTTCGTTCATAATAGAATTTTCTTAACCAGTTGTTTCGAAAGTCGGTTAACCACAGTTCGTCTTTTCATCATTTTATCTACTTTGGTTACCAAACCAGAGATAGTTCCAGTTTTCCAGTGGTCCAGTTTTCCAGTGGTCCAGTTGTAAGAAAGAGATCGAAGATTTCGTCAATAATTAATAACAGCCTGTCTCGTTTCGATGTACATGGATAAACTGAATTGATTCATTTACGAACAAAGGAAAACAAAAAAATATACATAAAATATAGGGGTGGAATTTATTAAGATCATCATTTTTTTTAATTTTATTCTTTACGATTAGTAGTAATGATCAATAAGTATCTAACAGATTATTTATCATTCAACACAAATGTTAAAAAAAATCCTGTGGTTAACCAAGCAAAATTGACTGGTTAACGAAATCTCTGTTAACCTTAGATTTTCTGGTTAAAATTTTGCTGAAAAGACCAAATCTCTGTTCTGTTAACCGACTGGAATAGTGACACTAACCACGGAAAATTAGCTGGTTAACGTAATCTATGGTAACCATAGATTCTCTGGTTAAGATTTTGTTGAAAAGACAGAATCTATAGTTACCAGCTGAAATAATCAATCATTAAACTTAACCAGAGCTGAAAAGACTGGCCCTCAAATTTGACTGGGAAAATTTGAGACCGGACTCACGAGATTAAGTATGTGAAAGGGGTGAGGGGTGAGTAGGTACTCTCGTGAGGCAGCTTCAAATGTTTAACTTCGGAAACGTGAGTGCTGATCCAATTCCAAATTCAAGTTCTTTCCCATTTTGTTCATGTGTTAACATCGCATTATTTTCATAATAATAGAAACGTCGAAATTTCGCGAGCAATTAATGTCCGGTACCTAGTTTATATGCAGAGTCGAAAGATCGAGTTTTCGTTGAAACGAAATTCCAACACAGGTATTTCAGCAAACTAGTTGAAAGCTTAAGGAGTTGAGTTAAGTGCGAAAAAGTTGAAATGACAGGAAAATACTTGCGTTGCTTTGTAGGCATTAAGGCAAAAAGATTGAGTTTTCGAGACAAAAATATTTTTATTGCTCTTACAAGTTATGAGCATACTTTTCAACAACAAATATTCATTCGTTAATATGTATTTGATCACATGCAGAAATAATTGTATATTCAACATTTCAACCCAGGCATTTCATTTAATTTTCGACTCAAAACCACTGCTCGAGTGCGATCGAGTCGAATTCCATTTCGTTCCAACTCATCCCCGTTTACAAATGGGTGAACCTTAGTTCAAGCTCGCTTCACCCATGCATATAAACTAGGTACGGGTCAATTAAATTGTGTGCGAAAAGAGTGTAGAGAGTAGTGGAGATTTTAATCGGTTATATACAATTTCACCGTGGAGCTGCGTACCACAAAACGGAAAGAAGGACGTAAAATTTCGTTTATGATTTCGCTGTCATTTTTTATGGGATTTTTCGTTTTACTTCAGCTGCATACTAAAGGCTATAATATGAGTTTTGGTATTAAAACGTGGAAGTTTAAGATGGCTGTTTTTCCCGTTTTCCGTATTTTTCCCTTTAGGTTCGAAAAATCCCGAAAACGGGAAAAATCCCTCGATATGGCATCGCTGGCGTATGTTATGTACCTAACCTATATGGTGCTCCGGCAATGCTTGGATCTCGCTCAGGAATCGTATTTCGTACATCAGTTGGTTAGAGAAAAAAATACCAACGTGATTATACTATTCATTGTTTTATACACAGTCACGTGCTGGCGGTTTAGACACTTTCAGACAAACTCTTCGATGTCTTCAAATTGTGCATTTAGATTGTAAATTATTTTAAAAAGAGTGCATTGAACACGCGGATTTTTTCGGTTCTTTGTGTAGATTTGAACACAGAACATAAGACTAATGTTATTTCATACGGAAGTGCGCTTGTTCTCGAAAGGATTGGCTCGATAATGAACTTCGAGATAAAGTACATCAATTTTTAGAAATTCAAAAACAAAAATATAAGTATGGAATTCAGAACTTTTGACGTTTCTATTTTGTTCGTGTTTATTGTGGTTATTATAAATATAAAATGGATTTCTGTTCTTTTTATATGTTTATTTGTGTGTTTTAAATTTTTTTTTTCAAATGGTGAAACTCTGAATCCAAGTTTGTCCGGTACCGTTTTGTTAACATTTCGTCTGTGTTTTTGGAGATTACGGAAAATTTCGTTTCACTTGTAATTAAGTTTTAAGTATTTCGTCGTCTGAAAAAACACAGACGAAACGTTAACGAAACGCAACGAAACGGTACCGGCAAAATATTTGTGTAAAGTTACACTATTTGTAAAAAAAAATATTTTTCAAATCACACAAATAAGTAGAACAGAAAATCATTTTAGGTATAATAATAATAACCACAAAAAAACAGGAACAAATAGAAACGTCAAAATTTCGCGATTAATTAATGTCCCGGTCAATTAAATTGCTTGCGAAAAGAGAGTGGAGCATAGTGGAGGCTTGAACCGGATATCAACCTTTTCACCCATATTCCGTAGAGCCATTATTCCTTCGTGAAGTGTAAAAACACAAAACGGAAAGAGAAACGAAAAAATTCGTTTATGATTTCACTGATTCATTTTTGTATGGGATTTTTCATTTCAAAGCTGCGTACTAGGCTTTAACAACCAGAATTTTAAAATGCAGAATTTTTAAAAGCAGATTTTATAAAACAGTTTTTTTTTTTTAAACAGTATTTTGAAATCCGAAAACCCAGATTTTTTTTTTCTAAACAGCAGCAGTACTATAGGGTTGTAACGGGTGATTTTTTAGCTGGTTTGGTTTTGGCAAAACTGGTTTTGACAGCTGACGTGTGTTTAGTACCTTGTGTCACTGTCAAACAGCTTCAGTTTGTTATGCAATTTAACCATGGATCGTCTTACAAATGAACAACGCTTGCAAATTATTGAATTTTACTATCAAAATTCGTGCTCGGTTCGAAATGTTCGAAATGCTTTTTTATCGAAAAATTGTGTTCAGCGATGAGGCTCATTTTTGGTTGAATGGGTACGTAAATAAGCAAAATTGGAGTGAAGGAATGAGGATCAGCCAGAAGCATTGCAACAGCTACCAATGCATACCGAAAAAGCCACTGTTTGGTGCGGTTTATGGGCCGGCGGCATTATTGGGCCATATTTATTCAAAGATGATGAGAATCGCAGCGTTACTGTCAATGGTGAACGCTACCGAGCGATGATTACAAACTTTTTTTTGCCCGAAATGGAAGTTCTTGACTTGCATGATATGTGGTTTCAACAAGACGGTGCCACATGCCACACAGCACGCGAAACAATGGCGCAATTGCGGGGCGAGTTTGGTGAACAGTTAATTTCACGTTTCGGGCCGGTCAATTGGCCGCCTAGATCGTGCGATTTGACACCATTAGACTATTTTTTGTGGGGTATGTCAAAGCTAATGTCTATAGGGACAAGCCCGCTTCGATTGACGCACTGGAAGCCAACATCCATGCATTCATTCGTGAGATACCGGCCGATATAGGTGAAAGAGTATGCCAAAATTGGACTCAGCGGATGGGCTACCTGAGACGCAGCCGTGGTCAACATTTGCATGAAATTATCTTTAAACATTAAATTGCAAAGTTCAAACTATCGATTCAAATAAATATTTCATTCATTTTTTTGAATTTTTTTGTATTTTTTTTTTTTTAAAGTTCTAAACCTCTTAAAAAATCACCCGTTATATCGGCGGTTTCAAAAATATAGGTACCTACCCAAACACTCTATTTTCTGATATTTTTCTAATTTTCAGGTACAAATCTCTTTTTTTCTTTCGACACACTTTTTTTAATTTTGTTTCACTCGCCAAATAATCCACAAAAACGCATTAAACAAAATCATGTAAAAATTCAATTCCGATTTCAATGTTTTATATGCATTCATTTCAAAAGGACTCCCTGGGCTCTAAAAATGTATCTCTTACCAATAAGAACTTCTCAAGTAGCTATAGTTATCTCTAGAAACTATTTTTTTTAAAGCAACCAACGAACTGATGCACCTATTTATGAAAATGCTCGCGATTGTACATTAAAAATTATTACAGCTATGCCGTGGAATATTATACAGGTGCCAAGGATCATTCGTTTCTTGGTTTTGGTATAGATATATTCTTAGGGTAAAGCATCATGGCATTCCCATCAACCCAATACATTATGCATAGATAATGGTGCTCACCGGAATAGTAGGTGTAGTTATAGCTTTTTGTGCCGGAAGCATTTCGCACACTCCACTACTCCAACGAATGGTGCAATGTGATATTTGAATATTATCTACCTTTGCCGGATTGTTCGTCCTATATTTTTTTTTTTTTTAACTGCAGTAAGGGACGATGTTTTTCTTTCTATGTCGTCGTCGTTGTCGTCGCCAACGTTGTTGTATATAGTGCTGTCCCAAAAGTGCACCTAAGCCTTCATGTCAGATTTTTATTAAGGATTGAATTTTTATCCTAGCACATACATACCTATATTGTAGTGGGGTTAGATATATATGTGTATTACGCGCGTGTCTATTTCTTCTGCATGGGCGATAAAATTTTACACAGGGAACTACTAGAGGGATTCTTCTTGAACTGAATTTGGAATTGCAATTCAAACGGTCGTGCCTGTACGTCTGTAGTACCTAGTCGTCAGGTGATGTAAAGCGAGATGCACATGTGGCACATTTTGTTTATGCATTATTTTCGAATGTTATCGTCTTCTTATATGAATATTGCTTTCGAGTACTTTGCTCCAAACAGCATACATGGAAGATATGGAAAGATTTATTGGCAAGAAATTCATGAAAATATTCCCGAAAATTCTATGCCCTTAAACCCTTGGCCGTTTGACTGACTGTCTGAAGATGAAAGGACACGAAAGGTTCTTTTAAATTTATTACAAGCAAATTGTAAAAAGGCACTATCATGAGAATTGACGAGCTAGATGTCATGCATTAGGTTAGTCTGGTGCCAGTTATATGGAAGTCATTTAGCTATATTATACCAATGCTATACATTTTTATATAGAGTATAGGTACATTTTTCGTTGATACCAATTAGTCGTAAATTGTTCTTGTGCGACCCACCCAGAACTTTAAACACCTTTTAGGTGATTCAATTGGCAAGATAAAGTTTTAAAGAACGAGAGTCCTTTTGCTGTTGCAAAAAGGTTTACCATCAGTCCCCATCGCTGTTGGCGAAAATAAAAGGAAAATGTGTAAAATGTATTGTTGGGTTTTTATTCAGGACTCGAGGGAGCTGTGCCTGTCATTACAATAACTGGAACTAGAAAAATATCCATTGAACACATTCTTTTCTTGTATTAATTGTGGTACAATGAAACCATATAAAGAAGTTGCTAGGGAGATTATGTAATCGTAGGTTCTACATACCAAAATTAGGCTTACCTACTGTCAAACACTACCCAAAAATCCTTATGATTTTCTTCTCTTTTCGGAATTCCGGCTCTTTGGTCTTTGTATCGAGCATTGTCTGATGTTTATGACCAAAAGCTGATGTAATTTAAGAGAATTTTAAAATTGTTTCTAATATTTAGGTTCAGTGTAGATGCACCCATTTGTTAAGACCATTTCTTGGAGATCATACGCATCAAACAAGTAAATCTTAATTTAAATTTAAATTAAGATAATTCCTTGAGTCCCATATAATAGTCAGATGCGCGCATATTTAACTAAGCACACATTTTTTATTTATCACCACTTCATGAAACAGAGCAGAGCAATTCACTGTTATTCGTCAAATATACATTTCTTCAATCCGCAAATCACACACATAAATGGTTGCCATTTATGTAGTGTCTTTTGCAAAGTATTCACGTATATATAGAGGAAACATTAAAATATCAGGTGTCGGCAAGAGGGGTTCGAGTCGTCAATAAAAAAAACTTAATTAACCATGTCCAATGAAGTATTTCGATTTCTTTAATTCGGTGTTGGGAATAATTTCATCACGTGTATGCTGTAGTTGTACTGTAGATTTGTTTGGATTTTTTGCAAGTCAAAAAATCACTACGCCCGAACTCAAAGCGAACTTTACACGGCCAGTCATTTGACATCAATCTATAATTACATAGTGTTTGTAAAAACAATGTTGTATGCGTGCATTTGTTTGACGAAACACTTTTGATTTTGCCTGATGACTGATTATATGTATACGATTATTGACGTCGTTTGACTGACCGTGTAAAGGTAGAACTATATACGAGCTAGCATGACCTACTGTCAAAATTAAACACAAATGTGTAAATTCATAATTTATTGATAAATTTATTGACACACTGTCATAATGTTGTTGGCTATAGCTATAATAGACATATGCGCATTTCGTTGAGTTTCGTTAAACATGATTACATGAGCTGTACGCATATGCTGTGCGATATGAACCGCTCTTAAATGTATGTAAAATTGACAGCTGTGACATTTGACAATCTGAAAAATAATGTAAATGCATTTTACAAAAAAAAAAAATACGAATTTGCATAAAATTATCAGCCTAGTATGCAGCTGAAGTGAAACGAAATTTTCCGTCGTCTCCAAAAACACAGACGAAATGTTAACGAAACGGTACCAGACAAATTTTCATGTAGAATTTCACTATTTGTAAAAATAAATATTTTTCAAACACCAAAAAAACCACAAAAAAACACCAAACAAAATACAAAATGTCAAAATTCCGCGAGCAATTAATAGCCCGGTCAATTAAAAGGTGTGCGAAAAGAGTGTAGAGAGTAGTGGAGACTTGAATCGGTTATCGACCGTTTCACCGTGGAGCTGCGTACCACAAAACGAAAAGAAGGACGGAAAATTTCGCACTTTATGTACCGGTCAATCAAATTGTGTGCGAAAAGAGTGTAGAGGGTAGTAGAGACTTGAATCGGTTATCTATCCTTTCACCGTAGAGCTGCGTCCAGAGAGCTCCATTTCAATTTATTTGAATCATTCGCAATGAGACAAACCCTAGTATAGGCTCACGCTCGCAGAAAACAAACAAGTGTAAATAATATAAGGAATGATAATAACGTTATATAACACCAACATGCTAGAAATCGAGTGCATACAATGTTAGTATTCTATTCACGAATATGTGAATGTGTAGTAGGTTTGTACTCAATGAGTTCATTGGATCAGTTCATTCGTATATGTAGTGAAAAGTACGAGATTTTCACGAGCTTATGAATGGATTCAAGTAGCTGCTAATGATAACAAATAAAAAACAATACAATACGATGTTTATAAAAAGAACTTGGAAAAAATAAACAAAATAGGAGCATCATAGAAGTGAGGAATGTTATATATATATATATATATATATATTGTACATATACTAAAAAGTATTTTATAATTTCATTATTTTAATTATTTCTGCTTTTCTTATTGTTACTATCACATTACATAGAAATTAATTTATGTATGTTTAATTTTACAATACAGTCTTCACATAATCAAAGATGATACTGACGTCACTATCATTTCTGTTATGTTGTTAAGCCGCATACACAATCATTCTATCTATCTACTAAGTAGCTGAGCTCTTTAACATGAGAACAATTTACTGTAGCGCATGTGAGTTAATTTTTGATTCCCTTTACGAACACGATTGCCTGTGAGCATGTTTTGCATGAGTGCGAATGTGTGTGAAAACTGTATTAGGTAAAAATCAAAATTTCTAGGTTCGAGGCAAGAGCAGTTCCAAACGACTATGTTTCATGTGCAAAGGGCCTTAACCTATTTGTTTCATTTTCTACTACTTCTTTTCGATAAAGTGGCTTCCCCGGCACCTGCTGCACTTATGTCAAAAATGACATTTTAATTTGAAGTTTCAAATAATTAGTTTGGCTTCGGTTTTTCTTTTCGTTTATTTTAACGTGCTGACGTTGTATTTTGTGTTTGCAATTAAACATAAATATAAAATTTACAAAGTGCATCGCAAAATGCCTAAAACCCGATCAAGAAAAACGAGTTCATCAAATACTATAGAAATACTCGATTCTTCTTCTAACGATAGTGAAAGTCTATCAAACGACCAACTAACAATCACAGAAACAAGTGAAGTTCAAGAAAAAGCATCTACGTCAGATGACGAATCTTCAGAATCAAATTCATCTTATGGAATAGTAACGCGACGACGACTCGAAGAACAACTGCCTGTTGCATCTCGCACCAAGAATGCTGCAAAAGGAGGAAAACCAATGCGGTTCATTTCATTGGATTTAGAAAATGGAAGAAAGATTGGCGTATCAGCAAGATCTGCAGATATTCTACCAAAGCATTCTCGTTCAGAGAAAACTACCGAATCGGAACCAAAGAAAAAACGTCCACTGAAAGAGGAAATACATGAAGCTGTTGAATTGGAAATGAATGATCCAGAACTAACGCGACTGTTAACTAAAATTGCCTATTGTCGCGTGTTTACAAACTATTTATTCCGACAATACGATATGCTCTCGATTGATTTTCAGCTTTACTCAAATCTTGAAAAACTAATGTTAGATCTGAAGAGACGAGTTGGAGCCTACAATGCAATAAGAAGGAGTCGCATGCAAATGCTTCTGGGAGAAGATTCAAATGGCACAAAAGAAAGAAACAACTTGTGATTGAATTGTGTATGTTTTGTTTAATTAAATGTGTCCCTTGTTTAAGAGTTAAGTGCCAAAAAATGTATGTTTTAAGAAATAAAATGCTTGATTAAAGAAAATAAAGGTTGTCTTTTATTATAAGGATGATGGAAGGTTACAAAGGAACATTGATTTTCTATGTTTTTCTAGATGTTTATTTCAATACCTACGTGTTATGCACACGAACCGAAACGTTTGTGCACTTTGCTTTCAATCATGAATCTTCTACTGGAAGGCTGCGATAATTGTTGATTAAAATCGGTTTTTAATGCCATATCTGAATACAATATTTGTTGTTGACTTCTCCTACGTGCGCAGAGGCAAAAACACTAAAGATTAGTCAAGGGAAAAGGATGTCAAGAAATACATCTTAAGTGTTTCATTTTCAAGCCTTTTCACGATTCTGCAAGAATGTAGTCTTCTGTACCTACGTTTTGGCAATGATGTTAGAATTTCTTTATGCGAAATTACCTTGCCACTTATTCGATTGTATGAACGTACTTTCGTTTTTCATTGTGGTTATCCTACTTAATATGATTTGCGGCGTTCTGGAATTCCTATTTAGCATCTGTTCTAAATACATCTTGTTTTTCACTGAAATTTCAAATATTTTCCGAAAAAGAAAAGAAATTTCTAAGATTCTGATCTCTATTGGTCTTTACTGTTTTCTGCGAATAGTCATCTGAATTCAAGAACAAAATCAATAAAAACACACGAAAAATTATTATCAGGGCTTTTATATTTATTTGGCACTGTTGTCTTTGGAACTAATTGATAATTTAAAATTAAAACCTACGGATATATCTGGGGAATATTATCTATCATTCCCATTTCTTGAGCCTCTTTAAAGCGTTGTCTACTTTTTTGTATCCCTGTATAGGTTTCAACTCGCAAATTCAAGTCCAGATTCAGTAAATCCAGATTCGAATACAACTTGAAGTCAATGGCCAACATATTGTACTGTCGCAGTAAAAAATTTGTAAAAACCCGATAATAGGCAATTTTTTTGAGCATCTCATCAATCTCTGGATCATCTATATTTTTATCCAAAGCATCATCTAATTGTGTGTCGCTCCAACGTGGGTTCATTTTTGGGATATCATCGAAACTATCATCTTGAAATGAAAGATTTTCGACAGATTTAATGGAATGGTGAACACTTTTGCGACGACTTATGACTTTTTTGGGAATATCAGATGCATCAGATAGTTTCTTGGATTCTGCTGATGGAAAGGTTAATGGAAGTAAATTAGTGACGGCACAGTTAGTTGTTGATGAAATATATTTACTTTGGGGTTTTTCGGTGCTGCTTAAATCAGAGATTGAACTTTCCTCATCGGTAGAATAGATTTCTATTACCTTGTGTGCTGTTTTTCTTTTTTTTGGCATAATTGTGCCTTTTTATTTTACAATTATTATACCTAATTTACAAAAATTAATTGAAATAAACAAATAAGCTTTGTCAACCCAAACAAATTAAATGTCAAAATTTGGCTGAATGTGACTTTTTCGAAATTCGAATATACAAGAAAATAAGGTACTGTTTCAATGTTTACTATTGTCGAATTTCTTGGATTTTTTCAGATTTGATGGGATAAGTTGACTTTTTTGCTTTTCATCACTTCCCATGGATATTAAAACCATCTCATAGAATAATAAATAAATAGAACATCAACTCAGGAGGCTCCACCCACTTTTACCTACAAACTTTCAAATCGGCACTGCTAAACTTCTGTGTGCGTGCGCCCTTGCATTTCAAATGGGCCTGTCAAGTTTGGCCTACCACTACATTCATGAAATACTGCCGATTGGTGAAAAAGTAAAAAGGCTCCATTTTGTGTTGAATTTTTCAAATAAAATTTTCAAAATAATCCGTTGGCATCCGTTGGAGCGGGAAATAAACTGGAAATAAACATTTTTCTTCTAAAAATCATTTTTCTAACTACGATTTTAATAAGAATTGATGTAAAACATCACGAAATTGTTTTTGAACTTATTTTAGGTGTTTATTTATCTAACTACAAATCAAAATAAAAATTAGCACATAGTGTGAACGCACCATCGCAAGTGTTTCACCACAAGTCACCCCCTTAAGTCTTTTTTTTACTGTGGGCAGTTAACACTGACATATATAATCTGACATTTCAATGACAGTTTGAAATTTTGTATTTGGTTTACCATTTAGATATATGGTATACCATTTAGATTCATCAAGTTCACTTCACACTGTTCCTTGTACTTTGGCATCAGGAAGTTTTGATCGATTGAAACTTTTCAACGGGTTAGCGGGCTGTGGCACATTTTTCTTGGCAACCTCAATTTTCGGCACATGTGGAGCTATATGGGAAAAAAATTCGATATTATATTGAAAATTGGAATGAACAAAATATAGTTTACATATCCTGTGTAACCATTGGCGGTGGTGGAGCACCTGGACACGGTGGTGGAGCACCTGGACACGGTGGAGGAGGTGGAGCTGCAGCCATTGGGGGTGGTGGAGGTGGTATAACCTTTGGCGCTGGTGGTGACAGTGGTGATACAGCTCCATTACATCCAGTCAGTCCAGCAACCTTCTGATCGTCTGGTATACTACCTCGTCACGAGTCTTTCCAATCTTATTCTCTCCTGCTGTTCATTCAAAAGGCTATGTTGCCAGTCTTCGGCCTTCAGTTCAACATTTTGGGCGCTTTGCACAGCTTGTGAATGATTGGCACTTTCTTTTTCTAAACGCTCACCCATGCGGGCTAGACTAGTTTTTTCTGTTCTTGCACTCGCAAGTCTAGTTCTTGTTCCTTCTTTGCTAAGCATGCCTGAACTTCAAAATTTTCACGTTCTAGCTCATCGGTTTTCGTTTTGATTTAGGTGGGTGGAGGAAGGTAATCCATGGGTTTGTATTGTATATGTTTAAGAGCCTTTTAGGAACAAGCGAAGAAACTTGGTATCGAACAAACAGAAAAAAAATAGTTTTCGAAGATACAAACATTTAAAAAAAACCATGTAAATCACACACACTTCTGTTATGAGAAAGTTTGCGAAAACAATTATAATAAATATGAAAGACCGGTTAAAATGATTGCAAACATTTTATTAAAAAGATTATACAAATATTTTCTTCGCATTGTTTCAAAATATTTTAAGTGTCAATTCATTTGACATTCTTGTCAAACAAACTGACCACTCACACGTATTCACAGATAGGAAAGCCTGGTGAAAAATTTTTTTTTACGGGAGGGGACGGACGAACTGGAAGTGGATGACCTGTGAACCATCTAAAGCATTTTAGAAATTTGTGAATAACATTTGGAAATTCTTGCATTTACTAGTTGCCTATTTTGTTACCCTGATAAAAGAACTCCTGCGTGAAACTCGTTAATTTTTCACTCGTTCATTTGAGCTTGTTGACAGAAACGTATGTGGTGGCCGGGGAAGACTGAGTCGTTTGGGCAGCTCGTGTTGCACACATTATTGGTCTGTACGTTTTGTGTTTTTTTATGCGTATTTGTTTAATTCCATCTTCGTGGTTCGTAGACGGGTGGTTGATTTTTGTATGGAATTTGTTCGTGCTGTTAAATAGAGAAAATTAAATGAAAAGGATTTAGAAAAAGACATTGGGGAGAAGTTGCTGCATTCAGTTGCAAATTTTAAAAGTTTTGCTGAGAGGCTGAGACCCGGAAGCAACATAAAAGTAAATCGACGTAAGTTGCAACGCAGAGTCGCAGATATTGCTAATAAACAGTCTTAGTAAAAGAATCTCCGAATGTGTTATTCACATGTTTTGTTGTTTGCGCTACTCCATGATAGTACTATAGAAATGTATATAATTATTGTTAAAACAACGAAGGTTCATTTTTTTGTGTTTTTATTGTGTCCTAAACGTCAAAAAAAGTTGTTCCAGCTAAAAGCGGCTCAGAAACTCCATCATTTCATAGTGTTTAATACTTGTACTAGTTTCCCCATTAAAATTCAAATGAAAGAGATGACATATTCATATGTAAGTAACTCAATACCATGTGGTGTGGATTTTTTTTTGTAAAATAAAGAGAGCGGGCGGCGGCTGCAAGAATGCTTGCTGTCGTGTGCACAACTATTGTGGTTCACGTACTTTACTGTTGTTGTAATTCCATGTTAAAACACGACTGATCAACCATACGGATGAGGTGGGGAAATAAATCTGAAGGCGTCCTAAAATTTTCAGTATACTCATGAAGCCAAGTTATGATTGGCAAACAGCTGACTACGAATATGTGTTTGTGTGACTTTTGACACCTATCCGGTTTTGGTCGTTCACAATCTCATACGACATAGACGTATCTAAAAAGCAATTTTGGTGTGCACCCGAACGTGCGCAATGCTTAACTCATCGAGTTAAAGAAAATTTGTAGCGGAAGATATCTAATAGTAGATACAAAAAAGACAACTCTTTCCGCCCGTATCCTGGAGCGATCCTACTGCTCGTAGGATGTCGTTACTATCGACATCTTTTTTTTTTACTCTTGAAGCATTTATTCTTGAATTAGGGCAATAATAATTACTCGCGATATGCTCGTTTAGCGACATCTACTTCGGTGAGTTTGAAACCATCATGATTTCTCTATGTGTATAAACTCAATGGCTATACATAAGACATAAATATTCTTGGTGTGTTTTTAGTTTTGAACGCCACTTGCAGATCGAATTTAAAGCTTTTTACATTCGTTAAATTAATTTAAATTCCAGTCACGTGAGTACGAAAATAAAATGCAAGACTGTATCGCACGAACTTATGCTCTTGTTAAAAAAAAACAAATTTAATAAAATTAATTAAATATATTTTGTTTAATATAAATGAGAAATACGAACATAGTCCGGTCAATTTAGACATTCGAAGTTACCTAAATTCCCACCAAGCTGAAAATCGGTAAGATTGTTTAAAATATCATTAAAAACAAAATCTGAAAGTTCCCCATCTTTCCCCTGTAAGGAAAAAAATTTATTCAAGGTCAAAGGTAAAAAAATGAGTTTTTCACGATTTTCAGCAAAACGGTAAGTTTTATCAAAAAATATTTCAACAAAAATTGTAGATCATAAAATTATCTACAAAAAATTAATTAATACTTTTTTTCTACGAGCCACCGTTTTTGAGATATAACGATTCAAAAAGTTGTAAAAGTTGTAATCGTCATAATATGCACACGTTTCCTCGCCACCTATGAGGTAGTGTACTTAACGCGTTTTTTTTTTGTGGTTTCCCCAGTAGGCCTATTCCACGGGTCAGTTTTGATCCTATTTAATTTGAAACTATTGGAAAATAATGGATATTAGCAGAGATTGAAAAGATAAAAGCAATTTAAGTTAAAAAAGAGTATTGAAATTTAATCGTCCGAGTCGTAACTTTCAAAATCTTCTTCTTGTTCTTCTTCTTGATCTTCTTGTTCTTGTTCGTCTTGTTCTTGTTCTTCTTGTTGTTGTTCTTCTTCATCTTCATCCTGAGTGCATGTAAACTGCGTTAATAATAGCGATGTATCAACGGATCCTCTACTGTTGGTGATTCAATATTAGAGCACAACCGGCCTTGACAATGTGTACATGCCGGTGAACAGAACAGTCCGACTTTTTTGCAACCACATTTAGCACTGCATCCCTTTTTGCAGTTGCAAAAAATCGAGTTCAGCAGTTTTTCCGGCGCAGGTGGAAGTAAAGTGTGCACTGGTTCTAATAAATTGTTGACCAACTTCCAACCCCAGTCTGTAGGGTCTAGCTGATAACCAAGCCACACTTGAACTTGGTAATATACCCTAAAAAGATGTAGATGAGCAGCAACTGAGGTTGGAGGAAGACAAGCTAATTGTACTTGTTTTTTACTTTTGGTGTTTTTAACGAAACATGCATATCTATATGACCCGTGGAATAGGCCTACTGGGGAAACCACAAAAAAAAAAAACCCGCTAAGTACACTACCTCATAGGTGGCGCGGAAACGTGTGCATATTATGACGATTACAACTTTTACAACTTTTTGAATCGTTATATCTCAAAAACGGTGGCTCGTAGAAAAAAAAGTATTAATTAATTTTTTGTAGATAATTTTATGATCTACACTTTTTGTTTGAAATATTTTTTGATAAAACTTCCCGTTTTGCTGAAAATCGCGAAAAAACTCATTTTTAACCTTTGACCTTGAATAAATTTTTTTCCTTACAGGGGAAATATAGGGAACTTTCAGATTTTGTTTTTAATGATATTTTAAACAATCTTACCGATTTTCAGCTTGGTGGGAATTTATGTAACTTTACTCTTTTTTTTGGTCTAATTTGACCGGACTAAACAAAATCATATTAATTGTTTGCTACAACAGCTTTTTAGAAAGATTCAATTCAAAATCAAAGTACCTATGCAGAAAGTTTTTTTTTCTCAATTTAATAATTCCAAAATCGTAGAGCGGTTTTTTAATAAATCGATGTTTACTTAATAATTTTTATAAAAAAGTTTGTTTTTAATTTGAAGTATGCCCTTTTTAAATGCTAAAAAATTTGCATTTTATTCATAAAAATTCAAATTGTTTAGTCAAACCGTTTTCAAAATATTGAACTAACATTAAATTATATTAAAAAAAATAAATTAAATACATTAAAAAAATAATTAAATTTAAAACTAAGCACTTTTGCAAATGTCAAAAAGTAGCAAGCAGCACACGCCAAAGTTGAAGTTGAGTGAACTTGTACTACAGCTACAGCTACAGCTACACATTCTGGGCGCATTATAGGATTGGCGTTGTCTTTACTTTGACAGCGCTACAAGCTACTGCTACTACTACTATTTTGTCTAGCAATTAGCAAAAACAACAAATTTCAAATCTAAGTCAACTTTAAATTATCAGCATACCGCCGTGATACAATCTTGTTTTACTGACCAGCATTTTACTCACGGAATGATGCCACGAACAAGAGCAAAATGTGCCATGCTAATAATTGTTTTATTGTTTTTTGTTGCAACGCTTATAGACGGAGAGCTAGCGACAAAAATACTTACTCATGTAATCGGGAAGTCTGCCAACCCTTCGGTAGTGGGTGTGGCTACCAGTGGCGTATTGAGGGGGGAGCCCAGGCCCCCCCCCCCAAGTCTGCAGGATCATGTTATTATTTAGGTGATTTCATCATTATGTGCATTAATAACTGAAACTTTTTCATAAATATTAGAGATTTAGAGGAAGCTCAGATACTCGGGCCTCCCCCAAACTCCGAAACGACTGTTTGTGTTTGTTTGTGATAGACCCCCTAGCTGACGTTGAGCGTTCAGGTAATTTTTTTTTCGAACATCGTTGGCAAATCTTTAGATTAATATTATGTATTCAAAATAATAATTATTGTTGATAAAGTGTCTCAAAAAATAAACACAAAACTTATCCAATGCGCGATTTCAACTAAAAAAAACATACCATAAAAAAAGGACCATTTTAAATATTCAACAAAAAATAAAATAAGTTATTCGCAGTGAATAATATTTGTTTGTAAAACACTGCTAGTAATTCTGAACCACAAAAAGGTATAAAAAAAATTTTGTTTATAATTCATAACTCTACAAAATATTAAGTGTTGACTACTTTCAATTTGTATTTAGTAAAAATGCTAAATTTATCTTCCATTTTAGTTTGAATTATTGTAACGAGATTTTCAATATTTAAAACATTTATATTTGAAAATCTTTTCATTTTCAATAATATGAAAAAGAATTAAGACGAGTTTGACCACTACCTAGCTGAAAAGTTAACTGCTTCAATATTCACACTAAATTTCAAAACGAAATAAAGTATTTTTTTTAGATAACTTTACACCTTGCCCACAGAAAAAGAACACAGAACATCGACCAGTACCCCCCTGGCCTGAAACACCCTCGAATTTCATTTTCTTGTACTTGAATACGTGTAAGCCTACCAGCCCACAGAAAAAGCCTACCCAGCTAAGATTGTGTGTGAGGTGAGAAAAAGTCCCTTTAAAATGTACGGGCACTTAAAACTGCTGATTTTCAGCTTGTAGGCAAAAAGAGAGAACCAGCCGTCGGTCGCTGTTCTGGTTCTCTACAAGAACTTTGAAAATAATAGCAGTACGAATGTCAAATTGAGAGTATGCGGTAGTACGAAGTTGTCGAGAATAGTGAAATGCTACTGTAATAGTACTTTCCACAATCCACAACACCGCAGCACAGCGCTCCACTCTCGATCACTGAGGTATAAGGAGAGCAAAATGTATCGTACTTCTACGTTCTACCCTCCAAAACCCGTTTTATATATATTTTTTTATTTGATTTCGTTAACGTGAAAAGCAATTGTGAAAACCAAAAGCAAAACAAAGGGGATAATTGAGATTAAGTGTATGTATGTATGTACATATGTATGCGTGTGCTTTGTGGAGGAATAAGGAGAGTGAGGGGCAAAAATAAATGTTGCCAAAAAAAGGCTTAAAATTGCAAGTAGATGTGAAAGTGAACTTAAAATCATAGAGAAATTACTATAAAGAGAGAAATGTTTCGTACGTCTCACCCTCCAAATTCATTTGCTATTTTTTTTTAATTTCGTGTCTGTGAACAATAATTTTGAAAACCAAGAAAAAAACAATGGTGAGAAGTCTCATTAGGTAAGAAGGTATGCGTGATTTTTACGCACACTTCCGCACTTAATGAGGAATTTAGCTTGTAGGCAAACTGAGTTTTTCTGCCTACATTACACTCTCTATTCTAATTTCTCTAAGCTTTAAATACACGCATATGTACATACATACACATATTCGCAATCCTCACCTTTGTTTTGTTTTTGGTTTTCACAATTATTATTCACGTTCACATCAAAAAAAAAAAAAATAGGTATAGAAAATGGGTTTTGGTGTTTTGCCCCCCCCCCCAAAACTTTTTCTGAATACGCCACTGGTGGCTACCATGCAATGTTAAAGTTAAGAAATGTATGGGCACATTTATTTCGCTGCAAACTAATAATGGGATCTTGTATAGGAACAAAATACAAGATTATTTTACTATCCGGAGGGGGTCTATCTCCCCTTATGGAGGGTCAATTTACTAAAAAACAAAAATTATTTTATGTTAATAAAATTGCACCTACTGGCTAAACGGGGGAGATAGACCCCTTCTTTCCATAGTAAAATATATTTGTATTTTGTGATCCCATTATTAGTTTGCAACGACAAAATTTTCCCATACAAGCCCCATACAATTTTTAACACCTTAGGTGTGGCCACCACGCGACCTTAGCGTGGTGGCCACACCTAACGTTCGAGGCTTGGCAGACTTCCGGATTATTAATCACAAGATGATATTACAACTAATTAGTTTCGTTATCAAATGACGTTATCGCTATCACTGTCTTCAAGTGTAGAAAAGATGTCAAGAGACCATGTGACCAATTATCACATCTTCCAAGGTGTGAACCAGTTACTTCAGAATTCAAATAGATGTATTTGGCCAGAATTTTACACTTCCAAGACTCCCAATGAAATATTAATTCTTTCGAAAAGACTGACGAGCTCTTCAGTATTCAGTCCGTCATAGAAAGCACAGTACTGTCTTTGTGGAACGTGTTGTCATCTCCTTTATAATGATAACTTTTGATAAAATAAAGGCGGTCAAATTCAAAACATACACAGCTCTAAACCAATTCAATTTTAGTTCAGAAGCTGACTCTTTCATAAGGTTTTGTATTATCGAACAAAAGAATCAACCAATTAACTAAAATTAAATATGGCTTAATTTTTTTTAAACATTTTATTTTGAGTTTTATTATTTCGTTTTATTTTATTTCTCTATCTCAGTATTATTTTGTCTCATTTTTAATTTTTGTTTTCATCTTATTTTCATTAGTAATAGTAATAATATAATTAATCAATTAATAATTATCTTAAATTTAATACTTTTTGTTTTTTTTTTTTTTATTTTTTTTAATAAAATTTATTCTATTAGGTGAATTATGTTTCTCTGAAGTTTTCAATGATTGAAAATGTGTATTGTGTATGTAGCTGTAGTGTATGTGTTTTTATGTGTTAATATTGTGTTTTTGTTTGTTTTGTTTTTAATAAATTTTATAATATAATACATTTATTAGAATTTTCATCATAATTCGTTTGGAAAAAAGTTTTTTTTTATTTTAAATTTCTGTTTTTACTCCTTCGTTTTGTTTTCAACAAAATTTAGTTCTTTATGCTTTCTGTTTTCGTTCTTGAAATTGTTTATATTATTTCTAACTAATAAACAATTGTTTTATTCGTTAAAAAATAGTTAATTATTTCTTTTTAAAAATTCGTAGTTTTTCTTTGAGATTTTTTTTTTCTTTCGAATTTACTTTGGTCTTCTTTGGAGTATTTTTTCATATTTTTGTTTTTTGTTTAAAAAAAAACAAGAATTTCGGGCGGGATAGGATTTAACAGGAAAAGGAGAAAATTGTGGCCATTTAATTTGTATCTTTTTGTTGGTTGTTATTTTTTTTATTGAGGTTTGTAGATGTCGATGGATTTTGTTGGATTTTTTCTGAGTTTTGTTTTTTTTGGAACATTTTTGTTTTTAACTATTTTTATTTTATATTTAACAATTAGAATGGACAAATATGCTTTTGTTTTAATTTGAAAAAAACTTTGAGATATATATTTTGAAAATGTATTATTTTACAAATGCTTTTTTTTCATTTTTAAACTTTAACACGATTTGTTTTTATATTTTTTTTTAATTTGGTTTTGATGTTTTTTTATTTTAAGTTTTATGGATATTTGTAACATTTTTTTTTCTAATTGAGAACATGATATGAGAAATGCTGAAATATTTTTTTTATTAAATATAATTGTTTGATAAGTTTGCCAAAAATGTTGTTAGTTTGGATTTTTGATTTAAATTCCGAAAATTCTTAGAGCTATTTCTTTTTTTTATATTTTTTATGGTATAGCTTTTTGTATTATTTCTTTTTTTTACACAGGTATACTTTTTTTTAATAATGATATGAATGTATGTTTTTGTTTTTTTTTTTTAAATTGCCAAATATGTGAATTTCATTTTTAATTATGTCTTTGTTTTTCATTCAAGTTTTTGAAAATCAAATTTGTGTTTGCATTTTGGACATCATCAATATTATATAATTTTTTTACTTCAATTGAATTTTGTCAAAAAGTGGACTTTTTCAAAACGCAACTAATATTAAAGTTAAGTGCATATTTTAAAAATAAAATGTTTTTTTTTATGAATGAAAATGTTTATAAGTGGTAGGGTAATACGTTTAAGTAGGTATGGTTGGTAATGATGAGATAGACTGATAGAGTATGTTTCGGTAATTTTTTTTTTGTAGGAAATTAGTTTGATTTATAAATGTTACTTTGTTATGAACATTTTTTTTTGATAGAGGAAGACCGATAGAATTTAATAAACTTGTTTTGTCTCAATATTTGTTAAGACACCAAAATTGATTCAACTAAGGGATATCAAACAAGTCACTGACTCTGAGAAAATGTGAAATTATCAGAACAAATAAAGTCAACATAAAATAAATAAACTAACAACAATTTGATATATCATTTAAATTTTAAATTAAGTAATGATTGGTTGCACCAAAAAGCATTTCAAATTTTTCGGGTAGTTGATAAAATGCATCAAAATTTAAAGTTTCTGTTGAAGTTGAAGATCTACTTTATTTCCCTCTTAGATTTGTATTTCTAACACAGTAAAGCAGTAAGGCCCAGTTTTTCAGTTCGAGATTACTCCAGGGTTAGATTAACCTCCAGTTAACTCTGATGAAAACAAAATTGTTTAGTCAGTTTTAAGTCCCAATTTAACTCAGAGTTAACACAGGTAAATCATTGGTGAGTGCCTTGAAGCTTTTAATAGTACAAAAGTGAAAGATACATAGTTTTTTGAGACTTTTTTTCATTGTCCTATATTTTAATTTTTTAATACAAAAACTTTATTTTCTGAAGATGCCAGAAAAAATTAAAGTTTTAAACCAATCTAAAAAAATCTTAACCAAGCTTATGGCCAGTTTCTCCAAACACTTTTAAATATTTATTGGGTTAATAAATCTTAAAATGGATTCTTTCAATTGCATCAACCACTTTCGGTTTTAAAAGGACCAATAAACTAAAGCCCTATTTTGTTCCAAATAAATTTTAATGGCGTCTTAAAAATGCAAGACAAAGAGAATGTTGAAATTTTTCGATTGTTATGCGAAGAGTGGTGAATAAAAATCCGGAAATGGAACCAAGTTTCCTCATTTTTAAAAAATCACCTCCCAATGTTGATGCAACTCATTTTGAGTTAAAATGCCATTTTATTATTCCATTAACTAAAACGCTTTTAAGTGTATTTTGGTGCAACTGGGCATTTAATTAACAAAACTTTCTGCTAACATTAGAGGGAGTTAATAGGCTCAATTTTTTGACAGGAAAAGTGAGAAATTTCAATGAGGAATTGCGCGGGTTCGTTTGCTCACCAGATAAGCTATGTAGATACGTTTGTATTGTATGAGTTTTTGAACGACCAAAACCGGATAAGTGGTCAAAAGACACACAAAATCATATTTGTAGTTATCGGTTTGCCACTCCTCCCTTGGATGCATGAGTATACTGGAAATTTTGATATACCTTCAATCAGATTTATTTCCCCGCTGCAGCCAAATTGTTGATCAGTTGAGTTTTAACATGGAATTACACCAACACTTAAGTATGCGAACCACAATAGTTGTGCACACGAACGCGAGCATTGTTTTTAGACAGGAGTTTGGTGCAAAAATTTCTATTAATTCCAAACATAATAAAAACAAACATTCCTGTGACGATATTTAGTTTTTTTTGGAGCGAGTTATTAGCGTTTAAGCAAACCTTACACGGTCAGTCAAACGACGGACGTCAGTCATCGTACATATATAATCTTCATCAGGCAAAATCAAATTTGGTTTGTTTTGATTTTTCACCAAACAAATGCATAAATACAGTCTTGATTTTACAATTACTATCTACATTAAAGATTGATGTCAAATGATTGACCGAATAGAGTTCGTTTTAAGACATAACGCTGGAACTGGTTTGGCATCTAAAATCCAATATTTCTTTAAAGTGAGTACTTTGGTAAGTTGCGTAAAATCAAGATTATTTATGGTCAACAACTTTTTTATCTCATAATGGCTGGCGGCTTAACAATTGCATTACAAGTTTCATTTTTGTCCATCAAAATAACAGTGTGGAAATTAGAACGTACGACAAACAATTCTTGAAGCCTCGTTTAGAGGATGTGTTCAGCATTCAATTAAATTATGTACTCAGAAGTAGTTAATCCTCCGATCATTGACGTATTAGGTATGGACCGCCAGTAGCCAAATTCACGCGTGTTCCAACATAACTAGGGGCGCCATCAACTGCTAGCAGGGAATCTGCGTAGCAGTGATATGATTTTTTTAATTAATTATTTACTATTGAAATATTTTGGTGGAAATTATTATCAAACTACTTTTATTTCACAAAACACATCCACTCCTTATGCCATGAGTTACTTACAGATGAATATATTATCGTTTTCATTTAAATTCTAATGGCGAAATTAGTACACGTATTTAACACTAAAAGATGATGGCGTTTTTAGGCTGTTTTTAGCTGGAACAACTTTTCTTGGCTGTTTGTATGAAAATTTCAACCGACTGGCGGTCCATATCTAGTACTTCAATGCCTCCGATAAAAGGCTGTGAGTGTTATTAGCCTCACCCTTTACCTCATCATTCTGGTATCTGGCATTTTGACGAATCAAAAATTGAAACAGGTTGACATTAAAGTTATGGTTTTTTTTATGAATAAACTTGGGTGACTGAACTAGGGATGCTCTGTTTCTAAATCATCGATATTATCATCGATGTCAACATCGAGAGTCAAACATCGATTCCCGATATTAAAAGCAGACAAAACATCGATATTACCCAACATTGATGTTTGGTTTTGTACCATTTGTTAATACTGATATAAAACATAGTGAAATTGCTTGACCGTTAACATGAGTATTAAGAAGGAAATAATATTTAATGTAAATTACAGCCACAGAACATTAAATGTCAGAATAACCATCGGAAACTGAAACACGTCCTACTAATATTGTTTTATCTTCCTTTGAGAAAAAAGGTTTTAAATTCGATGCAACAGAAAAAGGCTTCGAAGAAAATGGTTCATAAAAGACTGATTTGTTTGTGATACTGATGACTGATACCGACATCGATTATTCGATAATTTTCGTAGTTTAACTTCCTTGGAGAAAAAAGGTTGTAAAATCGATGCAACAGAAAAAGGCTTCGAAGGAAATGGTTCATAGAAGACTGATTTATTTGTGATATTCGCGAGTCAATATCGACTGATACCGACATCGATTATTCGATAATTTTCGTTTACTTTAACTTCGACGTTAAAACATTGATGACATCGGTAATCTTCGAAAATCAATGATCATCGAGCGTAGACTGAACTAGTAACTTAAAAACCGACTTTCTGCGAAGGATGAAACCTCGCTACCTCTTATCGGCTATAAATTTCTAACTATCGCGTGAAAGTCAATATACGACATTGTATCATATCTAACAATTTATATTAACAAAACGCAGATATGTAAATTATAAAGGACACTATAACGACGACTATATTTCCAACTTTCTTTTTGCTTTTGAGTTTTAAATCAAAATCATAAGCAATCCAAAAAAAAGTCAAACAGATCACCCAATCAGAAAGTCTTCCTCTTTCAAGAATATATAAAAAAAATTTATATGGACTGAGATGGAGTATGAAGTATGATATGGATTTTGAGCAATATGTGTATTATATGTGTACTAAAAAATGTACTTAAAAACCATCATTCTCTAATAGTTTTTTGTATTTTTTGTTTTGTAAAAAAAACATATATGTATGTTTAAAAATTTACAAAACACACATCATACACAACTTCATTTGCATTTTCTCTAAAAATAACTATTCATTCACACACTGGACACCTGGATATTAAACTTTTGCCACATTCTCAACAAAAAAAAAACTTCTTATTTTAGCCATAAAAAAATAAAAAGTCAACATTTAATTTTACTTCTTAAGCATGCATTAATCTTTTTAGCTTGTAACATTATATAACATCATTCACCATCTTTAATTGCAATATCATAATCGTGTTTTTTTTTATAATATAAACTTATTACTTTTCCTCTATACATAGTACAATATTATTCATAATATAATTTTTAATTTATTTAGCTTCGCTCAGTATAATTAACAAGTTATTTTTTAAACCTTTTCAATTATATTATTTTTTTCTATATTTGTTTCGTTTGCTCTTCTTTTTTTGTTGTTGTTTTTTTTTATTATTTGTAGTTAAATATTAAATTTAGTATTTATTTAATGGAAGACATTTTTTATACAAGTTTAAGACACAGAAACTTTTTTATTTTTTTTTCTTTAAATTATGAAAGTTGATTTTTTTAGAAAAGAAAAAATAGATATGTTGAATATTTTTGTTTTGTTTACCATTTACTTTAGTTAAAATATTTATATTTATTTTATAAATTAATGTGTCTCAAACAAAAATAGTTTTTTTAGTTTAAAATTTAACATACATCTATAAGAAATTGTTATTTTTTTTTACTTACATAGAATATAATACATTTTTTGTATATGCATATAAAAAGAAATAATAAATATATGTATATATTTTTTTATTTACACATAATATTGTATGCAAGTTTTGAAAACAAAAATCATAAATAAAATAACAAGAAGATTATAATTTTATACAAAAAGCTATGAATTATATTTTGTTGCTTTATCGATTACACTCATTTCTTTTTATTGTTTTTTTTATTTTAGTTTCAGTAATATTGCTATAATCTTTTTTGATATTTTTCTTATGGTTGTATTTTTTTTTTTTTTAAATTTGGTTAAACTTAGATTTTGTATTAATTTAAATATTATCGGTTGTTTTGATATGAAATTCAGTTGTATTTTTAGGTAAGTCTTTTTTGCTGAGTGTGTTTGTTTTTTTTTTTTGTTTAATTTTGTTTATTTATTTTTAAATTTATTTTAAAAGGAATTTTATTTAAAAGGAAAGGAAAGGAAAGTAAAAGATTTTATTAAATTTGTGCGCTTAAAAATCTAAATTTAACATCAAAATTAAAACATATAGATATGTTTGAAGAAATCACCTTTAAGGAAAATATACCATCAATATACTTAAACATTTTTCAAATCCTCATCATTTCATTATAAAGTTTTCCAAATACAAACTCATACTTTTACTTCAGCTAAATATTCTTTCAATAAACTGTCAAGACTTTCGTTTTGAAGTTGCTCCCATGTCCCATATGAAAACTAAGTGATCAAATTTATCAAATTAATTTTTCGGAACCTAAGTTGCTAAGATGTTACCGTAGAAAAAGTTGATGTTTGAATTCCATTAAATAAGACCCTGCACACTCAAGTCAACTGTTTTGCAACGCAACCATTTGATACCTTGCTCATGTGGTTAGTAGTTGATGATTTAGAATCAATACCGAACAAAAAGTATAAACTTACGGTTCACCACTCTGAATAAAATCAAGCTTGCAAATTGAATTCTGAGGACCATATAGTCGTTTGTTTTCCATGCAAACTTTTTGAAATATTTTACGTGAATTGTAGCGGAGAGGCAGACAAGCGTTAGCTGAAATTCGTAAAGGTACTTTAGACGCAGAAGAAGTTTGTAACAAGTCTTAAAATGATAATTCTGCAATCATTCTTATCGCTGATGTACGATTTAAGTTGTATGATTACCTGCATTTACTTTTAGCCTTATTGTAAAGTTCGCCCAAGTGAAATTCCACCTGGAATTTAACTTTCCGCCTATTGTTAATTTCTCCTGAAAAATGTTTTAAAAATTCCACCTTTTATTTTCACTTATTTTTCTGACTCCAACGAATGAAAGAGTTGTGAAATAAATAAAATCAATAACGTGTTTTTCGTTTCAACATGAGATTGTAAATGGACGAGCAACACTTTTTCAAAAAGGAGTCTGATGATTGGTGGTGGCGGCCATGAAATAGCTATAACTCCAGCCTAAAATAGTGTTGGTGTACACAGGTTGTTGTTGTCTAATTCGACCACTTCTCAATGTAAAATCACTTAAGTTGTCAGACTCTACAGTCATTGTAAAACGGGTTGCATTTTACTCATTTATGTGTACACAACAATATACACAACAATAGGGCCCCACGTTGGGCGCCATTTTTACCTTTGGGTCAACAAGACTGAAATCCCTTACAAGGTGTATATCCCTTAAAATTGGTATCAATCCAATCAATTTCTGTTTTCCATCGTTCTATCTAAGGTATCTTTAAACAAAATGATGGTATGCACTGGGAAAAAATAAAATCGAAATGAAATAAATTAAAGAAATTTGGATGAAAAACTTTACTGCCATTTCAGAATCTCTCTGGTATTAAGCAATGTTTTATTAACTCTTCTGCTCATCTAGTTTTTTTTTTTCATTATGAGTATACAAAATTTATTTGCAATGATAACACCATGACAGTACCTCCACAATATTAAAATATATTATTAGAAATATTACAAATATTTAGTTTTCCAAAGAAGACAGCAAATTTAGAGATATTAGTATTTTTTCCCGTCTTTTACCTGCAGCTATTTTGATAGCGAAACATTCACTTTCCCTTTCTTTTGCCAGGAATGTTCTTTATTTTATGTACACAAGAAAGGCAACATAATCAAAATATTTCTCCTGTCTCGCATTAAACAAATTGGTCCATCGAGACAAATCACAAATTAAATAGATATGACAAACTCTATTTAATTTTATTTAATAATTTACAAAAACATTAAAGAGTTCTTCAAAACAGTTGGCATACATTTTCAATTAATTAAATTCTGAAAACGTCTGAACAGATAAAGAGCAACCAATCTACTTTTTCAATTTTCATAAGCCTCTTAAACCCGTACTTAAATTTTTCTTTTACTAAAAAATCTTCACTAAAACCCAATTCAATAAACAAAATCTCTTCCCGTTTATGGTTTTTATAAATTCCTTAAAAGTGTCAACTTAACTTAAGTAATTAATCAGCCAAAAACTTAAATTAAAAAGTGATAAAATTTTAACATTTAATAACATGACACAAAGAGTGCAAATATGCCTACACAAAAAAAATTTATATTTGATTTAAAAGTTAGCTTTAATAAAATTTTGTTTTTTTTTTATTTTATTATTAAAATCCTTACCCGTTTACAAGTATAAAAAACATTTTCAAAATGTAATTTATATAATATACATATATATACATGTATATATATTTTTAATTTTTCTAAATAAATTTAGTTCTTAAGACCTATACTTTTTGTAAATTATATTTTAAACTAAAAAAGATTTTCAATAGAATAATATTTATAAATTTATATATACATGAATTTTTTTAACACACTTTTAACTATTTTCTTTATTTTTTTTTTATTTTATATTCACTCGCGCACATTTATAATGTTTATTATTTATGTTAATGAGTACTTATATAAAAATAAAATAAAATTAAATTAACTATTTGTATAAATGACTAACATACAGGTATTTTTAATTTTTTTTTTTTTTAAATTTAAATCAAACTTATTATATTAAATAATTTAAATACTATATTTTTTTAATTTTATAAATAAAATTATAATTATTGTCTATAAAATTAACAATTTGTTTTTTTTTTTCTTTAATTTAATATATTTTGTTTTTAATTAAATCTATACATGAAATACTTAATATTTTACAAGAAAATATTTTAACGAATTGAAAATAAAAACAACTAAAAATTATCTAATTTTATGTTTCTATGAAATTCGTAGGTACATTTCAACGAGAACAATGTTTAATATAGTTTCTCATTGTTTTTTTTTTATTTATATTTAAATTAGTAATTAATGATAAAAATCATTAAAAATATATTGAAAACAAAAAAATGTTTAATAAATTAACAATATAAATATTTTAGTTAGTCTTAAATTTAAATAAGGTTACGCAATTTTATAAATTTAAATTAATTGAAAACACTTTAATATCACGCATGTGTAAGAATATAAGTCATCAGCAGGATGATCAAATGAGAGACGATAATGGACGATGGCGTTATGTATAACACGGCACTTCGTCCACATTGTTGAATTTCAATTTCTTCCGGATGGTAATTTATGCATTTTTTAGGTCGTCGACGTTTTTGTGTTTCTTGGGTTTGGCGGCGTGTACTGCAGGCTCCTGAAAAAAATATAAAAATAAATACAATTATAAATATGAATATAATTCTCTGGAAGGTGGATTAACAACTTCATTGTCTAATGTATCATATTTGATTCGCAGTACAGCATGTGTGTATACCTGGTTTTTAGCTGTAGGTCTTGTACGCCATATATGAATATGATACATGGGCGCTGAAAACCAGGTACAAATGATGTGCTGTGAATCAAACATGAAACATTGGACATAACAGCGAAATTGTGTTTTAAATGCAATTCATACAAAATTATTTATAATTCAATTTCCTTTTTGTTTGTAGAGAACTTTTTTGATATTGACATCAATACTTTATTCTAAATCTAAATTCTAGACGTATGGGGGTAATTTTGTTTGTGGACAGTGCAGTTTATGCTGTGCGCGTATAGCAGTGCGAACGTCAAAATGGTCTCCTCTTCAGCCCAAGCCTTGCTAACTCACTTTCAACCGGTGTCTCCTGAATGGCTAGAATTTAAACTCGAGATAGAGTTTGAACCCTTTAAGTTTGAAAGGTAACTAACGGAAAGAGGGAAACTTTTATCGGGATGGAAGATCTCCTAGGTTTTCCGTAGTGCCCATAGATTCCGTCAGACGGGATAAATGAACCATCAACTAGATTTATAACATTGCAATTGATTTAACTCCGAACTTTCCAACGTCAATCTTGTTGCACAGAAAAACAGGAAGCTAAACTTAAGGACATGAGAAAAAGTTACAATTATGAATTACCAAATAAACCAATCGAATGTGATGATAACAGACTCCAGTCCCGTCCACTACAACTTGACTAAGTTAAGAAACCAATTAAAGATCTCAAACATAATAGAGTTGCTGGAGTTGATTTATTCCAGACCAAACTGTTTAAAGCCAGCGGATATGATTTGGTAAGGAGCATGCACCAACTCATCAAATAAGAGTGCACCATGCTCGATGAATGGAAAACAAAGCTGGCCAAACACGATGGAGCCAATTGGCTTGGAGCCATTTGGACCGAGGCCAAAATGACTCCAGTCTAAAGGAAGTTTAATTTATTTGAATAACAATAATTAAGCTCAAAGATTTTGATATCGTTTCATTTGATTGGTTAATCATTCTGACATATTTTACAACATAAAAATTGCATATATGTGGAAACAACCTTTCTCCAATAATCTTTGAACAGTATATAACCCTTTTTGAAGAATTTAAAAATCTTTCAAAAGCCTTATACTCCAACTATGTTAACGAATGAATGGGAATCTTTTTAGAACAGGACCCTAAAAGCTTTTGGCATTTTGTTAACTCGAAAAAAAATTCGGATGGCTTCCCAGCAAGTTTTATACATATGTAAGTGTTGATAAATATTTTTTTAAAGACGTGAACACCTACCCGCAAGTAAGTTTTAACACTATTCCTGTGGAACAAGATAGGGTCTTACATTTCTTGTCTTTATTAAATGACGATTGCTCCTATGGCCCCGCCGGTATAGCCCCAATTGTTCTGAAAAAGTGTAGTCGTGTATTAGTGCAGCCCTTGCTATTATTATTTAAGCTTTCGTTAAAGTCTGGGAAATTTCCGTCATTCTGGAAGAAATCATTTCTCACTTCTGTTTTTAAAAAAGGTGACAAATTTGACATCAAGGAACTATAGAGTTATTTCTAAATTGTTTTGTATCCCTAAGCTTTTTGAACAGGTTGTATGTGAAAGCCTTTTATTCCTTGGTTAGAGCACTATATGTAAACAGCAACACGGTTTCGTGCAGAAAAGGTCTACTGTTACAAACCTTCTTACCTTTTTACATAATTGTTCAAATGCAATTGAAAGTGATTCTGAAGTTGATTGCATATGCACAGATTTTTCCAAAGCATTTCACCAACTCAGCCATAATATTATTGTTTTTAAACTGCAAACATACGGATTCCCTACTCCTTTTATATCCTGGATCAAATCCTACCTAGAAAATAAAACTTACCAAGTTAACTTTAGAAATTCCCTTTCTAATACTTTCGTTGCCCATTTAGGCCTGGTGTACGCCTGAATGGGCAACGAAAGTATTAGAAAGGGAATTTCTAAAGCCATTTGGGTCCATTCTTATTTATACTTGCTATAAATGACGTTTCTTCTTGTATACGCTTTAGTGAGATTCTCATATTTGCAGATGCTATGAAAATTTATAAATCAATCAAATCTCCCAATGATCTTGATGGTTTCAGTATTTGGTGTAATAAAAATGGCAAACTATTACTTTCTCAAAGAAAAAAGTTCCAAGTGATTTTGAATATTGTATAACACAAAATAAAATTAGTCGTATTTTTAGTTTAAGGGACTTAGAAGTTAATTTCAGTGCTAATCTGGAATTTTCTGAACATGTTAATTTTATTGTAAAAGAGGCAAACTCTATGCTTGGATTCATAAAACGGTCGGCAAAGGAATTTAACAATCCATACGTTACCCTCTCTTTATATAACTGTTAGGCCGCATCTTGAGTATGCCTCACAAGTATGGACCCCTTTCTATGAAATCCATAAGAAACGTATTGAATCAGTCCAGCATAATTTTATTCGCTTTGCTCTTAAAGGTCTTCCATGTGCTGATCCTTATAACCTGCCACCATATGAGCATCGGATAAGGCTTTGCAGATACAATCCATAGATCAACGTAGAGTAAACTATGACTTAATTTTCCTCCATCAACTTATCTCTGGACAAATTGATTCGTCGGACCTGTGAGCCTCAATTGGTTTTAACTACCGCGGACGGTCGTACCACCTTCGAAGTTCTGAGCTTTTTAATATTGCACATCACAGAACCAATTATGGCATGCATGATCCTCTCACGCGGATGAGTAAGTTATATAACTTGAATGGGCGTGTGTTGGATTTTAATTTAAATAAAAGTAATTTAAAAACTATCTTCAGAACCAGTGCTCCACGATCCTAAATGTTTCTGTGTCATTTTGTTTAATTTTGACTTTATATGTTTTCATGTTTTCAATTAACACCTGCACTAAGTGATGAGCCAGTGGAACACATTATATGTGTTGGCAGATCTTCTTTCATCTGCTGATGCTTGCTTAAAGCTCCATTTTAATAAGATCTGATAGTGTAAAAAAAACACGTAGAAATTTCCCCTCATTTGAGCTTACATTTTTAGATACAGCTCTTTGGATTTTCAACTTTACAGAAATCTGACCGAGCCTGCGAAGCCACTTGAAGCCATCTTCAAGTGGCTTCAAGTGGCACAATGGTAAATTTGGCTTCATTACTTCAGCTGTATAGCCATCTTAAGAATGCTTTTTACGAATTCGTTCTTAAGAAATATTCGGTAAGGTAAGACTTGTGTAAGTGTAGTAATTTTAGAGTATGCAAAAGTATGCAGGTGCAGGTTTGTCTTCAAGAATCAAAAAGGAATGAAACGAAATAGGAAAATAACGAACAACAGAAAGAGAAACGGTAAAAATCACAGGAAATTTGAAGCGAGGCTCACCCGTCAGAGAACGAATTCAACATCAATAAAGGATTCAGGCATAGAGATACTTCTCACACTAACAACGTTTGTTTTTGGAAGACATTATGTCAAACTCGAGAGTTGATTTTAGTGGCTACATCTTTTAAAGGTCGATACAAGCATATGCCGATGACATTGATATCAAAAGGAAAACAAGGCAAACTGTCCATAATGCGTTCCTCAGCATTCGAATATAAGCAATTTAAGTGGGTGTGGTATCAAATTAAGGTAAAACAAAGTATTTGTGTCATCAAGGAGTTCTACACCGAAATCTACATCTCATTGATTTGTAAACAATGCCCTTGTTTGCAACTTGCGATACCGATGCAGGGACATAACTCCTCGGGACAAGAATTTTGGACGTATGTCCTGAGGAGGTATGTCCCTGCGCCGCGATACCACCTCGAGCTCATTGGAATCTTTGAACCTCCCCACGACAGGTGAGACACTAAGATCCATTTACTCAAACGATACTTAAGCATCTATGTTCTACATAAATCCTTAAATAGTACCTTTTTCTTTGCATAAACTGTCACTTAAGGATTTATGTAGAACATAGATGCTTATAGGTATCGTTTATGCAAACGGGGGGATACGATGGCTAATCAGAAGAAGATCTTAAAAAATGGTATACAAAACAGGAGGGGGCACGTACAAGTTAGCACTGTCTGGAGTCATTACGGTTGAGGGACTGGTTCACCGCATGTACTGAACGTAAAATAAAAACAAAATGACCGTGAGCTCCTGGTATACTCTTTAATCTAAATAATAAGAGTAAAAAACTCATTTGTTCATTAATAGGTAGATAGGTAGGTAGGAATGGCGGCTATTCAACTAGAATAAAACCCTATTAGCGCTTGGTGCGCCGTTTTGATACCAAAAACTCATGAGACCTATCATTATGTGGAGGTTGGGATATTGTATTGAGGTTTGGAATTGTGTTGGGAGGTGATCCCTTTATTACCATTTACCATAGAGAAAAAAGAGATCCTCGGGTACCTCAGCCAAGGGAACTGGCCCATACCCCCCACCAGGCTTTATGCCAGGCTGTTAGCTCCGCGATGTCTGTCTTCGCCAAAAACCTAAACAGGCAGAGTGCTGGGTGGCTTAGGGTGGAACCAGTTTCCTCGTGAGATCGATTCGGTTTAGGGAAAGACATGAAGTCCGCCGTAGACACAACCCGCCTACACGGCTAAAGAAGTGGTTCCTGCGGGAATCATGTGCTTCTCTTGATCCATCTTATCTACACATAGAAGAAGTGAGATATTGATATGGTTTGTTACGTTTATAGCCATTTGGTTGCATTCAAAAAGCCAATGAGGTTACTTATGCTCACTTTGGACATTCCTACTGACCGAAAATTCCATTTAAGAATACAAAAAAATTATTTCAAAAACAAGGAACCTAATTTAATGAACTTACCAATAACACCACCCTCTTCCAGTGGTTCAATATTTAGTTGTTTTGAGCCGCACGGACACAACGTATCGACAACTAACAGTATCAAATTGCTGTGTGGAATTTTTTGAATACTAAATGGACGTTCACATCCTGATACATGACAATTCGTCAGTTTACCCTATAAATAAAAGTTCAAATGGAATGAGTCCTTGAAGAAAATCTTATCTACAAACCTTCAGTGGATTATTTTGTCCATTTTGATTTAGCTTTTCTGGTTGAAGGACAAAAAGATCGGTCTTCAGATCACACCTCCTGGCGTGCTGGGCATCTGGAGATGCTCGAGGACCTGTATGTGGCTTATGTGGTTTTGGTGGTGGAGTCGCTTGTTCCTATAAAAATAAAAAAAAATACGCTTTCATTATTAAAATCCAAAGAAATGTTATATGCAAGCTCACAACATCAGGAGTAGTGAATAATTCGTCCATTTCCTCGTCAACGGGTGAGTAATCATCATCAAATGGTTCATAATCATCGGTGTATGTTGGTTCTTCAAAAACTTCGTCCTTATATGAATAATCGTCTTGCGGCCAAGCTCGAATTGGACTTGGTAATAATGTCAGCCACGCCGTGCTCAAGGATACAACATAATTCATCAAACATGTAGCTATACGATGTGGTCGAGCAATTCCTCCTGCTGCTGTATAAGGATTGTCTGCGTCTGAACATATACCTTGATAATCGTTTATTGTAACTCTTTTGTAAATGCGATCCTGGACTAATGAATCCATGATAGTTCCATCAATTTGTCCAAAGAATTTTCCTGTGTGTTCATTTTCCTCTGATATTAAAACAAAGCCGCTATTGTCAAGAACATAACAATCCAAGTTGTCTGAAGCGCAAGTCCGTTTGCATCCTGTTGTTCCCGTGCACTGTAAATATAAATTATTTTAAGCTACTTAAATTAATCTTTGATTTTACTCAGCTTTACCGCTGAGGTAATGTTAATAAAATGTTTCGATAAGGACTCATGTTGAAACTGGAGACCAACAACTGCCGCTGGAGCTTTATGTCCACGATGCTCCACAAATACCGCATGAGTAGCTGTTACCAGAGTCAAATTCATTTTGCCTGAATGTCCCGAATCAAAGGGTACACTGTACACAAAACTATCCTGTTCAACTGTATGTTGATCTATGGCTCGTTTATACCAAGAAGTATCCATTGCACGCGTGTTGTCTTCGCTAAAATGACTGCAAGTGGTAGTTAAAATGTTTTCATTAGACAAAACTCGATTTGAAGGAGTAATTAATTTTTTTACGGTTCAGGGGAGTCCTCAGGACGTTTTACATGGTCAATCCATCTAAAAAGTCCAGATCGAGTAGCCACAAATGAAGTTGCAACTCCGAATTTCTGAAATCCTTGCCTGAAAGAGGATATTTATTAACATTAGTTTATTTAGTTAAGACACTTTTTTGAGTCGATTAGAATGATGGGTGCTCAAGCTGTAAGGGAATAAATGCATTTACCTTTATTAAGCAAGCTATATAGAAGACAATATAATACCGAGCAAACTTTTTAACGGGATTTGAAAAGGCTAAAATTATCTTGTGTGATATTAAGTAACATCCTAGTCTTAAATCCATCCTCGTAGTTTTCTACCGATATCGACCTTTACTTGATTTGGTTTAGTTTAGAGTTTTGAGCGGGCCATTTCAGCTAATGTTTTTTTTCTTGTGAAAATTAAGGACATGGGTCTTATCAAGGATCATTATGTACAATGCTGGCAAAACACTATTGCGTTCATAAAAATGTTCTTCAAAGAATTATTACCACAAAAATCTTTGAAACTCAAAAACCAACAAAAAAATTGGTCATATGCTCTAAATCATAGTCGTTTGGTCGTCATCGCTATTTAAAAAAAAAAAATTCCGCCAAATATGATCGCGCTTTTGACAATTCAGGACCCTAAAGAGGGTGAATTTTTATCAGAAACTAAGTGTTTTAGAGAAAAAGGTGTCTCAATAAAATTTGTTTGCCTTTATAAAGTTAGTATGAACATAAAGCTTTACATAAGCAAAATCGGGCCACTGAGTACGTAGATATCCTTAAACAAAAACTCGTTCTATTTGGCAACCAAACGACCATTATTACAATGTTACCAATATTTTTTATACAACTAGCTATTAAGTGCTTTAAAAAGTCCCATGACAAAACCTAGGCTACATTATAACTGACTTAATTCCCACTGGGTCTTAATTCCTACTATAAAAGGAAACAACACCCTTGGGCATTATTTCCTTTTCAAATTAGCAATTAGACCCGCCACAAAAAAGTAATAAGACCCGCAGTACGTGCACCCACCCAAACTTGCACCCACCCAAAATTCTATAGTGAGCCAGCCAGGGGGGTTGCAGTGAGGCAGCATGCCCCCCTCTTACCAATCTCAACGGTTGGGAAATAACACCCGCGGATTGTCATTTTGGGAAGGAATTGATGCCTGTGGACGTTGTTTCAAAGTGGGAATTAAGACCCGTGGGCCTTAAATCCGCGGCCGTTATTTCACTGCACCACCTAAACTATTAGGCAATGGACCAAATTAATTTGCTCAAAATATTTAAAAAGAAAAACAAGCAATCACACAATTGAATGTAAAAAAATAACTTTCATCTTTTGGCGGACGCAATGATTTATTCCATATTTTGCTTTTTTTGTCTCCAAGTTGTGTATTGAATATGTATATTTGTTTAATTTTAAATGAAAATAAAATGAAATAAATGTTTGACTATATATTTATTTTATTAATTTAAAATTTAAAAAAAAAATTAAAAAAACTAAGTTTTACAACTTTAATATAAATTAAATTTATGTATAGGTATCACGACCCGTTTCGGAGTGTTACTCCATCTTCGGGCTAACTACTTTTAATTCACACGGTTTGCAATTCTCTTGCACATTTACATGTTTTTAATCATTTTCACGTTTGCAAGTTCCTATAATTTAAATCTGGAATATTACCATTCAACATATTATATTTTAGTTTATTTCTTCCAAAGCCAAGCAGTAGAGTTTAAAAAACGGGTTCACCATAATTACTTGCAAATATCTGGGGCGCTTGCAAATGCTTGCAATAGGTGTTCACACGATATTCAACTAAAAAAAACTGCAAATTAAGAAGTACAAAGTTCGTCAAATATGCAAATATTTGCATCTTTTGTATTTTTTTTTTTTTTTTTTTTTAATAAACATCCGATGCGTGTGTTCGAAATTATTTTCCTAATAAAAATCTTCACCGATTTTAATGAAATTGTGTGCGACTTAAGAGGTACTCTAGGCTTAAATAGAATGATTTCTTAGCTATTGTTTGAAACGGTCGGTGGCGATCTGAGTTCCGCGGCCGCTGGTAAAGTATCGTATCTTTATAACTTTCAAACTAAATTGGATTAGAGAAAAAAGTAATTTTTTTGTCGGTTTAACTTTGTTAAAAATTCAGTATTTCCAATAAGAGGTGTTATTTTGATATTCAAAGAAAAATGGCATTTTTTGAGATAAATGATCGGATGTTTATTTCATTATAAAGAGGAAGGTATGCCGTAACGACCACGCTTACAGGACCATATCCTTTTCATGAAATTTTCCATAACCAAATCGCAAAGTGGCTGCCCTATGTCCTCGATAGCCTCACGAATTCTATCTTTGAGGTCTTGAATCGACGCTGGCCTGTTGGCGTAGATCCTTTGGGGCCACGTGAAAGATAAGGTCTACTCCAACAGCCCAGCGTCGTTTCAAGACCTCAAAGATGGAATTCGTGAGGCTATCGAGGACATAGGGCAGCCACTTTGCGATTTGGTTATGAAACACCTCTTATTGGAAAACCCTTTAGATTATTTTAAAAATCGTTGTCACCCAAATTAAAGATCTTCTTGTATTGAAGCTTATTGCTTATTTGTATGTGTTATTATATCTCGACCGTAGATCTTTATTTCTCTTAAGAATTATTATTGTTACACATCCTGATTCCACTTGTACGGAACCATACGACTTATTGACTTTCAAGAATTTATTAAGTTTTGGTGAACTTTTCGTTTGTGTTTGCATAAATGAAAGTTGTGTTATAATGTTAAATATCTATACACCTCTTGGGGAACCAATATTTATTGACTTACACCCGCTGAATAAATCCATTTGTGTATATTGTAAGTTCCTTAGGTATCGGGAGGAGCTACGCTTTTCTACCGAATTTGTTTGTGTCAGATGACCTCTTTATTTTGGAATTTGCAATTGTCACAATTTCGTTAAAGGCAGTAGGTGAACTTTTGGATTTGAGTCCATTTGCATAATTTTGGACTGAACCCTAATTTAAAATTTTGATAACTGATGGTCTATGTCTGAGGCTTAAATTATTACTGTTGTTTTTGGATTTGTTATTTCCTTCATACCGATTTTTTTTTTTAATCAGGAGTTTGTCAGTGTGAACGTGGTACACAAGTAAATTCCAGCAGAATCTGCGTCAATTGTACTACATTTTTTTCCGAAATGATTCTAAAAGGATGTAAGTATACAAGATCTTATCTTGAAAGGTTCGGCGCTTTTGTAACAAATTTACCAGGTAATAATTAAAGTGATTTGAATTAAGATATTAATTAAGAAAATTATCGGGAACAAATAAAAGAATACATCAGCAATGACAAACTATTTATATATACATAGATATACTTATTCTATATGTACATTCATAATTATTATACACTTGACCAGGGACCAGGGACTCAATTTCAGAAAATAATTTTGACTAGTTTTTTTTATCTTAATTGACGCACCGAACAATAGCAAATACAGTAGTTGTTCATATAAGTGGTTAATGGAAAACACATATCGCTTTAATATTACAATACTGTCGTAACTCAAAATTAGATTTTTTTTTTAAATTAAAAGTAAAAAAATAAAATTAAATTTTATTTTATCTCAAATTTTTTTTCAGAGCCAACGAAAAATTGATTATTCACTTTCTGTTCTAGATTTAAAAAATATTTACATTTGATCGCGCAAGTAAATAAAAATAAAGATTTATGAAGTTACCTCAATTTTTTTTAAATTTTTATTTACGACAGTATTGTAACATTAGTGCGATATTTGGATTTGATACAAGCAAAAAGAAGTTATACACAACACCTGAAAAACTCGGAATTATTGTTATCTACTGCTTATTTTACCAATTGCAATTACTTTGGCGCCGCCTTGAGCCCCTGAGTAATTGGCAAGAACCTAATAAGTACTGCTTATTTACATCGAGCTTATAAGAAAATGAATTCAATATGAAACCAAATACCGTTACCATGATAATATAAATGACATCCAGCAGCTATTGCTATTTTGAATTAAAATAATTTTATAAAAAAATAGTTTACCTTTTTAAAATCGCCATTAATGTGGCGATTGGACTGTTTTTTTTTTTTAATTATTTTTTTTTTTGTTCACGCATAAAATAAAATAAAAAGGTGCAAGTCATTTCATAAATATTAAATTATAATTATTATTTTGGATAAATTGTATTTGTTTTTTTTATAATTAACAGGGAGAAAATTGTAAAATAAAGTTTAAGTTATTTGTAGATTGCGATGAAAAAAATTGAAAAGAAGGGAAAAGAAAATTGTAAATGTGCTATAGTGCGTACATTTTATAAAAAAAAATTATTAAAATTCAGAAAAAAATGTGCAATGTGTGCCTTAAAAATATTTTGCTTGTGAAAATGAACTTCATCGAACTTTTGGTACTATTAATATTATGGTAAATTTGAGGCCTAAATAGTGTTCACGTTTCTTAGCTGTCAGTTTTCTTTGCGATGATCAACTTCAATCTCAAAATTATTTTGTATGAAAGTAAAAATTAGTGATTGGCTATTATTATTAGTAAAAAAAATTGCAACGTTTCTTGTGTTGTGTTTCGCTAATGAATTTAAATAATTTAACGGACCCTCAACAAAAATGTTAGTGCATGCACCAACTTATCATGAAAATATGATTAGAGAGTATGATGCGCGAGTAAAATGAAACCTCAAAACCAACACCTTATTATTCGTTATTCGTAGATAGTTGTTTTCACCAACTATAGAAAAATAAGTCTCTTGAACTTTAATATTGCATACCCGAACATATCTGTCTTATTGTGTGTGTCTTGAACAATAAATGGAAAACCTTATCGGTGCCTTGTCAGTTTGTTTTTAATCAAGAAAAACCCAAAATATAGTGAATATCCTCATTTTATAACAGACACTGAAAAATACCCAAGAGTACGATTTAAATACATACACGAGTTCCATCCACAAGAAACTAATACAGCTATACAGAACAAGATGAACCTGGACTAAGGTCGTAAAACCTCACCGAGACCTTTGATGTCAATAAAGGTTTACTAAGATGTGCTCTGCATACATGCAACTCGCGTCGTACAACTGATGTCTCACTTCACAAAAATTCTACTCGCTTGAATTGAGGCGTCCTCAATTGAGGACCTGTGTAATCACGAGAGTACTCACCACGCCAGACTCCAATTTCCCAGTCTGAACACGTTCTATGCCAATGACATTTTGAAAACATTGGAAGGATCAAACACTGTTATTGGTAATAATTTGATCTGCTAATGATGCATTCAAGCCCACCTTGAACCTTAAAGTGGGTCTTTTGGTTAGAAAAAAGAATTTTTTTTTGTCAAGAAATCCCATACTTAAGGGAAGTTTCGTTTTAAACATTGGACAATTGTAGCATCGAAGTAGTTTAAGACTTAACCTCTCTCAACTGTTAACCTCTTCGCTCTACTCTAACTTGTAATAACGCTTCCAGCTTTGAAATCAAGTTTCCTCTGAGTATGGCCCTTCGTCCACTTGAACACCGCAATATATAAAAGGGGCTTAATGAAAGTTGCGTGTATTTTATCGGATTGGATTTGCTTGAGAGTTGCGTGGCGTTGCTCAAATGAACATAGAACCTAGGAAAGCAATTGAGTGACAAAAATCTCACTAGAAGACTAAAACAACTATCTGAAACCCCGATCTTCCCAATCCTTCTCTATGGTTGCTATAGACGTAGAATAATCTGATTGAAAGAATCACCTGTCTTCATCAAAGAGCATGAGTGTCTACTAAAAAACGTTCTTATATCCGTTATTGAATGTAGTGCTTATAAAAAAACATAATGCTTACCTTCCCGAAGACTCATGAGCTAGGACCAGTGCCGGATTAAACTTATAGCGTGGGACCTGTAGCAAATTCTATCAAGGGGCCCTTGGATTGTTTTAGGTTATCAAATTTATGGTATTCAATAAAACAAAACTGTTACAAACAAACTTTCTTTGATTTAATTTGAGCAAATTTATAAATAATACCGTTAATATCAACTCTCGGAGTAAATCATATTCAATGTTCATTAAAGTGAGATGATGCAGACGGCAGGATGACATAAGGTTTTTTGGGTTAGTGAGGTAAGCAGGGAAACGTTGCCCTTGCAACCCCTCTGCCAGGGTCACTAAATAATCATTTCGCATTTTTAATTTCGCCATTTTCATTTAGTTTTTTGATTGATTACCTTTTTAAAATTAAGAAATTTTTTACTTGGCATTGTGTCGTTTTGCATTTTTTACTATATGCATTCTTTGTTTCAGAATTGAAATGTCAAAAGAATTGAATGCCAAATAAAAAAAGCTGAGCAATAAATTTCCAAACAAAAAATAACAAAGGAACAAATTTTTCAAGTGAATTTTGCGAAATGTTTGAAAGGGTTTTGAGGCTAATCCGGCACTGGCAAGGACAATAAAATAAAAAAAAATTAAGCTTTCATCGCATTCACTACAGCACCAACCACTAAGGAGAAACAAGCTATATATTCTGTGTCGCATAAAAAACAGAAGTGCAACGGAAGAAGCTGCAAAAAGTGCGATTGCAAATCCTTTATAGAGTAACTGCTTAGGTGTCAAAACTCCAAGAAATGTATATTATTAATTCTAAGAACCTTTTTTCAATTGTTTGTTGAGGTAAAAAGAGAATAAATATATTTCGTGGCACCCGAATAACCACGGCCTAGTAACTTACATTCTTAATCAATGCTTTTGTGTGCGTTGTTAGTTCTATAGGATTAGAGGTGACCTTCAATTTTTCATCGAATCCGAACGACTAAGGTGAGATGCACTTTCCATGACCATGATAGGTACTCTTGGAAGATTTGTCATTTCCTCGCAAGAGGTGTGTCCAGGGTACGAACCCAGACTTCCGGCGTGATAGTCCCACACACTAACAACCACGCCACGGGGCACTATTTTGTTGATGTAAGGACCAGTTCAAAAAGAGGAAATATTAATTTGCTGAAATTTAATACCGTTGTACTCGTTTGTAATGCGGATCATTTATTTGATAAGCTGTTCGTAGCAAAAAAAAAAAAAGAAATCGCATGAACTGAAACGTTTTTAAGGTTATATAATGAGCGCCAAAAAACTTTGAGTGAAATTGTGCGCCATGTGGGTCTGGAACCTTCCTCAAGAAAGAAAACTTGTGCATTGTTATATTAACAGAATGAGATCTAGAGCTTAAAGCATCACTATATAAACCAGGTTTCGTTTGTGTGCCTGTAAGGACTTCAGTAAGTTAGTAAATGGAATAAGACAAGGACGCGTCCTTTTAGCTCATCATTTTTTAATTAGAAGATCTTGACATTGAAGATTTCTACCAACATTGTGAAATTTCATAAGTTATTAAGTAGGATATACTCTACATTTTGTCCTTAATATACCAAAGTTCGATGAAGATTACAAAATTCACATCACTCTTTAAACTTAAATATTTGTCTTACACGTATTGATCATTATATGCTTTCAATTTTTCCCACCCACACTTACTGTTTGTCCTCCTTGCCATTAGATGGCGTTGTAGAATTTCTTTCTAAGCCATCTGTTACCATTGCATCTCTTACCAAACTTTGAATTAAGGTTCGATCGCAAAAATATGGTTCCGCTTTACGAGAACCTTGTCCATTCAAATGTTGACCAAAATGGCCACTAACAGGTGTTGCGCCATGCATACTGTGATGTGGTTGAGGAGATTTTGGACGAACCTTTAAAAAATATATGTTAAAACTATTTTAACTTGTTGATTGATTTTGAGGTAAGATAACTTACGGACATCCATTTCCAACCGGGCCTACCAGCACGCGCCAAAAAATGCAACACTTGTTCTTCAGGCGTGGAAAAGCTAGGCTCTTGCTCACGCGAGGAAGTCATTTCACCGGAACTCTCACGTTCCTTTTCCAAATCACTGACACTATTGTACTCGCAGTACACCCAATCAGGATGAACTCGCCAGTTGTCTCCTTTGAAATATTCAGTCACTAAATCGGAATAAATATAATTCTGAATTTTATTTGTATGGTGATGACAGCAAAATCACTTACCATTTTTACGTGAGTGCCTTATTTCTTGCTGGGAGACTAACTCATGGCTACCATATTTTTCTGGGAGTACAACGGCCAACGTGAATGGAGTATCTTCGATTGGACCATAGAAATATCTAAAGGAAAACCCATAAAATTATGTTTGGAAGATAAGTTGAAGATATCTAACCTTTGAGTCCTCGATGATACTCTTTTCATTCCATCGAAATGATTTAGGATGGTAAACTCAGTTTCACCTTCCTTTGGCATAACCATATCACTTCGCATCTAAAAATTAAATCAATCAATCAATCTTCAAAATTGAAATCACAATCTTTCCTTAACTTACATCATAGAGCAAATTTTTATTCATCTCAACAATTTCGTGCTCATTGCCCATTTCAGTTTCCGGCAGCTCCAACTCCGTTATATCAACCGATGTATATTTTGGCTTTAAGTGATCGATATACTGATTACCATCACCGATTGGCCTTAGGTCTGGATGATACAGCACCCTTCCATTATTATCCACGATAAACGAATAACCATTCGGTCCCAACTTGTGTTGTGGTATCATCTTTCGAATTTCTTCAATGGGAACATCAGTCCCCACGACTCCTAACAAATTCGCCACCCTCACCGAATGGTTACGTCTATCGAAGACCGGAGTTGAAACTGTCGTCACATAACGTCGCTGGAATTCGCTATCTCGACCAAGACCACCTGATTTGCCACCCATGTAGACGGGACTCCAATGGACAGGATGGTCAGCTTGGTACATTATCATAGGACGGGCCATAACAAGGGCATAGTCAATAACCTTTTCACGAGCTTCTTCTATGGAATTTATTTGAGCGAAGAAACCTTTATTTGAACAGGCCATTTCGTGGAGGTTGCTTCGAAAGCTGGATTCATCGCCAATAAGGTAGGTGAAGATCCGGACAGGCATATGGGGCCAGTTATATTGTTTGATCGTTTCCTTATGACTCTCCGTAGTGCCTCTCGTAATAAGCATGATTGCTTGGTTACATTGGCTGCCTTCACCTGACTGGTTGTACTAGAATATTCAAAAAAAAAAAAAAAATATATAACCTGTCTAATGATGGTCTTTGTATTGTCTTACCTTGTGCAGCAAACTAAAAGCATACTCCAAACCTGCGGTAAAGTTCGCCGTATCTTCTAATTTGATTGCCTTGACTGCTGATTTTATTTCTTGGATATTATCAGGAGTGGCCCTCACCATTCGGTCCTTGAAACATGGCACTGGTGTCTTAACAGTCTCCGTAAAAGTTATCAAGTTCACATAGTCATCTTCCCCCAAGGTATCAAGAATGTTAAAAGCAGTCTCGGTGGCAAGTTCAAAGGATTTCTCTGATATTCTTGAAGAAGTATCAAGAAGGATCATCTGAAGTTATATTTAAAGAAGTAATTGCCATTTTATTAAAAGAAGTTTTAAACATCTTACAATATCTTTTGGCGATGAAGCGGCTTGCACAAACCAATTGTGCGTTCGAAAATCATGAATTAGCTTACTTCCTCTTGAACCTTCCGGTGGCCAAGCGGTACCAGGAAATCTTCTTAGAAAACCAGTTGACGATCCGAAATACTGCCATGACAAAGCTGGATCTCTTTCGAGGTTGTTTTGAAATAAAGGATCCAAGTGAGAACTCCACTGAAGAGATGCTTTAACATCATTGTCATCTAGATTGACGCCATTCGGTACCAGAATAGAACTTAGACTTAAGTTAACTGGTAGTCGTTCAAATCGGCGCATAAATCTAATGTCCATATGGCGGGCTCCATCAGCAAGCTTGCCATCAGAGTTGTATTCATTGATTCGACGGGCATCGTAATGCTGTGTTGCACCAGAAGATGAGCTGTGACCTTGCGATTCAAGCTCGGAGAGAGCTGCCTGTTCAGCAGAATCCATTATGCGCTGTAAGAAAATAAGGAAAGAGGTTATGATAAAACATTTTGGGATTTAATTGGCAAATGCATTTAGGATTATTTGAAATAGTTTAAGGGGGAATTATATTGATATTGGAAATAGAAAAAAAAAGTGTGGACGATGTTGTAACACGAAATGATTTATACTTTTTTCAGTTGCCGGCAAAATTCTGTAGTACTTTTGAATCAACAATTTCTCAAACTAACAAAGTAGAAAAAGTCAGGGTGGGTGTTAAAAATACTCCCAAAAGGGAAAAGCAGCTATTGGGCCAGACGGTATACCGCCAGAGTTCTAGAAACACATGGTCGACATCGGACTAAGATGGCTCACCGTTTTTATCTTCAAACTTATCAGAGGCAACCAAATAGCCAGTCAGTGGAAGAAAAGTAACATTATCCCAATTTACAAGAGGGAGAGTGACACGCGAAACTGCCGTGCTTACTGTTCAATTATTCTGATGCCACACACACCATGAGCGAATATTCGATGGCGAGAAATAATACGACTATCCGATGACCAGTGCGAATTTGTTTCTGGTAAATCAACCACAGTTTGTTTGTTAATTTTGAAAATGCATTCGATCGGCAGCCACGATGTTTGATAAGGATAACGCTGTGGCAACGAGGAGCCGAGGAATTCTACGAGCGAATGATCATGGATATGAACGAGCAAGTAAAAAGAAGGGCTAGGCACTGCTGATATCACCGAAAATTGCAAATCGAAGTTGATGTCTATTTTAGTTGCACCTTGAGTCCTTAACCCTTTATTACAGTTCGTGACTATACATACTTGAACGTGATCAGAAGACTTGAAAGTGCGTCAGTTATTCGTTGGTCTCATACATGAAACAGTCTACAACACCACAACTCGGAGACTTGCCGACATTTTCTGAGCGCAATCCGGCAAGCTCCACAAGCAGATCTATAGGTGAATCGGTAAGAAGGGAAAGATCTGGTTCCAATCGGAATCACTACCACCGTCGGAAGAAAAGAAAAAAAAGAGGAATATTTGTACTAATAACAATGCTTTTCATTTTATGGACCAGTTTTTCAGTGCGAGATTATTCCAGGGTTAGATTAACTTCTTATTATGATCTCAGTACCAGCTGCCCGATTCACAAAAAAGCCTACTCTGTACCAACTATAAAGGCATAAGCCTTTTAAACAGCGCTTATAAGATCCTTCCCAGCGTTTTATGTGAACGTCTGAAGCCGTTTGCTGATAATAATCTAATAGGTAATGACCGGCCAAATCTTCACATTACGCCATAGATCCTGGAAAACTGATACGCCTCATAAGCATGATATTTGAAAATGCTCGCTGTTACGTCAAAATTTGTAGGGACTCCATTGAAACCTTCAGCACCACCAGAGGGTTAAGACTAGGTCACGTACTGTCATGTAGCTATTTTAACATTGTGCTTGAAAATGTTATACGGAACACCCATGCCAGTACAACAGGCACCATCTTTAATAATTCGACACAATTAGTACTTGGGTTTGCAAACTACTTTGACGTTATAGGAAGATTAAAGCGAGCAGTAACCGGTGCTTTTCAAAACTATCGAGAAAGCAGCAAGCAGAATGGTACTGAAAATAAACGAGGATAAGACTAAGTATATGCTTTCATCAACAAAAGCCCAATCCCACCACCGACTTGGTCAGAACGTGACCATTGATTGGCACAACTTCGAGGTAGCCAGTGAATGTGTCTACCTGGGCACTGCTGTAAACGCAGGCAACAACATCAGCGCTGAAATCAAACAAAGACTAACTCTTGCTAATCGCAAGAGTTAGTTCGAGTTCAACGACTAAGCTGGCTTGGCCATTTAGAGCGAATGGACATCAACGCTCCAGCTTATAAAGTCTTCAACGCCAAACCAGAGGTAGAGGGAAATCTCCGAGTACTTGGAGATTGGAGACGGCAGGCTAGAGATCGAGATGGCTGGAGGGACATATCATATAAAGCCTAGAAGCACCACGCTCTAGTTGAGCCAACAAAAGTAAGTGAAGTAAAGAGATCCCGAGCTAACTCAAAATTAGCTCAGCTAAATTGGTGAGTTAACTCTGAGTTAATTCGGCATCTCAAACTGAATGAAATATATGTTTCCATCAGAGTTAACTCAAGATTAATCTAACCCAGGAATAATATCGCACTGAAAAACTCGAAAGGTATACAATGCAGAAATTCTTTTTTTAGCCGCATAATACGAACATAAAATGCTTTAAAAAGCTTATTTTTCCCGTCCATTCGAACCTTAAGTACATGGTTAGGTTAGGTTAGGTTTATATGTGGCTGTCAAGAAAACTACTGACGCTCATAGACCATATATAGGTGCATTGTGATACCACCGAACGCACCAGGAAGTTCTTCTTTAATTAAACCAGTTAGATCATCTTATAAAGCGATTAAAAGATGTAATATCAATATTCTTTAGGTCACTAGGATCGTCGAAAAAGAAATTACCCAGGTGTAAATTACGTCTTTGAGAGAGAGCTGGGCATGAACAGAGAAGATGGGGGATACTCTCCTCCTCCTCCTCATCTCTGCAGCTTCTGCAAAAATCGTTAGCGAATACGCTTAATCTTGTGGCGTGTCTTCCTACAAGACAGTGTCCGGTTATGACACCAATTAGGGAGCTAAGATTTAATCTACTCATAGACAACAAACATTTAGTGCGTTTCAGGTCTAGTTTTGGTCAGATTTCTTTAGTTGCTACGCACGTAGTGGTGTTTGACCATCTTAAGGTTGTTTCCTCTATGACAATTTGTTGTAGCATAAAGTTTTCTTGTAGCGATAGGTATACCAATATTCACCTTGTTATGTAAAATTGGTATTAAGGTTCTATTTCTGGCGAGTTCATCGGCTTTGCAGTACGTTAAGTACATACGTATATCTCTTTTAATATTCTATCACATATTCATAAACTCTTTACTGTATTCATAAACTCTTATGTGCACATAAACTATAATTTTTTTTTAATGTATCTACATAGTGCTTCAAACCAAAACTTTACATTCCTAATCCCTTTAAAACTAGAATAAAATATCTTACTTTTATTTCAAATGGTATTTTTGTTTAAAACACTAAACTTAAACTTTTCCAAAAAGACACGTGACTTAAAACGAAATAAAAAAAAAGAAATTCTGAAAACAAACTTTAAACTCAATAAACTCAATTTCCACCTCCTCCAAATATCCAAGCACTCACTTCTTTCCAAATCGTATATATGTGTGTATAATGTACCTTGCCACTTCAGTGAGTGTTACGTAGAGTTCGTAATCACATTACCATATACCTAGCAGAGAATTTAGTTACCACCAACGTGTGTGTCTGCACCAAACGGTGTGTGTACCTGTACACTTCAGTCTATTCTTTTCCTAGAGTTCTATACAGAGTACAGAAGGTGATTGCAGAGTTAGAGGATGATACTATATAGAGTCTCTACAAACTGACTCTATTCTTAGGTTACCGTATATGCGCTCCGTTGAATCATTCCATTCATTTTTTTTTTTTTGCACTTATACCACCTCTATGCAGTCCGAGAACACCTCTGAAGTACTTCTACTACCATGGTCAAAAGAATAGAGTTTGAGGTGCAAAAAAAAAAAAAGAAACATTTTAAAACGCACTAAGGTGGAAAATGCTTCTAGAAAAACGACTGAAGTTGAAAGGATTCATTCGCGCATTCTAGCGTTCATAGTTTTTATTTTTGTTGAAACAACCAATCAATTGCTTTTTCTGTGCGATTAACACTCTTCGTTTGTTATTCAGTTGTTGTCGATATGTTGATACTGTATTGCAATCTTAACATGTGAAAGGGTTGTACTTTTACCGATAACTATACACCCCCACCTCTCACTCACTTTCTTGCATGCATACAACTTTCAAGGCTAATAAAAATGCAATTAACTAAATCAGATGGCAAGACACCAAAAGTATCTTTCTCAATTAAAATAACCAAAGCTTATTTCCACTCTAAAGATAAAATGAAACAAAAACATCACGATAATATGATGATGATAATTATTATAGGGAAAATTAATAAAAACCCATTTCTCCCTTCTCCCATTCTGACCCGGTAAACTCAAGATCCGGCAAACTGTGTGTGAGTTTTTTTTTCCATCTCATTTACAATAACAACTTTCTCCCAAATGGACACGAGGAAGAATAAAAATGAAGAAAAATCAATCAATGAAAAGTTGTATATATGAACAAGGATTATTGGTTATATACTATAGGCATCTGTGTGTATATGTATAGGTATAGAATATACTCCAAGGACCCAAAAACACAATCTGATCGATATAGTCGTAACATCTTGGCAAATAGATTATCATCAACAATATTTGGAATGAAATTAATTTCTGGCCAGGACACTCTTGCACAACATATACTTACTACCACAACCAAGAGTATAGGTACAGGGAGACCGGGTCATTTTTATATGACTGAAGCTATAAGTTTTCTTTCAACAACATCGAAGGACGAACATTGGAAAAAAAAAATAAACGAAAAGTTTTTCTCTCATCGCATTGTTGATGGTAAATGACCGGAATATTGAAACTGTTTTTCTATAGAAATAAGGAAAGAAGCAGCCTTTCTCCTTCATCGTTTATATTTCATTCAATCTATGAAAAGAAGGACAAAACTTAAAATGTGCAACAGCAAAAGACTTCGAGGACGACAACGAAGGCACCACCGGCAGGATAATAGAAAAATAAAAATACTTAAAATTAGGTCGCACTATTGATAAAAGGTCCTTTTTATATTTTCGCGCTGCGTGCTTTCTTTTCATAATGAATTTTACGAATATCCTTCCAATTTAGTGATCCTTACTTACACTGGGCTTAGTAGTTTGTTGTTGTCTGTTTTTTTTTTTTTTATAAATTTTTGTTGGGTTATTGTGGGAGAACATTTACAAATGTAGGCCATGGAGTTACATTTATTCAATTTTTGTTTGTATTTTGTTTTTAAAGGAAAAAGGCATAGAAGTTGTTGCTGATGCAAAACTCGTAACCAGATAGTTTACGATTAAGGATATTTTACATAAAGTGTATACACTGTTTTTCTTGTGTTACTTTTCTTTGAAAAATGTTGGTTGCGTGTTCAGAATATTATTTAAAGAAATTAAAAAAAAGGACATTTAAGCTGAAGAAATAAGTTTTAAAGGACGTGATACTTTGGTATTGGTTCAGTGAATAAAGAAACGAGAAAATAATTGTGCTTTCTTGGGAAAGAATTTTAAGACCTATTTTGAAGTAAAAAAACGTGCCACAGGCAACGCCTTTTTGTTTTGTGAAAATATCATTGAAGATTTTCAATTTTTTAAATAACCAAATATTTGTGTTTATAAAATATCAAAGATATCAATATTTAAAATTTTCTAGGTTTGAGATTTGATTTTTCGATATTATCATTCAATGGGTTCTAGAAAAACATGAACATTTTTAAAGAATCTTAACTGCAAATTGCAGAAAGAAATATTTAGTTTCTTAACAATTTTTTAAAAAAAGTTGGCAACCACGAAAAAGGGGTATAGCTACCTAACGATAAGTTGAAAAATTCAAGTCAAACTTTGTTTTTTTTTTTTTTTGTTGCAAATTCAAAGTTTTTCAATGGCGTGATTACTTTTTCATTTTAGATTAAATTTTTTTATAAAAAAAAATCTAAGAAAAAAAAATTTATTTTTAGTGATTTGTTAATAACTTAATAAATGGTAGACCTTTTTTCCCTATTTTTACTTAATAAAATAAAATTTTTGCAAGTGATTTCCACTTGAAAGGAATTTGTGAAAAGTGACTGTATGAGCTAGTGTTTAATATTGCAAATGGCTTTAGATTATTTCACATGATTTCAAGCATTGATTGAAATATTTTGTTATTGCACTGAATTTCAAATCAAATTTACTTATTTCAAATTATTTCGAGTGATTTTGCAATATTGCAATCATTAATGAAATTAATAATAATTTTAGCATCTATTATAAAAAATTAATTCATAATGAATTTTTGATTGCAGGATTGAAAAAATCTTTAAGTTATTTCAAGTATTTTAAATGATTGCATGAAAGCACAAAATATTTTTTCCAAATTTCTTGATTTTTTAAGTGATTGCACTTGATTAACGAGTTTTCAAAGATTGCAAATGAAAGTGATCAGGTGATTTCGTTCGTGACAAACCCTTTGCTAATTATTGAATTTAGTTTTCTTTATTTCTTCACAAGCGGCGAAAAGCTGCGGACAGTTACAGTTGGCTGACATAAGATCCGTGGACGTAATGTCCATGGAAATTTTCGTTTTAATTTAAATTAAACTTTTATTACTTTTGAAAAATGTTGCCTTGCGTCATTCGTTTAAATATATTTCTAAGCATATATCTACAACATGTATACAGGGTGTCCCGCAACTCAACGTCAAGCGGGTACCGGGTGATAGGGTAGGTTATACCCGTACTGCATATAGTAAGAAAATAAAAATTATCTCGCTATGTTATGTAATAATAGTAATATTTAAAAAAAATTATAAAAATCGATATCCAGGGCCACATTTTTATGTACTGTGGTCACAAATTTTGATATTTTTCAGTGATTTTTTTTCTACGTTATCCTTAATAACCATGCTACTGAATTCAATCTCGAAATCCGAGTCATTTTTCAAACAAATTTTGTAAGCAAACTTTAACACATCATATTTTAAAAAAATGTAGGACACTACGGCAAGTTATTTAAAAAAATGGCCCATTTTATCAAGTTTTCAAAATAGTTCAACATTTGACACTTGCTGCTTCCATAATCATGTTACCAACATTTAAACTATTTTCGAGCAAGTAAAATTAATTTTTTTTTTCAAATAGGAACGTATTAAACCTTATTGATGAAGGACTCCAGTAAGCCATTTCCTTAAAATATTGTTTAAGCTGCTCAAGTAGTTAACATACTAAAAGTCCTGATCCCTGGGAGGTTACCCGGAGGAGGGCGAGGAGTATAAAGCCCTCCAAAAGGGGGCCTTTGGCGACTTACGCTTATACCACGGAAATAGTTTGTCGTAGCGAATTTTTTTATAAAAATAAACAAATCACAACAAAAATACTACAAAATTTGATGGGCTTTTTTTTATTCTTAAAAGAATACTTTTGTTTGATACGTCTTCTAGTCGCAGCAAAATACAACTGATTCTTCTTTTCACAAACAGCTGCTTTTATACTAATTTTGAGGTGACTATATTTATTATTTAATTTCGATTCTATGCCAATTAAGTTTTCATTTTTGAAGTAAGATTTTTTAAGGCTTTAGAAAATTCGAGAAAATAATAATAAAATAATAAATAGTTAAATAATAACCTGGCTTGGAGTAACATTAAGAAATTTTATTAAGTAATTTTTTTTTTTAAGTTTAACTGAACAATGAAAATTCAAGTTAGCTTTAACATTTATCTGTTTTTTTTTTTAATTTCTGAAGTAAGATTTAAGTGTAAAAGCGATATTCTATATGAAAACATAGATTTACAGGTACAAAATTCCTTAAAGTCCTTTTTAGAGGTCATGAGTCTGACCCTATCTTTGCAAATTCTGGAGTTGCAAAAGGAAGTCATCTTGGCCCTCTGATTTTCATCTTAACTAATGATGTTGACTATGTCATTAAAGACTCTTTGATTTCTGTATATGCTGACGACAAATAAATTTACAGGATCATAACAGATTTTCCACCTGGTGCCAAAAGAATTTCCTGGAGCTTAACGTTAGCAAATGTCAAGCTATAACGTACACCCGGAAACACTCTCCACTTCCCTCTCGCATTTACTTAATTGGTAATGAGACAGTTAAAGTTGCTGATTCTCTGTGTGATTTAGGAGTTGTGTGTGATAATAAGGAACTTAATAGAGCCAACTCTGCACTTGGTTTTGTCAAGCGGTGGTCAAAAGAATTTTTAGACCCCTGTGTTACAAAATCTCTATATTTTACATTCGTCAGACCCCTTCTTGAATATGCCAGCCAGGTATGGTCACCCTTTTATGTTTCTCACTCCCTTCGTATCGAAGCCGTTAAACGAAGATTCCTTCGTTTTGCACTTCGCGGATTACCCTGGCCCGATATGTTTCAACTGCCAACATATGAAGATCGTCTTCATCTCATTAATTTGCAACCACTTGATATACGTCGCAAAGAAGCTTCCATTCATCAACTTTTAGAAGGTAACATTGATTGCCCTGCGCTTCTTTAAAAAATTTCTTTGCACACTAATCCTAGAAATCTGAGATCGCTCTGCTGTACATGTAGTGGCCGGAATAGCGCAAACATTTTCGTGACCTTTGATTTTGAATAACCATTGGCTTTGACGCACACGTGATTTCAAGAACTTTTTGACGACGTTATAAATGTGCCCAAAATTCAGCTTGATTGGATTTATACTTTTACAGAAGCCGTATTTTCGTCTTTATTCGGCAACATTGAAAATTACGTGATAATCGGTCTTTCAATCGGCGGCGTTCTGTTTCTTGAATTTGTTTTCCTGCCTTTTCATCTTTTTTCGCTCTTGGTATAGCCAAAATAACATTTTATACTTCTCTTAGCAAATAATAGGTAATATTTTTCTAATCAATGTATCTTTTAATTATTACAAACCATCAATTCCTATCAAATTAAATTTGTCCTCAAAACAACAACCCAATATTCTATTTTCCAAATAATTCATTAAATGACGAAATAATTAAAATCAAATCATCAAGGTTCTTTAAATGCGCACAAGAACACACCAACAAATTGTTTTTTCCCGATAAATGCAGAACTACCTTTATAGTAATCCTTTTGCAGTCATCTGAACATGTTTGTGGGTGTTTATCTTTAAATGGAAAATTTGTCACACATGCGAATTCCGTTATTTTTTTCCTCTCTCTCTTTCTATAATCCCATTGCATTGCCTCTATAGATCACTGAACCAACATCACCATGCCGCAACCAATTTAACACAATTTTCGACGAATAGCGGTCTATTTCCTGTGTACACTAAATTACCTTTATGTCATGCGATTGAAATTCACTGAAAATGTCCTTTGCATTCCAAATAAAACAAAAAATTCACAACATTCGAAAATAATTATTTTAAAATATAATATCTGCTTGCAAAATTGTTCATTGAAAATTAATTTTTTTTTTTAATTTATGATCCTTGTTAGGTAACTATGTTTATATGAATATCATTTAAAATAATAAAATGATTCTCTGAACTGTAACATTTGATAAATATTTTCTACTGGCACCTAAAACATCAATCATAAATTAGTTTGAGAGCAGAAATAACAATAATTATTTCAAAAATGTATGATTCAGCATTGAATGTCCTTTAATGTTAGCGGTTAATTATTAAAGTATTGGGTTTGTCATAACATCGGTGTGGGTTTGCTAGCATCAGATAGCACAGGATTCGCCTACCTTTGGTATAAAACATTTGTCTATAAAATTTATGGAATATTTGTCCTTCCATCCCACACATACAAAACTAAAACACAAATTGCAACCTATCCTGAATCCCACGCTAATCCTGGAGTATGTATATTATATAATAAATTAGCCCTCGTTTAATGAGATTAACCTATCTAAAGCTAAATTGTCAGTTCAACGCACCAGGATCTCATTCCAAAAGGACAAATAAAAAAAACCTACACAACATCACACAAAGTGATGCAACCTAGACACGGCTGTGTTAAAGGAGGATGAGATATAATATGTATAAGTGTATGAATTTGGCAAAGCAAAGGTCAAAAGAAAGTCCTTACGGCACAATGCGAAGGCGAGTGACTTTATTTATGCCGACATTTGAGCAAAAGCGAAATCAATAAAGAGAATATAGCAGAGTGAGCTTAAGAGGCGATTTTAATCTTCTATGCAGGCGTCACCGGCATCGTTGGTTGTTTGGTTGGCATCAAAAGGTGGCAGGACGAATTATTGGCAGTAGAACTCTACCCACATATGACTCTTCCAGCCTAATTGTTAAAACGTGTCGATGCAAAAGTACTCACACACCAACACATCACTTAGTTTTTGTCATACTTAAAGGAGTTTGGTCTGAAAACTGAAGTCTGATCACAGGATATGAAGGACGTAGCTTTTATTGTTTTGAAAACTATAAAGACTATTCACTCAACCGGTCGAAATGAATGTTTTTTTTTCGTAGGAAAAATACAGCGATTTTCTTTCAACTTGTGATGTAGTACATATCGGTGACATGTACGAGTTTTGGATTCATACAAAAATAAACTTGAGGTGCTAATGAAACACGGTATGACACGTATACTCCCGCCTGACGGTATTGCAGCTAGTGTAATCACGTTTGAAGTTCGTGGAGTCTTTGATAAGGTTGCCAACCTTAGGCAAGCGCGCTGATAAAAAGAAAAGTTAGAAGAAGACTAGTTACTTACTTTAGGTATATTGTTTGCTAAGATAAATAACTTAACTCAGCTCTTTTATGACTCACCTCGAATTCCTGATGTTGCATATCACTCTACTCACCCTCTAGACTTGTTTCTTACCTGTAACTGTGTGATTGCCTCTAGGCACATATCTCTCCAATGTATAATATTTATCGGAAATTCGAGGGGTTTTGTCACCGGCCAGTTTAGTGGTTCAATGATTTCAATATTTCAAATGATTTCAGATGATTTCACGTGATTTCAAGCAGTATTTAAATATTTCGTGATTGCAATGATTTCAAATGATTGCACCGGATTTCAAAGTGATTTCAAATGATTTCAAATATAAGTGGTTTGGTGATTTCATTCGTGGCAAACCCATCGGGAAAATTTTTGGTCCCAAAACAAACTAGATAAAGAAAAATCTCTATGGAAACCCGTTTGACAATACGAAAATCCCAACTGAAACAAGGGTACATTAAGAAACTTCAACTGGTCACTGAAGTGCTTAATTGACTTTGTGACTTTAGTGATATGGTAACCGAAAAACGAGAGGCAAAAAATAGTTTGAAGTTAGAAGAGTAAGGTGAAAAAAATTACTAGCGAGAGCTGCAGCAACTTAAATATTGGAAGCAACATTTTTTTACCCACATAAGTTGATTTCTTCTCCTCCGATGTCAATTTTTTTGCCGTGTTGATGTTGACTTTCGGACAGCTATTCGAAAAATACGACTCGTTTTTGAACTCTGCAAAACATCTAATGTTTTTTTTTTTCTAACCCCCACCATGGGAATATATATATCCCTTTCCTCCACAGATTATGCATGATGATTCTCGTGACTTCTGGACAAACGAAGTTCAACTTTAGCGTCGACGCCTAAAACTGCACTCCAAACACTTGACATTTGCAACGAAGATGGGTTTCCATTTTTCAAATTTCATTCAAATACTTAACGTTTTGTCAATTTTGCCTGTGAAAAACAGAAAAAAACGAACGGTCTTTTTCAATACATGTTCGTATAGAAACCAGGCGATGTTTCAATGAATGTGGGCAAAATGGACAGAGAATTTTTTTAAAATTGAAATTTATTCATTCCTGAACAACTTTTACAAAAGCAGACAAAGTTCGACAATGGGAGCACCTCAAAAATCCAATTAAAAATGACGGATTGAAGGTTCTAAGCGTGTTATAATAGGATGTAGTTTTTACTTACTCTTTGGTGTTTTGTGTTCCTTATTAAAATTAATAATTTCGAACTAAGGAATTTGCAAAAATTAATGCACATACTAACTACCTGTAACTCCGCGTTAGTGCATCAACGCCAACGTAGGTGTCAAAACAAGAAACAGAAGTAATTGCCAGTGTGAAGGCATACCTATTTAAGACCCATCCGAAGGACATCACACTGATTTTTGAGAGCCATTCGAACGAATAAAGCCGATGTGAGAAAAAGCGATGCACACCGAAACCAGGTTAATTTTTTTTCCAGTTAATCAATAAAATCGGGGTGAAATTCAGAATGTAAGCCTATTGAAGGCCTATTCACTGAAACTTATTTCAGCCAAATCGAAGGACATCATCCTGTTTTAGAGAACCATATTAACGATTATAGCCATACAGACCTACTAAACTCGATTTTTCTCCTTGAGTGGGAAAACAGTTACAGGGTGTGTTTGCTACTTTTACTTTTTTTGACATCGACTTTAATCGTTAAAATGGCTCTCCAAAATGGATATCGTCCAATAGCACTAATAGGTATTGAATAGTATAGGCCTATTCAATACGCTCTATTTCTTTTGTCGACACTTATACGTCGACTTTTTGTTTGACTGGGGAAATAGTTATAGGGTGTAAATCGGTGTTAATCGTGATGCTAAAATCGATCAAAGTAAAGACGTTTTCTTAGTTTTTCAAATGGCAATTATACATATTTTTTGGGATACTGTACGTCTGTCTACCTATACTTATAAATGCGTGCTTCATGTAAAGTTAAACTTTTATTTATGAAAAATTAAAAAATTCTTTTCGTGTTTAATGAACTTTATAGCAGACGTAGAATTTCAACTGTCAAATTATCTATCAGATGTCATTTTAGTGTCACTTTGAATTTTGATGTTTGAATTTTAATGTTTAGTTAATGATTTAAGAATTTTATTGCATCGAAATTAAAGTAGAAATCGTACGTAAAACGGCACACGTTTGGTAATATCGATGCAAAAATAAATATTTATATGATAAATTATTGTTTTTCTGCATTAACTACATAACAAATTGTAGTAAATTAGGAATGTAGTTTAATTAATTTACTACGCGTTGTTATTGATGTAGAAAACATAGTGTAGTTAATTCAGCCAACTGGACACAGGCCTTGGTCACTATCAGAGATGAGCTCTCATAATTCCAACACGTTTCAAAATGTCAACATGGCAAACAATGGACATCGGCGTAGACAAATCAATTTATAAGTCCGTGTCCATTTGAGAGTGAAAACGCTGCTAGCAACCGTAGTTCCAAAATTCGAGTAGCTCCAACGAGGTCATAAAGTACTTTGCGGAGAATTGACTTTTTAGTCTCGACGGAAGTTCGAAATTTTCGAGAGTTACTCGCACGTGAATACAGGTCATGAATCATTATATAAATGAAAAAAAAAAGTTTTATTGTTGTAGAAAAATATGCTCATCAAGCAATCTGATGATTTTTCCTAATCCCTATAACAAGCCCCTTAGAAAAATTACATTCATCAAGAAAATAAATAAATAAAAAGCATTGAAATTTAGTTTGACATTAAGCTCTTTTCTTTCACTTTTTCATTAGATCAGAAACTACTTTTTTTATACTTTTCAATATAAGTAGTTCAGTCGTATACCCAAAAAAATTGACCTGAAATGGAATTTTTTTATTGTGCACTATTCTTTCACAATTCGTTGGAGAAGGTCATTATAGGAGTGTATCTGTTGTTTTTCGGAAAATCGGGCGGCCATTTTGAAAACAGTTTTACTCTAATTACCTATTTCGAAAACCATTAGTCTCACGGACAGAATTTGTAGGAAATTAAATTGTTTATATTTTTTACATCTCTTTGTTTTAAGTGTATCTTCGATATTTCAAAAGTTATAAAAACAAATAAAAGTAAAATGTTAACTCGTTGTTGTGTTTCTCGACTTAACAACAAAAAAATTAATTTTATTTGTTTATAACTTTTAAAATATTAAACAAACATTATAAAAGTGTACGAACAATTAATTTCCTACAAATTTGTTCGTGACTATTTTTTTTTAGACTAACGGTTGACTTTTACGTTCCAATTAAAATTCCCTCTTACGATGTAGAACTCCGTCTGCATGATAATGAATTCAAGCTTTTAGGGCAAGTACATACGACCCGTCGTACCATTTTATTATCTTGAATACCATCCCTTAGCATGAATAATACCAAAAATGGTTTTGCTTAGAGATATTAGTAATCAAGAAAAAAATTGCTGAAAGGATTTTTCATTACTTTTCTCAAATCCCGAAATAAGGATTCTTTGCCATTATCCTTGCAAAGACAACTAATTAATCCTTAAAGTAAATCCTATGGATTAACTAAATTCGCCAGACACAATGAGAATTTCCTCTACACTATCACACCATCACACCACACACCATTATCCATTTATTTAATGCACGATATATAAGAGCGAGTTTCATATCATATACATATGTTTATGATATGTATAGGTATGTACTATAGGTCTGGTATGTGTATATATAAAAAAGAAGAAAGGACGTTTTGTAAAATCTCTGGATCAGTGCATTCAAGGGGTATAGTAACTGCATGAACGTATATCTGGATACAATATATTCTAGGATCAACCATTTTGCTTGCTTAATTCATATGGGGAACCATGTGATAAATCATTGGGTTTGACCAGTTCGGCGAAAACTTTTTTTTTTGAAATGAGAATGTTCTGAATTAAAAAAAAAAATTGTGTGTGATTATGTATATCGTGTATCGAAATTGATTGATAAGTTTTTTTCGTGGAACCTATGAATTAAGGTTGATTATTTTTTATTAAAATCGGGCGAGTAGTTTTTCATTTCACTAAAATTCGGTCTGTGATTGTTACACACAAATTCCATATCCCATTATTTGCATCGCATTTTTTTTTTGCTTTTCGAATATTGTTATCTAATTCTTAAAATATTTTTGCTTTCAATCTTTTTTGTTAATGAATTTCACGCGAAAACATTAATATTAAAAATAAATTCTGAAGCATGATATTGCATGCATGATCAACTAAATAATAATAAAAACGAACAAAAAATGCAACTTTAAGGTGATCTGGCAACCCTTTAGACCATTTACATAAGTTGGCTCTTCTAGTTCATTTATTTCAAATAAGTCTTCCATGTAATTTATAATAGCTTACCAGTTCTACAGTTGGTAAAACAATTTGTGTTAAATATACAATAGGTACCTTTATTATGCTACTAACTGAAAACCTGTCGAAAACGAAGGTGAAAATAAATTATTCTTGGTAAAGATTCTAAGGGGTTTTAACCTAAGTAAATTTGTTATTCCTGTTAAGAGAGAAAAATCGTGACCGGATGTGTTTTTTATGAACTTGAAAATCTCAAAAGACACTTTGTAGCTTTTTGCTACCATAGTTTACTTTAAAATAAAATAAACTTTTTGAAAAGTTTAAATGAATGGTTAACTAAGCTGAGTTAATCAAATTCGAACAAAGAACTATTTTAGCACGGTCACAATTCGTTTTTTAATACGTTTTTTTTCTTATTAGCAAACACTTTATTCACTAAAATAAAAATGTGTCCACTTTATTTTCACCAAAAAATCGATTTCAACTTTAGTTTTCACCAATTTTCGATAAATATATGTATTTTTGCACAATGTACATATTGTGTTCAATGTTAGAGAATAATAATTCAGTACGTAAACCACCAATGGTAAAATAGCCTTAATTTTTCTTTCGTGAGGTTATTTTTTACCGCTTGGGGTTACACCGGTTAAATAATTTTATAAAGTGATTAACTTTACAAGAGGTTTTACAACTCACAAACACAGCAACATTTCGTTCAGAAATTTTATAATTATTAACTATAAAATGCACTTATTTCACAAAATGCACTAATAATCTAAATTACAGGGTGATTGGTATAAGATGCACCAAAAAACTTGAGCATGTAGGTGGAGTTAAGACAAGTAAAAAATCGTATGGGAGGGGGGTCTATTTCCCCCCGTTTAAGAGGGAGGGGCAATTTTCTAAAACATTGACTTACATCAGAAAAAAAATTATTTAAAAACAACGGTGAATAATACAAAGCCTTGTTATATTTTTTTGGAAAGCCAGAAAACTACTCTTTTATTTAATTTTTAAATTAAGTTGTTTAAGTGAACAGTTTTAAAAAAAATTATTTTCAAACTCAAAATTTAAAAAAAAAACTAAAAAAAAATGTTTAAACTAATTTTTTTCAAAATTTTATGCAATTAACTATTATTTTTATTTTCAAAATTCACTGCTCTTATTAATTTTTAGTCAGAAACAGAAAACTGGATGCCAAAATGTATCTTAGTTTTTGAGAAATTAAAAAAAACTAGAAGTACTTTTTTCATAATGCATGTTAACCCAACATTTTTGGACGTTTTTTCACTTTTGGGTTTTGAGCGTTTTGTTTTTTTTGGTGATTTTTCGCACATAGCCAGTCGTATGGTTCAGTTGGAAAATCTGATTTTAAACTATTCCGTTCCTAAACTACACAAGCCTAATTCATTAAATATATTTTTATTTGCTCAATAGGGCAAAGTATTGGTTTCGTGTTCGGTTGTACATATGTTCACCGAACAACAGCCTAAACGGTTGGACGGATTTTCTTCAAACTTTGTGTGTAGTACTTTTTGTTGATTCCCTAGAGGAAAAAATTGAATTTTTGTGTACGTTATCTTTAAAGTGCTCTTAATATAACTGCATTTCAGGTTTTTGGCTTAAAATGCATATTAGGAGATTTGGTGTTAACGGTTTTTACAAATTTTGCCGTAATTTGATAACGGCTGATTCCATTCCTTTGAAATTCGGTACAGATTTGAATATTGACATTCAACACAAGCTGACATTCACAGTTTTTTTGCTTAACGACCGTCTCATGATAGCTGCCATACAACTTTCATCATGAATTAAACAAATTAAAATTTGTATAGTCCCATAGTTTGCTACAAGAGGAAGTTCGTGCGACCCAGTCGTGCATTTTATTTTTTGTTGCGATAATCCCTTTGTTAATTTTTCACAAAAAGGCAAAGGATTTGAGTACCAATTCTGTTCAAAAATAAAAACAATTAAGATACCCTTTGAATTTAAAAAAAAAATCAGATTCCTAATGAAACAATCACTAAAAGTAAACTTACATTTATGTTGCTAAAGTAATTAAATAAAAACCATTGCAATCTTTTATTACATTTCATAGAAAATTGATCAGGAGAAATACAAATCTAATTAGGTAATATTCATGAGAAAGAAATAAAGAAAATTAAATTTTCGTTTCTAGTTTGCACTTTGATTCTTCACAAACATCTAAACACATACCTACTACTAAACAAAATAATATAAAACAGTGGTTCATGGAATTGAATTAAATTTTACAAAAATGTCAGTCAATCTCTTTCTTTCTTGAGTCTATATCGTCTCTTTAAAATCGTTACAATATAGAAACACACCGTAAAAATAAGAAAACGAACAAAAAAAAAAAGAATTTAATGATAGACATCCGAACTAAGTTCACCCTTGTCGAAAGTCCAACATCACAAAACGCCGACACCATCATCAACATCTTCATCATCATCACCATCATCACCCTCATCATGATTATCTTCATATCTAGATAGCTCCCTCTGGTTCTATATAGTGTTAAAAAATGTATCCTTTCACATTAAACAATATATATATGTACGAGAAAAAATAAGAGAAAAAATCCAAAGAACGATATAATCTCATGGTAAATTGAAAGTTTTCATCACTAAACTGATTTTGGGAAAAGCCGAGGGGCACAACGCGTTCCCATTCCATGCTTCTGTTACTCTTGCTCTTAGATAAGGACGAATACAGGCAAAGTGACAAAAAATCGAAACTTTTCAATTATTTTCCGTTTTTGTAGTAAGCGCCAGAATTTGTGTTTTTTTTTTCTGTTGCTGGTGTTAGGTAAAGAACTGTAGTTATCCTTCCAACTTCTTCTCTTTTTCATCAATGATCACACGACACAACCCTTTAGCCAGAGGCTATCAAAAAATCTGATGATAGAGAAAAAGTAAGCTCCATGCTTGTATACTGGAGAGTTAAAAAAAAAATGTTTAATAAAACCAAGGAAGAAAATTCTTTCTAAATGAGATTTCTCCTTTCGTCCTGACATAATAAATCTACTATGAACTCGATGTTTGTAGTAGTAGTAGTGAAGCCATTGCCAGCCACCTAGGTCCTAGATAGTTGCAATTGACATATTAGGGTCATCTACAGAACATAATAGAACAATTACAAACGGTACTGAAAAATAAAGATATTGATGATCGTTTTTTACTTGCTCAATAGGGCAAGTATTGGTTTCGTGTAAAAAAAAAATCGAGGTTTTAATCAAACCTGACAATACGCTGGTAGAGCGGCCTAAAAAAGTAGGTTTCGTCATGCCGTCCGTCGGTCTGTCTGTGCGGTTATCTGTTCACCGAGCTACAGCCTAAATGTTTGGACGGATTTTCTTCAAACTTCGTGTCTAGCACTTTTTGGTTATTCTCTTGAGGAGAAATTAGAATTTTTGTTTTAGCCCGGCTGTGACGGGTACCTCCCATATAATGATTTTAACTGTTCGAAATATTCTCGAAAGTGGCTTTTACGATTTTGATGAAACTTTGTGATAGTTATACTTCGAATTGTTAAAATAACTGCATTTTAGGTTTTTGGCTAAAAATTCACATAACGTATAATTGGTGTTAACTGTTTTTACAAATTTGGCCATAAATTAAAAACAGCTTACCCGATTTCATTTAAATTTGGTATGGCACTTAAATTTGACAATTGAAATAAATATGGCATTTTAAGTTTTTGATTAAAGAACGGTTTTATGATAGCTACCATACAACTTGATTTCTCGTTTAGGTCATTTTTCGATATCTTTATATAGAATTTTTTGTAATCCCATAGTTTGCTACAAGAGCAAGTTCGTCCGACTAAGTCTTGATTTAAAAGATGCTTTTATGAGAATAATATCAAACCAGTCCAGTATATTTGAAATAGTCATAAAATTTAGATACAAGCACAAGGGCAGGACAACATAACCGAACACTGGTGTCATTGGAACCGATAAAAAAGAGTGTTGTAAAATTGGGTGGAGCCTCCTGAGTTGATGTTATGTGTTACTATGAACTAAGAGTTTTTAGAACTCTATAAATAAATTACATGAAACTCCTAATTCGTTACATCGAGGAATTCATTTTCCCAATTAAATTTTATGTTTTATCACTTTTTTTTTAAGTTTAAGAACCAAATTTGGAGCAATGGAGACTAGAATTATTTTTATGAAAGCATAATATAGCATGCGACTTTAGCCACTTGTGTAAATGGTGTAAAAGGCGAATAGACGCACGAAGTGGCGAAAGTCTAACCTTATAAAGCCGCCATAAGGCATAGTTTTCTTCCACGACCAGAGAAGTTCTCATTCTCATTTTTAATTGCGATTATAGGCTATAAGGCAAGTGATGGATTGGTGAAAAAATAAAAAGGCTTCTCTATCTCAAAATCACAACACTAACGATAATGGTCTTTAAGATGGTTCAAACAAAATTTCCAAGACAATAGTTTTAACGGTAACTGCAATACAACGTTTTTAATTAAAATTTTGACTTTAATGTTAACAACTTGACGGATCTTAATCAAATTTTATACCTTTAATATCATAGATGGCCAAATGATAATAAGGAACTTCATTTTTTTAATCCATATTTTTCTCTTAAATTTTAATTATTTTTTTGTAAATTTAAAACCGTGTTTACGCAGCCATGTCAACACATCACATGATTGATAACACAACACAAGACTGACATCAAATTTTGTTTATATACGTGTAGATTGACGTTACCAATTATATTGAATATATTTTTGGTCTATTTCTCTTGCATTGTATCAAAAGCCCCCTTACCAACCTGATTGATTTTCTTCGGCCAAATTTGAGAGAATGTATGGAACAAATACAGTTCTATTTTCACGAAAACATCTAAATGATTGAATCAATCATGTGATCGTTTAAGAGTACCAAAGTTTTAAATTTAAATTAACCATAACAACGTATTGAGTTGCGATGGTTTTTTGTTTAAGTACGTCTCTTCAAATAACTCCTCTTATCATTCCTAATCAAACAAAAATCAAGATTTTCTACTCGTGCACAATAGAAATAAGTATTAAATTTCAAATGGTGGTAGTGCTTGCGCTGGTAGGGCTTTTTAACAGGCGGCTATACTCTTATAATTCCGTAGAGTTGCTCCTTTCACACCATAGTAATTCTCTCGGGTAAAATTATGTTTTCCTACAATATCCTCCAATTAGTTTGGAGTGATTTTCATGGTTTGACAGATTCGTTAAAAGTTCTATTTGATTGATAGGAATTTCCTGAACAGCGTTCTGATTGGTGTTAATTATGCTGGTGCTAATTTGCTGAACACAATAGACTGATCCAACTGAAACTGAAACAACAAGACTTTACAATTATTAAAGTCGTTGTGCCACAAAATCTTTTCCACTAGCACTTTAAAACCAAACATATAAATCAACCGATGATCTGAATGACTCTTCTCCAAAGTTCTGCCATATAAATCTCCCATCTTTCCTTATTCTCAGTCATCAGTCTTAATAAATTTACTAAAGATATCATTCCACATTACACTTGCCCAGGAAATGCACAATTTTACATGAACTTCAGTTAATTACGCATCCCGTCTCATCTTGTTTTCCCAGAAAAAAAAGGAACACCACAAAGGTTTTCCAAGGAAAACAAACATTTCTATATGAGAATTGTTGAGTTCTTTTGGCGTTGTTGGTGTACAGTGCTTGTCACCCTAACCACACAGTCACATCAGTCAATTTTTGTTCGGAGAAGTATGAGAAAAAAATATTCCACAATCTGGACCCCTATACATCAGCTAGGGTTGGTGCACAGGTAACACAAAACGCACTACAAAGTAATAAACCCTTTATTGCACTGCTAAATGCACCACAAAGGGACATGTCTCTGCTGCTGCACCTCGACATCGTCATGTCTTTTTCCTTTTTATATACAAAAAGAGGCGCATGGGGTATGCTCAAAATGATTTTAACCCATTGCATCGGTTTGCTCGGTCCCCGTTCGTTTGTGTCAAAATGTAGAACTAAAGTGCTTTGGTAACATGAAGCCTGAGCTTGCTCTGTCTTCTGCAGAAAAGGAAATTCTTTTCGATTGCTGTTCCCAGGCAGAAAAAGAGTGCAATAACAAAATTGGTTGGGGTGCCCTGTCGTTTCCTTGGCATCAGCATTACTATCAACATCACCATCGCCATCATCATCATCACCATCACCACTGTCTTTGTCGTCATCGTCATCGTCTTCAGAGCCATATGAGTATATGACAAACCTTTACACCAGAATGCACTCAGCCGTTGGTGACGGGACTTGCTATTTTTATGTTGCCCTTTTAGCTGTTTTTCTGTATCCGTAACGGGGTTGAAGAGCCATGGGTGCAGAACAAGCTCGAGAAACGAAAAATTTCTGATTCAAGCTAAATTTCAATTCAATCAGGGCCTCAAATAAATTTAGTTTTATTATATTTTTGACTTATTTTTGCTTATATATTTTTACATGTATGCGTACGCATGAATTAGAAAGAATTTTCTATATTGTAATTAAACCCTTGCGTAGAATTGTTTTCATAAAATCTGTCAAATACTTTAAAATATCTCTCTGAATTCGATTTAATTTCAACAGAGCCCCAAAAAAATATTGCTCAAAGGCGCAAACTATAGAAATGCAGCCCGGGATTAACAATGAACGTAGTGTGTTGTGTGATTGTGTGATACAGAGGAGTGCCACCGGAAGCCACCAGCAAAGAGATCGTCATACTATCACAGCGTAATTTGTTACTTCGTCCTCTGCTGTATGTCATACTTGTGTGTTTTGTATTGTGTTTAACGGCCATCATCGTCCAATGTCTCGTCAGTGTCTGGATACTCCACACAGCTACATGATGATGATGATGATGAATTCTCTATATGAGTTGTCAGAAGACTTTTTTAAATAAAGACGTTTTTTTTTAACTTCAATTTTATAATAGCTTGAAATGGCTCACAAAACACACGGCAAACACTTTGACTTCCTTGGTTGAGAGGATGGTTGAAGAACAAGGATACGTTCACCCTGCTGCATTTTTAGGTTTTACAAATACAAAAGGACGTGGATTTGTTTTGTTCTTCCTGTTGAGTGAATGAAGTAACTCATTGAAATTTTATGACTCAGACAGTCAGATGGTCGGATCGCTTATAATAAGAGTAAGTGCGACAACATGAACTTAACATCATTTCTTGTGTAAAAATTAAATTGACGAACTACTAAATCCTAGAGTGAAAGCAAATTCAATGGGTTTTTCTCACTCTTAAAGTCGGAGAAGCTATTCAAGAAGAACTGTCTAGTGTATTTGCTTGATTGATTGATGTCATTGACATTAGTTGAATGATGCATTTGATGGCAAAGGGTGTGGCATTGAATATTTTTTTTACTTATAGACGAGCTGCTTTAAATATTTGATGCTTTTAAGCTATTCCATCTTTTAGTTTGGGATAAAAAAAAATTAAAGTAGTGCAAACAGAGTAGTCGCAGCTGGTGGTGTAAGGAAGGTTTTGAAATTTTTTTAGTTCATATGCGCCCGAAATTAAATGTGAGCAAGTGGAAAAACATGTCAGCAAGTCTAAAGAGGACTATGAGCACTACGGCATGTGCAATTTCCCTTAAGAAAACGTCCTTAGCATGAGCAGGTCATATATGGTTTATCGTGCTAAACACAATATTCATCAAACACAACCGACACCTGATCACCTACAGTAATGCAAGATAATGAATCTCAGATTGACTGCCAATTAAGTTTCATTAAGGCGAAAATAGGATATATTTCGTATCATATGTTAAAAAATGCCTCTGAAATTGGCGCTGAGTATGCGGTCACCTACCGATATAAAAATATATCCACTACTGCCTATCAGCACCAAGTTAAGCTCCCGGAACTGGATCGATGCAAGGATCATAACCACATAAGCATATTCGGAGTTGTACCAAATGTTTCTCGGTGCTGTGAGAATTCTATCATCTTGACACGGATGCCATTGGAATTCTGGATTCATAGTCAGTAGTATACGGATTTTCGCAAACTTAAAGGATATTTAGTGGACAAAAGCTCTAGCATCAAATTGCAGTTTTTCAACTTTGAATATTATCTTCATGTTTGATGCTCGCCTAAAAGAATCGTTGCGGATATACGCACCTGATGTTCGCTGATCTCAAGGTACGAACCTTCAGTAGCTTGACGAGTATGCATTCCGACTATTGCAATGTGGTTAAATCGATTGCAAGTTCAATCTTAAAAAGCCCTAGTCCTTCTCAGCTGCATGTGCACACATGCAAATAAATATCCGTTTTTTGTTTACAAAAGATAGGAAGGGTTCGTTTACGGTAATAGTTTTTCCTTTGCTTGGCAGCTTTTTGACGTCTGTATCTGTGATACAGATGATGTCGAAAATCCGAATGGGTCAAAAATACTTTTTTTTTAAATTCTTCTTTCCATAACTCTGGTTCCAAAATTTTCCAAATAATGTTGAAATTCAGCTTTCTTTTTGAATTGAAACTCTATTAAAGATGTATGTACATATTGTGCATTTAAATTTAATTTGAATTTAATAAAATATGCTAAAAAGTTGAATATATATAAACAAAAAATTACAAAGTGTGAAACTATCTTCTGCCTATACATTTTGAGAAATTACGGATTTTTTTAGGTTTTCGATAGATAAAACCTAATTAAGATAAAAAATACAATTTTTAGATAATACACGTTTTTTTACAAAGTCTTATTGTCATGTTTTTAAGTTTGACACCAAACAAAATAAACATACAAAATAAAAATTGAGTTAAACGTTTTCTCTTTGGAGGACAGTATGGTATATTACACTGAAATTCATAGCTTTCGCAATATGATCGTTTCGCTCTTTTGTAGCAAGTTAACTAAGAGCTTGAAAGAACCTTCCGATATTTTATATGGAATTATTTCTAAAATTCTTTCGATTAGTTAAAAAAAAATCTTTCAATTTTATCTATGAAATATTTTTTTAAATTCTTTAAGCTTATTTAGAATTAAATAGGCAGTAGGTACCTACCTAATTACAAAAATTAATAAAATTATCAAAAACATTAATAAAAAAAAAATAGAAAAAAAAATAACTTTGAAAACTAATTGATAACCAACCAGAGTTTTCTAAGAAAATCGTGGTATGCCATAAGTTTTTAAAAATTACAATATATTTAAATTTTTTTTTTTAAATCGCAGGTCAAGCTTTCGAAAAAATCGATTTTTCAAACATCAAGCTAATCAATAATTTTCATCCGAAAAATAAATTTCAAAAAAGATTTATGAATTGGTTTTCAAAATATTCAATTTTCAAAAAAAAATGTGTTTAATTAATCTAATTTTATTAATTAATTAGAAATAAAAGACACTGACAGACTGACACACTGACACACTGACACACTGACAGACTGACAGACTGACAGACTGACAGACTGACAGACTGACAGACTGACAGACTGACAGACTGACAGACTGACAGACTGACAGACTGACAGACTGACAGACTGACAGACTGACAGACTGACAGACTGACAGACTGACAGACTGACAGACTGACAGACTGACAGACTGACAGACTGACAGACTGACAGACTGACAGACTGACAGACTGACAGACTGACAGACTGACAGACTGACAGACTGACAGACTGACACACTGACAGACTGACAGACTGACAGACTGACAGACTGACAGACTGACAGACTGACAGACTGACAGACTGATAGACTGACAGACTGACAGACTGACAGACTGACAGACTGACAAACTGACAGACTGACTGACTGACTGACTGACAGACTGGCAGACTGACAGACTGACAGACTGACAGACTGACAGACTGACAGACAGACACACAGACAGAATTGCCAGACCCACTTTTTTCGACTTCGCTATCATCGTAATGTCATGTTTGATTGTTATCTAAAAACTTTTTTTCTGCTCGAATTCATAACTTGGCTTATATAGTACCTACATATACATATAATCGCAAGTAAAAACGTTAACATAACATTCACCGAATTTTACGCGTGACAAAATAATAATTTTCAATTATAAAACTGGCGATACAAAAAATGCTGGAAATTTTTATAGAAATGATCAATTTGCCAGTTTTGATTCAAAACGAAAAGAAATTTTGTCAAGTAACTTTTGTGAGACAGTTAAAATTTATTTTGATAATTGCGGAACGAGATTTGCCAAACGAGATCCGTCCAAATGACCCGCACCCGTTTTAATCAAACCTACATTACGATACATAGAAGCCTTAAAAAGTAGGTTTCGTCACCCCGTCCGTCGCGTGCGTACGTGCGTCGGTCTGTCTGTGAGGATGGGCGTCTGTGTACCGAGCTACAGCCAAAACGGATTCACACATTTACTTCCAACTTCTTGTATAGCAACTTTTGGTGATTTCCTATAGAGGAGAAAAAAGATTGACCAATCGAAGTATGTATTGAAGATATTATATATCTACTAAAAGACCGACATATATTGTAAAACTGAGGGATCAATTTTTGTTGATTGCCCTTATTAACATACTTTCCGAAGAAAAAACGAAAATGAAATGTATTTCCAAGAAAAAAATTCCTTCATTACGATTGCAAGAACCACCAATTGTAGTTGTTGACTTTTTGTTCAAAAGCTAAGTAGTGTTGGTATAGAAGCAACTTTTCTAGAAATTCGTATTTGTATTTCCACGAAACTGTCTACTTGACTTCCTTTTCTCCGGAAGAACTGAATTTTACATACATTGATTCCACAATTTAAATTCTCTTTGCCATTTTTGTTGATCATTATGAAATATGAAAAAAAAATTCTCTTTTACTTGCATCTCCCCCTGATTGAAAAACAAACAAAAAAAATAGTTTTCAAAATCAAACCAAATTTCCTCGTTAGACCTTGTATAAAGAAGAAATATTAAACTTCAATCGGATTTATTTTCTACCTTTTGCATAAAATTCATCTGAATACCTTATATACCGTTATAAGATTTCAATTGCTTTGACATGTCCTCTGATGAGGCATCACACGATGCGATAAGTGAATAAATTTGTATATTCCACTCTACCTCTAGGCAAGTTCAAGCCTTTCAATTTGGTAAACCCCAACCCACCCAATCTCACAACCATCCAGTACCAAAACACCAGTCTACTGAGTACTGTTTGCAGTGTTTTTGACATTGTGAAAGTTATCTAGAGGGTCCTACTTATATACAACTGTACCTATTACTCCTGTGAGTGGCTTGGTAACAAATTGAATAAAAAAATGAGTTTTCTTTTTACACGAAGAAGAATACGAGGAAAATCCTTAAAAACAAAGACAACTACTTTAAAAACTTTGCCAAAGCATAAAAAAGAACTACAGCTTCAAAGATAGGTAGTTATACTTATACAACTAGTTGGTATAGAGAACTTCTGCTGAAGGCAGGTATGGTAGTTCCAAATCACCGGTGTGTACAGGTACACCACCGAAAATCTCCTTTACAGTCATAGGTACAATGGGACTATAGTTTTGCAGGCTCCCAGTCGGAATTTATACTTCAAGCCTTTTTGGTTTTTGGAGTATTCCTTATAATATTTAATTTTTTTTTCCTCTTTCGTTTTAAGTTTGCGGAATTTCGTTTCTGTATTTATTTCTTTTTCACTGACTCTTTGATTGTGGTAAAAGTAAATGCGATTTGGTGGCCACAGGTTTCTCAAAAGGAAACAAAACTACATACAATACAATCAAAAAATCACACAAAGAGGGCAGCACTTGTGAAGGAAGAAAAGTTTATATCTTTCTCAGCAAAGTTGGTCCTTCTTTTTCAGGATTTTCGTATATTTTAATGTTTTTTTCTTTTTTTACATTGTTGGCTAATTTTTTTAATTTAAGGAGTTTATTTCTGAGTTTGTTCTACATTTATATTTTAATGCGGTAAATTAAGAGTATTATTATAGTGTAAGTTATTTTTTGTTGACAATTCAGTAAAAAAAAAGCAAATTTAGAAACTAAAAAAACAAAATAATCACTTTTTTTTTAAACTTTATAGTATAAATATAAAATATTTGACTCTTACTTTTAAGAGTGAAGGCCACTCAACTTTTTAAATTTAATTAAATTTAAAAAATACTTTGCTAATACCCAGTTTCACCAAAATACACTTCATCATTTTAGTTTTAGCAAAAATAAAAATTGTCCAAATGATATACATAGATACATATATTTGTTGGATCATTGTCAGACGGTAAATCTATTGTTGTCTGTCTGTCAGTCTGTATGTTTATTTAGGATAATCTCGGAAACAGCAGGACTGATTTTGAGTGGTCTTTCACTGGTTATTTTAATTGCTCCCAGATGGCACGGGGGTGGGTGGCCTTTCTCAAAAATCTTATTAATGGACCGACTGGAGTTTTACTGGCTGATGTTGTAAAGACTAGGAGTAATCAAGGCTGTTTTAATTAGTCCCTAGGTGGCGCTGGGCAAATTTTTCCTCTTGAAAATAATACTTATTCATGAACCGATTTAAATTAAAATAACACCATTGTATATATATATAACAAACAACATGTGTAACTTATTGCAAACGATATTTTCGCAAGAAAATCAAACAAAAAATCAATTTTAATTTCGTTTGTCTGTCTGTCTGCCGGTCTTTCTGTCTGTCTATCTGTTTGTTCCGGCTAATTTCGAAAACGGCTGAATTTTGACAGGACTGTCACTGCCAGATAGCTGATGTTTTAGTGTGTAACTATGGCTATTTTCATCACGCCATAGGTGGCGCTCGGGGTGCTTTTTTCCGAATATTCGTGAATATGAACCAATCAGAAAAGTCTGGGACGATTTTGACAGGACGTTAGTGAAGTCCCGTCAAAATCGTCCCAGCAAATAGTTAATGTTGAAAGGAGTAACTGAGAATGTTTTAATTACTCCTAGATGGCATTGATGTCGCTTTGAATTATTTTTTGTATATGGGCCGATTTTTACCCAATATGATTATAATAATTATAACAACTCTTTCAAAAATGATGTTTCCTCCCTTATTTTTTCTGCGACAGCACCGCGTCGGGTAACAGCTAGTATTTAATAAAAAAAAAAAAAAAATTCGACAATTCTGTACTTGTTTTAATCACTTCATTCTTGAAAGATTTGAAAAGTGTAGGACATTTTTTTTCTATAGATTTATCTACAACTGTGTTTTACATTTGATAAATTCGTGAAATTCTGTATTGTAAAAATCGACATTAAAATGTCAACAACAGACCGTAAACAAGAGAATTCCTACTAATTGTAATAGAAATGAAGTAGATTATCGTTGAATTTTTTAACGAACGTCGGCTAACTATTTTGTGGTTTATTTTGTTTTATGTGGTTTTTCATTGGTCGCAAAAAGTGTTTTTTCATCTAGATATACTTTTTCCCATCTTATTTAGATTCTGCGTTTCATTGCTCAACAAAATTTAATCTAGATAACGTCTAGATCAAAACATCGCAATTTAGTTTTGATTTGAGATTTTTGCATCTCTTTCACACACACAACAATGTTTGGCACTATCAACTTGTCAAGTTAGTGCTCATGATACAAGGAAGCAAGATAACGCAAATGAGTTGTAATTTTTGATTCGTTCTGCGCATATACATCACAAAATCTCCTATTTTGTCAGGCCTTAGAAATATGTGAAGAAAAAGATAAACATTGCAATATTTTGAGTTTATTAAATAAAATAAAAAAGTATTTTAACAAAATTTAAACAAAATAAAATAGACTGTGTTGTTGTTCATCGTGTTAAAAAGTTAAAAGTTACCACTGCTCTTATCCCTCAGATTTTTTCTTGAGTTCCTAGTCTCAATTTTTAAAATATTATCAAATAAAACATAGAATTGCATGAAAAAGGCGCGAAAATTCACTACGTTTAGATTTTGTGACGTAGCACATCTGACATAAAATACAAAACATGCGCGTTGCGTTATCTTGTATTTTTGTATCATGGTTAGTGCTGACTTGATGTCGCATCAATTTGCACCCTTCTCGGCAATTTAAAAATGTTCAAAAATGAAATGATATATATAATATACACACAACTACAAAACAAAAGAAATCGTTTTAGTACAGGAAAACAGTCAATTTACTGTGCATTTTGTGCTCTCAGTTCGATTTTTTTATAAGGGGAACCTCCTGAGTTTAATTTTTTTTTCGGAATTCAGATTCGTATACCCCAAAACTCCATTTTTAGTATAGTGTTTTTAAAACAGCTGATCAATATAGCTTTAAGTTGTTAAAAAAATGACAGCATGTGTTAAATAACAATTGCTCCTTAAATTATTTAAAATCTACAACCTGTAATGTCTCGATAAAAAAAAATAATTTAAAAAAAGATCCCAAAAGACCCTACCCCGACTATAAACCCATTAAAAACTTCCCAAAATGTTTCCCGCCGTACTTGGATTATTATATAAATCAAAATCATTATTTACGTCCACTCACAACAAAATGTACCATCGCCATTGCCCATCATTCCCTTCATTGTCATTCTGTAAATAAAAATTCAATAGCAATTCTGAGTTATTGCCTCAATAAATCAAAGTTTCTGAAGGTCGATATCCTTGCCCCCCCCATAATTTATTTCGAACAATATAAGAATTTCTAAAACACAAAAAACAACAAAAAAAAAATAGACAAACAAAGTCCAACAACGAATCGCTAAAGTTTGTTGAGACTGCATGCCTATGGTCAGCCGAAGCAATGCCACCCTCAAATATGGGGTAGGTGCTCCAAATGCAATGTCCTTTAAGTGGATCATATAAATGCAATGGGCAATGTCCTTTTTGTATTTCTTGAGACTAGTCCCGTCTGATTTTTCTTCAGTAAGTATACCTAGTACCCATGTTGTTATAAATAACTCCAACTTTCTCATCATTCTTCCGCACCCACCTTGTCTTGTAAACGCGCGACAAGGATAACAAAACGAACATAAGTAAAATTGTTTGGAAAATTTTGTATCCTTTGTGTGTGTCTTAAAAACAGTTGTTGTCCAGCTCCCTACCAACTAAACGACCTCCTCTAACTATTTATATTGTGATACTCTACTACTTGGTCCTTGAGGTGGAGCGTAGTGGTGCGGTAACTACCAGTGTCCTTTCTTTGTTCGTTTTTTTTTCTTGTGTCTATCACACTTCTGACACGTCTCCGTTGTTATTTTTTTTTTAATATCACAAAGAATTGAAGCTTAGAAGAGGGGGAGACTCAGCCGATGAGAGAGATAGTAGGAGCCAAACAAAAAATAAACAAACAACTAATCGCAGCGTAGAGTAGAGAGATGTCCTGTATTTTTATCCTTCACAAGGATTTGTTGTTTTTTATTTTTATGTTATATTTTCTTCTGTTAGCTGCCTTTCGCACTGATGTTGTACAAGGATGTAAGATGTTTTGTAATTTCTTAGTCTCTTAAAATGTTGTTGTCTTTTGTTTCTCTTGTTCGTCCTTTTTGTATCACATGGAAATATAGACTTAATTTAAGATAACTGGACAACTGAAACTATTTCAAATACGTATTCAAGCAAAATTGAAAATGTTTCAAGATCACACACATGTAATCCTTTGTAATCCATATGGATTTCTTACATCTATTCGGTGTTATTTTTTTTTTTCATGTGTGAAAAATGAATAATATCCTTCGAAGGGTATTACTTCAACTATTGACAGTATCCTTTCTATCTCTCTAGATGGTATGTATGTATGGTTTTTAATTTATTAGAGTGCGGAGTTTTAGAGATGGAAAGATATTTAAATTACATTATAAAATTGAGTGGCCATTTTCTATTACCAATGCATATAGACTGTGGGTTGATTTTCAAATTAACCACATTTCTTGGCAAGCATCAAGGAGAAGGATATTTTTGTGTTGTGCTAAGACCAAAAGATGAACCTTGGACTACGTCAGTAATTAATCATGACTTTCCTGAACGGAGATATCTTTTCTCCTTGGAATTGTGTGGATAAATGTGTATACCTATATGCGGTATGCTAATCCATGTAAATGGTGGAAGCATGTGCAAATATAACTTTCGTCAGTTCTTGTGTGCATATTGAGGGTATGTGTATAATGTGGGCACTAGAGATGCATATCTGAATATGGGTGTGTATACAGACACTGTCTGAGTTTTGATGGATTACTTGGAGTGTTGGACGGAAATATTAATAGATTTTTGGATTTAACTATTCTTTGAGTTTAAGGTTGTGTTTTGTTCTTAGGAAAAAAGTTTCAGAAAAAATATCAATGACCGAATGCAATCTTCCTTAAACATAGTCATTCTCGAAATCGCACCCACACATAATATCAAAAAAGGAGTTAAACCTAAACATAATCAATTATATTGTGATCCAAATTTTAATTTTAATCGTCACCGCAAGGGGATTTAATTCAATCATTTTTATTTTTCAATGTTTCTGCTTCTGTCTGTCATATATGTCAAATACAGCGTTGCCACAGGTTGCAATTTTTTTATTTAATTTAAATTTTCATCGACTGTTTATAGTGGCACCCAGTGCAATATGCTTTTCTTAATTTTTCTACATATTTTCTCAGCTCAGAGGAGTTGTATCTTCTTAAGTGAAACATATAAAAAACGACTTAGTGCATTGGTGAAGTGATATTTATGTGACAGCTGTCAAGTCCCAGAGTCTCAAATTCCAATTAAGTTCGGCTACGATTTCACTAGATTAGAAAAGAATTTAATACTACTATAGTTCTAAAACAACGTAATTTTTAAGTGAAAATGGATATAAGATTACTTCTCACTTGCTAAACTGGTTCGCTTTTTGAATGTTCACTACTTTAGTACGATAATGCGGGTTCTAGAACAATGTAATTTTTCAGTTAAAGTTGATAAGATCACTTCTCCACGTGCTATGCTCCTCTTAGACTTACTTTAAAATTTGTTTTGTAAAAAGGCAGTAGGATATTTTTGTCACGGCCAATACAAAATTGGTCTGCCATCTGTCAAGTCCCAGAGTCTCGAATTCCAATGAAGTTCGGCTACGATGTTACTAGATTAGAAAACCCTTGAAAAACCTAGAATTTATGTAATTTGTTTTCTCCGGGATAATTTGATTGAAGTGCTTTGCGGTGAAAAATTGAATTAAATACTCTACGTCAAAACTTTCGGACAGACGTAATTTTGACGTCCGCAGAGTGCTAGTATGGGTAGGTTTAAATGAATAATGTGTGTAATTAAATTAATTTAATATTATAAGCAATTTAATTTTTGTATTTAAGTCCAATAAATTTTTTTTATGTAGTATTTATTTGTTTGATAAAATATAATATTGTAATACGCGTTCTCGTACAAGTTTAATAGACATTATATCTTATACAGTTCTAAACTACTGAATAAATAGATAAATCAGAAACATTTTTCGAATTTTACACCACAGTAGTACGAATATGCGGGTTCTAGAACAACTTAACTACTTTTACTCATGTGCACCGACCCCGTAAAAAGACAAGAAAATTGAATAGTAGCGATAAACGTATTCATATTGCATAGTTCCGAAGTGAAATGAAATAACTTGGACGACGCAGTCCAGCCATTCTGCCCACCCGACCTAGATGCAGTGAAGATAGCTATATCTAGACTTAAGAACAATAAAGTTGCTGGAGCTGATGGCCTTGCGGCCGAGCTGTTCAAAGTAGCTGGCGATGAACTGGTTAGGAGTATGCACCAGCTAATTTGCAAAATATTGTCGGAGAAAAGCATGCCCGATGAATGGAACCTTAGCTTTGTTGCCCGAACCTGAAGAAAGGCGATTTTTCTGACAATCTTTTCATTACCTAAATTTGAGAAAAGTGTCAAAAACCTTCCTTGGACAAAATATCCGAAAACAATTTCCGAATTAGGTTTTGTACGCCCACTCTCAAAGACTATACCCGTGTTTGTTTTCGCAATCTATACATAGTAAAGTGGGAAATTCCAAAAAAAAAAAACATGCGGCCGCGTTTTTGTATTTGAAATATGGTACTACTGATCTGCAGACAGAATAAAATGAAAAAAAAAACCAATTCATAAAAGAAGTTATTTCAAAAAGAAAAACATATATAAAACAAAAACGGAAAATGTTTAAGAAAATGTTGTAATAACAGATCGAAATACAGAGTTGAATTTTATAACATAATTCATGTAATAATTCATGGCAAATTGGCATTTTTGCAGACGTAATTGAAATTTTGTAACCAAAAAAATTAAAACATGAGCAAATGGGGTTTGTTCGTAAAATAGATATGTTTTGCACATACATATGTTATGAATTCACTAGAGCGTATACTCTTTTTAAATTCAATTGGAGTTTCTGGAGCACTTTTTTTTATTTTGCGTTTTTGCTTTTTTAACTCTGAGCAGAGCACAGAGCAGAGCCCGAGCCCACAGATCACGCTCTGAGCTGCTCTGAGCAGAGTATGCTCTAAGTGCTCTGAGTGAAAAAATAAACACATTTGAGCAATTTCTGTCATTTATTATTTTAAATCGAAATTATTGATTTAATAATTTATTCTTAACAATCTAATTATCTTTGCCAGCAGAAAAACAAACTCCCCCGGCCATTTTAACTGTTTGAAGTATTTTATTTGTTTTCTTAACATGTCCAACTCAGTGTGCTCTGCCGATTTGCTGAGAGCTCACAGAGCGTGATTTGAGCTAACTCTGAGCGAAAAAAGAAACACAGATTCAGAGCTTAGAGCGCTCCGAGCTAAAAAATAAACAGAATTTTTTTTACACTTCAAGCTCTGTTCCGAGCGCTCAGGGTTAAATAAGAAAAACGCCTATTGTCTGTTCCATATTAAGTGATACCAAAAATTAAGTTATATTTAAACCAAAATGTATGTATTAACGATTTAAATATAGCTTTGCGATGACGGTTCGCACTAAATAGGTAATTTGCAACTCTCAAAATTAGATTCTAACATATCTTAAACAACAAAATGTCAAATATATTGCCTCTGCAAATTTCCAAATTGGATTTGTAAGGGTCTGTTGAACTATCGTGGTTCAGCTTTAGTTATAATGTTTGCATATTTGGCCCTAAAAAACTTTCAAAAGAGAAAGTTTCGAACATTGCTTGCTGATGACAGCTAGTTCGCACTTGATTTTCCGCAAATGTCAAAATTGAATTTGTACATATCTGTTAAATTATATATTTTTAAAGATATATTTTGCTGATGACAGTAGGTACTGAATAGTGTGCAAATGTCAGAATTGGATTTGTATAAGAATCAACATGCTGATGACAGTTCACGCTGAATGCTTAGCAAATAATGTCAATGAATGCATAACTTGCCTTATAGTACCTATATAATCGCAAGTAAAAATATTATGCAATCATGTAATTTTGAAAACAAAACTTTAATCAACATTTAAAATATTTATCTTATATTTTGTATACATATCTATTTCGAAGTCTAAATGACCTTCATAGGACATTGTACAGTGTACACTGTACACACATAAATCTATAAAAAGCCCATTAATATAAAAAATATATATACCTATCCTACCCAAAATTCATTCATATGTTTGTCCTCGTTCTCATATATTATTTTTAAATGTACATTTATATCCCATAAGTCAACACACATGTAAAAACATATATTAGTAGGTAAACACCAGACCAGCCCACCACCTTTTACCTGACGCACTTTTCAAAGTCGTTGCGTAAAATTTGTAAAAAAAAAAATAATAGAAAAAACATCAACATCAAGAAAATATCAGCTCAAGGAAGAAATGGTGCAGAAACTACAGGATGTATAAAGGAGAATAAGAGAGAGTGAGAGAAAAAGGACACTGTATGTATATGTAGGAAGAGAAAGCTGATTCAAAATTGATAGCCAAATTGCTCCGGGAGGCAAGGCAATATCCTATTTTGTTTGCCAAGAATTTTCTCGTCCTTCTCTATATCAATGTTTTTTTTTCACATCCTGGTTTAGTTCTACCACCAACACATTCCCTCATCTCGCTTCTACTTACAAAATCTTTATTCTATTTCACCACCCATTTCTGGTTATAAATGAGGTCAACTATTGGTTTCCCTTCAGTCGGATGGTGGTTGCTTTGGCTTGCCTCATCCCTCTGGTTTGTAACAAATTTCATGAGATCATCAGGATGCCGATGGCATATCAAATTTTCTTTTTCCTCAAACCAGCTTCCTCATCATCTTGAGGTTGTCATAGTATTGACTTTAATATTACTCAACTCCCCCCTTTAAGTTGAGTTGATGGAAAAAAGGGATTTGGTGATTAAAAAGATAATCAAAAGGATGTCGTGTTTTTTTTTTCTCTCTCCTCAAAAGAAAGATTTTGTATTTATTTTTGCTGCTTAAGAATTTTTTTTTGAATTCATGATTTCGTTAAAGTTTCCCTTTTTATATTTAGGTTTTACCGTGTATATTAAGAAGGATAAAGCTCGTGTTATACATAAAATAGAAACCCATTTTATGTATTCAATTTGCTTAAATAAGTAATCAGTTAAGCAAATTGAATTCATATCTTCAAGTTGAATTAAAATGTACATATGTTGACATTAAAATTTTTCTTTTTACTTTCGATGAATTTGGTGCATAATTTTCAAGAATAATATACAATTAAAGTTCTAAAATATATAATCAAATGTATTTAAGAATATCCAAGCTTGACTTGACGCGAATTTTGATTCTAAAAATCATGCATTCAAGCTTTTTTTGAATATTTTGAGATTATTTTTTTTTTTTAAATTTAAAAATATTTTACGTGTGTTTTTCGGAAAAGATATCCGAAGTTAAGTATGATTATTCATAATAAACAACCCACTGTGATTTTATAGATAGATTTTAGACTGTGATTCGAAAAATTATTTAATAATTACATTTTTAGATGTTGGTACGAATGATACTTTCATATACCTCGAAGGGGTAGGTTCGTAGAGTTAAAGTGAGTTTTAGAGCGTTATGTTGTTTTATGTTTGATTACCCACGAATATCCTGAAATCTCGAAAATTTCTGTTTCGCCATACATCATGTTAACAGTCTCTTATTAAACAGAAAATCAAAATATTTTGTTTTACTTTTCTATACAGTTCTTGCTTTTTTTCACTTTGTGGTGTGAAAGATTTGTACAAATTTAATTTTGACATCTGCTATTGTTTATTTAGTGCAATGTACAAACTGTCATCAGCAACTACTAATAAATTTGACGTTTTGTAGTTTGACAGTTTTTTTTTAACAAATCCGATTTTGACACATGCGAATTATTCAGTGTAAATTGTCATCAGCAAGTTATAATTTTAACACTTTGCAATTTGACATATTCGTACAATTCTAATGTTGTAGTTTTGCGACGTCATTAGAGACAATGAACTTGAAATTTCGTTGTTTGAAAGATTCGTACGAATCTAATTTTAACGTCTGCAAGGTATTAAGATGCTAACTATCAAACCAAAGCATTTAATTAATCTTTGGTACTGTCTGGTTTGAAGGATTTACATACCTCTATTTTCACAGACTATATGAAGCCTAAAATAAAAAACTATTTTTCTGAAATACAAATGGAACACAAACTTAGTTGCTTTAAGCTGTATTAACACAAGATACAATTAACCAATGCACATAATATAATATTATAAAATAATAAAATACATATTAACATAATGTATATTTTTAGCATTAGGCTAAGTAAACTTTAATTTAATTTCTTTCTTTTATTTTTTCAAATAATACGCAAGTTCTGAAAAACGCAAGTGTGAAAATCTCAGCCCCCTGTCAATTTTATGAACAAAAGAACAACAATTCTATCGAGAGGTTTGAGATATATTTAGAAGATGATGCATTTTAACGGTTTTTGATCCAACGTAACTTTTTAACGGCGATATTGAGGCTATAAAAACATATTTTAGAAGCACTTTCAGATTCAATTAGGTAAAAGATAATGCTATGATGAGAGGAATTGACACTCCTTGAAATATTTTTATCTCCATCCAAAATAAAAACGAATAATAAAATTCGTAAAAACAAATAATAAAATTCGTAAATAATTTGTTGTAGCACCTTTAAGTTGTTGTTCAAAAATTATATGATAATCACGAAGTGTGTTTGTTTCGGCTAATCTCGAAAACGGCTGGACCGATTTTGACGGGACTTTCACAGGCAGATAACTAATGTTATAAATAGAAACTAAGGATATTGTATAGTTACCACCTATTTGTCGTTAGGATCACTTTTTAGAAAATTCATATTTATGGACTGTCTGGAAACGACTGGACCAATTTTGACGGAAATTTCACTGGTAAATAGCAGATGTTATAAAAAGTTATTAAGACTGTTTTAATAACATCCTAAGTGGCGCTTAGGTCGATGTTTTCAAAAATTCTTATATATGGACTATTTTTTCTCAAAATCACAACTTATAATTTTTAAATAATAATGGAAAGTCCTTAACAAAATCATTTAAATCATGGAAGCCTAAAAAAGTAGGTTTCTACATGCCGTCCGTTGATCTGTCTGTATGTTCACCGAGCTACAGCCTAAACGGTTAATCGGATTTTCTCCAAACTTTGTGTGTAGTACTTTTTTGTGATTCCCTAGAGCTAGAGGACAAATAAGAATTTTTGTTTGCTATAACGGTTAACTCCCATGTCACGGTTTTAGTTTTTAAAAAATTTCTTGAAAAGGCTCTAACGATTTTCATGAAAGTTGGTGTACTTTATATATGCAGTTATTTGAATATAAGTAGTATCCCACTAAACACTGTCCCGTAGCGTAGTGATTAGTGCGTGGGACTATTACGCCGGAGGTCTGAGTTAGAGCCCAGCTTCGAGAACACCTTGTTTTTTCAGGGGCACTGCCTCTTGGGAGGAAGGGACAAATCCTCCAAGAGTATCATTGTCATGAAAAGCGCATCTCACCTTAGTCGTTCGGATTCGATGTAAAATTGTAGGTACTCTCCAATCCTGTAGAACTAATAACGCACACAAAAGGATTGGTTCAGAGTTGTAAGTCACTTTATCTGTCGTTCTTCAGAGCTGTCAGTGCTACTAAATTAAATTAATTATTTAGTTTGAATATAACTGCATTTCATGCACTTGAAAACGGCTGCACCGATTATATTTAAATAGGATAGAGAATTAAAGTTATCGATTTAACACAAAATGGCAATCACAATTTTTTGCTAAACAACCGTTTAATGATAGCTACCACATAAAACTTGATCTCGCGTTTAGGCCATTTTGTTTGAATTTTTTGCCTTTCTTCAGAACTTTATAAATTGCAATTTTTGCAGTCTCATATTTTGCTACAAGAACAAGTTCAAAATGATGCAGTGTGTAAATAGGAAATAGATCCTTTGAACTTTTCGGAACACGCAAGCGAAGTAACGGAAAACCCCATCTTCAACAGATCTGTCCGACTTTTGGCATGCAAATTTTATCGATATAATAGCCCGCTGGCTAATGCGCCTCGATAAAGTCCTTCGCGATGACAGAAGAACAGACCGAATTTGTTGGCTTTTAAGTACAATTTTAGCATCTATACTAGAAAGACCTCCTAATTGATGGAAGGCTGCCAGAAACCCTACATGGATCGAGAGCCAGTAAGTATTCGTATATACAAAGACTGCTATTATTATATATACAGAAAAAAATATTAATAGGTCCTAAAATAAGAAATCCTTTAAATGAGATCCCAAACACCTCTATTATAGTATTAATTTATTTTTAAGCGTTTGCAATAAACTTTATTCATTTTTGTTGATGTTTTTTCTTCTCAACACAAAACAAACAATAACAAAAGAAAGCATTCTAGTTATACATAAACACCACTCATACTGACCATTAGCCTTGCTCATCTAAAAGAAAACCATATTCTATCACAAAAGAAAAGACTACTCCATGACTATGATGATGACACCTCATGACCTCACCTCAACCAAAATGGACAGCCATCATCAGCCAGGACAATAGAAAACCATTTAGTGCTCTCAAATTATATGTGTGAGTGACGAATTCACTTAATATTTTATATCGCATATCAAACAGGACATCAAAATCACTGTAACACTCATATACTCATCTTCTTGACACTCACATCGACAAGAAAACTTTTATTTGATTTTGTGTGTGATTTTTCATTGAAGGGGGTGGACTTGATTTTAGGATGGAGTTTTCTTCGATTTTACGAGAGTTTTCCTGTTCGAGTTAAGTATCGACACTTTCAAGGATGAAAATCTGCGAGTTGGGGAACAATTTTCATCACCCATCAATAGATTTTTTTTTTTAAACTTTATTCACTTAAAACTGGATACCCCTTGATAAATTGCGAATAAGTGTAGATGGCGCTGTTCAAGTAAAGTCCAAAAACATCCTGATAGAATTGAAAACATTGCAGCAAAAGAAAATGTCGAAGGACAACGTCGACGATGATGATGATGATGATGATGATGATGATGATGATGATGAGTTCAGATGATTATGATGGTATGTCCTCGTTTAAGTGCTAGGAAAGGACGACACAATGCACATTAGGGACAATAAGTATGAAGAGTGCATCGTACCCTTTATAGAAGTGGAGAGAAGATGGATAAAATCAAATTTCACTCCAAAACCAAAGTGATGTCCTGTCGTGTCCTTATGCTTGCCATATTCTGTGTGATATGTCCTTCGGTCTATTACTCTGTATACTGTCACTGACAAACCGGGACTGGTAATGAAGAATATTTCTCAAGAGATCAATATGATGAGAGCATCAGGACGTAAGGAAGAAACTCTGTATAAGTTTTAAATTGAATTGACTTGGAGCTCGACTCGGAATTGTAAATGTGAACTTTTCTCTTACTTTTCACATTGAGATGAGAGTGGATGGATAAAGGAGAGGTTAAGGAAGGTGGACAATTAAAGTTTACTTCCTTTTCCGGGATATATGCGGGCTAGAGCACGGAACAGATGACACTCATCAATGAGGGACTTGGTTTTTTTTTTTTTTAAGATGAACAAGATGAAGCAAAAGAATTCGCAAAGGAATTCAGATTTTCGATTGTAATGAAGTTAAGAGGGTGGCCAAGCAAAGGAAGTTTACCTTATTGTTTCCGTTCTTGAGGCAAAACACACTGAAGAAGCTGGGAACAAAACAGGGGGAGCACTCTAAATTAAATTTACAGCCAATGACACAAAAATGAAGGAAGTATTTGTCTCTGAACAAAAAAGCAAGTGAAATTGAAAACATAATAAATTAACCTATCTGATGGGTAAGTAGATATGTATATGAGAATTTGTATATAGTTTTCCTCAGGGATATAATATTTAATGAAATCTCAAGGTATTCCTTGAAATAAATAATTTTTAGAAATGTATCAGATTTTTCATCATAATTTGATCACTGGGTGCGTACAGTACTGTGGCGACAAAGTGGTGCGATCCGAAAAGATTTGAAAGAAACGGTACTGTGAGCAATGCGAGATGCGACTAGTTGCGTTAAGTAGAAGTTTTTCTTCCCAGATGAATAAGAAAATATCACTAATAGATAACAATGTAGTTTTTCGCACAAACTCGTTTGAAATAGAGTGGCCAAAAAAGTTTATTTGTTAAAAACTAGCGAGACTCGTACCATTCTCTTCAAAAATTAAATTTCACGCGAAATTTTAAGGCATGCAATTTAATGAAAGGAAAAAATTGCGAAAGAATTTAATTCGAAATATGAAATGAAAAAAAAAATCTTAACAATAAGTTGCCAAATAAAATACTAATTATCGGGATTTTTTGGTTCAAAATAATGATATTTCGTTTCCAAAAAACAGTCACATATGGTACACAGACGGTTCCAAAACAAATGAAGGAGTTGGTGCTGGAGTATACGGAGCTTGCTCTAATACATCCATATTTACTAGTATGGACATAAACAAAACGCACCATTACTGGAGAAAAACCAAAGCTAACAGGCAAGCAAAACAATTAATGTCATATTCTTCTCACAAGCGAACAAAACAACTATACTACAGCTTAACAGGATGTATATTAGACTAGTCACAGGTTTCCTCACGGGGCATTGTCGAGTGATAAAACATCTTATGGCTATGGGAATAGTACAAGACAATGTCTGCAGAACGTGCTTTGAGGATGTAGAAACAGCAGAACACAACCTATGTGAATGCAACTGTCTCATCAAAATACGTCAACAGTATTCAGGTAAATTTTACCTTAAATCAGCTGATATTGCTGCTACCTCACCCAAAGATATAGCTGCGTTCCTTACAAAACAAAGCATCATGATTGAGCTCTAAATCAGAGGACATCACAATAGGCCTAATGTGGACGCAGTGATATTTGGGATCATTTATACCACCTCTAATTCTTAAATTTAAATCTAAATCTAAAACGTCTCCAAGAATTTTTTTTAAATTAATAATATTATAAAACTAATAATAATAATAATAATTAAAATAACCAAACCTCAGGACTTAAAACCCAACGTACCTACCAATCAAAACTTGTAAACAACTTGAATAATTGTACATAACAAGCACGCAAGAATGAATCGAGCATCGAAAAGGGTTCGAAAATGTTGTATCTAGAAAAGAGTTGAGTATGGTTAAACGAAATTATAAATCGGCAAAACGATCTCTCAGCATAATAATAAATAGTAGGAGAGCTATCGACCGATTTTGGGACATTGTTTTGGAGCGCCAACATTTTTTGTGCAGTTATTGCTTTAAAGCCACTCATTAATGAATGAAAAATAGTTATGGCTACCGGAAATGGCCGGGATTCAAAGATATAGCCTTTTAAAGTGCAGAAAACTATCTATAATCAATGACAATTATGGCTACCAGAATATCAAGCCGGAGAAGGGTTGCCAGAGCAACTCAAAAATGGCTACCGGAATATCAAGCCGGAAAAGGGTTGCCAGAGCAACTCAAAAATTTCAATAAATTTCTTTTTTAAGTGTTTAAATACTGTTTTTTGAGTTGCTATGGCAACCTTTTTTCGGCTTGAGAATGTAAGTGAAGTTTTACACAATTATTTTAAACGTTTCAAGATAAAGGTACACTTTAGTGAAAAAAAAAATGTGCCAAATTACTTACCATAGATGGGTTATTTTTTCTGTACTTTGAAGGGCTGTATTTTTGGTTTCCGGCTATTTCTGGTAGCCATAATTGTCATTCATTAATGAGTCGCCTTAAAGCAATAGCTGGACAAACATTCAAGCGCGACAAAGTCATGTCCCAAAATCGGTCGCTAGCTCTCGAACTAAAAACGTCGTAGTGCTTTTTTGCAAAATAACTAAACGGCACAAGATTGTTTGTTGAAAAAATTAAGTGCACGAATGGGTCGCACGAACTTGCTCTTGTGGTGCACGACTGGGTAGCACGAACTTTTTTTTCTAGCAAATTACGACCTTAATAAAAATTAATTTAATATTTTTTTTTTAAATTAAAAATATCGGTTTTTCAAAAAAAAAAAACTTTCAAAAATTACTTTTTTTCGATTTTTTTTTTGCAGTTTTATTTTAAAACTTAGCAGTTGTTTGATAATATCAAATTTCCTTTAAAATCGATGCAACCATTCAAAAGTTAGTCAGTGTAATAAAAAACGGTTCTATGGCAGGTACCGTTAATAAGCTGATTCCGAAAAAAAAATTCCTATAAAAGACATCACCTTGAGCAAAAATTCACTCGTATGAAATTTTATCAAAATTGATCTTAATTTTTTCGAGAAATTTAGAATTATTGGTTTTTGCCAAATAAAACTTTTTCCAATTGCTTTTTAAAACATTTTTTTTGCCGTATTATTAAGGCTGAACAAATGTTTGATAATATCAAATTTCTTTAAAATTGGTGCAGCCGTTTAAAAGATAGTCAGAGTAACAAAAAACGGTTCTATGGCAGGTACGGTTAATAATCTAATTCTGAAAAAAATTTCAGACGAAAGACAAAAATTCAAAAAATACTTTTTTTCAAAAATGTTTATGCAATTTTATTTCAGTTTAGCAGTAGTTTTCGAGTATTAAATTTCGTTAAAATCGGTGAAGCAAAATAAATTGATTTCTTTTACCAGGGGAATACCCCACAAGTTGTATTGAACTCATTGAATTAAAAATAAGCGGAATTGAAAAGTAGCCATACCTACCTATGCATAAAATCAAAACTTTTCTAACCTGTGTATCTGCCTCATATATGTTTGCAATACCTAGGTAACAGAATTCCATGGTAATTTTAATCTTTTAACCAAAGAAACACCTTTATTTTACTTCCCAAACATGTTGTACTTATTTTAAAATAAAACCTTTCTGTGCGAAGCGAATATCTTTTAATTTAAATGCCCGATTATAATTGACATTAAGCTTCGAAATTTACTTATCAATTTTTGCTGAAACATCCTCAGGTTTAAAAATGTACACGTATTATCAACCACGCACCAGGTGAATATACATATACCCAAAGCCTTTAAATAAAACCTTATCTATACAAGCTACACAACCATAATAATAATTTCGTGTAGTCAAACCGACTGACCTCTCCTGTAGGTATCCCTTAAGGTTCTTCGATTTCACGATTTCACAAAAAAAAAAAAAGATTGAAAGCTGTATATTTCCGCTCTGACAATTTGATTTATTTAACCCAAAGAAGCTATCCACAAAAGGCACGCCACGCTCTATACGCCCGCCACACGATTTTACCGTCCGAGTTGCGCGTAATTTATCCAATTTTTATTCAATCAATGAGCCATGACCGAGGTGAGGAAAAAAAAACATCAACATTCTCCTCGTCCTTTTAATTCAATCAAAGGGAAAATATTTTTCTTTCATTCTCGACTCGCCCTCTTAACTTTTTGTGCGGTGTGATGAGCGCCTCCTTTTCACGCAAATTATTGAAAAAGAAAAATTATAAATCGAAATGTTTTTTTTTTTTCTCAAAGAAAAAAATTCATAGCACATCCCATTTATCGCCACACAAAAAGAAAAATGAAAAGGATAACTTCGATATCCTTTCAATTTTCTTATTTATCTTTTCCCTTTCTCTGTGTTTGAGATTTTATTCATCATCATCATCATCATCATCATCATCATGATCCCTCGGGCAAAGAGAAAGAAAATGATAAAATAAATAAATCAGGCTCTCAATTAATCGAAAGTGCCCTCTCAAGGATTTTACTAGTATCCCATACCGACTGCAAGGAGCAATCTATAGAAAATAAAAATCATTTATTGTACACTTACCATCACAGCATTTTTCTTGAAATCCATGAAATTCTTTACCTCGGCAGCAAGTTCACGTAAAAGAATTATTCCATCTTTCCGCTTCACTTCGATATCGTTGTCCTTGTATCTCTGAAAGGACACAAAAAAAAAAGTTATGAAAATAAATAAATTAGAACTAACGGTTTTAAAACGTTAAACATTGATTAATATTTAAGTATCCGTGCGCACGGTACGAAGAAAGGGTAAACGCACACAATGTTGGATAAATTTTCTATCATAAATTTAAACAGGATAAAGTAACGTCGGGGGTCATACTCCCTAAAATTGATTTAAATTGACCTTCATAAATGTTAATTAAAATTTTCAAATAAACAAAAATGTTATTATTTTATTTCGGTGGCTTAAAACAAGAAGGTTACAAATTCGAAAATGTGATGGCAATAAGCTTATTTTTTATGAAAGGAAATGGTTTTCAGGGCAAACATTTGTCATGTTTTCTTAAATTATTTTTTTATTAAGTGAGGAAAAGTTAAAATTTCTTTTTTGAAGAATTAGTTATTATTGGGTCAACATTTTTTAATCAAGATATTGTAAAATAAGTATACAAATAATACGAAGTCCTTACTGTTCTTTTGTGTGCTGTGAATTCACATAGAATTCACAGCACAGCTAAGAAGAATTTGTTGCTCAAAATTGGATACAGTACCCGTGTTTTTTTTGGAAAAGCTATCCGTAGTGAAGTTGGATTTTCCATTAAAAATCTGACTGCGGATTACTATCAATAAAAGGTGAAGTCAAATCTGACTGCCGATAAATTTTCGACTTTCATTCGAGTATCGATCAAAATTTTTGTTATTGTTGGTACGAATGATAAATTCATGAATCTCGATAGAGGTATGTTCGTAAAGTTGCAGTGGCTTTTATAGTGTGATCTTGTTTTATGTCCGATTGTCCACAAACAAATCGATTGTTTGAAACAAATTATCAATTTTTGAAAGGAAAAGGAAAAAAGGTTTTTGAAAAAATTATACATAGGAAGACATAACAACTACAACTACCAGTTCCATCCAAAATTTGTTCTTGTTGCATTTTTCATATTTCCTCGAGTAAAGAAAAGTAAACAGTATTTTGTCAAACTTGAAACTTAAGTTCTTCCTTGTTTTAGGAAAAAGGCCGGCAAATATGGACTAACATCATTATTTCCGCAAATAAATTCCAGATTATCTACACTTTAACATGGCAGTTTATTTTTAAATTAAGACTGCTTAGTTTTTATAATTCCTTAACACAAAAACATGAATCCCATATATAAATACAAAAATATCTGAGAAGCGTAATTTGGACCACCAGTCCATAGCCTCATCACATGGTTTTGAAGAAATTTAATTTTCTTAGGGTCAGCAAATTCTTTTACCTGCAAATAACATTTTCAACATTTGGAGTTGGTGTTTAAAAAATCATTTACCCAACAAAAAAAAACAGGAACATTTGGATGGTTAATAAATATCTAATAGACAACATTAGTTTTAATAAATTGGACACAACTCATAAGCCTCTCATATACGACTGAAATATAATTGAGTTCAGTTTTATAAGTGTGCGAATACATGTAAGCACTTTTCATTGCGAAAAAAAACTGTCCTAAACGAGTGTTTTGTGCTAATTAACTTTGGAACAAAAAATCAATTCATTTCCAATTCATCAATAGAATCTCAATTGTTATTTCGGGATTGGTCGAGCATTTAATTTCTTTAACGATGGAATTTTTGATAGGGCTTAATATCAGCCAGTACAACGAAAATGCCGAGGGGTTTGTCACGAATGAAATCACCAAACCACTTATATTTGAAATCATTGAAATCACAAAATATTTAAATCCTTAAATATTGCTTGAAATCACGTGAAATCATCTAAAGTCATTTGAAATATTGCAATCATTGAACCACTAAACTGGCCGGTGACAAACCCCTCGGAAAATGCTATAAATTATTTGTAGGTATTTACTTCTTTTATCTCAATCGATAGTTGATACTTAATTACAAATTAAATTTTAAGGTTTAAAAAATGTTGGGTCATAAAAAATGAACTGTAAGCAATGGTGAATTGTAAATAAGAGCATCCTTCTTAGTGAGATATGCTCTTTTTCCCTTTGTTTATATAAATGAAATTTCAATTATAAGTGATTCAAATTAGCTTTTTATGGCCTTTAGACAAGTGAGCACCTTGTCAATACGCAAATTTCCGCTTGTTTCAGTTCAACTTACATAACTTTTTTGACAAAAAGCTAAAGTGAACTATATCCAACAAGATTACGATTGGAATCATTAAGCTGGAAGTGTTTACACGTGGCCTGGTTAAAGTTATATACAAAATGTTTTTGTTATAATACAAATTCTATATACCTACATTGAAAAAATTAATGAATAAAATAATAAATAAAAACAATTTCAACTAAGTAGAAGACTTAGCATTAAATTTAGTGGACATGTTAAATTATTGATTCAAATTAGGTTTTAATGGCCTTTAGTCCATGAAAAAATGGTGTTTTGTGCGGATGCTCACTTTGCACTTTTTATTTATTATTCTATTTATTAATTTTTTTAATGTAGGTATATAGAATTTGTATTATAACAAAAACATTTTATATATTCAATTATAAGCTTTGTTTGAATTAAAAAAAAAAATAATTCTGATTTACATGATTTTTTGAGGTCTGGCACAGGTTTGTCAAGTTCTTCAAGTTCTTGTTCTTCTTCAGCCTCCTCATGATTTTCTGAACAGATCAAATATACAGGGTGAGTCATGAGCAATGCGCCAAAATGCTAGGGCGTGTAGGTTGCGTTGAGACAAGAAAAAAATCGTATGGGAGGGGGGGGGGGGGTCTATTCCCCCCGTTTAGCCGGGAGGGGCAATTTTCGAAAAAACTGACTTAAAATGGGAAAAAAATTATTTAAAATCAACGGCTTCATTCACAATGCTGTGCGATACGTTTTTGAAAAGCCAATAACTTTTTCTTTCATTCTGTGTTTAAATAAATCTATTCTAAGAAATAGTTTTTGAAATATTAATTAATATTAATATTAATATTAAGTCAAAATTTTGAAAAAAAAAATTGAAAAAAAAATTTCAAATTCATTTTTTTCAAAATTGTACGTAATTAAGTGCTAATTTTAATTTCAAAATTCAATGCTGTTATTAATTTTAAGTCTAAATAAGAAAACCGGATGCAAAAATTTTATGTCGTTCTCAAGAAATTAAAAAAAAACCAAAACCACCTTTTTCTAAGAAAAACATTTATTTTTATTGTAACGAAGCAATTTATTTATTTATTTAGCATTAATCTTAGTTTTTTTACTTTTTTTTTAATTGGAGTTTTATGAGAACGTAATAAAATTAAATAGTATTGGAATAACCCTGGATTAATATTATTTTCATTGATAACTTCTGAAAACTGACCTGTCAATATTTTTGCCTTGGCCTGCCCACAGCCCATGGGATCTACCTGTTATGGGGACAATAGGCCAGTTTCTGATGAGTCAAGAATCTTAGATGAAAGAATTCTGGATTTAGTCCGAAATAATCCCTCCGTCAGTACAAGAAGGATATCCACTATGCTTGGAGTGTCCCAATCTAGAGCATGTCGAGTACTTCGGGCGGAAAATTTACACCCGTACCACTTTACGCCTGTTCAGGAACTCACCTCAAACGACAAGTTATTGAGAACCGAATTTTGTAGAACATTACTACTTAGAAATGAAACCGAACAAAACTATTTTAGAAGAATATTCTGGACGGATGAAGCACAGTTTACTAGGGATGGGGTTACTAACTTCCACAATTTACATTATTGGAGTAGCGCCAATCCACACAAAAAAAAACAAAACAAATCACAACACCGCGCTTTAGTTGTAATGTTTGGCTTGGTATTGTTGGACACACTGTGATCGGGCCCCGGTTTTTGAATTCCATTATTAATGGAGAATCATACCTGCAATTCCTACGAGACCTTTTACCCGATTTATTAGACAGCGTTCCATTGGTTATAGCAGATACTTTAATCTACCAACAAGATGGTGCTCCAGCACACTACAGCTTACAGGTGAGAAACTGGCTGGATGATCATTTTAGTGACCGTTGGATCGGAAGAAGGGGCCCCACGGAATGGCCGCCTAGGTCACCAGATTTAACTCCCCTAGATTTCTATGCATGGGGATTTATGAAGAATTATGTTTACGAAGTGGAAATAGTATCATTGGAACAACTGAAGGAACGAATTGAAGTCGCTGGAGTCAAATTGCAGGAAAATTTGTCAAGCATAAACTTATGTGAAGCCATTACAAGGAGATATAATCTATGCCTTCTAAAAAATGGAGATCATATCGAGAATTTTTTATAAGTACTTCCAATAAAAAACATAGTAAAAATAAAAGGAATAAAAAAAAATAAAAAAACTAAGATTAATGCTTCTTAAATTGCTATGTTACAATAAAAATAAATGTTTTTCTTAGAAAAAGGTGGTTTTGTTTTTTTTTTAATTTCTTGAGAACGACATAAAATTTTTGCATCCGGTTTTCTTATTTAGACTTAAAATTAATAACAGCATTGAATTTTGAAATTAAAATTAGCACTTAATTACGTAAAATTTTGAAAAAAATGAATTTGAAATTTTTTTTTTCAATTTTTTTTTTCAAAATTTTGACTTTGAAAATTAATATTTCAAAAACTATTTCTTAGAATAGATTTATTTAAACACAGAATGAAAGAAAAAGTTATTGGCTTTTCAAAAACGTATCGCACAGCATTGTGAATGAAGCCGTTGATTTTAAATAATTTTTTTCCCATTTTAAGTCAGTTTTTTCGAAAATTGCCCCTCCCGGCTAAACGGAGGGGAATAGACCCCCCCTCCGATACGATTTTTTTCTTGTCTCAACGCAACCTACACGCCCTAGCATTTTGTCGCATTGCTCATGACTCACCCTGTATATCAAAGCATGTTATCATGAGTTTCATCAGTAACAAAGAAGATGTCCAGCAAAGTACATCAGGTCCTTCCTCTTCTAAAATTGAGCCCACAATTTGATTTTTTTTCCTCCCATAAAAGGGCATAGGTGTGGTCATATCTAGTAACCGCTGAAGAATCAGTTCAAACCCACTGGGTAGGCACTTGAACTTCGAACTGGTGGTATACTGAATAGACCGCCTCACCTCTGAAAGTGCAAGCTATGGATTGGATAGATTGAAGTACCCAAAGAAGAGAATAAGGAGGGTCACTTTCTCTCCAAACAAAAAAGATTAAAATTGTTAAGTTATAACCTGCAAGTTAATAAGTTCAACCTTTTTACTTGATTTAATTCTGTTATTTTGCACACAAATATTAACATGTATTCAAAGAGTCTTCGTTTTAATTTTACAAAAATCCATTTTTACTTTAATTTTTATTAAGATTGTTTGTGAACTTTAAGTCTACCAGACTTCGTTTTATACTATCTTTAATGAAATTGAATTGAATACACTACAACTTTTTTGCACTGACTTTTCTTAGAGGAACATTTGTTTTTTTCATATTTTGAGTGTGTTGTATTTTGGCCTTCCCTCCATAGGAAGTCGTCGTGCGTTAAACTCTCAACGCAAATCAAAAGCAGTTCACACCGATTCCAAATTTGTGTCATCTTGCAGGAATATAAACAAGATATATAACACTCGCCGGATATTTACATTGGGTCAATCGGTGCGGGTGCATAACTTCACAGGTCATAACTTCACATGGGTCATAATTTCACCTCTAGTGGGTTATAATTTCACTTTTTTCGGGTGAAGTTATGTCCCACCTTAGGTGGGAATTAGCTTCACTTTTTTGTGGGCCAGAATTTCACTTCGCTGGTGAATAAACAAGCGTTGTTGGCGCTAAGTAGTAAAGCGACCGAAAAAAAAATTGAGCAATTTTTGTTTCGGTCGCTTTACTACTTAGCGCCAACAACGCTTGTTTATTCACCAGCGAAGTACGTACAATTTATAATTTTTGTTGGCTTTTGTCTGATTGGATTTCTAAAGATTTTTTACAATGTAGGTGGGAAATAATTTCACACAAATTTCAGGTGAAATTGTTGCTCACCTAAGGTGGGACATAACTTCACCCGAAAAAAGTGAAATTATAACCCACTAGAGGTGAAATTATGACCCATGTGAAGTTATGACCTGTGAAGTTATGCACCCGCACCGGGTCAATCGAGGTGAACAAATAGATTTGTGCTGAGTTTCCAAACGTGTCGACTATTATTCACGACTGAACTTGGGGTTCTAGATCGATGGATTGGACGACAATCGTGGAGTTTTGTCAAGCTTTTCGAAGTTAACGGTGTTTCATTAAATGAACATATAACATTTCTATTTTTTTATTAAATAAATATATAACAAGTCGAAGTGAAGAAAAACTTAAAATTCTCAACTTTCGGAAAAAATGGAAAATCTTTGAAGAGCCATAGGTTGGTTCCTAAAGTGTTTACAAAGCTGTAGTTTATTTAAAGTTTTTAGAAATTGAATAAACTTTACGAATGTACTTAATTTTGTTTGTTAAGAACACAAAATTTATGAATTTACTGCAAAAAGTGAAAAAAGTTCCAAAATTTGCAGTTTTTCGATTTCAATATTCAGTTTTACAAAGTTTCAAATTTGAATTGGGACTACTCTTATTTACTGACATACAACATACTATAAAACCAGAACTATATATCATGCTTTGAGATTTCAGCATTTTTCAATGCCATTTGGTTCCCCATCAACGTGGTTCCCGGGGCGGACCGCCCCCCTTAGTCCGCCAGTGCTTGTTAATAGCAGTTTCCGATAAAAACTTTGGCATACTACCAGCACATAAATAGGACTGGTCTTTATTTAAGCATGCTGTTATTATGGAGTTAAGTAGATAACTTTGACCAGCAAAACTATTTGTAACAAAACAGTACGGTGCATTCTGCTCATGTCAACAATCCAAAATGTTAACAAATAAAAGATAAACAATAACCTTTTTTCCGTAATGTAAAATAATTCTATATAACATTCATTGATTCTGTATTAAATGCCAATAAAATTGGTGTAACTTTAAAAATGATAAACAATTATTTTGAGAACAATATTACTTTAGGGTGCACCCTGTATAACTGTGTAAATATGTATATCTGTGGTTCATTCTACAAGCACTTTGGCATGCTCTAAACTGTCATAAATGACATCCAGCCAAATGCATTCTCGAGTTACACAAAAACATTCCTTTTCAAATTTACACAGCCACACGCACACACTTTCACAGGCTTTAGCGAGCACAACGAGAGAAGGATTCCAATATAAACGATGGAAAATTTAAATAATAAAATAATTTATGTTCCCCATGTACCGCTACTGGTTAAATGACAGGGCCAGACATAAATATTTGCATAGACAAGGATTCACACCAACACTCTGCTATGTGCACTAAAGCATCGCCGTCGTCGTCATCCGTACAGTGCCCTTAACCCCCTCAGCATTGAGCCTGCCCCCAACCAGAGCCTGGACCGTTTCAATTTGTATGTAGTACAATGCAAGAGCTATGAGTGCCTAGTAATTAAATTTTCCCAAGGATAACACCGAGCATCAGGAGACGGGTATATAACCGCACCTAAAGGTGGCAAAGCAGAGCATCGACTCCTACCGCACACCACCAACGACGATGACGCGCCATCCATCGGTGAGATAGAGAAATTAGATAGCAAACGAGTATAACGACCAAGGACCAAAGCAAAACCGTTAAGGCTTTCCGTAATGTAGATGAAACAAATCGAGTTTTATACTCGACAAACGAAGTCGACACGAAACACAATTCATGTTACCAATGTGCAAGTAAGGAAGAAGCTGCTGCTCTTTCTTTGCTCTGATCCTGCTGCACCCAAAAAGGATTTCAATGCGACACCGATGAGTTGTATAGATAGAGCATTGGAAAATAGTTCGGTGCGCGGTTGGAAGTGTTCAGAAGACTTCCTTAAACTTTTCAATTTGTTCCAGAGAGTTTGTAGGACAGGGAAACCCACATAGTAGTTTTCTTTTTGTCACACACTGGTTCTGTTAATGCTATAGCGGCAGCGGCACAAGGATAATTTGCGTCCTCAAAAGACAAAAAGCGAAGTAGAAAGAAAAAAAAAAATACTGAACACAAATTAAGAAGAACCATTCCGTTTTGTTTTTTTTTTACAAATGTAAGGGAGGCTTTTTCTTCTGAATGAAGCTACTTGTAGGGCTTTTTTTATCTTCCCTGCAAAAGATTTCGTCCTTTTTTTTTGTCCTCATAATCAGCCTGACATAATTTGGGCGTTTTAAATGCACGAGTTATCCTTTAGTTGGGGATTTCTTCTTCTTTTCCTATTTTTGTCCTCAAATTTTATTATTGTCTTTGTCATTTCGTACAGCAGTTGAAAAAGCTATATATTTTAATTTTTTTTCTTTTTGTTCAAGACTGAGCAAGAGATATATAATGATGAGAGAATGAGAGAGAGAGAGAGACAAGAATACACAGAGAGTCCTGAAGTAGTAGTTACGTGCAAATGGAGTTTTTGTTTTCTCTTCTTTATTTTTAGAGCTTAAGTTGAGTACTATGGGGATACTAATTAATTTGAAAAGGGACACATAGAATAAAAACGGGAAAACATAAAAAGCACTTGAAAAACTAATAAAATGGAATTTAATTTTATTTGTAAGGAAGTTTGTTGAACAGGATAGTTTGCTCAGTCATCTATTATATAAAATTGAGTCTTATTTTTTTTTTTTTTTATTTGTCATTTTATAAAATGTTTCTCAACATTGTTGAGTTCTTTTTGTTTTTGTCAGACAATTTAGAATGGATGGCACCTTTTAAATGTAATTATTTTTTTTTGTTAAATAAGAATAAGGGGACGGATAGCAGTATTTGAAATACTGTTTTCAGTTTTTCTTTAACTGATATTTTAAACAGAGATTTACTGATTTTATTTTTAAGTTACAACTTATTTTTTATGATAATAAAGGAATTGAGACCATAACAACAATAGTTAGTTGGAATTATTTTTTGTAAGGAGATGAGTGGAGCTTAGCTATTGAAGAAAATTCATAACTGGACGAAACGCATTGGAGTATGGGTTACTTAAAACTTATTTTTTAAATTAATTTTTAATAGTTATATTGAATAATGTCTTCACGTTCCGAGGAACAAATATAAATCTGAATCACTGGAGCCATGGCACGGATGTCTATATTCCAACAAAATAAAACCAAAAACTCTGAGTTTTCTACCGACCAGGACAATGTCGTCTTTAAAAAATCTCGACTTCCAAATTTCGAACAAACAGACAAAAATATGTCAGTGTCAATGTCAGTGTCAATGTCGAACAAACAGACAAAAATATGTCAGTGTCAATGCTTCACTAACGGAAACTTCATCACCGGTATTTCAGCACAAGCCGTTTCATTGATTATAAAAATCATTTTTAACTTTGCACACACCCAAACTTGCATCCATTCCAAATCCTGCAGTGAGTGGTGAAAGCATGCCCCCTAATACCTGCCTCATTGTTTATACGTATTAGTAAGCTTTGACTATTTTGGGACTAAAGAGGTGGTACTGAAACATCCGGAAATGAAACGGCGCTGGTGAAGTGTCCGGCACGGTGACTAACAATCACGTGCCGAAGCACATATGTTAAGCCATAAACAATTAATAAACAGGACATTAACTAAAGGCAAAGTTAATACTGATATTATTGCGCGCTTGTTAACATTATTTTTTAAACCATTTAGGCCCAGTTTTTCAGTGCGAAATCATCCCAGGGTTAGAGTTAACCTCAACTTATTTATTTTTCGGTTAATTTGGCAGACCGAGTTAACTCATAGTTAACTCACGAAATTGTCTGAGTTAAGTTTGGATTAAATAAAATTAAAATTTTTGACAGAATACAATTTGCACTTGTAACCATTGGTTACATTTTTGATTTTATTATGATGTATGTTTGTTTGTTTTATTTTTTCATTGAAAATGACATGTTTTGATAAACATGACAGCATAAACATGCCATTTCCAACCAGAGTTTGCCCTTGACTGAAAAAATGCTTCGTGAGTTAACTCGAGATTAATTTATTCTCGAGATTAACTAGTTCTGAGCTAAATTCATTGTTAACTCAATACAGAAAAACTTGACCTAAATGATTAAAATTTAAGTCGATGATTAAATGATCGACTGTTAAAATATCGACTATAAAAACATCAGTTATTGTCGACATTGCTTAGCGGCGGTGAGTTGAAAGGCCAGAGCCATTCTCTAGCTCTACGAGTAGAAGTGAAGTGAGAAGAACACACGCTCTTCAAAAGAAAAAAAAATAAGAGCACGAGAAACACGAGTAACGAGAAACACGAGAATTTATAATTGAAAAATAATGTCACCAAGAAGTAAAAAGGACCAACCAGGTTACAAATCCGGCGTCTAACCTACAAAAACTACCAACCTCAGCAATGCTTGCCTATCTCCAAGAAAGAAAACCTTCTAAACTGCCCCATTTAATTATATAGGAATCAGGGATTAATTGTAATGTCTCGATATTTTAAAAAAATCTAGCAAATAGTTAATGAAACATAAAATATAATACAGGTACATATGGTAATTCTTACTCAAAGTAAACTAAATTGCAAACAACTAAACGTCTTTTTCCCCTCAACCTTGATAGTCTGTCAGCTTGTCGTTATTATTATTCCAATTTATAATATTATTCAATACCATTTAAGAGAAAATAATGGAATTCTAACATATTTTTCATTTATAATTTCAACCATTAAAATGATTCACTATAACCACTCTATCCATCAGCTTATGAACAAATCTTATTCTTACTTTGATAAAATGGAATTCTTTCATTTGAATGAATTGCGTCTGTCTCTCTTGGGATGACAAACTACGCACATAATATTTATGAAAAAGCTTTGCAGAGAAATTACCTTTTAAAACAATTACCACATAAATAAAAATAAAAATAAAAAAGAATGGGACCAGAAAGGACAGGTAATGGACTTTTCCCAGTCATCATCACCACAAAAGAAATACAATATTATGAAACTGTATCCCAGCAGTAAATGGAGTCAACGAGATTGTTTTTTACTGTTAAAATGACGAAGTCCAACCGAGCAAATGAATGCATATTGTATGGGGTTAAATCTTTCAAAGGAAAAACAAAAACAAGGAACATAATGTTCGCTTTCGCTGGCTACAGGATTATCTATCCTTTCCACTAGTAATCTGAAAGCATGATGATGGTGTGTTTAAATGAATACAAGTCGTATACACATACGTATGTACATACCTTATGATAATCGGGACATGACAGGATTTCGAGGGGATATCCTTAAAAAAATTTAGTCGCAACACGAAAAAAAAAATTCAAAGTCGATGCGAAAACAAACACAATTGATTTTCATGGAGTTTTATGTGAAATTTGGCGTCTGCCTCATATTTGTATCACCCTTATTACGGTTGTCAAAGATCAATTGTTTGATAAACGATAACATTTATCAATCAAACAAAATGTCGGTATTATGTTTGTCGTTTGATAAATTTTTGATCTATTGTGAATGATTAACAAAATTCTCTTGTGAACGGGCATTTTGTTTGATATTTCAGTTTTCTATTCTTTTCATTTCTGTTTGTACTGCGTTTTTTTTTATTGTTTTAATTTCTTTTCGAGTAAATAAAGTAAATATCACTTGTCATTTAATTACTATAGGTATTTGTGTTGTAAAAAGTAATTTTAATAAAAATATGTTAGGTAACCGAACAGTTTATTAATTGTATATTGTATAAATAAATATAAAAGTGAATAATACACCGCATTTTCTTACAAAAACAAACGAATTAGTTCTTGCAAAATAATTTATTAACAGCGAATTTGCGTTTGACTGAAAATTTGATAAACAATCATATTTTTGTTTATCAAAAATTTTGATAATTGACAAGGTAATACCGATAGATCAATTTTTTCGACTAGCATCAATTATCGTATTGATACTTGACAACCGTAATAGGGGCCTATGCCAAAAATGGTCGTCTGTCCCGTAAAGATTCAAGTTAAAGTAAATGTTTGGTTAAATGTTTTATATACTTTTATCTACAATAACACCCTCTATCGGGTTACAAAGGAATCAACATAGATGCAGGAGTAAATTCAGTAAGGATGTGTTTTGTGCATGTGCATTATAACTCGGGTGGTATTTGTGGCATCCATCAGAGGGTCTTTTGGGGATGCTCTCGTGGTAAATAGTAATAAGAGCACTGTAACGAAATGGGCCAATTTTTTTTTACAACGCACAAGAGGGAAGCTCTCATTTCATATTTAATGAGGGATGGATACCATGAAAGGTTTATCATACCCAATTGAGTGGGATGCGACATAAGGATGATTCATTTGACCTCCTTTCATTAAAGTTGCTTGTGTTTGGATGGCAATAATATAAATTAAATGAGAATTGTTTTGCTTTATTGCCAGACGTAGAGGTCATCAATGAGTGGTTAATTAGTAAATTAATTGATGGCTTTTAGTAAGGCGATGAAAAGCTTTCTAAGGAGTTTCTTATGCCAAAAACGACTTAAAATTATTGAGAATTCGCAACAGACTCTGATTATTTTTCGATTTGTTGTTTTTTATTAACATGATTTATTCGTGTTTTTTTATTATTAAAATCTCATGTTTCTTCGAACAAACACTTTATTTGATTTTTCTAATCGGGAGACTTCTCAAAATTAAGATTGTTTGTTAATAGCCGTTTTTTTACATATTTAAGTGGGAAATTCCCAAAAAAAAAAAACATCCGCAGCCGCATCGGCAGCAGCGTTTTTGTATTTGAAATATGATACTACTGAACTGTCAGAATGAAATAAAAAAAAAAAAACAATTTATAAAAAAAGTATTTTTAAAGAGAAAAATACACATAAAACTAAAACGGAAAATGTAGAAGACAATGTGGTAGTAACAAATCGAAAAACTTGAATTTTAAAACATATTTCGTGTTATAATTCATGGCGAATTGGCATTCTTTTACAGATTTTATTGCAGTTTTGTTTTTTTGCAGCAACAAAAATGAACACAAGATCAAATGGGGTTTTTTCGTAGAATATATATGTTTTTGCACATATATGTTATGAATTCACTCCAGGATACACTCTTTTTAAACTCCATTGAAGTTTCCAGAACACGATATATATATAGTTTTACTATGACGGTTCGCACTAAATAGGTAATTTGCAAATGTCGAAATTTCAGATCTTTCAAATATCAAATATTTTGCTTCTGATGACAGTTAGCACTAAAAACTCTTCAAATGTCCATATTGGATTTGTAAAGGCTTGTTGAACAATCGTGGTTAAGCATTAGTTATAATATTTGCATATTTGGCCCTAAAAATCTGTAAAAGAGTAACAGCCTTATTAATAAAAAATAAACAGTAATTTTAAGTATAACTTCCGAGTTAACTAATCCATTGATTACAAAATTTTCACACTCAACGTAACGGCAATTATTTACTGTTCCAGTTGGTTCCAGAACATAAGTTATGCATGGACTAGTTGTCTTGAAAATTAGACTTAAAACCACAGTTTATTTTTTATTAGTAAGGCAGTAAATGTCAAACATTTATTCCTTTCTGATGACAGCTAGTTCGCACTGAATATTTCGCAAATGCGAATCTATCCAACCACAAAGTAAAAAAGCAACAAGAGCACGTTTTTGGAAGAAACTGGCAAATGTTATAATGTACTCCTATATGTATAAATTTTCCAAAAACATTTGATTTTCCTTAAAAAAATTGATAATTTGTTTCCAGATTTGGGTATGTTTGTGGGCAATCGAACATAAAACAAGATCACACTTTAAAAGCCACTACAACTTTACGAACATACCCCTATCGAGATACATGAATTTATCATTCGTACCAACAATAACAAAAATTTTGATCGATACTCGAATGAAAGTCGAAAATTTATCGGCAGTGAGATTTTACTTATCTTTTTATCGGTAGTGTAGTGATACGCAGTGAGATTTTTGTATGGAAAATCCAACTTCACTACGGATAACATTGACGTACTAGATATGTAAAAGCGGCCAATATACGCCATCATCTTTTAGTGTTAAATACGTGTACTAATTTCAAGTTTAAAAACGACGACATATTCATATGCAAATAAATCAATGCCATGTAGAGTGGATTTGTTTTGTAAAATAAAACTAGTTTGGTTACAAGTTCCACCTAAATATATTAAAATTAAATGATTAATTAAAACAAGCGTAGCACTGCTACGCAGATTCCCTGCTAGTAGTTGATGGCGCCCCTAGTTATGTTGGAACACGCGTGAAGTTGGCTACTGGCGGTCCATATCTAATACGTCAATGACGGATAGCTTTTTTTTGGAAAATACGAAAAAAATTTTCGAAATGAGCAGAATCGAATTTTGGTTTACCGATAGTGACATAGACAAAGGACTTTGTTCCATTCCATTGTTCTATTTTCTATAAAATAGTTAGTAAATTGGTAGAAACTAAATCTCTTAATAACTGGACAGTACTTGAACGCCACTTTGGACGAAGGCACAGTGAAAGAAAACTCCTTATCCATAACTCTCCGTTGTAGAGAATATGTAACGATCACGTGCAGGGGCACCGAATGAATTCAATCAAACTAGAGTTGATGGTCAGGGCACGAAATATACGAAAACGTTTCGCGAAATTTTGAAATATTGCAAACATTATTAAGGAACTTGCTAAAACAAGAGACAATACCCGAACAGACGATAACACTGCTATGTAAGGTGGTGATCCTCGAACGAGCAGAAATGATCGGGTCAGAGCATTACGAATTCGGAGACTAGCAAAGTAATGCAAGAGATTAGTCAAAATGTGATAGTTGCGAACAGTGGGAGACTGAAAAATTAAACGGTTGAAACTACGAACTGAAAGAGATGAAGATAAGGCTATCTTGTGAGTCCAAGAAACAAAATGGCGAAACACTGGAAACAGGACCCGTTTCTTCGATGTGAAAATGAAAGCATACAAGTTTTGTTGCATCACGGTTACAAGGTAATAAGAACGCAACCTGCATCATACTTTCGGAAAAATTACCTATTTCAACGTCTAGTGACCTGAGATTTTAAAGGACACGTATTAGTTTCTTATACGGAGTCTATGAAAATTTGTATGGTGATCTGGGGTACGACATCTAGAATTCTCCTGGTGAATCAATATAAGCATGCGCATAGGTCATATATGGTCTTATTGTTCACTATGTTCATCAAAAACACCTACACCCAAACAGTGACATCAGGCAGCAGTGGCAGGAATTAAAAACTCGGCTTGAATATAACATTCCGTAGCCATTTTCACCAAACCACATGTTAAATCCGGCAACAGTAATACTGGGAAACAAAATCCAAGTACCAGCAAAAGTAAGAATTAGAATGGAAAAACACCGCTGTTCCTCAAGTGAAGGCTGTCTTTGTAGATTTTAATAAGGAGTTTGATGGATAACCACGAGATCTCATATGGATCTAAGGCAAAAGGGAGTTCAACAAATCTACGTGCAGATGATAATGGATATGAAACAGCATCGAGAATGTCCAAAGAAAGGTTAGATGTATGCTGCAGGAGTTACCTAAAATTTCCCAGTTGAAGTTGGTCTACACCAAGGAAACGTCTTCAGGCCTTTGCTCTTTATTACAGTACTTGATGATCTACTTGAAAAAAAGGTAAGAGACCCGAAAGTGACTCAGTTGTTTTTTGCTGACGTTCGATTGCTACGAGCACTTGATGTATGGTATGGGTGGATGCCTTAGAGGGAAACGGGTATCGCATAAGCGGTAAAAAGACGGAGTATCTATGCTGCCCGTTTTTTGATCCATACAGGCCTTTTCCGGACATTTATTTAAACGGAACAGTGCTTCCCAGTATAAAAAAAAAGTTTAAATATCTATGATATATGATCAACAATAAAACATCCTGTGATGACAACGTCAACTTTCACATAAGCGTAACGTGTATGAAGTGGCGTGAGAAATCTGCCATCTTCTGTGACCGAAAAACGCTCCCTAAGGTGTAAGGAAAGATCTACACAGCTGAAGTTTGTTCAGCGCTTACATACGGTTCCCAATGTATAAGAAGTATGAAAACAAATAGACGGTAACTGAAATGAAGATGCTTCTTATGACAGCAGAAATAGCAATACAAGATCGAATCAGATGTAAAAATATCCGGAGAAGCCTCTTCGTCAAAAATAAATTAATAAAATGCAGCACGACAAACTCTGTTCGCCCTGTCATTTACTTTCTGGTAAAATCACGGAAGAGAGTCCAGAATTCCTGGAAAAACAAATGCAACGACACCAGTATTAAGTTTGCCTTACACAGGGAATAATCCATAACTGGGAAGCCTTCTGAAATGTTCAGAGGTCAACCTGACGAACCCTACAAGCAGATCAATATAGGTGAAGTGGAGAAGTGGGAAATTTGTCATCCCATTCGAGATCATAACATCGTCGAAAAAGGGTAAAAGAAGAAGCAAAAGAATATTGTTTGCTTGTCAAAACATCAGATTGTGAAATTATATAGCACCCGACAATAATTTGAGGAGTTCTTCCTTCTTCTGGTTCCGTTTTTTTTTCGGTTTTGAGTCATATTTTTTTAGAACACTGCCCCTCTCGTCTAAATAGGGAGGCGATAAACCTCCTCTCTAACGATTTTGTTCTTGTCTTGACCAAACCTACTAGTTCTAGATTTTTCATGCATCAATATGCCAAACCACTCTGTATGTGTTATCACATCAATCAATCAACTAAAAATGAAAACAATTAATTAAATCAAAACGAAATCATGAATGCTCTTTTAAACATTCAAATTATTGCGTTTTCGTTGATTTTACATTTCGATTTTTTTCCGTTTGTTCTTTTTTCAATGAACTGGGTTAAAAAAAATTGAAGTAGGTATACTCCTCACTTCTGATTCGGTACACACAACAAAAAAAAAATCACAATAGAAACTCAAAATGTTCATTGAAATAGGCACTATACCTGAATCATCCTAGTGAGACACAATATGAAGTGAAATATGAGCTGAACAGCTACTTTTGTAACAATTTGTGTCAGTCAAAGCTTGTTTGTTGCGAATTTACAAGTATAATACTTCAAAAATATTCCACAAGAATGGGTTGGGAATAACATTCCGCACCTCACCAATCACCTTACTGTTCGTATACGAAGCCTCTTTAAGCTTACAAAACTACTGACAGTGTTGCACCGACCTATTTTTCTATTACTTTTAACAACACAAACAACAACAAAACAACAACGAAATACGAGAACATTGTCCTTTTGTAAAGCGGTGCAAGGAGTCCCTTTGGATTTGATATTCCTGTAATATTTTTTTATTTCAAAAGCCAAGTCAACTATTATTCCAACTCCCAACTTTAGCTATTTTCCTTTGTAAATCGTGTTGCAGAAATTTTCTCTTTTTTACGGCGACATAAAACTTAGCTTTTTGGAAAATTGAAAAGTCTCTCGGGTAAGAGAGAATGAATAAGAATCAAGAAAGAGAGAGAGGTAGTGTAGTCGCACGCCTAGAATGTGGTTTTTGATATTTTTTTTTTTTACATTGTGTTACTGCGGCACAAACAGGACTTGGCTGGTTTAACATGGATTTCTTGAAAGGGTTCTTTTTTCTTCAGTTTTTTTTTTCTTGATGGTTGAGACTTTTGTTTGTTGCTGTCGTTGTTGTTGTTGTTTAAAAAAAAAAACATTTATTATTACATTTGAATTAAACACAAAAAAAGAAAAAAAAAACGTAACATGGAACAAAAAACACAAATTTTATGCTTGTATTTGTTGCTTTAAATTTGTTTTTGTTGTAAAATAGAAAAAAAAGGATGATGGCGGAAAAAAGGCAAAGAAAATGAAAAATGATCTTTGGGAGTAAAAGTCAAATTATTAGATTTAAATTGAAAAACAAGATGTTTTGTTGCTAGAAGAACACGAAATATACATTAACAAGCTAAAGGATATTTGCGGAAGGAGTGCATAATGTGTTTTACTCGTAAGAAGCTAAAAGTAATAATATGAGCAATGTCTTTTGTTTGGTAAAAAAAAGCACACAAAAGACGAGAAACGTGCTTGGTTACAAAAAAATCTTGCGGTAATGATTTAGCAAAAATAAATAAAATAATATTAGTTGAATTTCAGGAACTTTCTTTATTGAAAATATGGAAACTTGTAATTGAAAACTTTATAAAAATGTTCACATGGTAAATAAAATATGCAACAGACAACAAAATAAATAAGTTTGCAATGCTTTAGTGCTTGGTGTTGCGGGTTCAATACTCGCACTGGGTACGTTGTATTTTGGTTTCTTTTTGGCATACCTTCTAGCTTCTGCTGGACGTCGCCGATTAGAATACTAAAACTAACTCTAACAAATTCGTTCCTATCTTTCTTTTCCTTTTTAATAAGTCTCGTGCAATTAAAAAGGCAATTTAAAAAGCAATATTCCTTACAGACACATATTTAAAATTATAAATAAAAATGCTTAAATTTTATTTTTTTAACAAACCACAGTCTTACAACAAATATTGATTCGGCGCGCGGCGCGGCGCCTGATTTACAGGCGTATTGTGCATTTCTCGCTAAAAAATGTTTGTAAAATATTTTTTTATTTTTATATTACTAGGCAAGTCTGTGAAAAATATCAAAAATTTAAAATTATAAATAAAAATGCTTAAATTTTATTTTTTTAACAAACCACAGTCTTACAACAAATATTGATTCGGCGCGCGGCGCGGCGCCTGATTTACAGGCGTATTGTGCATTTCTCGCTAAAAAATGTTTGTAAAATATTTTTTTATTTTTATATTACTAGGCAAGTCTGTGAAAAATATCAAAATTTTGAAAAACTTTAAAAATTAAAATGTTGTGAAAAATTAGGAGATTTTTCACACATTTTTACTTGCGATACTATAAGGCAAGTTATGATTTTTTTTTCAAAAAAAAAAGTTTGTCGATAAAAATCAAGCATTACATTACGATGATAGCGAAGCCAAAAAATGAGTCTGGCTATTCTGTCTGTCTGTCTGTCTGTCAGTCTTTCAGTCTCTCAGTCTGTCAGTATGTCTGTCTGTCATTCGCACGTGCAGCCTAAACGGTTGGACCGATATCTTTTAAACTCGGTATACAGGGTGATTGGTTTAAGGTACACCAAAAAGCTTGAGCGTGTAGGTGGGGTTAAAATAAGAAAAAAATCGTATGGGGGTCTATTTCACCCCGTTTAGGTGAGAGGGGCAATTTTCTAAAAAAATTGACTTAAATCAGAGAAAAAAATATTTAAAAACAACGGTGAATGATAAAAAGCCTTGTTATATCTTTTTGGAAAGCCAGAAAACTTCTCTTTTATTTTATTTTCAAATTAAGTTGTTTAAGTAAACAGTTTTAAAAAAATTAATTTCCAAACTCAAAATTTTGAAAAAAAAATTAAAAAAAAAATTTTAATCTAATTTTTTTCAAAATTTTATGTAATTAACTATTACTTTTATTTTCAAAATTCAATGCGCTTATTAAATTTTTAGTCAAAATCAGAAAACCGTATGCCAAAATGTATCTTAGTTTTTGAGAAATTAAGAAAATACTAAAAGCACTTTTTCAAAAAAAGGGAAATCTGGTTAATCTGGTTAAAAACAATTAATTGAATTAACCAGATTTCACCTTTTTTTGAAAAAAGTGCTTTTAGTATTTTCTTAATTTCTCAAAAACTAAGATACATTTCGGCATACGGTTTTCTGTTTTTGACTAAAAATTAATAAGATCATTGAATTTTGAACATGCCATGAAAATAATAGTTAATTACATAAAATTTTGAAAAAAATTAATATAATTTTTTTTTAAATGTTTTTTTCAAAATTTTGAGTTTGAAAATTAATTTTTTTAAAACTGTTTACTTAAACAACTTAATTTGAAAATAAAATAAAAGAGTAGTTTTTTGGCTTTTCAAAAAGATATAACAAGGCTTTGTTATCATTCACCGTTGTTTTTAAATAATTTTTTTTCTGATTTAAGGCAATTTTTTAGAAAATTGCCCCTCCCTCCTAAACGGGGGAAAATAGACCCCCCGCCAATACAATTTTTTTCTTGTCTTAACTCCACCTACAAGCTCAAGCTTTTTGGTGCACCTTAAACCAATCAACCTATATAGGACTGAATTTTTATTCTAGGCATAAGACTAACGATACCTACCTGCAATATAACGGTTATGAAAAAACTCGTTATTCTCGAAAACGGCTCTAACTATTTTTTTTGAAATTTGACAAAAGTGATACGAAATTAAAAGCCTTTCAGATGTCAAGAACCATATTTCTTTAGAAACTGTTTTAACGGTACCTGCCATATTACGTTTATTTTTTTTAATTTTAACTTTCTCGTTAACGACTAAGTGGATTTTTACAAAATTTTATTTCTAAAAAGACCTAGATAGCCATACAATAATGGCGTACTTAATTTTTTAATGACGTTTCTTAAAAAATTGGATTAGTTAAACAATTTTTTTTTTGAAAATTGAATATTTTGAAAACCAGTTCATGAATCTTTTTTGAAATGTATTTTTCGGATGAAAATTATAAACTAGCTTAAATTGGCATTCTTCGAAATTTTCAAAAAAAAATATTTTACAAAAGTTGTTTGAAAAAAATCGATTTTGTCGAAAACTTGACCTAAGATTTTGAAAAAAAAAAAAAAATATTTAATTTATTGTAATATTTAATAATACTACGATTTTCTGGAAAAACTTGTGTTTGTGATTTTCAAGTGATTTTCAGAACTATTTGTTTTTATAATTTTTTTAAAATTATTTCTTATTCAATTATTTGGAAAAAAAATAAGAAATAATTTCATATAAAATAATTTTTTGGCAGGTTCTTTTAAGCTCTTGCTAACTTGACAAAGGAACAAGTTTGTGCGACCCAGTCGTGCCTTTTATTTGCTTAGTGTTAGAAATAATTGGAACTTAAAACTGCGTTAAGTTTTTTTTACCTCTTTCCATTCTTGAGATACAGGTGTGTTTTTTTTTAAAGCCAGAAAACACAATTTTTTTTGTTATTTTTTTATTGTACCTATTTTGTACCTCTCCAAATCTGTCTTTAATTTTTTTGTACCTCTTTCCGTTTTCGAGTTACCTGCTATAGGACCGTTTTTTACTACACCGACTATCTTTTGAAGGAGTGCCTAATTTTTACGAAATTGAATATTTTAAAACAACTGCAAAATTTTAATAATATTTCAAACAAAATTTTTAAAAAAGTAATTTTTTTTTTTAAGAATTAAAAAAAAAATATTTCAAAATATAAAATACTGAATTTTTTTCAAACAAACTAATGGAATTAATTTTCCAGTCGTCAACATGAAAGTAACTTTCCACGAGAGCAAGTTTGTGCCATCAAATATCGTGTCTTTTATTTCTTTCCATTACGATTGTGGAATGCTTTTCCGTTACTTAATTTTTCCCTTTTAAAAAAATCAGGTCAAAAATGGCATGGTCTAAATAGTTCATGAAAGCATATAGGTACTGATTTTCTGCACATGCACATTCGACAATTTCTGAATTTCTGGCAGCACTTTCCTTGCATGGTGTTATATTACTTGTTGAAAAAGAAAAAGTAGCGATGTTTGAAAAATACAAAAATGTTGGTGCATTTTTTTTCGGTGTCTAATGTTTGCTTTCGACTTTGAGAAATCTTGCAGACGCCTATCAACGTTCGTTGTTATTATTTAAGCTTTGATATGACCTTACTAAGGCTGCAAAGCTACTAGGTAAGGACTTATCTAAACTTAAATGATAAGTAGTTGAGTTATTAGGACGACACGTCTTCAAGAATTCGTTAAATTTATCAAGCGTTAGGTACTTAGAAGAAGATCATAATCCTTTTCATAAAAATTGTTCCCGTCCACTTCTTGTTTTTGATCCAACAACTTGATGAGCACTTCAGAGATTTAAATATTTGGCCAAGTGTTAAGTGAAAACTACTATGTTTTGACTTGAGGAATTGAGGCAAAACATTGATTTATTGGGTATTAAAACCAACAAATTGGGAATTATTTCACTGCGTTGGATGGATATACCACGTCGACACTCTTTAACGATACGCAACTGACAAGGCAGTGGTTTGTGAGTTGGTCGTTCTTGAGTTGATCAAAAATTTAGTTGAAGTAGCTTTGGTTGTTAAGAAATTCGCAATAGCAAGTGTCAGATTGTAAAGTGGCGCGCCCGGATAGCTGCCGCAACTGGTTTTGATTTGTTCCATAAGAGATGCCTGAGAAGAACTCTCTGGCGTTTTTGAAAAAACAGTTAACTATAATTTATGAAATCTACAGGATATCTTTAATATTCGAAGGATTTTTTCATAGCCTAATATTAAATCAATGATTTAACAGTAGAATATGTATACATTGATCTATGTATAACAAGTTAAAGAGCAACCATCAAATCACACCATCACACAAAGAAAGATTAGTTTCCAATTCAATTTAATTAACTACATACATATCCTTAGAAAACTATAAAATCCCTCGGTTGACTCATTGTCAATAAAGGAACATTTTCTTATAAAATATATTATAACCTCGTCCTTCGAGTCAAGGAAAAGTAACAGTAATAAATAGGTCACTTCACATGAATACCTTTATTACACAAAACGCTAATAGCAAGTCACCTCTTTTTTAACCTCTTTAGGTATCCAAACCTTCTGATGTTCTTGCTATATGTAAAGGTATATGTGTATTAATAACATTCTTGACACGTTCTCACTTCCTAAAGCTGTGTACATAGTAGTTGCTGTTGTTGTTGTTGTTGTCATCATAGTGTAATACTCTTTGTTTGTTAATAGTTCGACCGAACCGAACCGAACCGACCGACCTCCAACTATAAGAGTCCTTCATTTTAAAAGGTCTCTCTAGAGAAAAAATCTTCTTTTTCCTTTTCTCGAGAAAAGTAATTCAATGTTGTTGCAACTATTACTATAACGACTATATCCTTGCATTCTCACCTCAAGAAAAAAAACTATAAAGAGTGGATCATGTAGAATAAGAAACTTGCTGCGCACTCCAAGGACTCAAAAAGTGCGGTTAAGGATGTGGGATATGAAATGATATGCTGCTGCCTGTATTGCAGTTGCGGTAAAAGGTGATATTTCGTTGCATGAATAACCAATGAAGGAGAAGGATTAGGTTATGGAATGTTGATGGTTACTCACTGCACATTCTTTACTATACATGATTCACCGCATAGCACAAGAGCACAGCTCTAACCAGCATCAAGGATGGAATTTTCTACTCTTGCAAGAGTTCGAGATGATTTTGAGGTTTTTTGTTCGTCACAGTTGAAGGACTCTCTGATGCTTCTCGTCCTCTTAACAGCGTTGATTTTTTTTTATTTTATACGTGCGTTGTCGTCTTTGTCAGTCCTTGGCAAGGTACCATTTAATTTCTCTCTGCAAGGCCAAAGGGAACAAAAAAAAATTTTAAGTTGTGGAATTTTTGCACTTTTTAAGAAATTTTAAAGTTGTGTCGTTTGTGTTCTTTTTCTTTTCTACCACTACTTCTATATAACATCGTTTTTGAAGCAAACGAAGCAGCAAATAGGATGCTAATTATGTATTCATCAGAGCAAAGCTAATATGCTTACAAAAAAAAAAAAAAAAAAAATATGAACTGCTCGGATACTTAGGTGGTTGCAAGGGCGGTGTGTACGAGTTACGGGTTGAGTTAGCGCACACTTAAATTGTCTCAAGAGTATTTATACTAGGTTGTCATTTAATTCAGTAGAAAATTCGACGATTCAGACGTATCCAACGTCGATACATTTGAATACTTTTTTTAAAAGTTATTTAAGATAATAAAAGGTTTCAAGTTCCTTCGAAAGAGCTCTAGCGTATACCACCTTGGTAAGCAAAATTTCACATCAAATTTAAAACGTCCTTACTTAATCTTCTTTTGCTCTTTGAAGCTTTTTAAATAGAATTTATTCTGTGAGCTCTTGCACACCACACTCTTAATAAACACAACATTAAGATATCGTGGTTTGATTATCATACCGTACTCGGTTTATTGTCCGGTCACACTGATTTAAAAAATAAAGGGACCAATTGAAAATAAAAAATTCCAGATATCTGTGTTATAAGGCAGATAACACACTGCATTTGACAAAAGTATGAGGTTTTGAACGAACCAAACAATAAAAGATACTATGTAGTAAAAGTCATACCCAAGAACTTTATTGTGTATTCACAAACGAGTAACATCTGCTGCATCAATGAAATCATCTGTGAAAAAATGGATCCCAACGTCGGAATCAAGGTAAAAACTAAATTTGTAAAAACCGTTAACACCGAATCTCTGTTCTGTGCATTTTTAGCAAAAAACCTGAAATGTAGTTACATTAACATCACTGTAAGTACCTATAACTATTAGAAAGTTTAATCAAAATCACTGGAGCAGCTAAGCGTTATCTCCGGGCTACAATGCGAATTCGAATTCGTTCTCTAGCTAGAGAATCACTAAAAAGTACTTTCCACGAAATATGAAGAAAATCCGTTTAACTATTTAATCTGCAGACCTCTTACAAGCCCACATACGCACATCCGCACAGACATCCCAATAAACGGCGTGACGAAACCTACTTTTTTGGGCTTCTGGTAATGTAAGAAAATATAAAAAAAAAAAGTAAATTTAGCGGCACTGACAGCTCTGAAGAACCACGGCCTAGTGACTTACAACTCTCAACCAATCCTTTTGTGTGCGTTGTTCTACAGGATTGGAGGGACCTACAATTTAACGTCGAATCCGAAAGACTAGGTGAGATGCACTCTTCATGACTATGGATACTCTTGGAGGATTTGTCACTTCTTCGTAAGAGGCAGTGCCCCTAAAAAAATTTTTTTTTATCGAAGCTGGAAGCTGGGCTTGAACCCAGACCTCCGACGTGATAGTCCGACACACTTTTTTTTTTTTTTTTAATTCAATTTTTATTTTCAATTTAACTTATAACTACTTAAATGCTAGACAAAAAACATTAAAAACTAGCTTACTGAATAACTTAACTAACTTATTGGGATTTTTTTTTTTTTTGTTTCGCAGCAGCCTATGCATATGCATACACGCTTATACATATGCATGTATTGACATATCATATATACATATGTAATAGCGCCAAATGCACATAATCACAAACAAACGATTTTTTTGATTTTTTGGTGCCACCGTCACTGTCCTACTTAATCTACCTTTGAAATGCGCAGGTCGGCCAAGGCAACAACTTTGACTAACCATCAATATCAAGGTGGTCACCCAACCTCCAGTATTTTTTAACTTGCTTATCCAATTCCTTTTTGTCCCGAAGGGGCACAGCTCTACGGAACCGCAGACGCTCTGATCCGTTCCCAGAGCCGACGTCTCGATCATACAGGAGTCGCCGATCCACAGTTCTACGGCCGTCGCGTCGTGGTAGATTAACGGAACCGCCAATCTATCCTGTATCAGCCCCCGACTGTCTAAATAGAGGAATGTCTCGGGCGGGATGAAACCGTTAAGACGAACGCTCTCACTATATTCATCATTGGGGTAGTAAGCCCCGAAAATAAGTCCATTGGCTGAGGTCATCGCTCTTGCAATGTGACCCCGAATCAGCTTAATTAAAAAGTTATCTATCCTGTTTATATTGTTTTAGAAGCACTTTCAGATTCAATTAGGTACCTACAAGAAAATGCTGTCATATCACGATAAATCATGCTTATATCGATCACTTGGATTGCTCGGCATTAATTGCAACAAACGATTCAATTGAATTGCAAAACTTCACCGTGCGTTGGGTTAATAGCTTGTTAAACAGTGTTTTTGTATGCACTCTGTTCTCTTCTAAACAAAGATCCAGTTATGCATCAATTATTAATAACTGTCAGCTTAGCTAATGAAATTCAAAAATACAGACCAAAATAAAGCTAAAATAAAGCTTTAAAATTATTTTTACTGCAGTAAACTGTTTTTTATTCGCGCAAATACATTACATAGTGTCAGAAGTGGGATTCGAAATCATATCTACAAAAGTACATTGTAATAACTTGTATCTTCCAGTTATAGAAAATTTAAGAAACTCATTTTCAGTTTAGTTCAACTTAATGAAAAATGAAAAAGAAATTTCAATTAACTTTCAAATTTTCTTAATAGAAGTTTATTATTTCACCTTAAAATAAATAATAAAAACCATAGTCCCACTATCAAACAAAACTCACATCAAAACACTCCCAAAAAGAGTCCTTAATTGCACATACAAAAAAAAACTCCACTTAGACTGAAAATGTCAAAACCTTTAAACTGGAAAACTGGAAATCTAAACAAGTAGGAACACATACTGATGAAGCAGGCAAATTTTACCTACATTCGTTGATTCCCTGACACTCACCTAAACGTTTCACCATTCATCTAGATTTTCATCCTCTTAACGTCAAACAAGAGTAGCAGCAGAAAAACAATACAACCAACCAAAAAAAAGGTTCACAAAGTGTGGCAAAAGAGTTAAAGGACGATGACGACGAAGTGAAGATGAAGACGAAGAAGGAGTCCTTGTCATGAGCTCAAACTTATGTTTCATGCTTCACGAATTTGAAATGAAGTCAATTCTGCAAAAAGATGTCATCTCATAACAATAATTTTTGTTTGTGTTCTTTTACTCGACTCCACCTAGCATCCTGGAGATTTTTCCTCAGCTGACTCCTGTGTTAACTTTTTTTTTTTTTGTCTCTGACTCTCTGGCTTTTGTGTATCTCTCACCATCCACATCATAATGTAGGTACACATACATATAGAATCCTTATTGCCATTCATTTCGAATTTTCTTCCGCTTGAAATTTTTTTTCCAAAGTTATGAGAAGATGTATAGAATAATGGACCGAAATACAATGAGAGACGTATATAAGCTCCCAGAACCATACGACCAGAACCAGGACCAGGATTCAAACCTGACGTGTGTGAAAAAATAGCTATGGAAAAAGGATGTATATTCCTAATTAAATGCGAATCACAGAAAACTCCTTTTGTAGCGATTTTATTGATTTTATCTCATCTGTTGTTGTTGTATTTTTTTTTTCTTTTTTATTATTTTTTTCATAATGTCAGTAAGGATGAAAAGGAGTCAAATAATCGCAACGAAATTCAACACATTTTTTACTTTAAAAATGGAAAACTTTTTAATATGGAAAAAGTTTTCTCGCTTATTGATGTTTAAAGTTGTTAGAATAGAACTGCCGCACGTGGTCGTAGATCAAGTTGAAAGTATATTTCGTCACGCATAATGTTTGGAATACATAAACCGTATATGAAGGCAGCTAATTTCCTTCGAAAGAATTTGATGAATGTTTCTTGTATGAGTATGAATGTATATGTGTTGGAAGGAACTTCCCTAATTATTTTCATGAGACTAATGGAAGGGATATGATGAGGAGAGAAGCTTATTAACTTTTTCTGTGGGTTGCTGATGAATACTGAATTAAGTTAGATGGGTAATTATATACATACACATGTGTATTGAGGAAATTCCGAGACAGTTTGAGGTTCATAATATACTTTTACTCTGCTCCACGTCCGTCTTAAGAATCTTATAAATTAACAAAACAATTTCAAGAAAGGTTGTGAAAACATGCTTAGCCAAAAATAGATAGAAGACATTAATTCAAGTACGTTCAGAAGTCCAAACAACTACGACTGCTTCCTATCAAGAGAAAGTTTTGAAAATAAGTGAAGTGGGATTAAATACATATTTGCAAAAATAACATAACACGGAATGATCCACTTCCTTCATAAAATTAGAAGTCAAGCCCTTTTGGTCGAGTATCGAAACAATTTTGGTATGGTTTCTTCGTTATGCTGGCACCAATAGTATTTTCTTACAAGAGTTTGTTCATAAAATTGTAGTATGTTTTATAATGTTATGTTGTTTTAAAGTTGATTGACCACCAAAATTCTGAAATCTCAAGTCAAAATCTGATGTTCTCAAGGAAAATCGAAAATTAAAAAAAAAGCATTGAAGATATGTAGTTATGAAGATATGCAAAACTGCAAACTGTACTGCACTCGTTTATTTTTCGAATTTTTTTTGTTTGACCGGTTTGGAAGAAGTTTGACTGGCTGAACAGAATGGTGTAACCCGGCAGCTGCGGCATGTAGCGGTGTCAAAGCTACTGCCAAAATGTAGCTTAGTAAAGTAGCAAGCTCGTCCAGAATGGTATAGTTGTAGCACAAAACGTAAATATCCATTCGTGCATTTTGCTTTGTTTTGGTTTTTGTTTTTGTTTGTCAAAAAGTAGCAAGTTTAGGGTTAAATTGTGCTTCGATGCTAAGTTTTCTGATATCATCAAAGCTTATGTTGACGTTTATAAAACCGAAAAAAATAGTTTGAAAACTGTTACCAAAAGCCACTTAATTGAATTTCTTTTAGAAAAAAGACGAACTTCAATAAATGTTTTTTTTTTAAACCCTCACTGTGCATAAGGGTTTTTTTTTACATAATATATCGACGAACGAATCCACTTTACTGCTGGAAATAAGTTTATTATTTATAATTTTTAACTGATTTCAACTGCTTTGCACTTTTTTTTTATAAAGAATTGAATTCTGGTGTGAGTGTAATTAAAATTCTTCTCCTTCCAAACTGCTAGACTGATTTTAATGACAATTTTATTTTGGCATTATGGTTTTACCGGGATGGCTTTAAACCATATTTTGACCGGGGAGCATTTGGTCTAATCGCCCAATACCATAGTGCCTACATCAGTTAATGTCATTTTGCCCAAAAACGTACAAATTGCGAAAAACTCACAAAATAATGCGTCACAAAACCCAAGAAGAATGATATAACTCCATTTGAATTGTCATACGGCTAAATTCTGAATATGTTAGGATAGTCCAAATTATTTTTTGCTTATGAGTTTGGAAATTAGTAAAACCGTTTTGGGCGTTGTGTCGTTTTTATAGTTTTAGATTCTATAGCTCTCAAGTTCACAAGGTTAATGTCAAAAAAATCAATTGACTAAAATTTGACACATAGCAAAAAACTCAAGAATTAGAGCTTCAAAAGTCCAAATATCATTCGTCACTAAGTGGATGCGCGCCAAGGGGCGTAGTCACATACCGTCTTAATATATAGTCGCTACGCGCCTCGCCGCCCCGTGAGAAGGCTCAGTTTGGCAGGGGCGTACCGAGAGATCGAGCCGTGGGGGTGAGTTTTATTAAAATGCCGACTATTATTTGGAATTCGCCGAATTATTTAGGGAATTAGCCGACTGCTGTCTATGCAGTATGTACCTGCATACCTAAACTAAAAATTAAAAAAATAACTGGATGTTTTGAATAATCGATGAATTTCCATGAAATTATGTAGGTACAAATATCTACTGTAATATTGAAATAAAATGCTCTAATCGGGCCCACTATGGAAGTACGAAAATTTTTATTGATATGTTAAAATATGAGGAAAGGCAAAAAATTTCAAAAAATCGCCTAAACGTGAGATCTGGTTTTGTTTTGTTGCTATAACAAAACACAAAAAATTAAAATGTCATGTTGTGTTAATTATCTAATCTGAATTCCATACCAAATTTAATTGAAACTGGGTAAGCCGTTTTAAATTTGTATTGAAACTGGGTAAGCCGTTATAAATTTGTAAAAACCATTAACACAAAATCTCCGTTATGTGCATTTCTAGGTAAAAACATGAAAAGCAGTTATATTAAAAACACTCTTAATATAGTCCTCACAAAGTTTTTTCAAAATCGTTAGAGCCATTTCCGAGAAAAAAAATCAAACCGTTATATGGGAGGTACAAATTATAACCGCGCTAAAAAAAATTCAAATTTGTCCCCTAGGGGTCTAGGGAATCACCAAAATTTACAAATTTTCAAAAATTTCCCCAATTCCCCCGTCGGTACGCCAAAAAATCAACAAAAAAATTAAAATAAATAATCCCGGCGCAGATCTTACCATAGAATAGTATACAATGGAGAATCGCCCGATGATATTCTTGGGGTAATCTTTATTTTTAAGTTTTCGGCGTTTTGTTTTTGGGCGATTTTTCCCCATAACGTATCTGCAATTTCTTACGGTTATGTGCCAGTTTATTGTAAACATGACCCCATAGTCTCTCAGAAATTTAAAAATGGCTCCACAAATATGCTAACCTATAGGAAAATCTGAGAAACAATATTTGCAGGTGTTTTTTTTTTAAGTTATTTTTTATCAAGTACGGTTTTTTTTATCAATCATATGTATATTTGATTCAGTAGCGGGCCTCGTGTTGTGGCGTGTAGGACGTTGTGTCGAACTATCACACCGAAAAATCAGTTCAAATTCAACCAAACACGAAAAATTTTTCTTTCGATTATAAGTAGGTACTGTAAGGAAAGTTATGAATTCGTGCAAACAAACAAAATTTAGATAACAATCAAACATGACATTACAATGATAGCGAAGTCGAAAAAATTAGGTCTAGAATATCTGTCTCTGATTTCGGTGGAAAAAAAACCGTAAAATATATTGAAATATATCAAAATTATTGATGTACCACTATTTTCTAAGAAAACTCTGGGTTGTAAAAACTTAATTTTCAAAGTTTTTTTTGTCTTGTACTAATTTTATTTAATTTTTGTTTGTATAATTAATTCATGGATTTTTTCTGTTAGATTTCTGTTAATTCATTGATTTTTTCTGTTAGGTTACTGCAACAAGATCAAGATTGTAAGACTTAGTCGTGTCATTTTTTAGCTAGACTACCTCATTTTCCCTATAAGATTGCATCTCATCTCTCCCATTCAAATTTGGAAGTTAGTTGAAGGTCTCCCCTAGCCCTACAGAACTTGCGATGCACACACAAAGATTCTTTATGCGTTTAAGTCACAAAACATTGGTTTTCGTTATATGTATGTACTTGATTTAAAATAATAAGGTATCTCTACATATAGTAAGTGAAAACGTCCAAAACACTTACAAAAGTCTTGTTATGTTTTTCATTTAAGAAATCCATTCTATGTCTGCATTTTAATATGAAAGTACAGACGCTCAATTGAAAACTCTCAAATTATAATTAAACATTTTACAATGAAAAACTGTTTTTAGGTAAATCCTATTTGAAAACCTTAATTTCACTTTACAAACCTAAATAAACGCAAAGCAATTAAATTTTGGTATATAAATCCTCTTGAGTTAAGTAACCCCTCTGAAACATCTCCCTTCTGTCCCACCCAAACCCAACCCACTTAAGCAAAACAACAACAACATTGTTTCCCAAGTAGGTATATAAATATTGCACTTCATTAACAAACTGCTAACAGTAAATACACCACAAAACTGTAACGTTACCCAAAACTGAGTTATCACTGGGAAAACATGATTTCTCAACGTCTTCGTCTTCGTTTGCGTTTTTCAAAATGTTGAATTTAACCCTCCTCCATCACTTCCCAATGAGGGTTGGGGAAATTATTTCTATCGTCTCCCTCTGGGAAAATGACGCAGACCCCTTGCAACCATTTATGTTTGTGCCATATTTTCCTACCCCGCACTCTCAACCATCTCTATCCCTCTGATAAGAGTAGAGAGATGGGGGGTATAAAAGTGTGCATTTGGATTGGGAATAGTAATGTGGGTTAGAGAAGATATCATTATGATTATGTTACATCTGAATGTTAATTCCGCGAGATTTCATTTCTGTATATTTTAGTCCATATATACTGCTGCTCCTACTTCATCATCTTCCTATCTCTGTATACCCGGTACCGTTGTTTGCGTCGTTGTCGTCGTCTTGTACTTCATAACTTGTATCCCTGTGGTGCGTGTAACACATATTCACTGTGAAACTCATTCATATAAAATATTATCTCTGTTCCTCTAGCTTTCTCTTTTCCAAAGACATGCAATCATTTCGATCCAGAAAAAAAATAATAATTACGCAAAAGGGCGAGGATAGTCTTAGGACATAAGTTTAAGGGATGAATATTGTTGCAGAGAAGCATCTTCGTCTTCTCCCATCTTCTATGGGTTGAGGAAAAGGAGGTGCTGGGAATTTAGCAAGAGTTTAGAAGATTCAACAGTGAAAAAAAAAAAGAATACAACACCCTTTGGGAAGAAGAAAATTTTCTTCCATCTTGAAAGTAATTGGAAAAGTTCTTCTTAAAGTTTTGCATGATTATGCACAGTTTTCTTCGTTTTATTTTTTATACTTTACCCTGGAGACTATGTATGGAGTTATTACTCTGAAAAAAGCACTTACATTTACATACTCCAGTGTGAATCTGAACAGTGCTTTAGTAGTGATAAATTAAATTTCATATTTTAATTAGTAGATATATTTTCCATGAGAAGGAGAATTGAATATTTGAGTCATTGTTATCAATAAGATAAAAAGGGGTATGAAGCTAGATGGCTATAAAGATTAAGTGTTAAGGAGCTTTAAGTTTTGCCTTTCTTTAGTAGATTTATTTATCGAGAACACTACAATATGTAAGTTGCACCTCTCTAACAGATTATTTTTTGAAGGGATTCCCTGCACACATTCCAGAAACTGTTTTGACTTGGATGTTGTTGGGTGTGGCAATTTTCATAAAAGACACATCAAGTAGGCGAAAATTGCAACTGTTCCATTTTCGACTTCAGAAATATTTATTCAATAAAATTTCTTATTTTATTTTTATGTTTCATTAAATAGATTGTTGTTAAATTGATGTTAGCTATCTCAACTTGGATAACAATTCTTTAATGCTTCATGTTAAAAAAATTCCCGTTGGGTTTGTCGGATTGGCATCTGAAAAATAGGATTCTTAGGTAAGGTCCTAATTTGCTGTCTACAACGTCAGAGGTAAATTGGAAGACTTTTAGGGGCTTCATTCTTCACTGGTTCAGGTCATACCTTGAAAATAGGTCGCAAAGAGTAAAGATAGATGATATAAGGAGTGCCGTTAGTTATCTTAATTTGGGTGTACCACAGGGCTCCGTCCTGTGCCCAATCTTATTTCTGGTATACTTTAATTCGCTTTTTGCTCTAAATGTTAAGGGCTCACCGACTGCTTTTGCTGATGACATTGGGTTCTCTTATGGCGATTATAGTCCTTTAGACCTGATTTTCAATATTAATTGGGATCTAGACCTACTGCGACTTTGGTTTTTTGAACATAATCTAGTAATAAGTTCAAAAACCAAGATAATGTTTTACAGCTTATCTTCATCTAGCTCGTTAGATGCAAATATTTGTTTTCATGCTCCTGAGTGTTGCAGATATAAATTGTTTACTTGCCACTGTGAGTCTGGCTTCTCCTCTCCCTCTTCTTTTTTTTGTGATATGAGTTCAAAATCAGTTCAGTCCCAAATAGACTGACATAAGATTCTCGAATGAGCTTTATAAATCATACTGATTGCCTTAAAAAGTTTTTCCGTTGTACCCTAAGACATTTTTATTATTTACGTAAGGTATGCTCATCTAATCTTTTAAAGAAAATTATTTTGGTAATTTCCATTCTAAGTTACAATATGGAATTGTTTGTTGGGGTTGTGTATACCGTAACAAAATACAACCACTTTTAATTTTGCAAAAATATGTCGTTAGAAAAATTTGTTGTGTAGACACTCTAGCTTTCCTCTGTTTTGTGCTCTTAAAATTCTCCCTGTTCGACATTTATATTGTTTCAAGGTGCTAAAAACATTTTTTTTATAAAGTCTGGTAATCTGAATATTTGATTAGTTTCGAGTTACAATCTTCGTGGAAACCTTTCTACCTATATATCTGTACCTTTTTTCCGTACCACTGCGTTTCGTAATTTATTTCTATTATGTCTTATCGACTGTTTAATATTCCTCCTCAATCAAATAGGACAATTACCTTATCTGGAACGTTTCTCAAAAGTGTTGAAATGTGGCTTTTTTCCTTAGATTATGTTTCTCTAGAATCTTGTATTTTTGATGTTTTGGTTTAATCTAAATTTATATATTTCTTTTATCTTTTTTATCAAGTGCATAAACAAGTAATTGAACGGACGATCCTCTATTGCCGAATTGCGAGTTTCCATGATCTCCTTGCCTTAAAAGGACGAAAGAAAATAAAAGCTAATATCAGAACCAAACAAAATGTTCCCTTCCGATATGTCAAATTAACTTAGTACACATATTTAACGGAAGTGCGAATTTACATCCCTATGTTTAACTTATCTAAACTTGAAGAAATAGAATAATTCGCTTTAATGGACACACGACACGAATGTCTCGTTTTCCCTCAGTTCCGGACGGAGACCTTCACATCGAGTGGTGCATTGGAGTTCTGTCTTCGGACTTTTTTTCAACAATATAGTCTTCAGTGGTGTCTTTGCAGAATCTGACAAAGCAGGAAAATGTTGTCACTTTGATTTCGGCAGGCTTGTATTCTGGAATTATACAATTGGTATATACAAATATTGCTCTCTATTTTCTTTTTGAGAAGTTAATTTTGTTCTCCTCTCTTTGCCCGTTAAGCTCTTGATCAGGGGTTCTGTTGTGGTTGGATCGTGAAATCCAACCCCTCACTAGTACTTTTGTCCTTCTAATTGCTTGTTGGCAGTTTTTTAAATTGCTCCTCTTTACTTGATGCTGATGGCGGACTTGCTGAGAGATTAAAAGAGATGCTGACAGCAAAAGTTTAAGCATTTTTTCGTGGCTATAACGAAACGATATAAAATCTCTTTACTGCATGGGGCCACACTGGCTGTGGCGTCATCATAGATATTTGCGTATTTGAGTCATCTGAGTCTTTAAGAATAATCGGAGTAATATAGTCGTATGATCGATTCTTTGAACGGCAGTTGATGTACATGATATGTTAAGACGATAATATGTGGTTCCAATAAAAGGGGACAACGAGGTACACAGACACAACATGACCGTTAATGGCTTTATAGCGTGAGAAGTTTCCTGATCCCATTATAGTTTTACATTTTGGTTGGACGTCAATAGGCCATCAAGATCATGCGATTTGACAACGTTAGATTTTTTTCAGTTGGGTTACGCAAAAGACCGTGCTTAGGAAAAAAAATTCCGGAACGCATGAAAACCAACATTACTGAAATTAAGACTAAGATACCGCCCGAAATCTGCGAAAAAGTGATTCAAAAAATCGCTTGCTGCGAATCATCCCGAAGCGGCTGTTTGAATGATATTGTTTTTCACACTCAATAACAAAGTCCAAACCTTATAAAGAAATTAAATTTTCATCAAAAATGTGGTTTGTTTAGCTTTACTAATTCAAAACCAGAAAATGAATGACCCTGTATTGTACTAAAAAATACGAATTATACAGGGTGATTGGTATAAGGTGCACCAAAAAGCTTGAGCGTGTAGGTGAGGTTAAGACAAGAAAAAAATCGTACGGGAGGGGGGTCTATTTCCCTCCGTTTAGGCGGGAGGGGCAATTTTCTAAAAAGTTGACTTAAATCAGAAAAAAAATTAAAATTGCCCCTCCCGCCTAAACGGGGGGAAATAGACCCCCCTCCCATACGATTTTTTTCTTGTCTTAACTCCACCTACACGCTCAAGCTTTTTGGTGCACCTAATACCAATCACCCTGTATAATGTATCCAATTATTCAATAACTTCACTCAGAGTAGTAAAGATACGAGTATTCTGGAACCGTCCCTGCTGTGCTGCCAAATGTGGATCTTTTATAGATTGACGCTGTATAAGATTAAACAAGAGGGCGAAGAGGCTTGATGAATGAATTAATAGTGAGGTTAGATACACTGCGACCTTAAGGTCTATTGTGCCCCCATCTAGAGCCGGATGAGAATGCTCATACTACAGCTCTTCTTCAAGTCCCATGGCCTTGATGAATTTTAGTAATTGGAGTACCTTCAGAGAGGGTAGTTCACTGATTCTATCTGGTAACGCTCCAGATGTGTGAATGTTCTTTGTAGTGTGTGGATGCTTAGGGAGAGTGGTTCAAGTTGAACTTTTTGTTGGAGTTCGACCTCAGGTGGGCATTTTGTGGATGTGATATGCGGGAAGTATTGGGTTAGCTAGTAGTGTCACGTGGTGTAGTGAATATAGTGTGTCGGACTATCACGTCACAGGTGTAGGTCCGAACCCTGAGTACACCTTATGTTTTTTACTTGCAAGTTATGCATTCGTAAAAAAAAAAAGTTTCGAGATAACAATCAAACATGACATTACGATGATAGAGAAGACGAAAAAAGTAGGTCCAACAATTCTGTCTGTCTGGATGTATCGACACCTGCAGCCTAAACGGTTGGGCCGATTTTCTTCAAACTCGGCATAAACTATTCTTGGTGAAATATCCCCGGATGTTTTTTTTTTTTATTTTTGACCTAGGCATAAAAATAACCGTAACCGATAATTCTATTTTTCTCGGAAAAAATACGATCAATTTCGATAACATTTTATATGAGTAATTTGTTGCCAATGGTGATGTCTATTATCGAAATAAAATTTCAGAATCAGCTTATTAACGGTACCTGCCACAGAACCGTTTTTTATTACTCCCACTATCTTTTGAACGGCTTCACCAATTTCAATGAAATTTAATATTCGAAAACTACTGCTAAACTGAAATAAAATTGCAAAAACAATTTTGAAAAAAACTTCGTTTTTGAAAAAGTTTTCTTTTTTGGGAAAAACCGATAATTCTTATTTTTTTGAAAAAAATACAATCAATTTCAATAAAATCTTATGTGAGTGATTTGTTACCAATAGTGATGTCTTTCGTCTGAATTTTTTTTCAGAATCAGCTTATTAACGGTATACCTGCCGTTTTTTATTACTCCGACTATCTTTTGAACAGCTGCACCGATCTTGACCAAATTTTATATTTTTACAGGCCCTTTAGTATTGATGAAATACTGCATTCAAACATTTAAAAAAAAAGTATGTTTTAAATTTTTTTCGAAAAAAATTTGATCTTTAGTAAAATTTTATGTGAGTGTTTTGTTGTTGACAGTGAAAAGTTGACGAATTTCCCAGTCGTTTACAGGAAGGTTACTTGCCCCCAAGAGCAAATTTGTGCAGGGGCACTGCCTCTAGCGAAGAAGTGACAGACTCTGCAAGATTATCGTTTTTTGGGGATCTGAACATGAATTTTCAGTTACGAAGGTAAATTTGTAGACGCAATAAACGTGAATTTAGGGTTCCGGGCTTGAATTGTCCACCCCCTAAGACCGTCATTTTACAACCTACAAAATTAAAGTACAGTTTTCAAACTACAAATATGCAGTACTTTTTGATGATTCTTTAAATAAGAGAATCAGCCCGAATAAAACTGGTTAGTCCCATATAATGGTTTCTATTATTCCTTTATTTGTGAAAGCGAATTTTACGATTTTGAAAAATCTTTTAAACGGTTTTTACGAATTTTTCCCTAAATTGAAAATGACAAAGATTGTTTCAATGAATTGCAAAGAATTTTATTTCCCCCTCCCCACTCCTCCGAATTGTTTTCAAACTAAGCATGACAAATTATTTTTCACATAATATTTCCATCCAATTCAGAAATAACCAGAACCCTTAGCTGTCTTTTGGTTTTAATTAACCTAAACAATTTATCATTCTAAGCAGTCATAAAGAACTTCATTTTCTTAAAGACTTTCTCATTACACAATATAATAATCGATTTGAAATATCACATAATACCTGAGTGTCTCCTCATCATAGGTACACCCTCACTGCCTCTCAACTCCATACCATCCTCAAGACAATACTAACATCACTTTTTGAGTACCTAACAATACTTACCTTGACATCCTTTCATAAGAAAAGTTCGCTTTTCTTTCCCGATGTCGTCGTCGTTGTCGTCTCATCCTTGCCTATATATCTAAGATCCTGCAATCCAATAATATTTTTTTTTTTTTTTTTGAGAGTAACTTGTTCCTTTATAACATTATCTTTTCTTACAAATTGAATTGCATAATTCATACAGAAGAGACCTCGTCGCCGTGTCGTCGTCATCGTAGTTCTTGCTACTACATATATAGTCAAAGTCGAAGTCGGAATTGCTGTCAGCGTTAAACAGAGACTGAGAGTCCTTGCTCCTGTTTCCTGTGACTCTGTGTTTTCAACTAAAAGATACCTGTTTCAACTTTACAGAAGTATTAAATAATGACAATTTACGACCTGAATTTTCTATAATTGCTGATATCTAGGTGCGCGAGCAAAGTATTCGAAAGTGGAAATAGGAAATGAAGAATAAGAACGATGGGGATGATAATAAATACAATGGAAATCGAAATGAATGAAACTGAAATATCCTTAAAAGTTGCTTCATTATAATAACTAATATTATTTTTTGATAAATTTTTTGTCAAGTGTTAACCTTTTTTAACAGTATTAAGGATTTATCTACATTCGAAAACACATCTTTCACACATAAAGAGTTTTCTAAGTTGACAGTTTAGCGGACTTTCAACATCGACCCGTGTTTACTGAAAAACCCTTAACCTATATGGAAAATTAAAAAGTTGTATCCTTTATTAGTTCCTTAATGAATCTTTCATTTTTATAACTTAAACAAATAATCTGTTATATTAGTTTTTTCTGTCAGAAGTAGGATAAACTCTTGAAAAAAAGTGTATGTAGGTTAAATTCAAAGAAACTTTCACTTCGTTTACACTCTTTTCAATAACATTAGTCTAAAAAAAAATAATAAAAGTACAGCATACACACACACGCAATTGTCCTTTTAATACTGTCAGAATCAATTCTTTAAAAACGCAAACGGTGTTCGGTTTGCATAAGTATGTTGTTCATTTTCCTTATGTGAATATTTTAACTTCGATGATGAATTCATACTTTTTTTTTTTTTTTACATATTAATGCAAGTGTTCTGGAATTCTTTTTGCAGGAATATACACAACATATACAAATTTTTTGGATGTACAAAAGATTTTCTCAATGTATGTAACATGTAGATGAAGTTGAATGTTGACACATGCTCAGTTGAAATTTTAATTTTGCTCCACAAACATACGCTAGAGTAAGCTTTTATTAGCAGCACCATGAACCACCAAGAGTGTCACAATGCGGTATAGAGTTGTAATCGGAGGTTCATAGTAGTGTGTTTGTAGAGTACTATAGTATAGAAGGGTGCTAGAAATATATACGTTTGACTAGCGTCTAATGAGATATTTTTTTAAATTCGGCATCAACCCCTCTAGTTAATGGGTCCACCATAATGTGTTAAAGGAGCTAAAGTTGTAATTCACAATGCAACGAAAAACACCGTGTGAGTGAATGGTGCAATTTAGGAAACCATCCAAAAATCAAGACGGCAGCGGAAGAATTCCCCAGATGGAATCAACGGCGACGTCTACAGTTTCAGTCAGTTTGAACTACTTAGTGAACACCTTATACGGGCTACTTCGACATATTCGGAGCTCAGGCTGTTAAGGAGCGGTTGATCCGACTCCCCGCCTTTGGAGTTATACTTAAGGTCTGGTCCTCCAGGTTGGGGGTCGTGCCGTCGGGGTGACTTCCCGGCCATGTAAAGAAGTTTTTAGTTGCGAGTAACAACAAGCCTCGGATAAAGACGGATTTACTGTTGACGAACCATGCAAACGAAATAAGGACAACGAACTTCGGATCTGCACGTGGAATGTCCTATCACTATACAGACCAAGTGCAGACGAGCTCTTGGACAAAACATATGAGCAATGCCATAGTTATGACATTAAAATTTTCCGACGTGATTTAACGCCAAACTAGGAAGAGACGAAGTCTTTGGTGGCATAATCGGAAAAAACAGCCTGCACAACACCACCTCCAGCAATGGACTCAGGCTAATTGACTTTGCTGCGGGGCGAAACATTGTGGTAGCTAGTACGCAGTTCCCGCATCTTAATATTCACATCCTGATCAATCGACCGTCAACCCAGATTGACCACATTACGATCGACGCAAGGCATTCTTCGAGTATCACAGATGTCCGAACGTTCAGAGGAGCCAACATTGACTCGGACAACTACCTCGTTGTAGCCAAGGTAATGCTACCAATATCTAGAACAAAAGCAAAAAGTCGAAATACTGTGAGGAAGTTCAATGTCGGCCGGCTACAATCGCAAGAGATTACTAAGTCCTTTTTTGATCGAGTCACTCACAACCTCTTAACTAGTTCTATGCCGCCTTCAAGCATCGAAAACCAGTGGAAACTTTGCCAGGAAGCTATTAGAGATGCTCGGATTAACACAACCACCACAACGAAATCCCTGGTTTGACGAAGAATGTCAGCAAGTACATGCAGCCAAACAACAGGCATACAAAGCGGCGCTTCAAAGAAGGACAAGAGTAGCGCGAGAGCTCTACGTGCAGAAGAGGAAAGAGTAACATCGACTGCTCAGAAGAAAAAAGAAAGAGTATGAGGAGCGCGCGATCGAGGAAATAGAGGGATGCCATAACAGGAATGAAGTTCGGAACTTTTACCAAAAGGTAAAAAGAACGTCACAAGGCTACAAGGCCCGAACCGAAGCCTGCAAGGACTACCATGGGAACATCATAGTAGAATCGCAGTCGGTGCTGAAGATATGGAAAGATCATTTTTGCAAATTATACAACGGCGATGATGAACTGAATTCCGCTTCTATGCAGATTGCACCACCTGAACGACGCAGGCCAACCATTCTGCCCACCCAACCTAGATGAAGTGAAGATAGCTATATCTAAAATTAAGAACAATAAAGCTGCTGGAGCTGATGGCCTTGCGGCCGAGCTGTTCAAAGCGGCTGGGGATAAACTTTTTAGGAGTATGCACCAGATAAGAACAAAGCGTGATGTCAGTGGTGGTTTCGTGAGTATTGAGAAAGAATCCAATAACATGGGTTTAACGGTGAATCAAGACAAGACCAAATAAGCTGTCAACAAAACAGGATACCCAACACCGACGTCTAGGACAAAACGTCACCATAGACAGCTATAACTTTGAGGTCGTAAAAGACTTTGTGTATCTAGGTTCCGCTATCAACTCAGTGAATAACACCAGTGCTGAGATTCAACGAAGAATTACTCTTGCCAATCGCTGTTTCTTTGGGCTAAGAAGGCAACTTAAGAGCAAAGCCCTCTCTCGAGCAACTAAAGTGTCCCTTTATAAGACACTTATCATGGTACAGAATCGGACATTACTAAAGGTGGATGAAAACGCTTTAGGCTGCTTTGAAAGAAAATTTCTCCGTGTGATTTATGGTCCTATCTGCGTAAATGTGGAATGGAGAAGAAGATTTAACAACGAACTGGCGGGCTGTACAGCGACACTGACCTTGTCACAAAAGTGAAAAGCCAAAGACTAAGGTGGCTCGGTCACATAGAGCGAATGGACACCAATACTGCGGCCCGGATGGCCTTTGAATCAAACCCCGTGGGACGTCGCAGTATAGGAGGACAGCGCAGCAGGTGGCGCACGCAAGTGGAAGAGGACCTCAACCATCTTGGCCTGCGAAACTGGAGGCAGCTAGCTAAAAACCGCGCCGCCTGGAAGAAGCTTGTTGGTTGAGGCCCTGGTCCACCCCGGACTGTAGCGCCACCTTTAGTAAGTAAGTAAGTAAGACAGAATCATTTAATAGCCTCAGGCATGGAAATATTTAGAACTGTAAGGCTTGAGGAAGTTTCTTATGTCGTTTTTTTAGATGTCGTAAAGGCCCTGAGATTTGTGAATTTTTTTGTTTTAACCTTTAAACGTAGAGTCAATTTTCCATCATTACAATTTTATTTTCATTTTCTCTTCTATTCTTTCTGGCGCGATAATTTTGTTTGCTTAGCAGGATATACTACCATGGGCAACAAGGACCTCCCCCCATTTTCAATTGAGTCTAGCTGTGCACCACAGCCCCTTATACAGTACCAAAGTATAACCCTGGAAAACCTAGCTTGCAGCAATGGCGCCCAACGTGGGGCCCGAACCCACGAACCTGAGATTATGAGTCTCAAATTATTTCATTTAAATATTCGATGGGAAATAATGAATTTTCGCATAAAATTCCTTTTCTCGGCAACATTATTTCTTCGAATAAACAAATATAAACCATAATTTCGGTTATAAAAATAATCAGTTTAAATGTAAATACATGCACAAATTTAAACAACACCCTGTAGCGACGGAATTAAAGTTAAAATCAATAAAAAAAAAATATGCAATTCAACTATTGATTCGCACAAAATTAAAAACTCTTCAAAAACACAATGGCAACACTTCCGCACCCTTGTGTAGATTCAAAGCAAACATAATTTACGAAAAAAAAGCTTTCAAGAGTCTACCATGCGGTGTTTTTGGCATTGTACGTACCCTCACAACACAATTGGAATTTCATCCCCTTTCATCCAACATCAGAAAAGCAGTAGGTATACATATATATAGCAACAACATGGGGCTTTCAATTCAAACTTCGCCGCATCAGGTTGGCGTAGTGACGAAAAGGGGGATGAAGTCAGAAAGAGACGAAAGCTTTTTTTTATCTCGATAAACCACCTATCCTACCACCAGTTAAAGGACGCTTGATTTTGTCGTATTGTTTTTGCAATTTATTTAATTTATTTTGCATCCCCTCTGCCACCTACCCAACAACCATCACTACTCGGTACCTACCTACATCAACATAGTGTCGCTCCTGTCAGAGAGTATAAAACAGAAGAAGAGGCTGAAAAAAGGTCACAAACCTTTTGGTCTGGGAGGATGTTGCTTCGGAACGTATTTTTTTTTATACGTTTACGCCTTTTAAACAGCCGCGGCACGTGAAAAGTGAGAAAAAAATGCTTAAGTGAATTGAATTATTTTTTAATCAAAATAACTGTCGTAACATGGGTCCCGTGTCGTCCGTTCGCACAGTTTCCGTATTTTATTCCACGTAATATTTTATTTGTTTTATTTTTTACTGATAAGGACTGGGGCTTGAAAAATCAAACAAAAGAACAGTCAATTGCTGAAAGCTCTTTTGAATAATACAATCACAGAAGTTCGACCAGTTTTAGCGGCCGCCGTAGGGGTTTGGGGAGTCCATTTGTATGAAGGGTGGTGTGTGGTGGCTTGATGATTGGTAGAGGTGGTAATAGTACAAAAAAAATACGCGCCATGTCATTTTGACAAAAAATACAAAAGAAATAAAATCCGAGATGGAAACAATAGATATGGGTGGATAAAGATGAAGTAAAGGGAACTTTAAGGGAGGTTGGCTAATGGGAAAACACAGAAGGTGAAATCAATAATGCAGAATCGAAATTCGCGTTGAATTTTTCAGATTTTGAGTGGAGTGTGCGAGTGGGTAAAGGGAAAAAGTTTTGATTTTAGTTTTACTTTTACCATGTTGTTCCAAAAGTTCCAAAAGAATGGGCATCGTGGAATTCGGATGAAGGGGGGACTGACTCGTTTTGTTGTTTTCGATTACTATTCAATTTAGCCAGTCCCCCTCCTCTTTTGAGGAGTTTAATTTATTATCAGAAATTTTCGCTTTTACGTTCGTTTGAGCTATTAAAGTTGTAATGCGACACATTACAGGGGATAAAATATTTTGTTGTTAACATGAACTTTTGCTAACACGTCGAAAACGATTTTGAGCTGAAAGTGTTTTTCTGTTGTTTGTACTTACATATATGTAGGTTATTTTATGAGCTTAAAACGGGAATAGCGTGATTGACTATAGAATTCGCTCCGACACATGGCTGGTGGATTTTTTGTAAAATTTATTAAATACATATAAAATCAATATTTACTTACACTTTTAGGTCAAACTGTTAATGAAACCGGTCTAGGTTCAGAATATTTTAAAGCATCTTAGGAGGTACTAACCGCTGAATCTAAAAAGATTTAATTGACCTTTCAAAGCTTAAATGATGGGACAGGGGATCCGATAAATTTACCACAATACTATCTAGAAAGCTCATATATAGGTTATAGGTTCATCTGCCCACACATGAGAATTGTACTCATCCTGAACCAATGTAAGCTTTCTAAACAACAGCCAGACTTTGGAGAGTAAACGATTCCTTGCATCGTCTCGAAAGAAACTTATTTCGCAGCATTTTTGGAGACGCCAAATATGTGATCGTTCCACTGAAGGTAATCTGTGAAGCACAGACCGAGAATGTATAGTGGAATTGGAGCTTTATTTTGCTTCAATAATAGAAGGCAGCATTGAGTTTTTGAAGCATTACAATCCACGCGGTTTTTGATTCCTTATTGGACAATACTGTAGAGAACGGAATTTATTGAGCTTTATCATACGCCGCTGCCGCTCCAGTTCAACATCCGAAGAACTGGGTTGTCTGTCTGTAAACGAATATGAAAAGCTGAGGGTGCTATCATAAGCGAAACATTTCATTGGATTAGAAGTTTTGGACAGAAGATCATTGATAAAAATAAGGAAGAAAGTCGGAGACAAAACGGAGCCTTGGGGCGTGGGGCACACCAGCATTTATTTTGAAAATTTTAAACTCAAAACCATCCAATACAACTTGTATTGAACGGTTAGAAAGGTAATCGAAAAAAAAGATAATCCATCAAAACCGAATGCATGCATTTTCGATAAAAGATCTTGATGCCGAACTCTATCAAATGCTTTTAAAGTCTGAATAATTTCTATAAATTTGAAATTAATCAAACTACATTATTATATTTGTTAATCATATGAAAATATCTGATTCAATCTCTTTAGTTAGCAATTTAAAATGTTCTTCTTAAACCAGATTAGAAAGTTACGAAAAAAATAAGGGCCCGAAAACTGAAGCTACATATTTCACGAAAGATGATAGAAAAGTAAAACGCCGGCTAAGCTCATATGAGGGGTAAAGGAGTTTTAGAGAAAATAAAAAAGCTTCAACGAAGTTTCACTAAGTCATCGGAAGTCCTTAAAATCAAAAGTAGCCTTATTTTATTAAAATAATTTCATTACTCCTATTCATACACTTAAGGATAAACATCCGAGAAATTGGCCCTAACAGGGTCCCAGGTTAAGCGTCATTCCTTACACATTTTTTCATGAAGTACTTCCAATTTTTCTTAGGTGCAGTTGTGTAGAATGACAAGGGGTCAGTTGCTGTGAAGAAAGTTTCTTGGAACGTTGCTTAAAATAATCTTGTATAGCTAGCTATAGTACCATAAGATGGGCAAATGATTGCTAAAATAAATCATCTTCACTTTTCACTTTAAATCGTATTGCAGAAGAAAGGTCACTTTCAAAACGTCTATTTATGCTAGGAATAAACATTGGGGGAAATCTACAATTTCGATTATACATAATACGATACAAATGGATATAACCACCATTGTTTCCGTTAAGTTTTGCAATGCAGCGATAGCCCTGCCGTTCACGAAGATATTCCGTAATAAACTAAACTGGATTAATAGGGCTCCACGTTGGGCGCCATTTTTCAACTAAAGATTTCCAATTTTCTTCAAGCTTAGGCGTAGAAAGTTAGACGTGCTACTGCTATGAAAACAGTCTTCCATGAACGTTGCATCACTACTCTTAACATTATTAAAATGAAACTCACAAACAACTCCCTATTTACAGACGACTTAAAAAAGGGTATTTGCCCTGGAGTTTTGGGAATAGGTAGAAGGCTCGGTTAGCCTACCAAATACATAGTAAGATATCACGCTAAAATCTACGTCTAAATGAAAACGAACTATGCAAAGCTTACAACTGAGATTTGATAAAATAAGTCATTTTCGCTTTTGATTATAAATCGCATTGAAGATGAAAGGTCAGATTCAAAGTCAAAATTTCCAAATTTCAGTTTATTCAAATATATTTTCTGGGAATGCTGTGTTAATTGCAACTGAACTGTTTCAAAATTATTATAAACTCCATTACAGTGATCCACATTTTAATTTTTTGAATCTTAGATTAGGCATATGTTATTTTCAAAAGGTATTTAATATTTTTATAATATATATTTTAGCAACTTTTTACTTACACTTTTAATATCGTTCATTTTTGTAAACTGCCGTCCAAACTCCCACAGATCGACGCCAAATTTTAAAGCCCAATTTCGAACTCTGTAAAAGAAAAAGAAAAATAAATGTAAAAAAGTAAAATTCTCTATGTCCAAATTGTCCATATCTAATTGAAAGAAAAAAAAACACACGAATCCAGTTCCTGAATACCAAATAAATTGTTTTGTTCATAAACACATAAATATCTAAATTCCATTGTCCTTAAATATAAACCAAAAAAAATAAAGTTTTTTATGACAAAATGAAACATTTCATTAAAAAACTCAAGTTTTTCAAAAAATAACCCTCACTAATTCGTAAATTACTAAGTGGCGCCCGGTTAAGAATTTTCGAAAGCAAACGTTTTTGCAAAGTTTAAATTTCTATATTCTGGCATATTTGTGGATTTAAGAAAGTGCTGCTACTGTTGTTGCTTTACATGATCGAGGATGCATAGTGAAAATATTTTTGAATATAACTTTGGGAACTGTTTATGAATTTTACACACAATTTACCACCACATCACATATAATGTATGTAGCATATTTTTGTATGTGTAGCGCACTGTATAGTTACTGAAAATTCAAACAACACATCGCGACGCATTCATTTAAGAAGGAGAAAATAATATAATCATGTGCAGGTATATACATACACAACGTCAGTGGGTGATGGCAGTGGAAAGAGATTCCTGCTGTCGAGAAGGAAGAACTGCATAACAAAAGCCCCGAAACATCACATACAACACACTAAACAGGATCAAAATCGTACTTTGGAAAATATTTCACCATAAATCTTCGTTTGCGTTCGTGGTTTGGTAGGAGCCCAACAACAACACACTAACATAGGAACGTCAACAACAACAACAACATGAGATAGGAGCAGTACCAAAAGTAACTATATATAGAAAGGACGAGTAAATCTTCTCTGCTGCGAATATCTCCGGATATGCATTTTAGAACACATATACATATGTGTACACAAGGCACACTACAAACTCAACGGTATCGTCGCCTTCGTTGCATATAAATATTAATATGTATGTATGTAGATGTGAATCTTTATGGCGAAAAACAATTTTCATATTCAAGCAACAATCATCAATTAAAAAAAAAACAAAAAGACGAAAATGCAAAGGATCCTTTTATTTCTTTCAGGTTTTCTATGCAACTTTGAGACTGCAAAACAAAATGACACATTGCAATATAAATAAAATGCACGACTTGGTCGCACGAACTTGCTGCTCTTATCGCAAACTATGGGATTACGAAAAATTCAATATATTTAACTATGTAAAAAGGCAAAAGATATCGGAAAATGGCCTAAACGAGAGATTAAGTTGCATGGTAGCTATCATAAAACCGTTGTTTAGACAAAAACTTATAATGCCATCTTATGTCAATTGTCTAATAATTTAAGTGCCATACCAAATTTAAAAAAAAAATCGGATAAGCCGTCATTAATTTATGGCCAAATTTGTAAAAACCGTTAACACCAATTCTCCGTTATGTGATTTTTAAGCCAAAAACCTGAAATGCAGTTATATCAACAACAGTTCAAATATAACGTTCACAAAGTTTCAATCAAAATCGTTAGAGCCGTTTGTGAGTAAATTTGGAAAAAACTAAAATCGTTATATGAGAGGTACCCGTTATAGCCGGGCTAAAACAAAAATTCGAATTCCTCCTCAAAGGAATCATAAAAAAGTGCTAGACACGAAGTTTCAAGAAAATCCGTCAAACCGTTTAGGCTGTAGCTCGGTGAACAGACAACCGCTCATACGCACACCCGCATATACGAACATACGCAAATACGCACATCCGCGCAGACAGACCGACGGACGGCATGACGAAACCTACTTTTTTGGGCTCCTCTATCATCGTAATGTCAGGTTTGATTAAAACCTCGACATTTTTTTGACACGAAACCAAAACTTGCCCTATTGAGCAAGTAAAAAGAACGTTGGAATATGTGCGTACTTACCAAAAAAAAAAAGCTATTTTGGATGCAAACATGTTTATTTTTATATTTGAATTTGGTCACACAACAGTCTATGATGCAAGAATGAATACAGAATAATAAGGAGTGTTTTAAGCATTTAATCTCTTCTTAAGCAGAAGAAGAGAAAATATGATACTCGAGTAGAAAAGGCAATATAAACACAAGAAAAAAAATATGTAAGTCACACAAACAAAACCTTAAAAGAGACTTTGCAGTGCATATACAATATACAGAAAATGAAAAAAATATTAATCTAAAAAAAGTGTTTTCTACTGCGAATTAAGAAGTCAAAAATTCAGTTCAGTTCAGGATTAATTTTCATCAGGATTAATTTTCATCATTTAAGACTTTTAGGCCCATTCGCTCATTCTCTTCATGAATCTACAACATAAATAGGTTAAACTTAATCCTTATGTTCGACGTAAATAATTCTACGTTGTTACAACAAAATTATGTTCTACTTAGCTAATGATTTAGTTTTATGATAGATGTCAATTTTGCACCAACAGTCAAATTTGTTTTATTATTTTTTATTTGTTTTCTAATATTTGAAGTTTAACAAATGTTTTTGATGTTCTTTTTTCTTATTTCAGTAAAATTTACCTTCTGGATGTAATATAAACAATTTTTCTTCTGAATTCTTAATCTAAATTCATCCAAAACGTGACGTTTTTTTGTTTTGTTTTTGTGTTTCCGATTGTTATTGTGTGTGTTTATTTGTTTTTTTTAGTGTGTGAATAAAATGGCGAGAAATCTACATTTTTATTTTTATATTCGTTTTTGAACATGGAAATTAAAAAAATATATGTAGTTATTTTGAGTTTATTCAATGCAAAAATATGAAGTTTATGTATTTTTGGTACAAATTTTCTGGAATTTAATTTTTTTTAAAGAAAAAATGTACCCCAAAAAATTCTAAAGTAGAACTTAAGTCCTTATAAACTACTTTTTCTTCCCCTTACATTAAGTTAAACCTAAGAAGATTTATGATAAACATTAAAGTTCATGCAAACCATTAAGTAGGACTTAAAAATGTAAGTTGTATTTAAGAGCTTATGTCGAGTATAAGCAAACGAACCATAGACATTCAAATTCTGACACTAAAAACAGCAAAATTCTACTAATTCCTTGCCAATTCTGCAAGCCTTGGAAAGACAAGCTGCACGAAATCATTTTGTATCCCACATCGAAGAAAAGATTAACAGACCCACATGTATGTAGTTCACAAAATGTTAAAGTCTGCAACGAAATCATTATGTTGCTATTGACGAAAGAGTTGTTGAGTTTCGACTCTTCGGAGGATCCAACATGTCAGTTGGCGATCCGTAACTGAATATTTTTATTAATAGAAAAATTTTAATTCACCACCAAAAGTGGATTGCTTTCTGGAATCGGCTAACAGAACATCACATATGTGTTTGATGTCGAGATAATCGAACGTTAAAACAATAAAATCAATTTTGGGATTCTACATTAAAATCGTTTAAGCCTGCTGATTAAGTGCCACTGGGGGCGCTTCTCCGTACCCACTTGATGTAATAGAGCGTGTAAACCTGTTGTTTAAGTGCCCCCTGGGGGCCTTTAACACCTGCTGATGAACCAGAGCGTTTTAGCCTGCTGCCCTCAGAACCAGCACCTGCCAACTCCGTCTCAGAATCTATGATTTGGATTGCCCGATATACCAGAGCACCATAAATATCAGTAAAACGTGAATCATCAGTCGCTTTGTAGATAGTCGGTTTTAATTATTAACTATTCTTGGTTCTGTGTAAAACTAAAAATTCCTTGTTGCTTGATATCTCCTCAATAGGGGTCGCTTAAAATTATCGCATAAAATACCATTGTCATTTCTATAACCACTTTACTAGGAGCAAAATAAAAAAATATTGATTTTCAACTATCAACTATCATCTTACGATAGTTAGATACCAGAAGAAACGTCTAGAAACCAGACGAGACGACCATACCCGTAAATCAGAAGGAGTTAATCACTCTATACCAGAAACTCGGTGCGCAAAACCGAATACCGCCCGCATAATAAATTACCAAATTAAAAATATCGATTGTCTTACTTACTATAATATAAGACAGAGCGTGCTCTATGAGCTCAGGATAAAATGATGGAACGAGCACGAAGTAAAGAGCGGCCCACATCATGTAGTTTATTTGACAGATTGTGAGTTGGTTTCTATTTATATGACAGTAGACATAAGAGCGTTTGGATCTTACTCTGCTCAGAGCTTACTAGATAAGCTCAAGCTCTACTCCGTTCTCAGTTCAGGGCTTAAAAAGAAAAACGCCTAAGGTACTGAAAATGTGCTGTAACAAAGAAATAAAATAAATAATGATACAAATTCTATATACTAATATGAAAATTAATTTAAAAAGTTTATTTTTTATGTTAAGAATATTCAACCAATTAGAAGACTTAGCATCAGATTATTTTATGTGGACTTTTTTGAATTATTATTCAAAATTAAAGCGTTTAGTAGCCTACAGTCCAAGAAAACATTGCGTTTCGCCCTGTGCTAGCTTGTTGGGCTCGTCAGATGACGTCCAGCAAAAAGCACCTTGGAAATGTGCTATCACTAGGAAGTGCTAGCTCCCATTTAATGAAACATTTAACCAGTATCACAAAACGATCATAGTATACAATAAAGACTCTTTACACAATGATTTGAGAAGGGCAGCAATGTTTTTTTTACTTTTTTTATGTGGTGGTACCTTTTTTTTAGCACACATCAAATTTTTTGGATGAACTTTGGGCTTTGCTATAGTTTAAATTTTACTGAAAATTTATTCTTGGGGTTTGTTTTCGATATTAATACTCTCGGTTGCGCAGCTGATAGCAGTGGTTGGAAGATTAAATTGCTACTTAATTCTGGCTGAGCAAAAGATTAAGTCTTAAAAAACCAACCTTTTGCTCACCAGACGTTTCAAATCTATTATTCTAGAAAACCATCGAGGAGGTCCCACAATACAACTATTTATTAAATATCGTACCAATTAATGGTGGAAATAGAAATCACTTGGCCGAACAAAATAGAAATATTTCTTTTGAGAAACTCTAAACTCTCACTACAACTTAAAATTTGTTCCCTATCTGCAAGCTTCAACGACTTACGCAGTGATTTTGATTTTGATCGAAATTTCTCGTGTGCGACGAGTCTATTTCCATCTTACTGGATACGAAAACACTACGTAGACCTCTGTCTCTAAGGCACTTAGATTCGTCATATCATTTTCGAAGAGTCATTAGTTCTACTTAAAATCGTGGTGAGCCATTTGCACCGATGACATCGATTATCATTTGTTTCAAGTTGCCGTGAGCGTCACGTGTGAGTTGTCAGCGATAATGTTTTCACTGCAGCAAATTTATGAATTGGTATTGGAAATCTTCATATTTAGAAGTGCCAAGGAGATGCTTTAAAAAAGACTCATCATCCTGATCCTTATCTATGGTGCAGAAACATAGAACCTTTTCCAAAGAAATGAAAGTTATCTTGAGGTGTTCGAGAGAAAATTTAATGTGAGTTGTCAGCGATAATGTTTTCACTGCAGCAAATTTATGAATTGATATTGGAAATCTTCATATTTAGAAGTGCCAAGGAGATGCTTTAAAAAAGACTCATCATCTTGATCCTTATCTATGGTGCAGAAACATAGAACCTTTTCCAAAGAAATGAAAGTTATCTTGAGGTGTTCGAGAGAAAATTATTTCTTACGATTTATTGTCCGGTTTGAGACAGAAAGCTAGGGATTGAGCAGTAGCAGATCCTAGAGCACCCCGCTTCCTATAGTAAGTCGGTAATGACAAGTGAAAGACAGTTGGTTCCTACGAGATCACTTATGAGGAAAAAAGATTTTTGAAGGATGCGCTGTCAGAGCAATTAATGTTCTTTTTCAACAATTTATGTATATTAGCTGACATGGTTACTCGATTTGACCACACTCAAGACTTCTTTCTTTCAGGTTCTTGTTTTCGAAGCCACGAGTCTAGGAAAAGAAATCAAAGACAATGGGAGGTATAACTTATTATTCCAAGAGCTTGCGGAAAAAATAGTCAATTGTCAACATTCATGGTTGTTCTCATTTAACCGATGATATAATCTCTTAAAAGTAATGGAGAAGTATTTATTTAGAAGTTCAAAATAAAAATTTAATCTAAAAACGGTGTCGTTTCATTTTAAAGATGAAGCAAAACAAAACCGGGTAGTGAATAGAGGGTCCCAAGTCGTAGTGGTTGGTTTATTTGTCGCTTACGTCGCAGGTCTGGGTTTGCATCTCATCTTACCAGCTTGAATTTGTTGCTAAATTAAAGGTCCCTCAATCATTTAGACCAATAAATGCACACAAAAGGATTGGTTGAAAGTGTAAGTTACTATACAACCGGGTGAGCGTTCTTGTCTGGATCAAGTTGGCAGTGTGGAGTCAAGCCATTTCCATGAGAAAAAAACGCGTCATAGAAGAATCACAATCCTAGCCCAGATTTATGGCTACATTTTGATAGAAATTATATTTCCTCCTCATCCCATTAATTATGTTAGTATTCTTTCGTCCATTCAGAAAAACGAAACGTATTCAATCAATCTTTTTGATAGCAGGTGTCTCCTCACCTGTCTTCTTTCACACTTCCCAATGCATAAACACATTGCATGGGTGATGAAGCTATTTTCATCTTTATATTTTTAGAAGGTGTGAAACCCCATCCGTTTCGGTATTAGTACGTATAGATATACAATACCTACTAAATTGTATGTTTTATTAAAATTGTTCTCATACATATGGTATCCTTTAACACTATAACCTTACCTTATGGTGTGCTCTACTTCCCGCTTATACAGAATAGAAAACACACAAAAATGTGTCAGAAAAAAAAAACTAAAATAAAAATATTAAATGTACATCCCTAAGAATCACAAGAAGGAAAACCAACAAGAACTCGAAACGTGTGTCTACCATTGGGTCACCTCACCTCACACTTTAACGAACGAAAAGAACTCGGAAAAAAAAACAAAAAATTGAATTTCATTTGCGCACTTTGTGAGTTTTTATGAGCTATGCAACGGATGTCCTTGCTACCACTTCTCTGATAAAATATTACAAGGAGCAGCAGCAGAAGCTTCTGTTTTTTTTTTTTTTTTGTGCTTGTTTTGTTTTAAAAATATTATGAATTTTTTTTTGCAAGAAACATAAACAAATGCTACACTGCGCTTTGTTGGTAAAACAAAATTATAAATTAGGTACAAAAAAAACTCATCCTTTTTTATATACCCTCGACCAGTTGTTGGTTGTTTGAAAAAAGAGATTTATCGTTTCGCCGGTTGATCTTGAAGTTGGGGTTAAAGCTATTTGTTTAAAAGAAGCGCTTTGTTTGTGAGGAAAATTAAATGGAAAATAATTTTATATTTTTAATTTGAAAAACTGTCGGAAAAATCAGTAGAAACAAAATTTAAGGATCAGAAAAGTAGGAGTTGTTTTTACTTTTCCTTTGAATTTTTGTTATATAATTTGTTAGTAAATTCGAAAAATTTCATATTCAAGGAAACCAAATGAATCTTTCATATGAAAGTTAAGCAATATAAAACAGAAACGAAATGACGGTAGGTATTTTTCTCTGTTCAACAAAAACTGTCAATTAAGGTGAAGGTTGCCGCTAGGCGATTTTAGATGCAATTTTTCCCTTTTTGATTTTTTTTTTAAATCACAACATTTTCTTTACATAGACTGGAATTGTTTTTTTTTCGATTAAGCTTTTAAAAAAATACTTTTTGTATGACACTTCGTATTCAATATTCTATAAACGTCAAAATATAGTTGGTATATGCTGTCTGTCAAGTCATAAAGTTACAAACTCCATCGAAAGGAGGATAGGTTATTTATCAGCTAATTCTGACATATTTTAGCTGGTGTCAGTAAGGATTTTCAGTTCAAGCCAGGGTGCTGAAAAGAAATGTTTCTGGATGTAGCTTTTATGGGAGTACAGCAGCTCTCATAACCATGAAGTCATAGAATAAAAAAAAAAAAAATCGCAAAATTCAAAGACTCCTCCCATTTGCCAAAAACTGTTTTCTGACATTCAGTAGCGCCACGCGTGCTTTTAAATGGAACAGTGTCACTTTCTCAAAAATATGGTTTAAACAGGGAAGTCTGAGCTACGTCGTCTCTTCACACTTCACACGTATTGGCGAAAATAAAACAAATTTTTTGTAGCTAGGATGAAGGGGTACGAGTTGACCGCCTGTGATCCTTAGTAATTTCACTCACTTGGTATATTAGAGATATAACCGCAATCAAGGAATACAGCTGTGATAAAACATTTCATACGTTAGAACGCGGATACGTAGTATGTGCACTCGCCCGTACCGACGAAACTGAAGACACTATCAAGCGTTTGAAGTGTTTGAAGACTTCAATAATAAAGTCGGAAAATAAAACATAGACAAAATCAGACAATGGCTTCCAACTAATAGACTTTGGAAAAATTTCGTTTTACAGTGATAAATTGAACTATAGGTTTAAAAGGCTTAGTATCAATGAAGCAAACTAAAGATTTAAAGACGCGCAGCTACTTCCTACATGCAAATATTTCGAGAAGCAAACGTAGATTTTTGAACTTCTTTAGTTGCTGTTAAATTCAGATCATATTCTTCTAATAGGACAGGCAAACCGGCCCCAGTATCGCGATATAATAAAAGAAGTATCCAAAATCATTGTAGTGTACCCATACACCCCAGAGAAAGGATTCGTGGTATGATGATGAAAGCTTACGCCTAAAAATGGTAACAGAAGATGCATCTTTAAGCATGCTGCAGCGTAAAACACAACAAGCATGCAAAGAAGTGTATCGAATCAGAAAAAGAGAGGAGAAGATGATTATGTGAACAAAGAGATCGAGTACAGCCTTCCTGCTTAAGATCGAGGAGTCCCACAATCAAAACAATACCCAAAAGTTTTATAAAAAGCTAATCAACTGCTTGCTGGTATTAAGACCGGAATGAAGGTTATTAAAAACATAACAAAGAAATAAAATAAATAATGATACAAATTCTATATACTAATAGGTATGAAAATCAATTTCAAAAGTTTATTTTTTTCAAAACTATCAAGGAAAGCATGTCAACGCATTGGCCAATTATTGAAATCGGAATACATCGACGAATCAAGTTGAGACCCACCATTTTTTTCTTTAATTTCAAAGGTGCATTATGCATATTTAAGTTTAAACCTGTTTCCTACCATCAACCCACATATTAACAAATCTCATATTCACCGCACCCTAATCCTTCCCTTCCTATTTTGAGCTCATCCTTAATCCTCTTACGAGATTTTCAAAAACATATCCGCACATATTTTTGAACAATGATTGCTTAAAAAAATCATCATCATAATATGACTACTTTCAACCCTAAGACTACCTTAAAAAAAAATCTTCTTGTTCTTTGACTTATCCTTATTACGAGACACTAAACCGCTTTATTTCTTGAGAACAAGTTTCCATGATGACTGCTAAAAACGCTAAAAGTATTCACGTTCCTCTAACACTCAAGTAAAAAAAAAACGAGTCTTCAAATAAAACTGAAGTGCATCAAAAGAACGATTTTCATTTCTCTTTGTATATATCCTTTTTCAATTTTGATGATTTTCATTCCAGGAGAAACACCAAAGAGCACCAACCAAGGACGACAAAATAAATAAAAAAAAAAAACAAAACAAAAACGACTACATAAGTATCTGAAGTCTCTATAAAAATGCATTAAAATTGCCAATTTTGGTTCAAGCAATTTTCTTTTAAACAAGGATATTTCACTTTTTGTATGTAGGAATGTGAATGTTAACAAAATATCCTTTTATTAAATAAACATTTTTACGCAAAGAACGAGAGACAGAGAAGGAGAAAAAGTCTGCATATAGGATAACTGGCAGGATATAACTCGCAACACTGCACATCACGCTCTTTACAATCGATCGATGATGATTTTGGTTGGTATGCTGATGCCAATAAAATATCCTTTCAGCTCTTTCCAAGATTGGCCACCCTATTCTGCCAGTGCCACCATCTTTTCGGCTCGTTTCCAAAAGATTCTCGTCTTTAGAAAGAAAACTGTAAAGGCATCCTTGTCTCGTCTCGTGAAAGACGTAGTGGGCCAGGATAAAACGGCGAACTTTTGTAAATACTCCTTTTCTTCTCCCATATTGCAAATGAAAAACCTTGAGAAAAACGAGATATGGTTCTTGTATTTGGACGTAAAAGAATGTCCTTAGCGAAAAAGTATACACATTTGCAGTTCTTTAAGCTAAATACATATAAGAGACAAAAAATAAAAATATAAAGAAGAAGCGAAAACCAAAAGGATATTAGTTGAAATATTACATTTCAGATAGAAAGTGCATTCATATATGAATGGAAATGGACGAAGGAGTGTATACGGGAGATGGTAAAATATGGGAACTTGCTAAAAATCAAGAAGGATATGCGATTTTCTCTGTGTGATAAGAAGAGCCTGGCAGAAATGTGTAATTTATGTTTTTGGAAACTCTTTTGCTGTCTGTGCTCGCCGAGTTATTATGTAAACATACAGAAGTTTGTCCTTTGCTTCGTTTCGCGCTGATGTGGTTTCTATTGCGAAATACCTTACTTGCTATATGATTTTTTTTTCATCTTTACATTTGGCTTCCTTCATATACGTCCTGTTCATCTTCTGTAACCACACCACAACTATAATTCATTCAACCTATGGACAGTTTATTAAAAAAAATGCAATAAAAGCAATTTTTCCTCGCTTATAGAAATGTATTCATGGCTCAGTGAATATTTTGGTTTATCAAATATTATTCCTTTTAAATTCTTGATATGAGTGTCTAGAAGAAGTTGTGATATTAGAAAAGATAAGCCTAAGAAAAACTTTAGTCTTTGTGCAGTATAAAAGATTTTGAAGTATCTTATTTTACTCAAAATAATCAAAACTAAAATACGAAATGGAGTTTAAAACTTTATCTGGAAACTAAGCTGGAATGAATGTATCAGTTCGACCTAAAGTCGGGTGTGAAACTGTCTCTGTAACATGTCCCAACTTTTGCCAACAGTAGTAGAAGAGTTTGCATGGCCGATGTGGCGATCTATTAGTTTAATTCGAATAATATCTATGTATACACTCATTTTAATTTTTAAATAATTATATATCAATTTTCAATCACTCATAGAATAATTTATTACAAATAAGACTTGAAAATTAAATAATATACATACATAAGTTCTATTTTGCAATTCAAACAATTAAACTATCTTAACAACTACATTTTAATGACCCCGAGTCAAAACACAATAGATACCACACTACCACAATCAACAAGATATCCCCCGACCCACGATAAGATCCTTACACTTGAAATTCACATACAATTATGAAAAGTATCCCCCGACCAATGCAAAGGATATTATTAACCTAGATACGACACATTACAATTAACACAAACGCAATGACTGACCCAGAAGGAAAAATTGGAGAAGAAGTAATTTCCAAGGTTTCCTTAAAAGTGCCACCGTTCTGGAAACGGCGCCCTATGGTCCAGATACAACGAAATACTACACTATGGTTGGAAACCTAGAAGCTTATGTGCTGACCGAAGTCCGAGATGTGATTACCAGCCATCCTGCCATGGAAAAATACACTGCCCTGAAGACTCAACTTCTGTCAGCGTTCCATGAATCAGAACATAAGAGACTCCTGACCGACATCAGTGGTATCACTATCGATGGAAGACGATTAAAGATGAGAAAGCTTGCTTCACCCACTAAATGTCGGAAGACATACTCAGAACCTTATGGATGAAGCAAATGCCAAACACAACCCAGTCAATCCTGTCGTGTAGTGAAAACCAAGACCTCAACATTTTGGCAAATACGGCAGATAAAATCTGTGATGTATTTTCAAATTCAGATATTTCTTCTGTCTCAACGCCGTCGTCTAGTGTTGCTGCCATTTCTGATTTACAAAATCAGATTGCTTCTCTTCGAAAGCAAATTGAGCAACTAAGATTACCCAGAAGCATTAGTTCTTCTTCTTAGAAGAATTCGTTCAAGAAGAGATCAAGGTCTAGAAATTAAAATATTTGCTACTATCACCGACGATATAGTATAGAGAACCAAGGCAATGCTGATAACATTGTCAGTTTCAGACAGGAAACTAATTTTCGGAAAGCAACCAACGACTAGCCAGTGCACAGATACCACAAGTCGTATTTATGTCTCAATGAAAAAATCTACAGCCATGCCACCTAATGCAGATAAGTCGTTAAAACCACCATATCTATGCAGCGAATTGCACTAAAATTCCAACTTATGAAGCACGATAGATGTCACTTAACATTGGCTATCGCAGAAATTTTACCTTGCCTTTTGTCATTGCTCAAGTCACAGAGCCAATAATTGGATCTAATTTACTGTAATTTTTTGATCTTTTGGTTGACGTTAAAAACAAGCAACTAATCGATCGAAAAACGAATCTTCAAACACATGGTTTTAGTAGAAAAACTTTATCAAGTGCAACAAATGTTCAAACAATAAATCCGTCATCCTTCATTAACGATTTATTAAACGAATTTAAAGATATTACAAAAACAAACTTATGCGCTAAGACAAAACATAATCACCCTTATTACGGTAGGTGTTTTAATAACTCGCCAGTAAAACGAATGGCCTCTAAAATCGAAATATTTTTGAAAAGCTAATAAAGAATAATGGTAAGAAGTTGAAGTTGATTGCATATTTTCTGCGTTGTGATTGCGTTCAACAACCCATTAGAAAAGAAATAAAACAACAACGACTTTCTATCATAACTGAAATTCACGTAATGAGCAATTTCAAACGCCCTTACTTAAGGTTCATCCATCGAAACGGTGCGTACGGAAACCTACGGAACTATCTAAATACATACAACATTATGATAATATAGTGCTCCCATAATGGTTTATTGATCGGGTTCTTTTAGTTTTCATTAATTTGTTCCTTCGTATATTAAGAGGACTCCATTGCGCAGTTAATTCATATGGAATGACCAACAAGAGCAATTTTAATCTTCACTACCAAAATTACCCCAAAGAATTATAGATTCTGCCGAGCATACTAAAATCATCAAATAAAAATAAATTGCTGTTATAAGCGTGAACTAAAATGGATAACAGAAAATTAAAAAAACCATGTCTGCAATTAACTGTCTCACTGTTTGCACCTTTCCCCTACATTTTAAGTAAGCCAAAATAAACCACAAACATTAATTATTATAGAACATTCGAGATAATACAAGAGTTTTCTGACAAATAAATATATGTAACTATATATATTACCTATTCTAATCATTCAATACCTTTACCGTTAACCTATTTGGCAAACATCTTTCAATTCAGTTAATATGAAATTTCCTATATAACGTGCATTTGTCGTCGTAGACTAAAGTAGATGACAGCGTATACAGCACATATTTGCCTTCAAAATGTACATATACCTATAATACAAAGGTAAGTGCAGGTTATATGAACAATATCCTACAACTATGCAATAGGAATGAGAAGCTATTTGGATGCCAGAGTAAAATGCTGAATTTACACGCAGTATAAATGCGTATATATGCGTGTATGTTTGGAATGGAATGCAATGGCATTGTTTGGTCAGGATAATCCTAGTTATATGAGTTGATTGTGCTATGGATTATGGAATTAGAATACTAATATCACTGTTTCTTCAGATTAATATCCAGAAAGCATTTTGGGTTGTGATTTAGTATTTCCTATGTTTTTTGTTTAAGTTATTTGCATTTTGGTTTTGTATTTTATAATTTGAGATATTGATATAAAGTCCAGTACGGAGAATTCACTCTCCGTGTAGAGACCGGTCAAAATGTTTTCGAAGTTATCCCGCTTGTTACAAGAGGAATCTCAGAAGTTAAGCATTGAAGAGGAAATTTTGTGGTCCTTTTCGAGATCATTAACATCGTTGGAAAAGGAAGAAGACAAATATTAAAAAAAAGTGAGACCCATAATATGAATTTCTTCCTCTGCGAAGTATGGTGGCTTCGAAGATCCTTACAAGAATTGTTCTTCTCATTCGCACAACATGACCCAACAATCGGAATAGTTATAAACGTATCCTTCTGGTCGGATTCACATCACCGTACATTCCTTAAAGCCAATCTACCAACTTTTAATATTATCAGCAGATTATTCACATATTATTGGATCGAAAGTCTGTCGAAGGATTTTTCCCTTAAAGCAAAAATACCATACTGAAGGACATGAATGATTATAGGGTTATTGTTATCCTTACCCTATGAAGCTGCTTCCGTATCTGATATGCCATCACTTGTACCGATCCTTGGAAAATATTGGCTGTAGATTAACAACCCACTTTCAAACAATGCTTTCCAAAATGATGTTCTAGATCTGCACGTGGAATGTCCTATCACTATACAGACCACGTGCAGCCGAACTATTAGCGGAGGCCCTAGAATCCTGCAAAGCTTGCGATGTTATGGGCAGGGCAAAAAAAGTATGAAGGACTGCGATATCTACTTCAGCGACTGATACCACAAACAAAAGCAGCGTCTTTTTGTATGTGGATTTTTCGTTATTGGCAAACATAGGCAAAAATTCTAGGATTTCAATCATGTGAACGAGCGATTCACGACAATTGGCATCAATGATAAATTCGCCAACATTAGCCAAATAGGAGCGCATGCCCCCACAGTGAAGAAAGATGAGGACACCTAGGACGAGTTCTACGAGTTCCTGGACAAAACGTAAAGCAATGTTCCGGGGCGAAACATTGTGGTAGCTAGTACGCAGTTCCTCTGCTTCAGAGGATCAGTCAACCAGATTGGCCACATTGCGATCGACGCAAGGCAATCTTATCTTCCAGTATCGCAGATTTCCGAACGTTCCCAAGAGCCAACGTTGACTCGAACCACTACCTACAGAACAAAGTCAAAACATCGAAATACTTTTTTGGAAACTCGATTTCGGTCGGCTACAACAACCGACCGAGTTGTGGGTGACTCGTTTTCTGAACGAGTCACCCACAACATCTTAACTAGTCCTATGCCGTCACCTTCAAGCATCGAAAACCAGTGAAAACACTTCCAGGAAGCAATTAGAGATGCCGCCTATGATGTACTCGGATTAACGCTACCACCACAACGAAACCCCTGGTTTGACGAAGAATGTCAGCAAGTAGATGCAGGTAAATAATAGGCACACAAAGAGCCGCTTTCAAGAAGGACTATAAAGAGCAGCGCAGGAGCTCTACGCGCAGAAGAGGAGAGAGGAACACCATACTTTTCAGAAGAAAAAAAAAGTAGCAGGAGAAGCGTGTGATCGAAGTAATAAAAGGATGCCATAACAGGAATAAAGTTCGTAAATTTTACCAAAAGTAAAAATAAAATCACAAGGCTACAAGTTCCGAACCGAAGTTAGAAAGGACAATCAGGGGAACATCATAGTCGAATAGCAGTTGGTGCTGAGGATATGGAAAAATAATTTGTGCAGATTGCACCATTCTACCTAAACGACACAAACTACCTACCCGACCAAGATTAAGTTAAGATAGCTTTATCTGAACTTAAAAATAATAAAGCTGCTGGAGCTGACAGCCGAGCTTTTCAAAGCCGCTGGCGATGAACTGGTTATGAGTAAGCACCAGCTGATCTGAAGAATATGGTCGGATTAAAGCATGCCCGATGAATGGAACCTCAGCGTGAGTGCATTGTTTGCCCGATCCTGAATAAAATCGATCCTCTGTACTGCACCAACTACAGAGGCATAAGTCTCCTTAACATCGCATACAAATCTTCTCTGCATGCCCTATTATGTGAACGCCTGCAGCCATTCATCAACATCTACTCTCGGAATTTACCTCGGAAGAAATTACCCCGAAATTTTTTTTTCAAAAAAAGCCACAAAAATGTCTATACAAATTCAGTAGCTTTTTCCTTGGCAAAAAAAACCAGATTTTTCAGATGTAATTCGACAAATTCCAGAGGTGTTTACCAAAATTTTTCAGATATTTTTTCCATTGGTGGGTGGGGCACCGGTGTGGCGGCACTAGACAAGAAAAAATATATGCTGTCAACAAGAAAGGACACCCAACACTGAGATTAGAGACTTTGTGTTCCTAGGCTCCGCTATCAACTCAGTGTATAACACTAGTGCTGAGATTCAACGACGAATTACCGTCGCCAAATCGCTGTTTCTTTGGATTAAGAAAGCAAGTGAAAAGCAAATACCTCTCTCGAGCAACTAAAGTGTCCCCTCGCAATCATCCCGGTCCTCGTTTATGGTAACATGAAATCTTGATAGAGCCACATTTTTGATTAAAATAAATCCTTTTGTAAAATACTATTAACTCCAAGCCCTAATCCAGAAAATTTCATATGACAAATTAACGACATCAAAAGCCGTTTTAACAATTTGTATTCTATGAATTTCTAAATATACATATTTGGATAAAAAAATTAACGCTTTTCTTTTTCAGGAAATTCATCCTCCACGCTCTTTAAATTTCCAGTTGAATCACCGAAAATAACAAACAACCATCACCCTGCTCTAAGTCCTTTGCTAATGATTTCCTAGAATATATAGGTACCAGGACTAAGAGCCATTCCTACCTTTTTCACACAAAATCTACAAGCATTTAAAATATTTCTCAAAAAAAAAAAAAATCGCCCAAAACTTATCCCGGAATGAAGAGGGATGAATTGGGATGAATTTCTTCGAATTTTCTTCATGCCTACCTGACCCTGGGATATAGGAAGCATCCAGTAGAAGCAAATTCTGAGCCATAAGTTGCAACTGAAACATACTTACATAAAATTTTATTCGTCCTTTTTTTGGCACAAACAATTTTCTTTTGGCTTTGTTATTGTTATTTGCAGTTTTTAACCTCGAAATTTTGATGTTTTATTACCCATTTTCCGTTGTCGCTGACTCTTTGTGTGCACAAAATACATTTTCTCTATATCATTCTCTTTTGCTGTTTGCTGGTATGATACCCTTAAAGCTCATTCTCAATTCACAGTGTTTCATATGTGTTAGTGTTTGTTTAAAACTTTATCCTTGAAGTACCAACGACATATTTATTTCATAAGAATTTTCTGTACACAAATATTTTACATACCTTCATACAATATACTGGAACGGACACAACACAAACTACAAAGGACTCTAAAAAAATATATAGAAGAGTTGTTTTTTGGTTTGTTTGTTTTCCTTATTGTCCTTTCTATGGAAAGAAGGACATAAGAATAGAAGTTTACTTATTTTGCGTTCCTATTATTGTTGGGTGTGATGCTATGCCAAATGTGTATTATAACGGTTCGTTCACTATCAAACTTTCCTAAGCTTTTCCAAGAGAAATTTTGGTTGGTATAAGATGAGAGAAAGAGTGAGAGAATGAAAAAAAGGATAAAGGGTGTAGTAGTATAGATGGAAAATGTTATGTAATATGTAAGCACAGCATAAACTAACTTTATAGTGAACGACAATGACCAAAATACGGAAAGGGAACCATATTTATGTTGAGGGTTATAAAATGGTAAGCTGAAGCTTGGGAGAAGAAGCTTAAATATCTCAACTACTATAGGATCAAACTTCAGTGAAATGAAGTACCAACACTTGCAAAAGAACAAAATAACCGCATTCACAAGTTTTTACAGGTACAAATTGAAAAATGGCGCGCGATTATTTTCCATGTTTTTTTTTATTTTGAGCTTTTAGATTGAAATTATAGTGGAAAGTGTTGCCAATTGAATAAAATAATATTATTTTAATACTTATTTAATAAGAGTATTGAAAAACTATACTGCACTCGCCCTCCTAAAGGGCCCTACACACCATTAATGTTACTTGTCAGTACTGCCTGAAACAAACACTATTCAGGTAACATTGATATTGTCTTTGCCCATCAATTATCCTTTCAAACAAATTTGATACCTACATTGATGAAAAACAAAATTATTTTGGTTTTCATCAATGATATCTGATAAAACATTGACGGTTTGTATAGTAGGCATCAATGTTACCTGACGATGTTCGCATTTGTGAAGTTATTATTTTTGATGAAATGACTGATTTTCTTAATCTTTAGATTTTCGAGACAGTTGCAAGATATGTATCGGCAAAATGATTCTTTGTGGAAAAATATATCCACAGAAATTCTGCTCTAAAAATTCTGTTTTTTTTTTAATTTTGCAATAAATAAAGAACAAAAATGGTATGTAAGTTCGAGCAGAAATGAATTAAATTTCACATAATAAAATCATATTTATTAAATTTAAAATTTAAATTTGCATTTCTTATATGTATTTTGTATGTAACTTCAAACTTCAATTACTTTAATTTATTTGAATTATTATATTTAAATCTAGTGCATAAATAAGATAAAAAAAAATAACCTAAATAAATAAACCTACGAAACAACTAAATAAAATTTAGAGAAAAATATTGTCAATGCTAACTGATACGTGTGTAGGCTATGTTCTTACAATGATGTTTGAAAGAAAATTACGTCAATAATGTTTGTCAGGTAAAATTTATGGTGTGTAGGGCCCTTAAGGAAGAACTAAATTGTTGACGTTTGTAAAAATTTAAAAATTCATGTTTTCGTGGTAAGATTTGCTTTTTTCGCATATTTTTGTTTTGTTGTAAATCAAATATTGATATTATAAAAATTATTTTTAGTTTTTATTTTGTTCTGGTTCAGTACGAAATATTATCTAGTTTGACAAATCTTAATAGTGTCGTTTACAGAATATTAATTTTGAACTGACACCGAAAAGCCATACCCCGTACATTATTATTGCTTTTTGATACATAGAGATATAGAAACTATTTTTGTAAAATCAATTGGAATCTTAATTGGGTATTTTCTTTAGCACAACTAATTGAAAACTAATTTATATTCTAAGAAAATAAAACTTTACCCATTCTGGTTCTTATTTTGATGGGTGAACATTTTTAATTGCTTATTCAAAGAAACACTTTAATCTATAGCCGTGCTTCGGAGTTAATCGCAACAAAAACCTAAGTGTGCAGAATAAGTACATAATAAGAAGTGAACATATCAAGTTTATATGAATGGTTTAATTTTTTAAGTCTGCATCCATAACTAAGTTTTGGGTAAATTAAGTTTGAAGCATATACATACTTGTCAAATTAGTTCCTAAAGAAAAATAAAATGATTTTCTAACTGCAATAATATATTTTCAATTAAATTTTAATTGACAATGTATGATATTATCACTTTATTAAAACAAAGTGAGAAAGAATTTTTTTTTAAACATTGTGGTGCAGACGAGCGTAAATCATTTTGACAGCAACATGGATGTCAAATGAGATGGTATATGCGTAGTATTTTTGTTTTTAGGGTTTAAGATTTATATCTTTCTCCTTTTATTTTTCTATAGTTCTGTAGTTGCAGAGACATGTAAAGCCTCCATAGCCCATAATACGTGGTCGCACTGCTATGTGCTGTGTTCGGAGATGAATTCAAGTATTTTGCACTGTGTCTGCCACCCATGGTTGACACGAAATTCACTTGTGGCAATCGACAATTTTTTTGTTTTTCTATTTGTGAGTACTTGTAAATAAACGCTATGAATGTGACGGCACGACAGACCAGGAACGTCAAGTTCTTTTCTATCGGTCACACCACAATCTGTCAAAATGCAATTTAATGGTTCATAAAATATTTCCTTTTTACTTGCGATTATATGTACATAGGAACATCAATCGTTATTTTTATAAAAATGCAAACTTTTTGGCCTTTAAAATTGGCGTTTTTCGAATTCGTAAAAACAAATTTTACAAAAATTATTAAGTAAATATCGATTTATTTAAAAACTACTCTAACGATTTTAGAATTGTTTAAACTTGAATTTAGGCAGCAACATTTTCTGCTTACTTTGATTTTCATTTGATAATTTTTTTAAAGTAGTTTTAGCACTTTTAAAAACAATTTAAATGATTTTTATGTTATATTTGAAAAAAAACACAAAAAATATGATCACTGGATATCTTGGTAGATGTGATCTTAATTATCTAGCAAGAGTACAAAGTTTCTTTTGTCAAGCGTGAAATACATAGATTTTGAAAATTTTTGGTTTGAGAGTCAAACATAAGTTTTTTTAAATATTATGTGGTCTGATAGATATGGAATAAAGTGACGTTTCCAAATATTGAACACGACCTGTCCTGCTGTCATATTTCCACAGCTTCTATTCACACATATCTTTACAAATAAAAATAAAAAAATTAGAGCGGTGCATGGAAGACCACAGAAGTGCAACTAAGTTTTCAGAAACGAATATTTTTCTCCAAACTATTAGCAATGACATATGTACATCATCATTTTCAAAACTAAAAATTAATTAAAAGTGAACATAGCTGTTTTATTGTCAGCTGCGTAAACACTTTACGCCGAAACATGTAATATATAAGCCGTATTTTGGCGTGAAGTATTTATGTGAAACGGCTATAATCGCTTTTAACTCATTTAAAATTTTGAAAATAATGAAGATATATTATATAATATTCGATCCTTACAACTTGGATGCACTGCTCTAGTCCTGTCATCTTCCATACTCATACAGTCGACATGAACCCGTCTTACCTCAATGCTCAAATTTTTAAATACGTGTAAATAAGACGCGGTGGAAATATGACAGCAGGTCGGGCTTTTTATTTGGAAACGTAACTTGTTTTCATATATGTTAGACCACAAAGTATTAAAATACAGTTTAACGGGTTTTGGTTACAGTTAAAACATAATATTTAAAATAAAACTAAGATTGAAAATTGTCAAACTACAAATTTTTAAAATTTATATATTTCACACTTGACAGGAGAAATTTTATACTCTAGGGAATTCAGATCAAATCTATGAAACTATCCTGTGTAGTTTCGTGCTGCGATTCCGATTTTATCCAGATTTTTTTTATAGAACATGAAAATATGAAGATTGCACATAATCTGTAGATTACATCGCACTAAAAATTTTAATACGTTTTAAATGAAAGATCTTTTGACGTATGGTTTGTCCTTCCCAGATTTACTCATTTTGTTTTTTAATTGAAAAACAGGAACAGATCGGGATCAACTTAATGGTTGCTTTTGCGTTTGCATTTTGACAGATTGTGGTCTAAAAAATTATGAAAGAACTTGACTTTTCAAACCTATTGTGACATCAAATCACAAAATTTAATATTCTAAAAACACTGGATAACATGAAAAATACTACAGAACGTATTTTTTGAAAGAGTGTTTTTAACTAAAATTTCTATCTGATAAAATCTGGTCAGTCGAATTTGACTTTTTAATTGTAAATCATCATTTTTCCATTTTTTTGTTTGATTGTTTCATATACTACCTTTAAGCATTTGGTTACTATAAAGTATATGTCCATTTTCTAAGCAATAAGTTAGGTTTTTTGTTACTGGTAGAATGAACATAAAGAACAAGCTCAAGTAAAAAAACATCAAAATAGTTTGTATAGCACTTATTTTCAAGAACATCAAATAACCCACATGTAATCCAATAAAATAATTCCACGGCCATGTGCTAAAGAGCTAAGTCTATCAAACAACTGTCTTAAGAATTACCTTACTATTCACAGTGTGTTTGTGTATATGCATCTATTTTGTATTCTTCCAAAGAAACCTTCAAAATGCATCCGAAAGCAAAATCACCATAAAATAAATTATTTCCAGTCTTAGCTTTTTTAAAGTGGCTTCTCTCTCAAACTTAAATCATATGCTTAATGTCTTCTTTAGTCAAGAAAATCCATCAAAATTCCAAAAATGATTGACATGACTATTATGCATGCACAAGCAAGTCATACACACGGTCAATATCTTAACCTATTTTTAAAAAGGATTTTTTTTTTCATTTCTTCTTACCCATATTCTGGAGATACTTTCAAGTGATTCCCTGAAGTATACGTCTCAAGAATACACATATAGAGCTGATCCTTTTTTGCCTTTATTTGTCCTTGCTTAAGGGCTAAAGCAACATCTATATGTATATGTACTATAAGGATGAGTAAATTGAGTGTGTGCTCATCCTTTTGGCTCAAGTAGGCAACAACCTCCAACCCTTGTTGTTGTTTGCATTACATAGTGCACTCGGCCGTCTAATGTCATTATAGGAACTAGACCTAAGAAAAGACTGATTACCTTGGTGCAGGATAAGAGTCCTTTTCATATATATTTTAAAAAGATAATACTACTTCGAGGAAAAGAATTTAAAAAAAAAAAAAAGGTTGTCGCTAATTGTTAGCCTAAGCTTTAAGTAGGTCACCCTGTACAAGTGGACACATGGCAAAAGGACCATCTCATTGAGTATCCTCATAAGGGGTTAGAAAAAGAAAGGTACTTTGTCTTTCATTGTCCAACCTAAGGTTAAGAGATAATGTATTTTTTGTTTGTGTCTTTAACAAGAGATTGTACTGTAAGTAATCTATCACTGGTGCGGGAGGAAAAATTGATTTTTTCTAGTGTTCATTTTTCAATGATCATATCTTTGTTATAATGCAGCATCCTTTTGTAATGGTTGACGTTTTCGTCCTTTTGTTCTTGTTCAAAAGTATCATTGAAAAAAAAAAAGAGAAACTTATAAGTTGACTTTGTTGAAGTGGATTTATTTAGGTAAAAACAGCAGCTAATTATACAACAAAGAAAAAGTTTAAGCGTTTCTTGAATTGATTTTTCTTTTTTGAGGGGGAGGTTTTTGCGTAGCTATAATTTAACTATATTATCGTGTGTATACAAGAAGAATAACTTCTAAAAATAACTAAAAAAAAAAACCATTTTGTCACTCTAGTTTTCTAAATGGAAAAATACTGTCACATTGTTATCCTCAATCTTTTCATTAATGAGAGCAGAGAACAAACGAAGAATTACTTTTGCCAATCGCTTATGTTTCTTCGAGTTCAGAAGACATTTAAATAGTAAGACCCAAGGAGACTCTATAGAAGACCTAAATCATCCCACTCCTGCTGTATGGGGCAGAAGCATGGGCGTTGAAAGATTCGGATGAAAAGTTACGTTGGTGCTTTGAGGGAGAGGTTCTTCGAGTGATTCATGGTCTTCTGTGTATCGAATGAGTATGGAGAAGAAGATTCAATGAGGAGTTCTACGGATTTTACACGGGTATAGACCTGGTCAAACCGCTGAGATTAAAGTGGCTGAGGTGGCTAAAATGGCTGAGACATGTGGAGCGTATATGGACACACTAACGCTCCAGCACGAGAAGTCGTCGAGTTCAATCCTGATGATGTTCGAAGCATTGGAAGACCCCCCAACAGATGGCGCACACAAGCGGAAAACGACTTCAGCCAACTTGCTGTGCATTATTGGGAGTGGCTATCTATAATAACACAGATGGCTATATAGACATGTTTGAGGCAGAAGCCGTAGTGAAAACGTTTTTATCATCCATTAAAATTATTTTTTTTTAAAGAAATATGCCTCTTTTTCATTTGAAAATACGTTTACAAACGTACTGAATATCGCTTGGCCTGCGTTAATTCGTTCTGAATATTTGTTTATTTTGCATTTTGACGAAACGCGCGCACAATGTTTCAAAAAATCATAAAACATAAATATTTTTGTGTCATAAATTATAGTGTTACTAATTGTTTGCTGATCAAGCCAGCTGGGGAAGCATATAACGTGGGACCCCGCTTAAAAGAAAAGAAAATTTGTTCGTAACATTCATCGAAAACGAGCAAGAACGACTGCTTTAGGTATTGTGCGTTTGTTTGTTTGTTTATTACTTTCTCTTGTGTTTTGAGTGTTGTTTTATCTGTTTGGTTTGTTCAGTGGAAGTTCGGTGCTATAAAATGCCAAGATGAATAGAATGTTTCGAACTGGTCAGTGGTCATCTCAATAGCTCGTCGGAAGTGGAGGGGGATCTAGTAATCACACTCAACTTAGTTTATGACAACAAAACATAATATCAGTTTGTTAACCAAATAAGTCAATTTAAAAAAGATAGATTTTGAATCTAGGAATATAACGAATGGACATTGCTCCACGTTTGGCGCCATTTTTAATGTTATGAAAGTAGAGGAAATAGAAAATTATTGGAGTGCAACGAAAGAAATGAAGCGGGAGAAAAAAGAAAGTCGTAAACAGAACGGAAACTTAAAGGAATGGCAATAGAATGCCTAGTAGGTGGGACCTGGAATGCTGTCGAGGCATGGCAAAACTCGTCAGATGTAGGGGGAGCAAATAGTAGAACAACAAAATTTTAGTTTAAAACCCCATCACTACACACTAGTCTCTACACTTCGGTATATTCATTGATGTCTCAAAAAAAAAGGTTGAATTAAGAGAAAACATTTCAAAAACTTTTCACTGAAAATTCTGGAGTTCCGCAAGCATCACACAGGTTCGATTCTCTTTATCTTTCTTAATGATGAATTGTCCTGTGTTTGCAATAATCAATTTCGGATTTTTGCTTCCAAAATGTTAACTTTAAAAGTTATTAGTTTTGTCAGTAATCGAGTCAACCTAAAAACCAAAGACGCGTTGCCTGTTTCTCATCATTTTACTTCCAGAACCCTTTAAATTTCAATCCATACAGAAATCTCAATTTTAGGAGTAACGCATTGCAGCAAGATTGACAAAGCTTAAAAGAACTCGAAGTAAAAAGTTCCGAAGAAGCATATAACCGTTAAAAATACCATAGAAAATACCAGCACTACCGACTAAGGAAAGACGCTGGAGAACCCCGTCCAAAAGGCACTACCATGCAACGTGTAGTTACAATCACGAAAGAGAGGCAAGCCTCAGAACTAAGTGTGAAACAAGCCTTATGGGGTTTAATTAGGTTAGATCGCTATTGGGTCCCTATTGGACTTTTGCAGTTTTGTTCACACACATGGGGTTTGTATTTGGTCTGTATTCGGCGAACCACTATTAGTTCCACTATTAGTTCCACTATATAGTTCCACTCACTATAAGTTCGTCCCCATATGGAATATACATCGCAGGTACAGATTCCATTCTATAATGTTCATATCATAAGTCTTGCTTGGGCATAACCCTGTTATAGTCAATATTGTATTCAACTCCTGCTTTGGTAAATAGTCCGCACCCACGTTTTTGACACTATGTCTGTTTGTGCAAAACTTCTTTATTTTTGGATGAATTCCCCACAAATCCATTAACCAGAGGCGCACTCAAGGGGTATTATTTGGGTTTCAGTGACCACCACTCCACGAGCGATTCTTATCAAGTTCAGGTTGTTCGAAAATCAAAATATAGTTTTTTTGAAATTTCTTAAAAACAAAATTGGTGAAGGGTATAAAACACATTAAATAACTTATATATCTATACGAACGACATGAAAGAATTAATTAAAAAATAATTGTTAAACTCACAGTATAGAACAATATGATGGTTCCCTTGACTCTTTTTCTTAATAACTGAATGAACCTAACTATTTGATTGAAATTAAAAAAACTGTTTCTTCTTTATTTCTAGTAATATATATTGTTATATATATAAGTAAATCTTTTTATCGAAGTTTTGTTATGCTTATTAAGTTTTGATGGATTTTAATGAAATTATACTACTGCTAGTACTACTATACTGATTGCTTGATTAGATTAAAAGGAATTTAGAAAACAAGTTGCACAATGAAAAGGAATATGAAATGAAACTTAATGTAGAAAGCTTAAAACACAATAAATCACTTAAAACTTTTTGTAGCAATTAATAAAGCATTAACATTTGAAATCAACACACTGACTAAGCAAAGTAAAACACGCGTTTTTGATATGATATCTTCAATGGGTCATTGTTAAAAATATTGTAACGTGTTCTATAAGATGTTCTCCGTTCTATTTTTGTTTTACGATGCGTAAACTCACCATTGTGATTCCAACTTAAAGTGACAGCCGCAAAAGCCGCTGTAAAAGGAAGTTAACGAAAGACCATAGACTAGAAAGCTCTAGAAGGCTCTGACTGGCACTGTACTAGAAGATTCTAAAGCGGAGTGCTGAATGTAAAACACGCGTTTTTGATATGATATCTTCAATGGGTCATTGTTAAAAATATTGTAATGTGTTCTATAAGATGTTCTCCGTTCTATTTTTGTTTTACGATGCGTAAACTCACCATTGTGATTAAAACTTAAAGTGACAGCCGCAAACGCCGCTGTACAACGAAGTTAACGAAACGTCATTTTTTTAACGAAATACCATAGACTAGAAAGCTCCAGAAGGCTCAGACGGGCACTGTACTAGAAGATTCTAAAGCGGAGTGCTGAATGGTGCAGCCACTATAAATACGAGTGCACCATGCGGCAAGAAGTCAGTTTTTTGAATTTGAAATTAGCCGTGTACAAGTCAGTCGGTAATTTGAAAGTGATAAAGTTTGAATTTAAAATAAAGAAACACTCTTTATATCCTTTTTACTTAAAAGGATATAAAGAGTGTTTTGAAATATTAAGTGGAATAAAAAGTGAAAAGACGTAAAGTGAGTTGTATTTAAACGGAAATAAGTTTTATTTAATAAAACGAACCTAGGTAAAACATAACAATATATTTCATGAGTGGTTGACAAATATGTTCAAACAGTAATTGTCGATTATTTCAGAATTGATGTAGCATAAGAGCATAAAACATCATAACAAAATCAAAGGCAAAGCAGAAAAACATACTTTGTTGTGAAAAGCTTTATTATTGACTTTTCTCTCTGTTCTCGAAAACCTCGTTTAGTGCAAGTATGGACCGTTTTGATACCATGACTCGTTTGATTAGTTTTTTAGTAATAGTAAGCTGTCAATAAAAGCAACACTAATCTACTGAGAATAAGTATGATTCTAAAGACCATAGCGATACAGTCTTGGGTTACTGGTCTTGCTATTCCAAAAAAGTGTAGATTGCCCATAGAAAAGATACAAATTTAATATGTATGTTTAAGTGACTAGTGAGAAGTTGTTCCTTCGTCTTTTAGATTTATCTTATACTGTTTAGAAAAGAGATGAAGTAATTTATCTTTCAATTCCATACCACGTTCAAGCTATCGAGCAGCGTGGTTCCCAATGCTTAAGGTGAGACCAATCCAGGAAAAAGCAGTTACATAGAAAATGCTCGTTGGTTTCATTTTATCTAGGGTCAGAATTATCAATTTATCTAAAAACTACTAAGTGTTTACCTGAAAAAAAAAATTATTATATAAAATCCAAGGCAAATTCGTTAGAGATTGGCAACAAAACTATTCACTGATGTTCACAGTGTTGTGAGGGAATTTTAAAATTACAAACTAGACAAAGAAGTTCCCGATATCGCATTCAAAAATTTGATATGGGTGCAAATTAAAAAAAAAAAAAACTGAAAAATAAAGGAGATTTCAAGTCTGGAAAAAAACTGAACTTAAGGGGCCAGTTTCAGCGATCAGGAAAATGAATCAGGAAAAAAATTCAAGTCGACAATTAGCTGTATTATTTCATTTGATTAAAAAAAATGTTATACTTATTGATTTCAAATTTTTTTTTTTTTCAATTTAACAAATATTTGTTGTAAAAAATGCATTCATTTATTTTCCTGATTGAATTTAATTTTTCGTACCAGCTGACTTCCATTTCAAATAAAATGCACGACTGGGTCGCACGAACTTGCTCTTATAGCCAACTATATGGGACTACAAAAATTTTAATTTATTAAATTCTAAGGAAAGTTCGAAAATTATATAAAAATGGCCTAAACGTGGGATCAAGTTGTATGGCAGCTGTCATTAAACATTGTTAAGCGAAAAACTGTGAATCTCATCTTATGTTATGAATGTTAAAATTAAAATCTTTACCGAATTTCAAGGAATCGGATCTTCCGTTATTTAGTTATGGCCAAATTAGTAAAAACCGTTGACAGTAAATCTCCGTTATGTGCATTTTTAGCCAAAAACCTGAAACGCAGTTATATTAAGAGAACTCCAAATACAACGTTCACAATGTTTTATGAAAATCGTTAGAGCCATTTTCGAAAAAATTTGGAAAAACTAAAACCGTGATATGGGAGGTAGATACACGTTATAGCTGGGCTAAATCAAAATTTCAAATATGTCTTCTAGGGAATCTCCAAAAAATACTACACAAGAAGTTTGAAGAAAATCGGTGAACATACAACCAAACATCCGCACATACGCACATCCGCACATCCGCATATCCGAACATCCACACATCCGCACATCCGCTTGTCCGCACAGACAGTCCGATGGACGGCATGACGAAACCTACTTTTTTGGGTTTCTCTATCATCGTATTGTCAGGTTTGATTAAAACCTCGTTTTTTTACACAAAACCCAAGTAAAAATTTAAATAAATCGTTCGAATTATTTGAGTTCAATTTTGACTTGTGTCACTGACAATTTCGTATCAATTCGTGTGCATTTCAATAAAGAAAACAGCCTGTCCACTAACATAATTTTCCTGGTCGCTATAAACGCTCATCAGAAAAAAATTCCTATTTTCATTTGTTTCAACTTTTCCTGATGGTTTTTTCTGATAGCTATAAACGGCGGCCCCTGAGCTGATTTGCAAGACAGCAGATAATACACAAATCTTGACAGCATTAACAGAAACAAAGTTCGCTAAAGCCTTAACGTCAAAACTACCGTCTTGGAAAATGGACAACTTAGATGGTGATATTTCCTCAACAGATACAGCATCAGCTTTCAATAATCCTACACCGGGAGGTTGGCTTACAATTTCTGAAGCCAGGGAAATGTGGGTTCCATTCGATTTCATTATCATCTTTAAGAGAAAAGTAGAATCACGAGTCATTTTTGATGAATCCCCTCAAAAATCGTTTGTATGGTTACGGCCCTGTTAACCACCATATGTGTCTGCCCATTTAAAATAAATGTATATTTGTATATCTATCTGCCTAAATATGTAAACCTATACAAACAAAATAGAAAAAGAAAATCTAAATCAATAGCCAGAGAGCTAAATCGGCCTGATGGCTATCTAAAGCTAATTCTTTATACTCTACTCATTCACTGATGGTCTGGTCCTATAGTCATATATATTTTTTTTCTATCTGGAATTTTACGATAGAACTCTTTACAATCACTCGTATACGAGTGTACATTTCCTGGATAAAACTATTCCCTTTTTTTCTTGCTAAAGAATATATGTATCTCAAAAATAAAATATGTAGTTCTGGAATGGACTTCTTTTTCATTTTCATGTTGATAGGTTTTTGACCAGCAGTGAATTCTGTGAGAAAAAAAAAAATAGGACGCAAACATTACGCTCTTAGTTGGCTGGCTTTTTAGGGTAGATATACACAGTAGTGAACCTATCCGACCAACTATCAACTATGGAAGTGAAGTTTAAAATCTTTTTATTCTTCTAAATTGCATTCTCTGGTCATCACGAACTAAACGACTTTTGTGTTTTCTCGATTGTGTTTGAAAAAAAAGGTAGATCAAGGTTGTGCATTCTTGCTCTTTATATCTGGTTAATATGAGACTTTATAGAGACTTCAAATTTTAAACTCAAAAGAGTTTGACTTTGATGATAATAAAATCAAATATATTTCAGTGAATTTAATTTGAAATTCTTATAAACAAAAGCAGACGTTTTTTTTAAATATTTATAAGAAAAAATAAGTTTGTTTATTTATTATGAATCGCATACATAATGGTCCTGGAGCTTTTGGTTGCCAAATACTTTAAAATCAATAGAAATTGAACATTCGTCATTGCATACCATTTAACAACTTCACTGTCTATATACAAAAATGATTCTTTAACTCCTTACTGCCCCAATTATTTTTTGTAAAAAAAGTATCACATTTGATACACAACAATCAATTTGTAACGGGTGTTCAGTTCATGTATTATATATGCTCAAAGTTGTAAATTATCTTGTATATGATTTGATCATATATGATACATGTACATACAGTGAGAACTTTGTATAAATTGAGTGCTGTTTATGAAATCTGATACATTGGACATTGAAATTGTTTGTATTTTTGATACAAAACGGATGTTTAAGAAAAATGGGAATCTGTTAGGTTAGGTTGTGTTATGTTAATGGACTAACGTTATTTATTATTGAAAGAGTGAACAAATGAAACGGTTATGTGGAAAAGTCGAGATCCCAATCGAGATCATAATCATCTCGAAAAAGAAGAAGAAGAAGAAAAAGTGTCTTCTGATTAGTGTGTGGATTAAGTGGCAGATTGGGTTAAATGGCAGAGTCACCCCCTTTAAGTTGACCTTGTCGTGGTGGGGGTTTTTACGTGCGGTTCTACAGATCCAGCTGCAGAGCCTCACAATCACAACTATAATAACTTAAACAATCAACCTCTATTATGTTAGAAAACTTGGTAAATATGGAGAAGTCAGAAAAATTTAAAAATTACAGAAAAACCGGTAGGACTTGAGACGAAGACAAAAGGTGGAAAGCTGGAAAATCCTTCTGAGTGGTGTAGAGCGTCCAACCGTCTATAGACGCTACCACTATCGGGGAGGATAAAAATCCACCTGTTGGCAGTATTCTTATGAATCCGGTGGAATTAGTTTAAGCACGTAAGGGTGGGGTTATTAATTGCTCCCCTTCTGAAAGCCTAGGCTAGGCAACTTTGTGCCAGTTACGGTAAACAAAATCACCTTCACTGGAGTTGCAATCAGTAGCTCTACTCCCAACGGGGAGAAGAGAATTCAATTAAAAACAAACAAACGAAATGCGAGGCAGATAGTGGAGAAGATCGTGATAAACCGGATTCCAGACCATAACTCAGTAGGTCATACCTTCATACTGAATTTATTCGGATTAAACTCATGTCACTCCGACTACTCCACACGCCATGCAGTTAGTTTTTGATAAGACTTTCCAACACACTATTCAACCGAGGTTTAGCTACGAAGATGAAGAATTCTTGAAAGATGAATCAGTTAATTTCTATACTGATAGCACAAAAAACGAAGATGGGATGGGTTGTGGCGATGGTACTTATACTAAATCTTAGTCTCTCATTCCGTCTCTCTGTCCATTGTAGTGTGTTCTGGCTGATCAAAGATGTATTATCCTGGCTAAGGGAAAATGTGACATTAACATCGGATATACGCATCTTTTCGGATAGCCAAAAAGCTCTTAAGTCAGTAGAGCAAATCTGGCCAAAACTGGATATGAAACGCACTAAATCTTTGTTGCCTATGAGCAGATTACACCTTAGCTCCGTAATTGGTGTCTTAACCGGACACTGCATCATAGGAACATCCGCCACAAGACTTGGCGTATTCTCTAATGATTTTTCGCAGAAGCTGCAAGGCAAGGAGGAGGAGACTATACCCATCTTCTCTGTTCTTGCCCAGCTCTCTCCCAAAGACGTAAATTACACAAGGGTAAATTCTTTTTCGAGGATCCCATAGCGATCTAGAAAATATATTGTTTCTCTACATCGCTTCATTAGATGATCCAACTAGTTTAATTAAAAAGGTCCTCGCATGTTTCGTCAGATGTTTTTCTGACAGCTACATAAACGTTGTTACCTAAATTTAACCTAAGTGAATCTAAACCGTTAAATTTGTCTGGCTTAAGTTTCTGAGAAGTTTCTGAGAAGAATTCAACACCATCACTAAAATTAATCTTGCTTTCAAATGCATAGATGGTTGTCTTTGATTTAATACTTTGGATACTTTGCCTTGGCTCATCTGTAACATGCGTTGCGATAACAACTTCAGCATTGAATTCAAACGAAGGATTGCCGTTTCTAAGCGCTATCTCTTTGCCCTAAGTAGCAATGGAGTAACGAAGCCCTCAATCAAAAAACCACACTATGTGTCAGTAAGATCCTGCAGAACCCAGTGTTTGTCTATTGTTCGAGCAACGACATTGTCAATATCGGAGCAGGAAGTGCTTTATGGATTAAACTGTGACAACTGTGACATGTGGAAACGGAATGATTTCAGAGAGATGTGTATTCAACGGTCTTGTGACATAAGTGAAAAACCAACAACTATGTTGGCTGGAGTCACTTAGAGCAAATACACCAATGCTCTAGCCTGGAAGGTTTCTAAATTGAACTATGCGAGGCGACGCAGTATAGGAGGCCAGCGTTGCAGGTGTACATTCAAGTGAAAGAAACCTCAAGCAAACTGGAGACAGCTAGCTAGAAACCGATCCGGCTGGAAAAAACTTGTTGGTTGAGGCCCTGGCTCATTCTGTGGCTCCACCTTAAGTAATAAACGATTTGGCTCGGGCGGGCGGCGCGCGGTTTCTTGACTTTCCGACTGTATCGACACGCCATAGATTTAGATATTATTAAGCTACATAATTCATAGTTTGGAATTAAATAATTCTAAGATATATTTCAATATATTAAGTTTGTAGTTTCCACAACAATACAACGGAAATAGTGTTGCTTCAAAATATTTATCTACAAACAATCTTGAGGCAAATCCAATTCGCAGTTTCTCTTTCATTTTATCTGTTATTGTCACCCAAATTGTTTTGCAGCCGAAAATATTTTTTTTTTTATTTATGTTTATTTTTTTTTTTTTTGTAAAGCAAAAATAGAACATCAATTCTACAGGCTATACAGGATATAGAGAACAAAGTAAAAGAGAACGATTGGGTTGTAGTAGTAGTGTGATAGAAACACTGAGGCGTAAAGAGGAAGGATATGCACAAACGAAAACTGCTTCAGGCATTGGGTTACCCTATTAATGAAAAATACAAAAAAAAATAATACAGCACACACAAAAACATACTTTAAATAAAAAAAAAAGGAAAACATAGGAATGAGATACACTCTGATCAGAGGGTGTGTAAAGCGAAATACTAGCGATTTTAAGTTTGGTTGTATGAATGTTCACTATTTTTGCTTTTTTTGCAATATCCCACTTTAGTCTGTTCTGTTGAAACATAATGTTACTGCGATTTTTTTTCTTTCTTTGGTACGAGGAAAGAAACAGGAACAGTTACATCAATTTTGTATTATTCGAAATGGTTTTACTTTATTATTTCTTTTTTTTTTTATTTCGGGGAACAAAAACCGAACTTTTTAAGCACTCAGTGCCAGAAGGGAGGACTTTATTTTTTGGTTGATAAGGACGAATAGTATCTATATGGAGGCTGTTTTGAAACTAGAACATGACAATGGTAGTAAGAGCTTTTTTGCATAATTTTATTATTATGTGTGTGTGAAGAGTTTAATTTTTTAGGATAGGTCGTTGTGCTGGAAAATAATTTTTGAGTGTTGCATCAAATGTATAATTTTGTTGAGAAAGTCAAAGTAGGTTAATGGGGTATTAAATTTTGCTAAACAAATGGGGATGACTTCGTTTGTTAGCAAGACACGACACGATGTATTATAAATGTGCTTCTACTTCTTTTTTTGACGATGTTAACGACATCTAATTGGACCACAACTCTTCCAATAAACCTCATCATTTTAAGATTGAAGAGTTCCCCGTGTTCAAAATGACATCCCGGTGTTGGACTTTTCTATGTCTGAAATCAATACTGAAGTCTGTTTGTTCCAGGCCCTCTTCTCTTTCACAGCGATTTTAATAAAACGTCATATGATAATGCTTTTTGGATGGGGTTCTCCGCTACTGATCGGGCGTTTTTGAAGAATGCAGTATTCTTCCGCCACTTTATCCACGCGATCGTTTGTGTCGTCATCACAAGATGCTACGCTATTGGGAAACACTATGCATATTTCCCTTGAAATAAATGTCCGAAATAAATCTGATAGGTCAATGCTCCAGGCATATGGAAGCATGTATCTTTACAACCTTAGCGTGCTATCGAACAACCGTTTCCGAGCTACGTTTTTTGCGATGCATTTAGCTTGGAAACGTTTCGGAAATGAAATGAAAGTATAAGAAAAAAAAATTTAAGTATTGTATGGTTTAATATAACAAAGGAAATTTTTCGTAAAGACTTACGCCTTTTGAAATATAAGCGTAAGTCCCAAAAAATAGCATTATTCGTACCCCTCCTTCTCCGGTTCACCTCCCAGATGTCACGATTTGTAGTATGTTAACTCCTGAATCATGCTAACTCAGTTTCTGAAGGAATGTCTCAGGTTCCTGCTCACGCACTCTACAACCCCTTGATTGATTATTATTTCATATATGAATTTATTTTTTGCTTGTGAATGTGAATTTATTTTATGGCTTTATATTTTTCAAATTACGTGATTTTGGTCCTTATGCATTCAATAACCCAATTTTAAAAGTTAGTTTCTTAAAGGAAATTCAATTCTCTATAACTTTCTCTATGGAATGTTTTTGCCCGATTAACAGTTTAGAAAATATGACGAAAAATATGTGGAAAACACCTTTTTTGTAATTTGCGATGCGTTTGATTCGGAATTGGCTGAGAATTAAAAAAAAACTGATCATAATACAAATTGTAGAAAATTTGATAATTTAGTCTCAGAGAATTTTTCCCTATGACCATTTCCGTGGTAAAAGTGTAACGCCCAAAAAGGGAAACTTTATACCCCTCCCACTCCTCTGGCTCACGTCTCAGACGTCAGGACTTTTAGTATGTTGACTACTTAAGCAGCCTGAACAATATTTCGAAAAAAATGGATTAGGTATCTGCTCACGCACTGTGAAACCCCTTCATTGACTAGTCTATAAAGAAAAACATTTAAAACATACAAATGTATACTACTCACAAGTCACTGTATACTACTCACAAGTCACTGTGGACTCATTCTCCACTATTTGAAATCTAACACCTTCATTGCTACGCACCCAATTAGATCTTGAACCTATTTCACTTTAAAAAAGAAAAAAAAACTAAACTTAATTCGATGCGCTTGTTTACACTGTAAAATTTGTGCATACAAATAAAAAAATCCTAGCTCATCAAATTAATACAGTAAGGAAAGATGTGAACAGAAAAAAACAAGCAGTAAGTTACCAAAGAAAGTGTATTTCAACTAATTATCCCTTTTATGTAGTTTTAAGGCATTTAGTTCTTTTTTGTTTTGTGAATTGGTAATTTATCTTCTTTTTTTTTTTTTTTTATTTATAGTGAAAGTGGACAGTAGAAAAGTTCAAGTAATCGGATTAGCTATGTCTATGTCTATGTGACATTTAATTCCTTTATAATAAAAAGACCAGACAACACAAGTTAAGTTCCAAGGTAACATCGAAAGGGGGTTCGTTATTTGGATTAAGGATTTTAGAATTTTAATGAAAAACCATGTGAGGACAGTGTGCCTATTTTTTCGTCTTTTTCATTTAGCTTTTTGGTATTTCGTTTTTGTCACAATTATTTCCCTTCACTTCTCAAAATCCGTATTGTTTTTCGTTCACTTGGTTCTCGATCATTTCGCCAAACAAAAATATTAGCATGAAAAGAAGGTAATTTTAATAAATAATTTTTATCGTAATTTTATTTAAATTTTTATTTTATTTAATTTGTAATTTAAATTAAAATTTAGTTAAGACCCGTCGCCGTCGTGTCGTTAATAAGCAAGTCGAATCGAACTATTTTATTGCAAAACAAAAACTAATTTAATGTCATTGCCGTATCACTTAAATACACTGAGTTACAAAAAAAGTGGCGCACCTTTAAGGCCTCGTCACACAGAGCGCGTTTTAACGCCGTGTTTCAATGCAGCGTTCCAACGCCGCGTTGTAATGTACAGCAATACATATCACATGTCACATGTTTCCAACGCCACGTTGAATTTCACAGCGGCATTAAAACGCGGCGGTGAGAAAGGAGTTGTGATAAATTACAAATTTTGATTTGAACGCGCCGTGCTAGAAATATTTTTTTGTGAATATTTATTTATTTTAAATTGTGTGTTCCTAGGCAAATATATAATAGAATAAAAGAATAATATTTAAAAAAATTCTTAACCGATCTAATTGACATTTTGGGAGGAAATGAAAATCAAGACTAATTTCTCTGCTGAAAACTCTGTCCTTCAACGTGGCAATAAGAACGTTATGCCAAAATATTTCAACGCCGCGTATAATAATCTCAACGCTACGTTCAAAAAGCGCTCTGTTTGACGAGATCTTTTAAGTATTGCTTTGTTTTCAAGTAAGTTAAAAAAAATAAACTTTTTTAATATAGTTCTGCAAATATGCAAAGTGTTCATAGCTTAACATTTAATTTTTTTTATTTTTACTAAGTTTACTATTTAGGTAAGTTATGCAATCGCAGAAAAATGTCTCGAAATTAACAATCAAACATGGCATTACGATGACGGAAAAGAAAAATAAAGTAGGTCTGACAATTCGGTCTGTCTGTGTGGATGTATCGGCACCGTTTGCCTTAACACACTGGCTCCACTGGCCATGCCGATGCCCAAAAACTCAACAGCAATCTAATCTACTATCCAATTCTCATTCGGTCTGTGGGCAAATTATGTCTTGTCGTTTCATTTCATTCTTCAACAACGAGTAAAAAAACATGCGTCCCTTCCCCCGTTTCTTATATCAAAAGATACAGAAGTACATTCAAAATGAAAGAGAATGACAAACACCTGAAGAAATTGCACATATACAACAATAATTCTGCAAAAAGAAGCTCACATATACGAAACGTCAAAATGCATGTCCAAATTTTCAACAGCGCTCATGTCTTGTCGACAAAATGGATTTCTACGACATGTCGCCTGATTGGGCATGGATTTTTCAAACTCCATTGGTTGTTCTCATGCCCAGTGGAGCCAGTGTGTAACGGTTGGGCCGATTTCTTTGTACTTTGTACAAACTATCCCCGGACGTTTTTTTTTTTAATTTTTGATCTAGGTATAAAAATAACGGTACCTGCCTACTATATACGCGTAACCGATAATTCCATCGAAAAAAATACGACAAATTTGGATGTAATTTTATGTGTGTTATTTGTTGCCAATAGTAATGTCTTTCATGGGAATTTTTTTTCACAATCAGCTTACTAACAGATAGAACCGTTTTTTATTAAACCAACTATCTTTTGAACGAGTGCACCGATTATAACGAAATGTGATATTATAAGACTACTGCTAAATTTAAATGGTACTGGAAACAAAAATTTAAAAGAAAAAGGTAATTTTTCAAAAAGTTCAATTTTGATAAAATTTTATACAATTTAATTATTTCATATACCTCAACCTTTTTTTATTAAAAAAAAGTTATCAAATTAATTTTCCGGTCGTCGACACGGATGTAATTTGCGACAAGTTAAAGTTTTTGCGACCCAGTCGTACCCTTTATTTTCTTCAAACAGTCTTATTCTTTCAATAGACGTTTTGGTGGATCGAATAAGCATACAAAATATCGAACAACAATGCTGATCGTTTTCCCATTCCGAAAAGATCGTTTTCCCATTCCGAAATCGTGAGGTGAATTAAGTGACGTGATAACTCTGCTATCTTCTGTGAACAAAAAATGTCCCATTATAGCTGAAAGAAGACCATGCGAGCAAATCGATGGCAACATAGATGAAGATTCTTCGCATGACAGCAATGGCCAATTATGGTTCTGTGAAAAAGTGAATCGAATGAATGTACAAATGCCAAATATTTTTCACTCGCCTCTGCATTAGAGCGATTTATTTTACATATATTATTGCCTTTACTAGATAACTTGCCACAAGAGTGAATTCATGGGTCCTTTAATAATTTATTTTATTTAATTCAACCTTTTACATTCGGAGAAGTTCACTATTCTTCCTTTTATTAAATCCTCTTTAATTTCAATCTGAACAATTTTTCATCTTTCTTTTTCTCTTAACAATATAAACACATATGTATGTACATATGGTATACATTATGTACATAAAAATAAATTTAATCCAACTTAAAGGCAAATCCCTATTTCAATCCAAAATAACAACAACAATTAAACGGATAAAAAAAATACAAACAAAAAAATTAAACACATTACAATGGGATAAAACTAACGTAATTGAAACGAAAGTACGATGCAACCTCAAAAGGATTCATTAATTAATTTAATTAAAGATTCCTGAGCATCCTGTTTGTTGTAATGTGTTTGTGTGTGTCTTTGCCCTTTCTCTTTCATGTTTTCTATATCTCTTCTGTGCGTTCACTAGTTAGCTGACTATGCCGTCACCATATACATATTATATCCAGGAGATATAAGGCAATCAAAACCTCATACAAAGAAAGTTTAATCGACGCCCGCTCTTTAAACACTCACATACTTTATTGCATAAACGCATTTAGGGTTGATTGCAGCCACAGGATATTTTTTTGTCGGATAAGCTTTAAGTTACTTCCTTCAAAGTCAGTATATGGGTATGAAAATCTATGCAAACATTAAATATGAGAACAACACATACTACAACCTAGAAAAAAAAAAGGAAATTCTCCTGCAACAAGACATCAAATTCAATTTTTCTTTTTTTATTTTTAAGGTGGACTTTATGTGTCTGTGCTGGCAAAGTGATTGCGTTTTTAAGTCCTGTTTAAGCAAAACGATTCCCAGCACGCAATTCCGAAGCGTCCATATCCTTTTTTGTGACATGATTTTAAGGACAAGTCATCATTGGTTGGTGAGAAAGAGAGAGAAAGAGGGAGACGACCACGCATTTACGGTGATAAGGTGATACGGTGATGTAGGGGTGTATCTACACATTTATATACCTTTATGGACACGGCCAAAAGCCTTTCACATAATAAGTTGTTGTGTTTTCACTTAATGGCGTTTTGCTTTTATCATTAATCACATTCCGTGCGTCCTGAAAAAAAAATACATAAATGCCTACCCGTTTCAATAGTTATAACGGCCTAAAGGATTAATAGTTGGAGTTGGGGGAATGGTAGATGGTTGAAAGTGGAATATAAAATGAAATGAGGAAGGAGTTAAGGTTTTTAGATGAATATGTGGACCGTGTCGTCGTCGACGTCGTCCTTTGTCGTGTGAATGGAAATGGTGGTAATTTTCATGTTTGCCGAATAAAAAGGCGTTTGTTTTTTTTATTCATTCATTCATTTGTGTCCTATATTTTTATGTTTTGGTGATTCCGTGTCATTGTTCGAATTTTTTTTATTCCAAAGCAGACCCCCTTTACCAGTTCTATATATTCAAAGGAAAGACAAAAGGAGGCAGGTGTAATGGCATTAGTGGTGCAATGAACCTAATTGGAGCATATTTCTATTTTCCGTTGGTATAAGGAAGGGTCCTTTTCAGTAAATTTCCATTATAACCATAACTATAACAATTATTTTCGGATTTTCGTTTTGAATACTTATATTTAATAAACTAGAAACGGATCAATTTAAATAAACCAACGATAGAATTATACAGTTATATTGCGTGTTTGAATTTTTAATAATTTACCTACGTATAGTTTTCGGGTTATAAAAATAGACTTTTCAAAGAGTAATGGTCATGCGTCTTATGTATATGGCAATATTTCTAATGTTATAAACATAATATCCCGAAATAAGTTATAATTAGTTTTACGGGGAAAAAAATTATCCGATAATTATGTCTGGATGTATCAGCAACTAAAGTTTTAACAGTTGGTCTCTCTCTATGCTAACCACCATAGATATGAAAATTCCGACACCAAAATCCCACAAACAAGATCCCGAAATACAAAATCAGCCAATACAGTAATAGAATAAAGTTGATTCGGGATTTCGGTGTCGGGATTTTGTATTTTAGAAGTTCTTTTTCGAGTTTTTGGTGTCGGGATTTTTACTAGCTTATGAATTAAATTTGTTTATATTCACAATTCACCAAAAAGATTATGAATTAATTTTTTTTTTCAATTCACAATTCACCAACTAGCTTATGAATTGAATTTTTTCCAAATCACAAGTCAATAGTAAGCTTAAGGCTTAGTGTTTTTTGAATTCATAAAGTCGCAACCCTGCGTCGCTAGACAGGAAAAAAAACTAAATACATTAAAATGTTCAATAACCCCACTGAAACATTTTGACCTACGTTTCAAGTGCAAACAGCTTCAGTTGGTTACTGTGCAATGAGAACAAAGCTAAGTTATCGAAGACTTTTGCATATTTCAGCAAAATACTGTACAAACAATATTATGGACATTTGGAATTTCTATGTAGTATTGAAGCGGTCAGAGCAATTTAAGCAAAATTACCACCGTCACGGTCAGAAGCGGTACAAGTTGGCTTACAACAAAATTTATAAATGGTTGAACGTAGGAAATTAACAAGGCGCGTTTACTTAATTGTGTGCCGACCATAAGGTTCATACTCATACACGTCCGAATCATTGGTCTTTACAACTGCACTGTGTCGTCAGTGCATTTGTGCAAGGTATTTAGGTTGTGGTATTAGTACCGAAGCCGTCTAGTTCACTGTGCAAAATTCACTGTGCACAATTCACTGTGGATCACAATTCACTGTGGAACACAATTCACCGTGGTCAATTTTTTCGAACACAACTTATTTACTTCGCGTTTTAAAAAATTTCCATTTATGTAAATTTTCATCTCAAATAGATGATATTTAAACAGATATATGAAACTTTGAGAAACTATTAAAAATTAATATTTTTGTAACACTTGATGTTTATTTTTTTTTTCTTCTAAGAAGGTAATGATTCAAGAAACAATATAGAATAATGTCCAGTTAAATTAAATAATCTAAAAGAATGGCATGGGGGCCAGTTCACTGTAGTGGACAGTTCACTGTGTGCATTTCACTGTGGTGCGCTATTAGCGCGCGCGAATAGTGAATCACAGTGAATTGCCCCACAGTGAATTGTGTTCCAAAGTGAATTCTGCACAGTGAATTGTCCATACAGTGAATTGTCCATACAGGGAATTGTACACAGTGAATTAGCCTATACCCATTAGTACACGAGTCAACTGGAGTACTTGGTGCGTTGTGTAAACCACAAAGTTTGGGATTTGGTCAATTTTTACTCTGCTGTTCTATACTCAAAGGATTAATATGGAAGGATAACACTCCAATCCATAGGATCTTCAAAACTAACCCGATAGAGGTCCACTGGAAAGATGACACAATCAGCCAGAAAACTGTTTAAAATTATTTGCTTCTGAAGGTAGTTAACCGGGAGCACGGTCCAGAGAAGCATTAGCTTAGCCGGTGACTGAAGGTTAATGATTTCACTTCAGACATCATGAAAATAATTATCAAATTATTTTAATTTCTTAATTCATCCAGATAATCAAAGATGATCAAGTTGAAAGGTTCAGTAAAACTTCACGCATCGCTTACCAACTCTTCAGTTTAATTTTCATTATACCACTGTGATTGATAGGTTAACTTTCTAAATTATCCTACCTTGACCGAAACGTATTGTTGATGTTTTATGAATAAAACTGTGTCCTTCAAAAGGAAGCAAAGAACTGACCTCCATGCTAATCTTTTACATCCTAAATAAGACTGAATGTTCTTTGTTTATGATATTGTTTGCATGCAGTCTTTGTCCTTGCTTTTTCAATTTTACTAAAGTTTAATCCATTCAAACATGAATTTTATAAAAAATTATTATTTTCAGAAATAAAAAAAAAAAAACTCCATCGAAATACTCTGAGATCTCTCATCATAACCTACAACTGTCGACTGTTTGTATGAAAATTTAAACTGATTTCTTACTTCCCTCTTTCCAGCATCTACCACTCCCACCCACTTCCGTGCCACAAACTCGCTTTTGTTTTCTAGAGCTTTACCTTGGAATTTATAGTGCAGGCTCCATTGTTTTATTTCCGTTTTTCTTTGCTTTTTTTTTTGTAACTCAGCGCGTTTTGTGTTAATGAATTTAATGAAAATGAAAGTTATCATCATCCTACTCCTTCTTCTGTGCATACAATTGAGGACACACAAAGTAATGAATCCTTTCATTCTCAGCCCAATAGCGATATCATTTCTTTTCTTCCTGCAGGGTTTAAAAAAAAATAGAATTTTCATTTTTATTTCACTGTTACAAGAAAAAAAATCAAGGAAAGTAGGCAAAATGACAAAATGAGAGCAGCACAGTGACACGTTTCACTAATATCCATCAATACATGACGACTTTCTGAAGTATAACAGAAAAAAAAAACACGAAAAATATGTTCAACATTTTCTTCTCCTCATTCTTCATCCAGCAAAAGGATATACATACATCGAAACCTACATCAATTCTAGAGCAAAAAAAATGGGTTACTTTCTTAGCGATGAGATATTAAAAAGTAAAAATAATGCTGAAATCGGTAGCGTTACTGTCCCGTATTTTACACAAATTTAAGCATTCACCTAGCGTCTTCGTCGTTGTTGCTGAAGATGCTTTTAAAAAATGTTATTTCTCTTTCCTTGTTTTTCTCTAAACGAGAATCCTTCCATCGAAATGACTAAAAAAGAACCTTCAACAAAATATTAGAAGAATAAGCAGACAAATTCCGATCTCGGAAAAGAGAAAACATTCTGTTATTTTTTTGCGCTAAACAATTCCAGCCACCTGCCATAATCGAAGGTTTTCCTTGCCACCGTCGTCGAACGGTACCGCCACCTTGTGGCTTAATGTCACAGTCACTCTGAATTTTTGTTTTGCTGAAGTTTTTTTTTTTTAATTTTATTTTTCTTCAAGTTGAATGAGTTTTCTTGGAAAAATTTTCATTTGCATTACGTGTTTTTGGTAAAATGAAAAATTGTGACCTACTCTCTGAGAGTCTGAGAGGTGGGACAAGTACGAGAAGAAATTTACACAAGTGTCCTTGGAGGAGGTGCGCGTTGAGGCTGACATCGGCGTTGCCTTGCCATCATCATCGCCACAACCGGTACCGGTAGAAATAAATCTACCATCTTTAAGTCTGTCGAGAATAAAATTAAAATTTTTTGTCTCCTTAAATTTTGTGGAAGGCCAAGTCTGGTGGAATTGAGTAGTAGTGTAGGGGGTTTTCGCTTGATAGTTGGAATTTATTTGGCCATTATTTTAGTTCATGTACTTTTTTCTACATGAATGACAAGTTAAAATCACTTCTTTTATTTTCAAACACGGTTTAAGAGTACAGAATACAGAGGTTATTGGAACAAGCGGTTTTCTAGGCAAAGTCAAACTCAATTAAAGTTAAGGTGTGCGTTTTTAAAAGCGAAATTCATGGGACGTATACGATTTTATGTTTTATATAGCGTGAAGGTGCATTCCTGCACTCAAAGAAAAGTACTTATCAGTAGTTCTAAATCGTGTATATATATATATATATATATATTTGAAAAAAGCAATCTCACATCAAATACATACTCCAGTTCTTGGAATCATATTTGGCATATTTCAACAATTACACCATCGTTCAAACTAGATTCTAGAGCTTTTGAAAAGGTTTTATTATAACTGAGGGGCTTAACAAAGAGAAGTTCTTAGAATTTAAGGAATTGTAGCAGTAGTTGAATTCGTATTTGGAAATCCTACTAGAATGACGTCTATAGGCAAGCTGCTGCCTTTCTTTCTTAGATGTTGATCTCGGTCTAAACTTTTACCACTGTGTTCGTAGCTCTTTAAAACTTTGTGTTTTACAGCTGATTGTTGTCCTATTGCAGCGAGGTCAATCCAAAGATACATTAACTTTGACCTAACTTTGTCGGAAGCATGATTTTTAGTCAGTTTGAGATTCTGAGTTAACTCAAAGTCTATACTCAGCCCAATCGATAAATTTACTCGATGTTTAATACCGATTGCAAAACATATTTTCATCAGCGTTAACTAAGGTTTATTTAACCCTGGAATTATTTTGTACTGAAAAACTTGGTCTAAGTCTAGCTTTATGTTCCGTTCATGGTTCCTACATTCGTTTCTTCTCTGAAAGCCTCGTAACAAATGGCGCCCAACGTAGGGCCCTATATTGTATGCATAATGCATATGTATAACTTTATCCTTATATGTCTTTATATGCTCAGTTTATTGTACTAACAAGTGAGAATTGTCGGTTTGTCGACTAGACTTACGGTGGTCAATGGAGAGTGCCTTCCACTAAAAGCTCCATACAGATACCAAGAGTTTAAATATCTTGGACCTATGACCTATGATCAACAATAAAACATCCTGTGATGAAAACATCAACAAATGCGTAAGGTTAGGCCCAAGAATTTCTGGAAAAAGCAAATACAGCGACACCAGCATTCAGTTGACTTCAGGCAGAGAACAATCCATAACCGGGAAGCTTGCCGAAATTTTCTTAGGTCAATCTGACGAACCAGATCAGTAGGTGATAAGGAGAAGTGGGAATCGTATGATCCCATTCGAGATCATAACACTGTCGGAAAAGACGAAGAAGAATAAGAAGAAGGATTGTCTGATAAATGGGACATGGAATTTGTATTAATACTGTTTTTTATGTCCACAACATTTCGCTAGAATTGATGGATAAGTTACAAATGGCGAAAAATATTACACATTAGTTTTCTCTACAGTTTTGGAGGGGAACTAACTTCACATGGGAACTAGCTTCACATGGGAACTAACTTTACATGGGAACTAACTTCACATGGGAACTAACTTCACATGGGAACTAACTTCACCACTAGTGGGAATTAATTTCACTTTTTTTTGTGATGTTAATTTTGAGTGGGAAATAACTTAACTTTTTGGTGGGAAATTATTTCACTCTTTTGGGTGACGTTACACTTTTCATACAAAATGCACATATGTCATACCCAAACTTGCACCCACCCAAACTCGGACCCACCCCAAATCCTATAATGGGGGAGAGTACGATAACATTGGCGCCGAAAATGTATAACGGATTTTTGTAGAAAGGACAAATACAAGAATTTTTTCTTTGGGAGAGGGGAGTCTATCTATCTCCCCCCGTTTGGGCAGGAGGGGCAGTTTAATGAAAAAAGTACTAAATATGGAAAAAAAACATTAAAAATAAATAATACCTAAAATTAAATATCTTTTTTTGAAAGCCAATACTCTTTTTTCAGCCGGTTTTGAAATCAAGTGAAATCTGTCCATATTTTTTGAAAAAAACTACTTTCAAACTCCCCTTACCAATCTCAACTGTTGGAGACACCGGAAACTTAAGTCGCCCCATGTTTTCAGCTTTATATCTCCTGTAATATAAAAATTGTAGGTGGGAATTAACTTCACACAATCTTCAGATGAAATTAGTTCTCACCTGTAGTGGGAATTTACTTCACCAAAAAAATGTGAAATAAGTTCCCATTAGTGGTGAAGTTAATTCCCATGTGAAGTTAGTTCCCGTGAAGTTAGTTCCTTGCACCGTTGTGGAGGCATATGGTCTTTTCACAGTTTTTTCTATGATTATAACTACCTCCTGCTTTAATATTCTAAGGGCCAGTCTTTTCAACTCTGGTTATGTGCAACCATTTGTTATTTCAGTTTTTAACCATAGATTTTGTATGTGCTTCTATGGTTACCAGCTAAAATAACAAATGGTTAAATTTAACCAGAGCTGAAAAGTCTAGCCCTAAGCCTACCTATCTGCCCTAGTCCTGAATTTCCGAACTTTAATTTAAGTTTTAGATCCTACCGATTTGGATCAAATTGCGCCCAACGTGGGTTCTTGATATTGTAAGTATATCGGCAGCACCTGTAAAAACTGTCAGTTCATTGCCTAACCTGGCGATGGTCAGAAGATAATCTACCAAAGAGATTCCTCCAGACATAAGTAATAAATGATAAGGAATATATTGGATTTCTCTATCAGGTTTGCATAAGACATATGGCTTATACGAAGTGGTCGTTCATTTGACTTTAATGACAAATATTTCTCTATCACCTCAATGCTTATTTCGCGAATTTCTTTACGAAATAATGAAGTATTTCATGATGAGATCGATATAAGGGAAGTTGAGTCTATCCTACACCTTCATATTTGATTAATAATCTATATGATTAACTGAGTTCCCAAAATATTTCCTAAGAGCGCAGAATTAACCCATGTAATGGATCAAGATAAGAAACACGTAAAAAATCAAAAAAAAACTAATCTCAAAAATATAAAATTCCAAGAAATTGCATGCACCTTATAGCTTTTGCCTTTTAAGATCCATTATATTCTAACAACGTATCCAGCTGTCCAAAAAAAAACAGACTTAAAAAAATTATCTATCATAATTATATAATCGTAGCCTTATTACCTCATCAAAATCTGCCCTGGCCATGATAATATCCTTGACTCAATCATTACCTATAAAAACCCAATGACCTATAATATCGCACACCGATTTAACCCTAATTTGGAATGCATCACCAGTACTCTTTCTCTTCAATAGCACTAAAGATAAGGCATCCTTATGAGAATCGCATTTTGTTGGCTGTTCATTTTCGGAATCTGTTAAAACATAGCTTCTGGCATTCGAATATATTTATATATTCTATACACTTTCACTATATCCCACCCCCTCCCCTAAGTCATTAAGAACCGTTAAAATAATAGGCATGCCATTATAATACACAGCGAACAAGACAACCGTATACCACCTATTAGATATACAAAAATAAAAATACATTGCGGGTGTTGCCTGCCTAACTGTCTGACTGTCTGTTTGTCTGTTCTCTGTTGTCGGCTGGGACTTGTCTTGTCTTCCATTTTTTTTTTTCGTTGCCAGTGTTAATTTCCATTTTTATTAAAAACAATTTCACCCCTAATGCGTGTAGCATTCCAAGAAAATTTTCTACAAAAAAAAATATACTATATGTATATAAAGAAAAACCATATAAGAAAGAAAAAAAAGAGGAGAAGTGGGTAAAGCGTACAAATAATAAAACTTAATGCATTTTTATTGTCGACTTATGTTTTCCTTACCACCTCGGGAATGCCGGCGGAAGGACAAAAGGGACTCCTCTAGATTTGCTCGTTTGATAGGGGATTAACGAAGGGGAAGGACCGGAGATGGGGTGTTTAAGGAGTGAGGTGACGAAAGAGAGAACATCTCCACCTCCTCCTCGAGGTGGTGGCGAAAATCCAAAGTGACATATCCTCGGGATCCTCTTGCACACGCTTAAAAGGAAATCTCAACGTCCTTATAGACCCTGAAGCGGATCTGTATGGTGCTTGCTCGAATCTCAGACTCCATGGCAAGCAAGCACTGACGTGAAAAATTCCACTACGCTGCTGTCTGTTTTGTAGCCCCCAAAGGGCAATGATGATACAAACCTACAGATGTATACAATACAAACGCATAAGAGATGATGATACTTTGGCATAAAAAGCAGAGTGGAATTGGAAATACAATTTGAACAAAATAAGGAAACAAAATCAAGAAATCACATTTAAGGATTTTTTTTCGTTCGCTTGTAGTGTCTCAGTGTTATTTTTTCGTTTTGCTGTCGCTTTTTGGAAAACTAAATTTATATAGTGCTCTTTGGTTTAAGGATTTTATTTTTGATGTCGTTGTGTGTAACATGTGTTATGTTCGCACGGTTATTGGGGATTTTTTCGTATTCTCTGAAGGGTGGAAGGTTTAAAACCATTACGAAATAAAGTCAGTTATGAAAGAAATTCAATAAGACCTCCGTCCGTCTGAATTGAATTGAGTTAGAAAATTTAAGTCACTGCTGTACAAAAAGATTCTGATATAAAAATTGAATTATTGACTCCTCCTTTAAGAATTCTATTTGCAAAAAAAAAGTTGTATATTTAACTTCAAATGAGGGGTTTCATGGAAGAGATGAGCTTTGAAAAAGGGAACAGGGCGACGATGTTGATGAAATAGCCGGTTGGCTGCTGATATAAACCAGGTTCTCCTTAAATTTTGTATTTTAGCTTACGTAACCTGCAAAAAATAATGACAAAACTTTCAAAAATTAGGTGCAGGGAAACAATTCTCCGTGAACTAAATTCTAAAATGGATCCGGTCTCCAATCAGTAAAAAAAAAAACTTTAGTGTAGTATTTGTTCTTGTGCATTGTTAGAAAACAGTCTTGTTTTTAATAGAAGTTAAGTACACAGTTACAAAGAGTGACCTAGCATATAAGAGCTATAGTTATAGCAAGGTTAAATCAGCTACAGAAATCGTCGTGCACTGCGTAAATTTAGGAATTCCGGTTCAATAAATACTAAAAAAAAAAAATGCATTTTTGAATTTTTTTATTTTAATATTTAACGGATGTGCATGAACTGGGCTGACAGAAGAATATAAACCTCTAAGTACTGTTGGTCAAAGATAAAATTCCTAGTCAGAGAGGAAGTAAACTTCTATTAAATCCGCGAAGCATATCACTTTATTGGTACTATTGATTAAGGGAACTCTTAACACAGACGTCTGCCAGACAACTTTATTTGTGTTGAAGTTCTTATAGTAAGAATTTACATAGAAGACTAAGAATTGAAATCTGTCCTATTCCGTGCGAAACATTTTTTCGTCGGAATTTTTGCTTAGTTGCATACAATTCATACCGACAAAATCATTCGTTAATATGGTTTGGCGTTTGACAAAATATTGATGATCTTAATGTTACCGTTTGTGGAACATACAGAGCGAATTTGTCCCGAAAAGCACTTTTCGCAATACACGGTTATCCATTAAAGAAAGAAAAGTTTTAATCTCTAATTTACTTTTGCATTCCTATTACCTCACAACAAATGGCGCCCAACGTGAGGTCCAAATATTGTATACATACATGTTATATCTGAATTGCATATATACATATATATCCGTCTTTGAACGTTTTTTTTTCCACTGGATAAGTAAGAACCGTCGGTTTTCTGCCTTGCTTTAACAATGGTTAATATATGCGGACACCTGCTGCGCACTCAATTTTGTTAAGAAGGCAAGATCGTGCAAGACGTAATGGGGAGATTGTGTTAATCATAGCATTGCAGCCTTAATCAACAAACCAAAAGAACTTATGGTGGTAAATCAGGCTTTCACCTGAGATAGTTAAGTGAAAAACCAGTCCGCATGGTGACATGATTTTCTTCTATTGGTACTCAGATTATAGAACCTAATAACAGGGTCTCCACCTGTGGCTACCCGGAATTGACGGTAGTAAGATATTAATGGTATGGTACAATGGATGGCGTGCTTGCTTGTTAATCCAGAGGTTGCAGGTTCAATCCTCACTCGGGTACAAAGCATTTTTTTCTTTTCAGCATACCTCCCAGCTTATGCTGGACGTCGCCCATGAGGTTATGCAATGAAAAATGAAATTCAACCAGCTCTCTATCCATTGTACCAAAACAATTCTTTCCTATCTGTCTATTCCTTCTAACTAGTGTTGTGCAACACCTGTTGCATTAAAAGGCAATGTGCCTTACATACAAATGGTTAAAATACCATTATAAAAAAGATACTTAATTCTAGAATAAGCTGGTAAACGAGAGCCAACATCCGGCAAAGGCTAAACAAGTAGCAATTAACAAGTTTAAAAAAATAAATTTTAATGGATTTCAATCCCAAAAGAAAGTGGAAATACCTAAACTTGCACCAACTTTCAATCCTATAGTGCAGCTAAGCAGGAGGGTTTTCAAGGGTAGCATGCCCTCGCATAACAACATCTATTTTTTGCGTTGTCAATTTAAACTATTTTTTTTAAGTGCGAGATTTTAGTATGAAGGTTTTTGTAGTTGCAAGATTTAAAAAAACCGGATTTTGTAATTGCGAGATTATCTATTTATAGCATGTTTGTGTGCGAGATTTCGTGATTAATTCCGAGATTTCAAAATGCCAGATTTCGAAAGCGGTATTTTGATTTGCGAGATTACGTAACGTAAACAAGACGTAAAGCCTAATATGCAGCTGAATTAAAACGAAATTGTCCGTCTTCTCCAGAGACCCAGACGAAATTTTAACGAAACGGTACCATGTACATTTATTTGTAGAAACACACAAATAAACAAATAAAAGGAACAGAAATCCATTTTATAAAAATAAAAACCACAAAAAAGCACGAACAAAATAGAAACGTCAAAATTTCGCAAGCAATGAATGTCCCGGTCAAATAAATTGTTTGTGGAGAGTAGTGGAGACATGAACCTACCACAAAAAGGAAAGAAGGACGTAAAATTTCCTTTATGATTTCACTGTGTCATTTTTGTATGGGATTTTTCACGTTCTCAAATTTGGAACACTCAACAAAAGCCTTGGACTTAAGTGAAAGTATGGTAAACTTATTACTAGGAAGTAAAAGGAAGCTAGCACTAGAAAAAGTGCTCATAGGTTCCGTTATTGAAGTTATGCCAATGTCATAATTTTAGACCTTAACGAAAAGTGTTCACTTTAACTCGTCCAAAATAATAACTTGGTTCAACAAATATCGCCAAATAATCAAATGATAAAATTCAAGACCGAAATGATTATAACGAAGTTAAAAAAATTGCGAAGAAAAAAATCCGCGAGATAACCATATATGTATATGTATATATTGACAATTTAAAATTAAAAGTTATCTGTATCAATAAATCTAAAATCAATTTATACAATCATTTTTATCAACTTTAACACAATTAACAAAATTCAAATCGTGGATTTATCATATCACATAATAATTATACCCTATTAAGGATTTTGTTTTCAATAATTTCCACGATAAGCAAATTAAAAAAAAAAGATACCGATTCGCCCTGTCATATATGAATACAGACGATTACAATAAAACAAAGTAAAAATTAATCATATAAATATGATCTACACATGCCAAACAGAGAAACAAAAGTGTACTTACTCATTATGTGGAATATCCTCATCCTGTTCACCAAGGACTAATATCGTATTCAGTTTAATTGCAAACAGCACAACGCACAATGTTAAAATTCCAAACAATTTATGTTGTTCCATTGTTGAATAGTTGTATGTGTTGGACTGTGTAGTCTGATGATTCCGCTTGATGGATGGAAATTACAATGCAAAAGGACACCAAAATATGAATAATATTTTTTTTTTTTTTTTTTCAATTCTCTTTAATTATTTATCTTTTTACTGCTTTAATTTTAATTTTATATTATCATTTTTTTATTTAGGTAAATTTTAATGCTCACAAGGATAACACTAAACTTTAACATATATAGAGATAAAGAGAGATTAAAAGGACTTTTTTTTTCAAAAATAACAATAAACACTTTTAACACTTTTTGTTTCTTTTAATTTGTAAGTTAGAAAGTGCCGCAGGATTTATACCCCCGAAAAATATGCAACACTGAATACCTATGTATTTCAATATTGCTTTACACACAATAAGAAAATAAATATCCTTGTTGTTGTTGTAAGTTTATCAAATTGTCTTTTTTCGATATGTTTAAAATTGCAGTCATTTTCTAAACCGAAACGCGCGTATCTATATGCACCGAAAAATAAACCAAAAAAGTATCTACAACTTTTTTTTTTTTTTTCTAATTTGTCTACTCGAAGGATATTTGCTTTGAAAATTTGTATACCCTTCACTCACATACTATATAGAAACTTGCATATGTATATACACGCATGCAATTATTATTATTTTTCTTTTGCGGGGCTGACTGGTGCTGCAATTTGTTGCTGCCGCTCCTTGTGGCTTATTTTGTTATAGATACTCAAGGATATATATTCGAAAGGATCTTTGAAATTCATTTCCTCATGTTGCACTATTGCTGTGTGAAACTAGTGCTGGTCTTAAAGCTGTGTATTGGGATGTGGTTGTGGTGGTTTGGTAGTGGTTCTGTTGATATATGGCACTGGCACATCCTCTCCTTGAACCAGTTTTAAGTGTGAAGTCGTGCTGTTTTTTTTTTTTTATTATTTTCTTGGCTATATTTTCAGCTTGATTCTTTTTTTTTGTCAACAACTTAGGTTCAGTGTGTCCTTCCGGTGTTCTGTGAGTATATAGAGAAAGAGAAGAGGAATTATGTAAAGAAAATTGCAAAAGTTAAATGAGAAATACACACATAAGTTTCTAAAGAGATACCTAAATATTTTTTTTTACTATTTCGATACGTGGTGCGAGTTGCGACAGTTATGTGGATCTGTAAATTTCATAAATATATGTATAAATAATAAGTCAAAAAAAAATATATTTATTAGAATGAGTAAAAATATTTTTAATATAGATAGATATTATATAATAATAGCTCTAATTATTGAGTGTATACACATAGAGAAATCATGTGTAAGTTTCCGGCTTTGCTCGTAGGATGTCGTTACTATCGACTTGTTTTTGGTTTACTCTTGTAGCAATTATTCTTAAGTTAAAAGGCAAAAAAATAAAGAAAAACAAATAAAAATGTATGCAGAAGAATTTAGTTCGGTTTGGTTTGAGTGTATTTGTTTACAGGGAATTATTGTAATAATAATTACTTGATATATTCATTAAGCAACATCTACTTTAGGGATTATTAAACCATCTTGATTCCTCTATGTGTCTTAACTCAATGCTCCAAATCAAAGCGGAAATGGTAGGTATAGGCACATTCATTCTTTTGCGTGACAAAAATCAAATAAAGTGTTTTCTTACAAGCATGAGAATGTAATAGATCAAGAGCGCTAAAAAGTCGATCGGCTTGTTCGCCGTCAAATAGCTCGTGTAAATTACACTTTTCAATGTAAATTGAATTCCCCACCGAATGACCTTATCGTGGTGGCGGGTGGGGCTTAGAAAAAAAGGTTAGAAAAACTTTTCATGACAATGATACTCTTGCAGAATTTGTCACTTCCTCGTGAAAAAAAACATTAGATGTTATCGAAGCTGGAAGCTGGGCTTGAACCAGCACTACGCCACGGGGTGGGGCTTGATCTGATCATAATTCCACGGCACTGCCGATGTCTTTTGAACTAAGTACAACCCTGGTAGGTAGGTAGGTAAGATGGCGGTTTCGCAGAACAACTGTTCCGAAGAAACCCAATTAGCGCGGAAAAGCGCCGTTTTGATACCATAACTCGTTTGACCTAATTTTTGTGATATAGTGGTAGTGACTGTTAAGCTGAGGGGACCAGTTTTTGTTCTGTGCCCGCAGTCACAAGGGAAGAACCTAGCTCACACTGTGTGCTGGGTGGTTCCATTTGGACTGAGAGCCTGCCCAATAACTTTACACTAGATCTATATGAGGCTAAGCCCGTTCAAAGACAGTTTATACCTACCAGGTATTAATCAGTACTCTGATGCTATTGCCAAAGATAGAGTAAGTGCTAGTCCGAATAGCCAGTCCTAAATGAAAGTTCCAAAAACTTCCAAGGTGAAAGTTGAAATAGAGATATTGCTTGGTTTGTTAGAGCCAACTGGTGCTGTTGAGAAAAGCGGTAAAATCATTTATCCTTTTGTTCGACAGCACGTTTAGGTTGTCGAGAAACAGGCTACCAAATGCCTGGAGGCGAGATCTAGCCAGGGCCGGACAGTGGCAGAGGAAATGCTCAATAGTTTCCTTCTCCAGCGGATTTCTACAACTACTGCAGTAGCTGTTAAAAGGTATGCGCAGTTTAGCTGCGTGTTCGCCTATTGGCCAATGGCCAGTGACGATTGCAACGACCCTGGCCGTGTCTATTCTGTTTCGTTTTATTAAATCATTCGATCTGTTTTTGTCATAGGTTGGCCATATCTTTCTAGTTATTTTACAGGTTGCCAAACCTTGCCACCTCTTTGTTGATTCTGAAAGGAAATGGTCATATATTCTGCCCTTCACGAAGCCCAGTGGAAGATCTACTGATTCCGCCTGAGAGACGAGAAGGGCTGATCCTTGCCTAGCAAGATCATCTGCTCGCTCATTGCCTTGGATGTCGCTATGGCCTGGGACTTATACGAGAGAAATTTTTATACTATCACTGAAACCTGAGAGCTCTGCTCTGCATTGATGAACTATCTTTGAAGACACCAGGCAGCTGTTAATTGCCTTAATTGCAGCTTGGCTATCTACACAAATGGCTACATTGTGAATATTATGGTTAGATATTGTTTTTTGTTTGAGTATCCTACAGGCTTCCTTAATAGCAAGTACAAGTACAACCCTGAGTGAATCAGGATTTTGATACATTCACCCTTAAAAATTCACTGAAGAACCTTCGCAGCAAGATTTGCTATCCTATAACAGATCATGATCATGTTCGCGTTCTATTAGTACCCTATATCGCAGGGTTATGAATCCTACAAAAGAAAACTCAAAATAAAGAAGGTGCAAGTCTCCCGGAGAATGGCTCATTCAACGTTTGGAAGAGGTAGCTTTCATAACATGAGTGTTTTGCTGTAGCACCTTAAAAGGTGGTTATGAGCCACTCTATCCCAGAATATTAGTTGCCGTCATATGGGAGGTAGCTCGATTGGAATATGGTGGTTATTCTGAGCTAGAATAAGAGTTTGGTCATTTTATACCGGTTGTAATTACTTTATGATGTTTTTAAGGTGTGTTGTTGGAAGTTCCTCCTTTTGTTGGTATCCATCACAAGAAGACAAGATATCCTCGGATGCCTAGTAAGGAGTAGCCGTCCGTACCCCGTTTCCACGGAAATTATGTTGTTTTCTCGATCCATTTACCAACCCAATTCGAGCCATTACTACTTTTCAACCTTTAAAGTCACCAGGAGTGGATGGCATATTCCCAGCCTTACTCAAAAGAGGACGGAACAAATAATTCCACATATTTTTTAGCATTTTTTGAGGTACAATTGCAATTGGGCGTATATGTACCAAGCATACGGAGAAGAGGAAAGGTCATCTGTATCCCGAAAATTGGGAAGATGGATACAACCCATCCCAAGTCTTTCTGGGTTATAAGTTTTACATCTTTCTTACTGAAAACTTTAAAAAAAAAATAGTCGACAAGTTAATAAGATGTGAAGTTTTGATACAGGGCCGAGAGATCAACCGAGACAGCCCTTTACGAGTTAACTTATGTTAAAGAAACTGTTCTATGCGCCTTTATAGATATAGACAGAGCTTTTTTATTTATTTATTTATTTACTCCATCAATTGATACATAATATATCTGCTGATTACAAAAGATTTAAATTCAATTACATTTTTATATAATTTAGGTTATGTACTGTACATACATAAATTTGTTTAACATTTTATTGGAAAAGATATGAGGAATATGTTTCTAGATACTTGAAAGAACTATAGCCTTGAATTCATTTCTTTGCATACAAAGGTCGACTTCACTGCAAACTGAGTTAAATAACCTCAGTGAACGTACTATAGGCTCATTAAGCCCATAATTTGTTCTGTGTACGGGAATGAAAAATAAATCTTTACGGTTTCTTAACCGCCTTTCAGGAACATAAAAACAAACAGAAGAAAGTAGTTCACTTGAATTTATTCTATTGTCAAGAATATCTCTAATAAATAAAACACGTTGACAAATCCTGCGGGATTCAAGTGTCTTCAAATTGATCAGAGCACATCTCGACAAATAATCAGGTAAACCATCATTCCAATTAAGATTCCGTAGTGCAAAACGAGTCAATCTTCTCTGTATTCTTTCGATTCTAGATATACTGTTATCGTAATATGGAAACCAAACTACTGAACAGTATTCCAAGAATGGTAAAACTAAACTCATAAATAAATTCTTAAGAGTGTATACGTCCTTAAAAACAGTGGAATTGCGTTTTAAAAAGCCAAACATAGAATTACCTTTTGAGACAACAAAGTCAATATGAGCTTTATAGCTAAATTTAGAGTCAAAAAACACTCCAAGATCTTTAATAACTTCAACTCGTTGCAATTGTTCACCAAAAAACGTGTAGTTAAAAGTAATCGAAGAGTTTGACCGTGTTGCGCTAAAAATTTTGCATTTTGAGAAGTTTAACTCAAGACAATTTTCTTTACACCAAACTAAGAAGTTTTTAATATCGAACTGCAAATTAAAAAAATCTAAAGGAGATGATACATAATAAAAAATTTTGACATCATCCGCATACATTAAGCAGCCGCTATATTTCAGAATATCCGGTAGATCGTTAATAAATAGTATGAACAAAAGAGGCCCTAAATGGCTTCCTTGCGGAAGACCTGAAATAAAATCTATAAAATTTGAGCAGTATCCATCAATTTGAACAATTTGTTTTCTATCACACAAATAAGAGCTTTCGAAAATACATCCCATAAGGCAGAAAAAATAAGCCCCAGTTAGGAAACGAGTCCACACAACCATATCGAGATGGATTTGTGAAATGCTCAGAACAAGAACGGCATGAAGAAACCGAAAATCGATTAACAAATACCGATTATCGTTAAACATACAAAATTGAAATGGAACAAAAAAAATGGTAATGAACTAATGAGTAATACGGGCGCTGATTCAGTTTGTTAAGTTAGAACTTTAGTTAAAAAATTTCGCCAACGGTCAAACCACGCTGAGGGCATCGGTTCTCGTGCTTCCCGAAAGCTCTAGAAAAATTCCGTCGATATATTCTCTAGCGGTTTCAACAGATTGCAATTTTCAAACTTTGAATTTTAGATTTACGCAACCGTAGCTTGGCACCAACTAGTTAGGGATCCGAGTTGATGTTGGTTGTGATCTGAAGGTTATGCACATTCAGTAATTTACTAAAGAAGATTGTAATGTTATGAATAAGTTAGACCATTCAGCATACGGTTTAGTACTTCGGGGAAAATGGGAATTTGTGCTTTGAAATTTCACAGATGCATTTCAACGTCGACATTGCTCATGTCATCTATCTTTGCTTAAGTCTAATTCTGACCAAAAATCCTTATCCGAAAAACTACTTCTTCTATCATTTATATTTCTGGTATTTTATATATATTTCTCATACAAACGATTCATTTCACCCAATCTCCTGGAAGGAGCTCAGCTTTGAGACTAGCGAGTTCATCAGCAAGCTGGATTAAAATACCTTAAGACTTTTAGCGCTTGATATAAATGGCCAAAAAAACAGACAGGAAGAAGTATTCGTTCGCCTAGCTCATACGTACGTTCCAAAATAGGGACACAACGCTGGCTGTCAATATAAAGCCATGTCAATATAACCTTAACGTTAGTCCAACATAATCTTCAGGGTGTAAGGTGATTGAAACACCAAGAATTACTTATGGACATTGGCCTTGTTATAACAAAATATGTTTTTTTTTTATTTTCTGATGAGTACTTCTTTCAATGCACAGTTACGATCCTTCTTATTTTTACAAGGACATCTAAAGGAAGTAGAATAACATAAACACAGGGAATTAACTATAATGCTAGGCGAAAAAACCTGTAGAATGATAATAATCATTAGCATTTCCATCACACACACCTAACTATTTGTTGTAAATTGTGTGTCCTGGTCTCGGTTGATTTACATTTTTGAAACCAAAAAAAAAAAAAACCTACACAAAGTTGCAAGGATTCTTTCCATGTTCGCTCTATTAATTTATTGTTTAGGAAGGTCCTCGCATAAAGGGAAAAAAACTGTGTGAAAATCATTTGGTGGCGGTGGAAAATAGTACACATGCATAACAGACTCACTTGTGGTCGTCATAATAAAAAGAAAGATAAATTTTCATAGAAAAATGGAAAGGTAGATATATTCATATTTATTTGCATCCTGAGCCACAACAACAGCGAAACCTCGTGTGTTGTCGTGGCCACAATTCATTATGTTTTTTTTTTTTTTTTAAGTTGAAAATGGGGCTGGCGAATATACCGGAAGGGGGAGAGCTTCAACATTGAAATTGAATCTCAAGAGAGAATTTGAGGAGAAAGAAGACTGCTTTTGTAGCCTTGAAAAGTCATTTATAGTATTTTATTTTCAGAATTAGAAATGCAAATAAATAAAAGACTTGTGTGCTCTTCTCTTCGTGGATAAAATAATAATTTTTTTTTTGTTAATTTTTGTATTTGAAGCGAGGGCATATTTTCTAAATGTTAAAGTTTAATACTTTTTGGTGGAATTGCTTGATGGACATTTTATGGAGGTTGACCTTGTTTTCAGAAGAATTGATCTTTTAAGAAATTATTTTGTACATTTAGTTTGATATAATATTTGAGCTCAGATAACATGAATAACAAGGGCATATTCATTTTTAAAATAGCCAGTTAAAATGCTATGCTATTTATTAATTTCTTCAAGGGAGAATTACCTCTATTGGGAAGGAAAGCAACATTATTCTAATGGACTCAGTTCCGGAGTATCCCATAAGCAATTTAAGTAGTTGCTTAGGTCATAAAGTCTCAGGGGGGGCACCATAAATAGCACCGAACAAATATTTGCAGGCACATGAAAGGCAAAGCTTTATCAAAAACAGCGTGTTTAAATTTACTAGATAAATGACCAGACTAGAAACTTAAATTCATTTTTCATTTAGTTCTAACTCTAGGACAACCGAGTTCTGTGCCGAGATTCAGCTATCTCGTCTTATTCACTTTCTCATCTCACTTCATTGCCAAAAGCGATTCAGCTATTTTGGCGAGATGAGAAACTTTGAATATAGTTTCGAACACCAAACACGCCATCAAACAAAGAATATCAAGAATATTCCTCACTTTTTATATGACAAAATATGATTTAAAATAAGTGTCATTATTATGCATATACATGTTAAATTACGTATATTAATATGCACTCGTTAAAATTTAATAAATAAATAAATAAATAAAAAATTTACAACTATTTTCTACCATCAATAACGAGAGTCAATTCCTGTTTTTGTATTTTCATTATTAATACATGAATATATATGAAACTATTTGTTGAGAAAATTACAAATATTTCCAAACTGATAAATTTACCTACATGTACACCAACTCACGGCGGAAACGTTAAGCGAGTTATCTGACGTTGCATTTCACTCACTGGAACACTTCAATGAACTGAACTGAACTTCAAATTAATAAGGTCTGAATGTTAGAGCCCTATGAGATCCAATGTTAGAACTTTATTTCTTACAAGGATATCCTTTATTTAACTAATGAGAGCATTACTCGAAATAATTCGCTGGTCGTGCGCCAATCTATTCAAATTGGTCATCGATTTTATAGAAACATTAAGAAACGAATTTGATAAATAAGATGCCCGCATAAATGAACTATATTCTTCAAAGGAAGTGATTTCAATAAAAATGCGACTCCATCAGGCTTTATACAATTTATGACTGATGGTTTCAACAAAATTTGCAGGAAGGGAAAGGTACGAGAAAGCTTTTAAAAGAATGTTATATTTCCAATATTTAAAAAAGAAGACCCAAACGGTCGAGGAAACTACAGAGGGATATCATTCCTCAACACGCTTCTAAAACTTCTCGCTAGTGTGCTTCTTGACCGATTTAAGACTTGGACGGAAAGGAAACTTACAGACTGTTAAGTGCATTCCAGGCGGGATTCAGGGAAAGTTATTCAATGGATGGGCAACATTTTTGTGCTAACAAATAAATATTGGTAGACGTAAAACCTATCTTAGTCGGACAAAAAAACTGTAATCATTTTTCATTGATTTTCGTACTACATTTGAATCAGTTGATAGAAGAGTATTTTTACTTGTTCAATAGGGCAAGTATTGGTTTCGTGTAAAAATAAAACTTCGAGATTTTATTCAAACCTGAAATTACGATGATAGAGAAGCCTAAAAAAGTAGGTTTCGTCATGCCGTCCGTCGTCATACTTCGTGGGTGGTACTTTTTGGTGATTCCCTAGAGGAGAAATTCAATTTTTTATTTTGACCCGGCTTTAACGGGTACCTGCCATATATAACCGTTTTAGTTTTTCTAAATTTTCTCAAAAACGATCTAATAAATAACCGTTTAATGATAGGCCATTTTTTTATATTTTTTCCAACTTTCTTCAGAATTTATTAAATTTAAAATTTTATAGTCCCATAGATTGCTACAAGAGCAAGTTCGTGCGACCCAGTCGTGCATTTTATTTTTCTTAAACTCAGCAACATCTATTTATCTTTAAAAATACTTCGTTTGGTAGTAATAACATATCAAAGTATTTAAACGGCGGTATATGGAACGGCATCACAATGTCAGAATGGTTTAAGGCAAGTTATGAGTTCGCGCAAAAATAAAAAATTGTGAAAACAATCAAACATAATTATGACAATACAATGTTGTCGAAATAAGTGGATTGGGAAATTTTGTCTGTGTGTCTGTCTGTCAGTCTCAGTTATGTCAGTCTGTCTTGATGTAGCATAAAATGATCGACCGATTTCCTTCAAACTTGTTATCTGGGATCTATTGAGTAACCTACAGAGGGATTTTTGGAATTGGAACTCTATGTCTTAAAATAACAGTACCAATAATAACAGTAGCATGTACCGATATTTGTTGGGCTAAAATGAAAAAGTTCCATTTTTTCTCTTTTGTGCAAAAATTGACAAATCGACAGAACTAAGTATTAAAGAGAGAGCATCGTTTGTTGCAAAGTATAATTTTCGGATTTTCGCTAAACGACTGAGCACAGAAGAATTGAATTTATGAAAGCAACCTATGCACTACCAAATACGAAAACAGAACAGAACTAATTCTGTCCAAGACCCACTATAAACATAAAAAAAGACGGGAACATGTAAATAGACTGCCCTAAAAACTTTACATTGTGCCTTAAAAGTCTTAAGCTGGATTTCAAACTGCTCCAAAAAACTTCTATTAGCTAAAGAACTATGCACAAACATTTAAAAAAAAAAATAGTTTTCAGACGCATACCGTGTATAGAAACGTTGAAGGTACAGTTTATAACATATAAGAACAAACTGAAAATAATGCTACTCGCCAAGGAGCATATTAATAACCCATGAAGCATCTAGAAATACGTCTATGGACCCATTAAAGTTCTTTCGAGTTTCACGAATCGCCTAGAAAAAAAGGATAACATAAAAAATTCGAGCCAATTTTGAAGTCCATGAGCCAATGGAGCGACGGGGTAATGTTCTGGGGTTGTTTAACTTTGAGTGGTCAAGGAGATTTAGTCATAACCAGAACCAATATTTAGGAGTACTAAAATAGAAACGAATTTAATTTTGGAGATTGGCTCATGAAAAGTACATGAGGTAAAAAAGCCTATGAGGAGAAACCACTTCAAAAATTTACTGATGAAAAAAGGAAGTACCACTTTTTGGTAAATTGTCACTAATTAAAGGTAAAACCTTGAAAAAAATTGTTTTCAAGTTGAAATAAGATCTGTCAAAATAATAATGGCACAAGAATTTAAAAGATTTTATTTTTATTAGCTTATTATTGCAATGATTATAAAATAACTATACCAAAAAATATTATCACATTGACCTTGGTTCTAAGTCTATTTTCAGTTTTGCTTGAAATGGTTTTGTTTTAAAAATACAAACCTATTCGTGTTTGACCACTGTTCATATCGACAACGTTTTTAAACATTATAGGTAAAGACATACCCAAATTGCCAATTGAGAATAGAGTTGGTTTTAAAATGATATTCTGCCAGTGTAATAAAAAAAACATTGCCAAAATAATTTTACATAATTCAGAATCAATATTCTCACTCACAATCAGTATGCAGAACATCTACTATCAATTATTTATGAAATACAATTTAAATTCACTCCCTCAAACATGTTTGTTAGCATAACGCAACCACACAAGAACCGCACGATCTAGCAGATCGGTTAAATGCTATCAATTTCCGATGCACTGGACCAAACATCCAGCTTTCCATCTCGATATCCATGGTATTCTCATTATAGGCAATTCCAAGCCCAACCATCAGCAGTGGCATTAAACAAATACCCTTGTTCCGCAGATGTAAAACCCAAAAGTACGAGCTTTGAGGCTTTACAGCTTTTGGGGTGTAAATTAAATAATTAATGAGAATGATAACGTATCGTGTTTCGAATTTTAAACTATATTTCAAAATAAAAAAAAATTAAAGTAATACATTATTATATGATTACGTTTCTGTTTTTTTTTTTTTTTCTTCTTACTACAATTTTTCGAGGAAGTTAAGGGCATACAAATATAAAATTGAAAATTGCATATAACACAAGAGTTTAATGGAAATTCAGTTCTCAACAACTCAGAATTCGATTTTGATTTCAATTCGATAGCAACAGAGGAGCAAAATAATAATGGCGTAGCGTAGAATGTTAATTTGCATATTCAATTTATCGGATTTGTATTGGTAGTCTCGCACTCGTTTATCATCGATACTTTATGTTAAATTAAGAGATTAAAATTATGCTGGATTTTATTTATAAGTATAGATATTGTATGTAGGTATATCTTTTTATTTAATTTTGAATTTCATTGGAAATGAAATTTATAATAACACAAATAATGAGATTAATATAATTTCAATTGCTGATTAAATTGAATGTAAATTATTTAATGGTATCGAATAGATAATATTTTTATTGTAGTGCAGTCATGGGAATTTAAAATATATAAATAAATTGAAAAATATATTTTTTTATAGAAATATATAGAAATGGAAAATATCCAAATCAAATAAGGATTTAGTTAGCAAATTAAATATAAACATACACTTGAAAATTATTAATTCTTAAATATATACGTCACAATAACATATCCGCTTAGAAGCTCTTGCTTAAATTGTACGTCCCCAATCATCCATTTTAGCCACCTTCGGTTCTTAGTTACCTGCACACCAATTCAATTTGATATCATTTCCCACTTGTGCACCCACCTTAAGTATGGTTACTGGTGGTCAACTCGTACCCGTCTTTTGGCGCTCGCAATATTTCAATTTTGTATCTGTTCTTAAAAAAATCTTGCATTTGCCTCTTAAAATATCCAAGAAAGTACAAAAACGTTATAGAACCAAGGGAACGTTATACAATATCTTAATAATACCAATTCTGTTGTATATAGATAAGAAGCATGGACCTTAAAAAATTCGACAGAAAACTTGCTTGAACGCTTTAAGGCAAGATTCTGGTCCCAAAATGATTTTTGGTCGCCATGTTCTTGACCTAAGTCGTAGCTTCAAGAATTTAATTTAGAGAAAGTTATTTTAACCAAGTCGTGGTCAAAATATATAATTTATAAATAAAAATTTAAGGCGACCAAGTCGTGGTCAACGTATTTAAAAGAAATAAAAAAGTTGTTTTATTCTAACGTTATAATAATCTTTATTTTATTAATTATTAAACTGTTCCAAGTTATAGCTATCTAAAAGACTTTATAATCGCAAGGGTTTGAAAGGAGATACCGATGCACATTGGTTTTGAATGCTTGAAGATTAAAATGGAGGCGAAAACACATTCGTGTAGTGCGGCTAAAAAAAGAATCTCTGTATTTAACAGTACGTCGGAAGTTGATGGGCTCATGGGTGAACTGATGGGCATTGCTTGCAGTACGAGTATTGCGAAGTTGATGGGCTTATAGGTGAACTGATGGGCATTCCTTGCAGTATACGAGTATTGCGGTTGAATTATTTCAGTGGAGAAGTGCCATATAATGTAAAGTAAGTAAGTGTCCCATACAGCAAGGGTGGAATGAATACGATTTTGCTTAGTCTACTCTTAGTTCTGTAAGAGACATATTTCCTTCTTTTATATTTTGACATAGTACTTTGGGAATTTATTAAATTTATTATTAGCAGTTCATAGAATGCTTCCCTCCTCTCTCGTGAGAAATTATAATATTGATATTGCCCCAATACCCAAGAAGGGCGACAACAACTTTGTCTCAGGATACCTATCTCACTCGCCACTCCTCTCAGCATGAGCTAGATACTGGAAGAGTTAATTCCCCGAAGGCTGATTTTTTTTTTTGCAGGAACAACAGCAATATAGTTCCAGATATGCAGTTTGCAAATTGCATTCCGGGAAAAAAATCTCAACTATTTATCTTTAGCTGAAAGCACGACGAACATTGTCTCAACAGCCACCAAGTTACCGTGTCGAAAAAGCATGTGTGGGTAGAAGGACTATACATAAACTTTGCCAACTCAGATTTCCAGATACACTTATTAAAATTATTTACATTTCCTTCATTACAGATGATTATTCGTTCAAATAGGAAACAGTTGAACAAGGATTCACATAAATGATGATCAGCCACAATAACCCGGAAACTCCAAAAACCTTTTGTATGTTGATGATGCCTAGCTTGACGTATGTGTGTTCAATGTCAACGATAATTGCTGCCCTGAGAGTTAAAGCGAATGTAAGAAGACATATCCTATACATCAGCTGATTTATTAAAAACTATCTACTTTGGTATTTTTCATTCAAAGCTGCAATATGGGATTGTATGTTGGGGTGGTACTCATGTTAACAAAATTAAACCTTTGTTAATTTTGCAAAAACAAGTTGTTAGAAAAATTTGTCGCAAACCGAGAAGACACCCTAGTTTCAGTTTGTTTCATGACTTGAAAATTCTTCCAGTGCGTCATTTATATTGTTTCAAAGTTCTTAAGTCCTTTTTTTATGAAATCGGGAAGCCGTAACTTTAGGCTTATATCAAGTCATAATTTACGTGGTAACTCTTCAAATCTTTTAACAGTTCCTTTATTCCGTACTACTGCGTTTCGAAATTTCTATTCAATTTCTTCTTATCGTCTTTTTAATAAGCTTCCGCCATCTTTAAGAACAATTACTGCTCCTGGTTTGTTCACTTGTCTTTTAAAACTCTGGTTGTTGGTCTTAGATTATTCTAATTTAGAATCTTTAATTTCTGGTATTCTGGTTTAAATAATAATGCGAGTGTATTTAGCATTTTTCTTTCGTTTTCAATAATGCAAAATTTTCTTTTCATTATTTTAGTTTTTCATGATGATAATTGTCATAACTATGAATTAAATTGTAATTTTTTAATTTTATTTCAATTCATATAATCACGAATGTTTTAAAATCAAAGTTTGAGAAAAAAAATGAGAACGAATCAAATTTACTCGAGCTAAGGTAACATTATAAAACGACTATCAAATACAATCTATTAAATTTTAATTTGCCTTTATGTTTCTCAGTGTAAGGTCTGTCAGTTAGTTTTCACTGCTCTTCATAGAACGATTTGACTGTGATAAGATATTTATCATTATGAAAAGTTTTTGAAGTTTGTTTTCATTTTTTCACAAATCGGGAATCGAACTTAACGCTAACTGCCTGACCACAATAGCGACACGGTGCTGGAACTGGAGCTGCAACCGGAGTAGCTGTCAAAATATTGAATACACGCAAATCCAATGTTACGAACACAACGCGACGCAACCGTACTCAGTGCTGCATACGGTGCTGCACAAGTTCACCAACTTTTAACTTTCGACGTACAGCACTTTTGAAGTTTCGCAATAAATTAAAAAAAAAAAAATTATTTACGTGTTTTGTGAAGAAATATTTTATTTAATGTTTTTTAACACAAAGATGTTAATTTAAGTGAATCTAATTGTGTTTCTTTTGATAATTTTGCAATCAAATTTCAATCAGCTGATATAAATGATGTAAAATGTAAGAAAGCTGCGTGCAGCACCATTGTGGGGCACGCAAAAAACGAGATGCGACATATTTTGGAATCTGTTCTAGCTGCAGCTCCATGTTACAGTTGCAGCAGTCTATTGTGTTCAGGCAGTAAGACGTGATAAAATTTATCATTTCACATTTTTACAGATCGGGAATTATACTGCCCTAGAGGATATCAAATTCAATGGGACTTTGGAGCACTTGATTACCCCCCAACATCAGTCGCAAAGTCATCCGAGTGAGCACATTTTTGGATGAAAGGTTAATATTATTTGAAAACGCCAACACATACGAGTTACACCAAGTATCAATGCTTTTACAAAAAGTTAAAGCAGTGTCATTGGTACCCGGATCTATTTTGAAAATGACGTTTATGCCTGAAGCGAGCGTCAACCACCAGCGCTACAGATAAAAAATAACCAATTTATTTTTGCTCGAATTGAACGATGTGGTTGCAACAGTACGGCACGGTGCTGCGTCGTCAACGTCAACTAATCGAACATCACCGAATGCCACACTGGATATTCTGCATTAAAGATTAGGGAACTTGACCTGAGATTGTGCAATTTGACCCTTTAAGAGTTTGTCCTCTGGAGTTTTGCGAAGTCGCAGGTCTATGCTTTGTAACAGGAGATCTTCTTTAAATATTGGAGTAATTTCATATTCTATATTGATGATTGATCTTGCAAACAAAAAAAGATTGCACAATCTTGTAGCGAATTTAATTTAAATAGTTAGTGAATATTTTTTTGTATTAAAAAAAAATGGGTTTAATTTGTTCATATTTATCATACGTACCTTTTTTAACATTGCTTAAATCGGAAAAAATACTGGTTAAAAGTTATAGTGCTTCAAATTATCTGCATTGATTATACCTTAAACGTTTTTTTAATGCGAAGTACCGGTTCTTGCTCTACAGCCTACATATATAGAAGCTCGAGATGTACCTGTACCAGGAAATAGAAATCTCATGCGAACTGTGAATGCGACAAAAGTTAAGTTTAGAAGGGATATAACATGAGTCGTTTTCCGTTGTTTTAGTTTAACACAAAAATCGCAAAACTTGCCCAAGCACAAAATATTATTTTTTTTCTGTGCAAATCAACTGTGAATTGTAGAACTAAACCAAATTCAGACGTGTGTACTGTGTAGAGCCTCAACATTAAATATTATTATGGATATCTCTCACTTGACTTTACTAGACAGGTTTAACATAAATTAGGATTTGATTGAATTACATGCATTACACAAACTTTGTAGATTTTGTTTTTGGTCAAATAATCTACGTACACAAAGAAAACTTTCTTCGATCTAAATCTATTTCATCCAAAACCATGACAGAGAGGACTCCGCCTTGTATCTCGACCAAGATTTTTGTAACGTTTAAAAAGTCTTCAATGGTTTCTTTAGTTCATTAATCTATACAAATTTACAGCATGACATATTTACTACAAAAAGACTAAATCCAGCATCAACAAATTTTATTTTAATCAAAAGTTTCAAAAATGAAAATCTTTGTCACCTAGATTCATTCACTAAGCTCTTACTTTCTCATTCAGCTACAAAAAATTCCATCTACCGTAAATCCTTTTCTTTTCAAAGAATCACTACAACTCTGCAATCTCAAATATCGTACCTACAAACCTACAGTATCAACGCCCTTATCTATCTAATTCTAAACTATCTATATATTTATATATATGTATAATGTGCAAGTGCGTGAACCTTTGAAGTGGTCAAAGGCACATTCACTTCACCACATGCCTTTTTTCTGCCTATACTGTGTTCACTACACAAAACTATAGTCCTTCCGCTTATAGAATCCTTAAGTTTCAGAAACATCCTATATTTTCCAATGACCATAGAATAGAAAGGCAAGTCTCTCTAAAAGAGAAATCCATTCAAAAAGAAATGGTTTAGCTGGAAAAGGAATATAAAAAAAAAAACATTGATATATTTAAAATTAAACGAAAAGGAAGAAAAAGCACATGCAAGGATGATTCGTCTTGTGAGTGATGGACTGCTATTATACAACAATCCTATATGAAGATACATACCGACATCTATATACGTTTAAACATCCCATGTATACTCTTTGGTATAAAATATAAGATTGCATTTCCTTGATGTGAGTATATGTGTATATACTCTAAAATTGTACACAGAAAGTTTGGAGTAGGTACAATATCCTGTATACGATGAGGGCGACCTATGTATCCTGTTTCTAGGTCACCGAAGCATATTTTAGGATATCCTTCCTATGTATGTTGCGAGGGCCAAAAACAACAACAACATCTAACAGACAAAAACCAAAACTAAATTCTTAAAATATATTATATTCTTCGCATAGCTCATCAATTGACAAAGGACAATATATAGTAAAACCCTTACAAGAAAAACAACAGATATTCTTATAAAGAAAAAACAAAATACTCGTAATATTAATACAAAAGAACTATCAAGGATAAATTAAAACCAACAGGAGAGAAAAAAAGCAAGAAAAAATATCCTTAATCGTAAAAATCATTCAATTTCTCATCGCAGCGCAGTTGTACTTTGTACAATACCCAAACGAGCATCTTTCTCTCTCTTCCACTACGATTTACATTTTTCCCGCTAGAGAGCGCACGCGCCATAAAACTACAATTATGGATTTCTCTCGAAAGTTTTCTAGAAATGTTCGCTCTCTACTCTCAAAATTATTCCATCATGTGACAGTGACTATCATTTCCTTTCATCATATAAGAAATAAATTAAATATACAAAAATCCAAATAGGAAATAAAAAGTTAAAATTCAGAGATGGAGGAGCCTTCGTGGGTTATCCAGAGGAATATAATGAAGAGTTAGGAGAATGTTTTTGAAAGTTTGAACTTAGTTTATGAAATTTGATGCCCGGATGATGAAAAATTAGTGCGATGACCATCAACCCAGATGAAGAAGTCTGGTAAATTAATATAAGATAAAACTTAAAAGGTGTTCCAAGAAGTGCATTCGACAGAACAAAAGATACAAAGGAGCTTGTACGCCAAATTGGTTCAGTCAGGGATTTTAAGGGTTTATTGGATTTTGAAAGTTTTTGGAAATTTGAAGGGATTCTTGGAGTTTTGTAAGTCGAATATAATTAATAGAGAGAGTTTTAATAATGTTTCCTTGAAGGGTGGTGTTCTCGGTTTAATATTTTTAAGTAATATAGATATAGGTAATACAAAATCTAAAATAGAACCGTTTTCAATTACCATTGTCAACTTCTGATAATTGTTAAATATTGAAATTTTGTACTTTACTAAATATTGAAATTTGGTTTTTAATTGATTGAAAAACTGTACAATATAAAGTGTTTTTTGTTTTCTAAAAGTATTAAAGATTATATAAATAAATAAAGGGTAAGCATCTTTAAAAAAGTAAATATTTTTTCTTCTGTATTGAAGTAATTTCTTTAAATGTATTATTACGGTATCGGGTGCAATATTTTTTGAAATTAGTAGTAGCGTACAATGGGTTTGAAAACTTTTAAGACAGTACAAACACTGGAAAAAAAGACAAAATTTTATAAAATTGAAATACAAATTAGATTTTTTTTTACGGATAAGATACAGCACATTGGATATTAAACTTTAAACCCCATATTATGTCAAATGTTATTCTATAGGTGTATAGAATTGAAATTATATCTTTTACTTTTAAACTTGATTCTTCCATACTTTTTATATATTTTTTTATGGTTCATAGGCTGGAATTCTACCACTTAAGTTTTGTCTTGTTTTTATACTGGGTCTTTCTAGAACTTTTTTTTAACTTATATTTCTAATCCATCTTCTTATTGTTTATTTCAAATGGCGCCCAACGTGGAGCCCGAACCCACGACCCTGAGACTAAGACAGTTCGTCCACTTGAGCAACGCAACCGTAACTCACAAGGTCACAAGAGAGTTCATTATAAAAAAATACAAGCAACTTTCATTCAACGTATTTTTTATATTTTTTATATTGAATTGTCTGTGAGTTCCGTTGCGTTGCTCAAGTGGACGAAGGGCCTAAGAGTCTCATGCTCTATACCGACTGAGCAAGCCGGTTTTTTTTTTATTATATTCAATTATCTTCATTCAAGGCCAACAAGGTTGGTTTTAAATGTTGAGTAAACCAACAAAAAAGTGGGTCTGGAAATTCTGTTTGTCTGTCTGTACAGTCACATACAACTGAACCGGTTTGCTTCAAATTCGGTAGATAGTTTTTTTAGGCTAATACACTTTTAGAAATTTGTCTATGTCACTGTAAATCTTAAAACAACGGTACGTGCATATAACCTTTATCGAAACGGTTATTTTTTTTTTTGTCAAAAACGGCTATAACGATTTTAACCAAATTTCGCATGGGAAATAAAATTGAAGCTTTCGGAAAAATTCCTTTTTTTTTTTATTTGATTTTTTAAGGGCTGAAACAATTTTAACGTCATTTAACATTAAAATTTTTGTAGCAGTTTAGAATAACATGGCCTAAGAGTTTTTGTTTAAAAAATGTTTGTTAATTCAATACAATTTTTTCAGGGTTTTTTATGAAATCTTGTTTTAAAATATACATATTATAAATTAAGTTCCCAAAACTTAATTGTTTTTCAAAAATATTTTCAAACCCCATTAGTAAAAAAAGATTTTAAATTTTGTTTTCATATACCAACACTAACATAGGTATACTTACATAAATTTAAAAAAAGAAATTTTTTTGCATACTTTGATTTTTGTTTGAATCATATTTGGAGGCAATTGCTTTCATCAACAGTTAGTAGTGATAGCGAATGAAAAAAAGCTACGTAAAAGTTTATTGGGTATAATTTCATCATAAACTATATTTTTTTAAATTCGTTTATTTGAGAGCATGATTGACAATATCGTTTGAGGTACATAAGTGTTATAAAAGGTCCTCACATATTCCAATTATGGTCCTGTTTTATTTGTATATGTTCTTTTGCTTTAAAGCATATCGTGAATATCGTTTGTGGCAAACAATATTGAATTAATCATACATTTTTTAGAATAGTTTTTTTTTTCGATTTACTGTCTTAAATACCAGTCCACACTGAATACTCTACAAACGTCAAACTGGATTTGTAAGAATCTGTCAAACAACAAAATGTTGCCTGGCCCTTTAGAGGCAATTAGATGCAATACTTTAATACGCACAAATAATTTGATTCAGCAGTTTAATGTCATATTCGGTTGGTCGCCCAGAAGCGTCCGAAAGCATCCAGAAGCCTTCTGAAACCATCATTCGTTTGGCACTCAGAATAACAATGCTTCTCCTGGGAAGAAGAGAAAATGCTTCTGGATTGATTTTAATTCAGAATTAAAACCAAAAGCAATCACACATTCATGTTTTTCAACTTCACACAAAGTCTATAAAGGTGAAAAAGACAATAAATACAGTTCAAAAAATATAATTCAATGTAATTTTCAATTTATTTGTCTTCGCAGTTTAAAAAATGGTTGAAAATTTGCGCTAATGTTTAACATCACTACAATAAAACATATACACTCAGTTACAAAAAAAGTGGCGCAGTCATACTTTTTGATGTGTTGTTATCATTTTGACAACCTTATCCAAGGTATGGCCAGGCGAATTAAAACTTTATTAGATGTTCGTGGAGGCAATACCCACTATTAAAGAAACAAGGACTAGTTTAAAAAAAAAAAAAAAAAAATGTAAAAGTTTAAGTTGTGAAGTCCATTTTCCTTAATTTATGGTTTATTTCTAAGTTCTTCCTACTTTTTCGTTTTTTATTACATGAATGACTTACTTTTATGTTAATAAACAAAACTGTACCAGAAAAACGTTTATTTGTTTAAGTTACTTCAAAATGTTGCAAAATTTCAAGGTGCGCCACTTTTTTTGTAACTCAGTGTACTTCAAAATCGAATCAGCTGTGTTTGCTTGTTTTTTTTTTTGAAACCTTGGATCGGAGAGTTCTTCTCTATCCCTCAAAGTTATATTGGGTTGATTTGACAGATCGCAAAAAAGGGTATTTTTATTTGACATTTCCCTTCATGATGGAAAATGTCAAACAAACTGTGATCAATTCAAAATGGTCAATATTATTCACAATGAGCGAAACTCTTATCAGTCAAATTACACAATACCAAACTTTCAACGTATTGATAAATTTGTAGATAATTGACAATCGTAAGAGCGGTGTCAGAGTTAACTCAGCTCAATTGGTGAGTTAACTAAGTTAATTCGGGATCTCGAAATGAATAAGGCATAGTTTCTCAGTGCTAGTCCAGGGTTAGATTAACCCCGGGTTAACTGTGATGGAAACAGGGTTTCAGTTAGTTTTGAGATCCGTTGTAAGCTCAAAATTAATCCAGCTTAACTGGTGAGTTAATTTTGAGTGAATTCGGGATCTCGAACTGGCTGAAAAACGTGTTTCCATCAGCGTTAACTCGAGGTTAATCTAACCTTGGAATAATCTCGCACTGAAGAACTGGGCTTTGTTATTATAGGTGTGTGGCCATCATATTTTTTACAAGCAAGCTTCGTCAGAATACTCGTATGAGGATAAGCGGGTGTGTATGCAAGTATAGGTAGTACCTCCAAGGTTAAAAAGTACGCTTCAAGCTTATATAGCATCCGTTGTATAATTGTATACCACCATTTTCCTACCTTAATAATCGAAACTGTTTTTTATTTGATTCTGTACATCATTAACAGATTTTAAAATGAGTTTTTGTCAAAGTACCAGGTCACACTCTTTGTTAAGAGGAATTAATTTAATTCATACATTTCATCCTGCTTAAGAAAAGCACTTCTAGAGCAACGTTTCCTTGTGACAAATCAAAAGAATCCCACAAAAATATTTTCTTTCGTGCGAAACCCAATGCATGTCATATTATGTTAGCTAGCTATACAATTAAATTTAGACATGGAATAGGTAGATATGTCTTTCCACACGATGTTCATCGTACATTTTTTAAGGATTAAAACCCAATTTCGAATAAATACACTTGCCAGATTCCATTGCCTTACTCTTTGCGCAGCAGAAGAACCAAAAAGGGATTAAACAAATTCAAACATCCTTCTTAATTAACCCTTCTTATAGGATTAACATCCCTCAAAGGACGAATGATTTTCATCATTCGTAAATGAATCAAAATGTTCTTAACCTTTCTCTGCATCATGTCTATACATACATATACCTACACTTATACAAAAAAAATACCTATGCATACAAAATAGATATAAGTACATATCTACATACACAAAATTCTACAGCAAGTAAAAAAAACAAGGATTCAAGTGGCATTCGTTGTACTCTAAAGTATCTATATGTTACGTGCATTTGGCGACAGGACCTAGGAGAAGGAACAAGAGACAAAAAGTGTAAAAGGATGAGGCGGCCGGCTAATGTCCTTGTATGAGTGTATTCACGTTTGTTATTTTTTTTTACCTAACTTTACTAAAGTTCTGGGGGTTGAAATCCTTTTTAACTTGGCACTATGCCAAAAGACAAAATAAACTCTTTTTCCTCTCTTTCTTTGCATCATGGAGAATCCCCGTTTGGCGTTTGTCCTTCATCCTTCCCCCGTCCTCCTTCATCAAACAGTTTGCAAATGGAGATGATTTAAAAAAATATAAAACTTCTAACACAAAGCCGTGATTTTTTACAAATTTTCATTTTTTTTTTCTTTTTGATTCTCATCTTAGGACAAATGTAGTAGAATAAAAAAAAACACAAAACCAAAATACAAAAAAAAATCACCAGCAGCTAAAAGTATGCACCACGTAATCCGAAAATGAAAATTTGCTCAATTTGTACACTCTCACATGAAAGCTTTCTCTTACATGTCAAAAAATAAAAGCTTTTTCTCTCAAAGTTTAGCTTACCTCAAAATCAAAGTTGGTGACTTTCCTTCACTTCAGTACTGAACTTGTCAAGAGAAATAGAGAGAATAAAAATAGTCGAGAGGGAAACTTTTTGTAAAGGAGCACAATTATTTGTCCTCCAACCAAATGGGATGGAAGAAAGAGAGAGAGAGAGAGATACAATTTAAGGGTGGTGTACTTGTACTGGTGCTGTAGTGTATAGAGATTTTTTTCTTCTTTTTTTTTGTGTAACTTCACTTTTAGAGATTTTATTGAAAATTTTCTTCACATCAAAACTGAAACTTCACTTAAAACATTTTCATAACCTCACTTGAATTCACATTATCCTTTTTTCGGGAAGTTAAGTTAGGTTCCGTTCCGTTTTTTTATTCTTTTGTGTAATTTTCCAAGATTTTTGGGAAAACCATGAAATATGAATATCCTCGAGCAAAAATATGTGAGCGCGTTACTCTTCCAGTAAAGGAATTTTTTGAACTTCTTAACGGTAAGAAGTCGGAAAAAAAACGTCTATTCGCGAGAGCGTTACACACCGAACTGAGTGTAGTTTTTAATGCAAAATTATGCTATGTGTTGAAAAAAAGCTTTTGTTGGCGTTTTCCAACAACTTCTAAACCCCCCTTTTGCCTTTATATATGTAAGGGTAAATCGGGGGAAAAAATGGCATTTATTTTGGCGGTGGGTCAGCAGTCAGGCTCAGCAGTTGTAGAGAAGGCCTTGAAAAATAGAAATTTATATGCTCTCTCTTTTGGGTTTGTGCGATGCGGCGTGCGCTGTAAATGAGAATGGCTTTAGTAGTTTTTCTGCATAAAATAAACTGGAGTACTCTCTGTTTTGGCAAAATAGATAGAGAGAGATTCTTGTAGAATGAAAAATGATGAAAACCTTGAAGTAGGTTGTTGTATAGGTTGCAATAATTTGGTGTAAGGAAACGTCAAGTTTTCAGAAAGGTACAGTTTGAAATAAAATTTTCTAAAAAATAAATACTTGAGAATCAATAAATCTATTTCCCTACAATAATATAGAATATTATTAAAATTGGTTGTGACGTTTATGAAAAAGTTAGTTCTTTTACACAGTGTCTCCACGATCAAGATTTCATTGAATCAAAGATAGCATTCCATTAAACTTGCTCATGGTCCATGGAGACCGCAAATAATATTCTATAAAAATGTCTTGCCATATCTTGCTCAGCTCATATAGCCTGCTAGAAATAGTATTCTATGAACTGTCATTTTCATATTTATATTTTCTGTTTTCTGTATAATTGGACTGAAATAGTAAGATATCAAATGCCCACCATACCATTTTATAGCATTCTATCGAACTTTATTTCTATAAAAAGTGACAGATGGTAATCTATGAAATCTTGCTCGTGGAGCCACCGTGTTACAATTATAGAACTATAAAATAAATCACCAAAACCCTTTCTTATATTTATTTAATATTTTTTATAATTACGCAACCGAAACAAACTCAAAAACTTTGTCTTTCCGCTTGAACAGAATGGTTTAGCTGTAGCTGAAGCTTGTAGCACTGTCAATGTAGAGACAATGCCAATTAAATAATTCCTCCAAAATGTGTAGCTGTAGCTGTAGCTGTAGTACAAGTTCACTGAACTTACTTTTTGACATTTGACGAACAAAAAAAAAAACAAAACAAAGCGAAATGCCTGAATGAAAGTTGATGTTATCTGTGCTACACCATTCTGGACGGGATTGCTACTTTTTTTAGTTACATTTTGACAATAGCTTCGACAGCGCTACATACTACAGCTACATGGCTACATAATTCTCTTGGGCCAGTAATAGACAACCAAATGCCATCAACACAATAACGGGCTCTCGCTGATTTGGGAGAATCATTAGGGGATGCAAACAAAATTTTGAAATAATTCCAATTTACTCCAAAATGGCTGGACCAATTTTCGTAAAAGTTTCAGGAAATTTTCAGAGTATCCCTGCGATTGGATAAAGAAAAAAATATGACGTGGCAAACGCCAGTACAAAATTAAAATTTTAATGATAGTGATTACACGATTTCATCCACAAAAATCTTTTTTATAAGAAGTACGATGTTTTTTCTGTAAAGAAAATCACGTATAGATAGGTATAGATTATCTGAGTTAAAAAAAAAAAGTCAAACATTTATAAATTCCATACACTTACATAGATTTTGACTCAGGTGAAAATTATATCACAGACACTAATTCGCAAATCGCAAACCTGATTTCTTCATTGATAAGCTGGTCATTTCACATTTTAAAATTAATTTATTTAGCGCCGCGAATTGCTCTTCAAATCGCACGTTGAAAACAAAAGTGTCACTAAACAAAAAACCTAGTTTTGAGATATGGCCATTTAAAGATTTGGACTTACTTCAATTGTCTATACCTCGCAGAAAAAATATTAAAATGGTGTGTTACTTTGCCACAATATAGTATATTTATCTTCTTATAAAATGGCATTTTAAGATTACAAAAAAAATCATGTGTATTTAGAAAAAAATTGCTTTTTAAAAAGTTCGGTAAAGTGGCACGTAATTATAAATAAAATGAAATTTTATTATTGTTAGAACGGCACTAAACAAAATATGACTGTTATAAACTTAATGTTTTTTACGGTCAGAATAAAAGAAAAATATTGAAAAATGGCTTTAAACCAAAAGTGTCTGTTAAATAATTGCACTGAACATAAAATAAATGTTTTTTTTAGGAGAAAACCGACGCTAAACGAATTATGACATTTATGAATTTACTTTTCAGTATCATAAAAACTCTTAGCTTAAAAATAAATCGACATTATGCAAAAAGTGTCATTTTATCTTTTAGCAATTGAGTGATTTACGTTAAACTTAAAAGTGGCACTAGTGACCTCCTGTGGAAAATAGACGAAGTAAAAAAACGAATATCTTCACAAAAAATGGGTGGTATATATCGGAACCTAGATGTCACTATAACTTAAAAGTGCTAAATTTTGTATAGTACCACTTTTGTTTTCAACGTGCGAAATGTATTTTTTTGATTTTTTTTTTCAAGATGTGGTGTTCCACCAAAGAATGGCTTTTATACCAATAAATCAATCAAAATATATTTCATAATAATTTAATTTCTCAGAAAATGATCTACCAAATCATAAACTATCTGCCGAAAATCATTGTATGGAATACATATTTCCATTTGTTGTAAGAAGTGTGTATTATTTTTATTTCTTTAAACATTTTACAACCAACAAATATTTTTTGTTCTTCGCAGTGTGAATTCTTCAAAGTAAAATCCAAAAGTAAAGTTCAACAAATAACATTTTGTCCCCTCAGAAGCAAAGTGGCTTATCTCAAAATTTTGAATATTACCACAGAATTATACCACTTGATAGAGGAAAAAAAACTATTTTTTCTTGTTCTACGACTTTTGTCTTCTCGCATAAACTCTAGACGAAAATTATTTTTAAGAATCAAAGTTATTTTAACTGGCTTTTCTGCAAAACTCTAGATTTTGAGGTAAGCCACTTTCTTTTGAGGGGACAATTTGTGAAATTGACTAGATACTAAGGTAAACTTGCGTTCAAGAACTAAACTTAAACCTAAACTTGCCTAAATATTTAAGTCCCTAATGCATCCTGAACGAGCCCATTTTGTCAGAAGAAAATTGACATTCAAATATACAGTTGCAAATAATAACAGTTGCTGATTCGTTAAGTTATGTATATAAATTTCTATAGTACAACCATGGAGCAGCGCCATCTAAATAAAGTTGTGAACCGCATTCTGTTACCCTAACAATAGTTGTCAACAAAACAAATTAATAATATACAATGTATTTTATTGGCTCTAAAATCCATATTTCCTTGACAAGTCTTAAAAAACAAAAATCATACGTGTTTACGACTGTTGTCAGGGTAACAGAATAGACAACTAGTAAATGCAAGAACCTAAAAATGTGTTATTCACAAGTTTTTTAAGGTGGCCAGGCGGTGATTATTCAGCATGAAAATACTATAGAAATGTATATACAACGTGTTAGATTCGAGTGGTTTCACTCCGAAGAGGAGGGAAATATGAATCCAATGGATCATTAAAAACACTTCCTTTTTTAGTTGTACCTGTGGTAGTTGACAAAAGATTGTTTACATTTTTTTTTTGTAACCTCAAACGAAGCAAAAACGAGTTAAAAAGTGTTTTTTCAATATTTGTTTCTTATTTACACATATTATTTAAGTTCTTGAAATATAAAAAAGAAATGAAAACCACTGCGCGTTTTGTTTTATATGGCTTTGACTATATTATAGATTTATTTTAATGAAAATAAGCAGAAAACATTCAAATGAAACAAAATGTAATTTGCTATAATGCTATAAAATGTATGGTGGGCATTTGATAACTTACTATTTCTTACTAATTCAGTCCAATTACAATACAAAGAAAACAGAAAAGTCAATATGAAAATGACAGCTCATATAATACTATCTCTAGCATGCTATGAGCTGAGCAAGATATAGCAAGAATTTTTTTACAGAATACTATTTGCGATCTCCATGAGCAATTTTAATAGAATGCTATCTTCCGTTCTATGAAATCTAAATCATGGAGACACCGTGTTAAGACCACAAGGCGAACAATTAAAAAGTACATACCATGGAAATCGACATTAATCCCTAATGCATACTGAATGAGCCATTTTCCACTCCATGCTTGCCAACGTTTTCTGAGATCACCCTGCCGAAATCCCACAGTTGCAATGTTCTCTTTTTAAAAATCATTGAATAATAATTTATCTCGTCTCACAAATCAGTAAAAATCAAAACTATAGGTATTCTTGGAGTTGGAATAAAATTTCAACTCCTACATACTTCTAAATTTTAATTTTTTAACAAAGTAGAAATCGTATACATAATAGCAAAAATAACGAAAAATAAACACTTACCGATTTGCTATTTCCTTTTTTCTTTAATAATATTATTAAAGCAGTTTCCATTTCCACATTAGCTGGAATGCTGAACTGAAATGTTTGTGAGAAGCAGGTAGCTAATTTCATATATTCCCAAATCTAAAAATGAACCAAAGTTACAATTTTGAAGAATGAATTTGTGAAAAATTTAAGGCATATAGGTACCTACCTAAAATAAAACAATTAAATAAGTTAACAAACACATTATTGCAGTTTTTTCTTGCTCCGAAATAAATGCTGTAGCTTATAGATAGTAAACAACTAATTTTTACTATTTGGGAGGGGCTAAAAAAACAAATATTTTAGATACCTATAAATTTACCGTTAATTTGTCTACTTTTTCAATCGCAAATTGGAAAATTCATCAAATAAACACTTTTGGTACTGAAAATATCTTGAAATACAAAAACAATTTCCATATACAAGTGTTTGTTTTATTTATTTGTTGGATTTTTTTTTAATTCATTGTTTGAACTGCGCGAAATGAAATTACGAAACAAAAATTCAACAAAACAAGCAAATTGTCATTAGGCTTTTGTTTGTTTTCTCCTATTAAGTAATCTTTAAAAACATTTGAATTTATATTTTCCATTTTCCACCTTTCATTTTATCTACACATATATCACACAACTTCTAAATTGTTGACTAAAACGGCAGCATTATAAACTAGCTACTTCAAAGAAATGTCAATCTTCATAATGATAAAAATAAAAAATATTTAAAAACAACAAAAACCTTTGCATCAAAATTCGTATGCCTACCGAAAACCTACCGAAAACTTACGAATATAAAATCAAATCGCCCCCCCCCCCCCCCTTTAGTTATTGCTGTAAGTGACGATACAAGGAGACAGACCAAATTATCGGATATACTTTTTTCGTCTCAAGACTTTTATTGCACGAATTCAAAACTAGCCTTATAGGACCTATAATTGCAAAGTTAAGAGTAACTTGTAAACTTTTGTTTACATAATTGAATACAAAATACGCGAAGAACTACATTATAGACGTTAATATGAAATGAGAAAAGTTTTTAGAAATAATTTAAATAACTTCCTCCAAGTAATTAAAAAATATGCAGATTTATGTGTTTCATTACTATTTTCGCTGCTAAATTACTGCCTGAAAGTTAAAAATAACAAAAACTTTATATAATACCATTTTTGATTGTTTACTTTTCATTTTCCTGTATCAATAGTATCGTCGATCACCGGCATCAACAGCTTATCACGATTTTTTACGATGCTTGCTTGCTTAATTTTTGCACATCTGCTTATGAAAATTTGCAATAATGAACACTTTGACGATTGAAGTGATGCCAATTGTAAGTATTTATGAACGTCTTAAAATATGGGTTAGTTAACATTAGTGCAGTGATGCGTTCATGAATTTAGCCTTTAATTCAGTCAAGTTTATATGATACTTGACACGCATTTCCATTGAATGTGTCTCGAATAATCGCACTTCGCACAGAGCGAATAGCTCGAAAACAAAACATTTCTTATTGACAAGTCATTACTTTTTTTGACAAAAATGTAATAAATCGAATTTACAGATAAGAGTTCCATTGAGAACCAATTTTTAAATAAAGACAGAAAAATAATTCAATTTATATATGTAGCTATGTATGTATTTTGTTTATTAGAATAATATTTCTCTAAAAAATAATTATTATGTACTGTATCTTAATTTATTTGATTAAATTTATATGTAATGAAATAATATTGAATTTCATTCTAAATTAAATTAACTATGATACACTTTATTAACAGTATTATTGTAAACAAAAATTTAACATTGTTCTTAAGTTAAAACTAGCAACAATACCCAATTATTTAAATTGTTATTTATGTATTCGTATATAATATTATTTTACCCAAACTTAAGTATAACATTTTAAAACATATAAATGTTTTGAATTATTTATAATAACATGGTTTTTCTATGTACTTTATATTGAGCCCTAGAACAGGCTCTAATGAGTAAGATTACAGGAAATATATTGTTAAAAGTTTAATATTTAATTTTGTTAGATTTATCATTATAGATATTAGTTCTATAACTAAATACAGACAAACTTTTGTATGTTATTATTAAACTAAAAGCTACTGGCTACGCCAATTTCATTGTTTTAGTACGCAAATTTGTTTAAATTTATTATTTAATTTTACTTGCATTCCACTTAAAATTTAAACAAACTTGAAAACGGCTGCAAGAGAGATGTTATCTTAGATATCAGAAACAAGTAATTAGAACACATTCTGGGCAGAGTTTTCCTAATATATAATCGCTTAAATGATGATTGTTTGTTTATACAGTTTTTACAAAAACTTTGATCGGTTTTTGGTGTTTTGTAATTTGTGTGTCTAAAGATAGTGAATGTTACTGCCATTTACTTTTTATTTGTTAGTTCTACCTAATTTGGATAGCTATTATAATGGGTTGGGATCAGAAAATATGTTCAAATGTTTTGCAAGTTATAATAATTCACTGATTTTAAAAATAAGATGGATACACAAAATTACCAATAAACATCGAAACACACTATATATCATTAGAACTTCAACATGCAAAACTCATAATTGTCTCAAATAAAATGTCAATGGCTCAAATTTTTAAACGATTTAGAATCAAACTAGAACATATTTATGTCCATACTAGGTTATAAAACTATGTTTATAAAATTCTTAAATAAAATATTTAAATTCATAAAAATCTTGTACGGTTAAGTTAATTCGTTAGATGTGCATATTACGATTGTTAAATTTTGTTATTAGGATGTGGAGTTTGGAAAGATGTTATGAATTCAACTATATTATAGTATCATTGGTTGATTTTGTAATTTCTAATTTGCTTTCTTGATGTTTATTTCTGAAAAAAGCCAAATCACTTAAGTATTAAGGCAAAACCCTAAAAATAAATTTCTATGCAAATAAATGAAATACTAACGAGCATTCAATATCAAAAAAGAATAAAGCACAAAAAAAACACTATTATTTGTAATATCAGATTTTTTTAAGTACCATAGAAAGACAGTGCTTTCAGTTTTACATTTTGTTTTTTTTTTTTTTTTTTTTGTGTCAGGAGAAAACGATTTGTGAAAAAATAAAGCCACAAAACAAAATGAATTGGTTAATGGAATTATTGTATCGACAAACTGAATTTATTTTAGAACAATTCAAAAATCAAAAGTTTTGGAAAAGATACAGCGTTAGCAAAGCAATTTATGTGTATCGAAAAATATAAAAAACTAAAGTAAATGATTCTGATTGTACAAACATATGTTGAAAGGGTTGGAAAAATTTACTTTTTAGGAATATTCATAAAACCTTCATTAATACTTAATTGAAATTGTTAGCATGTTTTTCTGCCTACAAGCCTTGTTTATGTTTTAATAGCAGCTATGTACATGCTTTCATTTTAACAACTTTTTGTTCAACAAACTAAACCCTATCGATGTATGTTAAATTTCCAATCGAGGTATTCTTTTCTGATGCACAAATCGGAAAAACTTCCGATAAAATTAAATTAAACGCAAATATGCTCCAAAGTTTTTGAGATTTACATAGTTCGACATTTGAACAATACTTTATCGCTTAGTTCTAAAATAAAAATACCCCATTTAAAACACATTTCAAAAGCATTTATTAAATATGAAGCATTTCTGAAAGGTTTTTTTTAAACTTTAACGGCGTTTATTGTCATTTGAAAAACGCAAAAACACACAGTTAATAGTGTTTTTTTCAGTTTTGTGATTATGAAACAACTGAATAAAAATCGAATAATGTAAAAACGAACAACATACGCCGATAAGAGGCCAAGTTATTGCTTTTTATTCAAAATCTTATTTTTGTTAAGAGTAAACAAAACAAGCAGTTCTATAAATTTCCCCTTCGACCAGTAACATCAAATGCAATTTATACATTAATGTCATTTCGAGTGGACGTTCGGAAGTCCCTCCGAGTGAAAAAAAAATTGGTCGATTGGGTGTTTGGAGTGATGTTTGGGAGTGCTAATTAATTAATTTATAATTAATTTACCTTCCTGAAAAACATTGGGAGTGTTGGGAGTGCCGTCACAAATTACTACCACATATACATGTATTGTTTACATCGATCATATGGTCAGAGCCATATAAAACAAAACGGGAAGTGTGTTTTCATTTCTTTTTTTATATTTCAAGAACTTAAATAATAAGTGTAAATAAGGAACAAATATTGAAAAAAACACTTTTTAACTCGTATTTGCTTCGTTTGAGGTTACAAAAAATATATGTAAACAATCTTTGGTCAACTACCCTATGCACAATTGATAAAAGGGAGTGTTTTTAATGATCCATCAGATTCATATTTCCCTCGTCTTCGGAGTGAAACAACTCGAATATGACATAAGTTAAGAAACGTATGCGATAATAATAATGGCCCCAGATTAATGGAATCATTTCGCAATGAGTTATTCGAAAAGCATTAAATAAATTTTATTTATACTGGAATTTCTAAAAAAAAAAACAAAATGATTAATTTTTTGGTTTTTTTACAGCATTTCAACGAAAAGATTAGTTGTTGTAAACATTCATTTAAAAATTCAACATTTATTTGCATTTATTTTGATTTGTGTAGCAAATGACACTGTTAGAACCGCTGTTAAATTTGGCCAAACGTAATTTAAGAGTATCACACTGAGTGGTAAACTGACAAACACCAACTTAACCGACCGACAAAAGCAAATAAATGAAAAGAATGCAAAAGATAGCAGATAAATAGTTTCGTTCAATTTATGAGCACTAAGAAATTTCAAGATGATTCCTTTTGAATGTGAATGGAATCTCATTAAATACCATTCTTTTACGTAAGTTCAATTATTAGTTAAAATATTATTAACCGCCATGTACTTTCGAGTGATTCCTTTGAATGTATTCTTAAAAGAAGATTTTGGTGCAATCAATCACAAAATTGAACTTACAAAAGAATGGCTTTTAATATGATTTCATTCGTTTAGAATTTTTGTACAGATTCGTTAAATAAAAAAAAACAATAAGACAATGAGCAATGGAAGTAACTAATCAATTTATTTTGGGCAGCTGTTTGTCAAGACTTGCCTCAAACAAATATAAAAACAAGTAACAACTTAAGTTCTGGCTCTGAGTGGAGTACTGAGCTAAGCTAATCTTTAAACACGCAGGCAATCATCTAATGAGCCTGGAAAGAAGAATTAAAATATGTAGGTAATTTTTTTTTCCTAAAGTATAAGATAATTGTTGTGTAGGAAAAGCTAAAGCGGTAAATCATTTGCAAGTGGCAGTGTTTTGTTTAAGCAAAAGCAAAAGCGTTTTGGCAGTGTTGTGGTTGGTCTATTTATTATAACATTTATTATTATTGTTTTGTTTTCTTTAATGTACAAATATTTTGTTTTATTGTTTAATAAGTATTATTATTTTTTTTTTTTGTAACTTATATAAAATTTTGAAATTCAAAGTCAAGACTAAACAATTTGGAATATATGAAAGAAAACTATTTATGTATTATGTATTTTAAAACATTGTCTAGTTAAAGTTTTGTAATGCAAATATTTTCCAATTTTTTTTTTATTTTCTTTTATTTAAGTAAGTGACTTGTTTTGCAATCAAGTGAGGATTTATATTCCAATCTATGAAACCATTTGTGATGGAATATGTAACAAACAATTAAAAACCTGATTAAAGATTATAAAACATTTCTTAACTATTTAATAAAACTAGATGATTAGACAAAATGTTTAAAACAATTTGTTTAAACTTGATTTTCAGTTTAAAAGTATTATTAAAATGTTTAATATTAATTTTTAAAACATAATGAAATGTTAAATTAATATTTATTTATCATGGTTCTTTCTGTAACATAGAATTAAGCTTAATCGCCCTCTTGATTGTAATCCAGTGTATCACTATATTTATTTTTTTTTTCTTTTGCAGTGGTTAATTAAATATTTACTAAATGAGAGAAATATTGCGCGATATATTATATTACAAAGAAATTTTGACTAAAAAAATAGAAAATCAATAATACGATTTATAATAAACTAAATGGAATTTTGTTCAGTATATTAAATATATATATATATATATATATATAAAAAAAAACAGTTAAATTATTAGAAAAAAAAACTTAAATATTATTTCTTTGAAAAAACATTTTTTGCACAGACATTTTTTCTGTTTCCTTCTTTTATTATTATAATTATTTATTATTTTTCAAGTTTACTATATATATTTATGTTCTATAAAAAATATTATTTAGCTAAAATTAATTTAGTGACTAAGAATAAATATTTTATTTATATATACTTGCAGTGCAGTAGATTTAAGAATTATTTTGTTTTTATTTTATTTTTTTATTAAGTCTTTTGAATGTTGGGTACATTTTCTTGGTTTTCTTTTAGAGACCCTGTTGTCTTCGATGACATCATTGTTGGGTGTAAACGATGGTTTTCTATTTGGCAGTCGTCATCATTGTCGTTATCCAAGGGTTTTCGACTAGACGCTGGGGGTGTTAGCAAACCTTCAGGACATTTTAGACCAGTGGCAGGAGAAGCTTCTGTTTTGATGGTTTTTTGCATTGCAACGTGCTGTTCGCTGATAAGATATGCTCTGTCCTGGAAATTAGAACAAAAATTAAAAGTTCGTTAGATGACTTTGTAATATGGTGTACATTGATTGCAATGGATTTGCTTTCCGAAAAGAATACTAAGGTTTGCTCCTAATGTTTTTCGTTGTTGCATTTTAACAACCAGTTATTTTTTATGGTTATTATGAATAAGTATTTATATAAAATTTGGTCGTTACATAAGAATAGAGACAATTCAACATTGCATAAGCTTATAGTACCTCTATTTAAATCCATTCAATGTTGACTTTATGCACTCTTTAAAATGCGTTCATAAATAATTCTGTTCATCTGTTTCTATACTAATTTTTTTCAACAATGTTTATTCTTAATTTTAGCAATAAAAATTCACCAATACTTACAAACATAACCATCGAAGTTGTGTGCGTTTGGATAATATGCGAATCATCTGTGACAATATTTGGACACCAATGGGACATGCCACATTTTGATGAAACCTGCTCGCTCTGTTCCATCAAATACAAATGTTCTGATTCTTCGCTTATTACTTTGAAAAATGGTTCCATCCATCGAGCGCAAGGTTGTATCGAACCCCAATCTAATCCAGATACTCGTAGCGCTGTTTCTCTGTAATCAAAATAAGCATTAAAACATAACAGACTTTTATTCGTTATAAAGAAAGACTTACTTATTGAATGTATGACTAATTGCAGCTGCTGCTATCACTGAATACGCATAATTCCCGATGCTCACATCCAAGGAACACAAATCTAACAATTGTGCTGTTTGAACAAATTCCAAACCAGAGAATTGCGGGTAAATAAATGCATCATCAACTTCGCCATTAACATTATTATTGCCACTGTTCGACCTGCTTCCAGAAAGTGACTGTGGCGTTCGGTTGCTAATGTTTAACTGCATGTAAACACCTAGCCATCCCATTGCTGTCACTGGACTAATACTCCAGTCTAAAGCTTGCAACAGTATGATTTCATGTTGTAGAATGTCTTCTTCGAGACACGCTCCATCAGTAACATAAGCGAACTCAGCAATTTTTGGCGGATAAATTTCTTCGACTTTCGCCGCAATAAATAAACATGTGATTCCGATCAGCTGTAGATGTGTTTTCTGAACGCGCTTCTGTGTACTTAAATACCTATCTAAATAATCGACTGCGAGGTAATATGTCTCCCTGTGTAATTTATACACCTCACACACTTCAATTAACCAATCGAGGAGGATCGCTCTCATTCTTGGTTGTAATCCAGGATGATTATCCAACATAGTTGAGTCACGGAGGAATGAGGCTTGCTCGTCTTTTTTGCACATAAATGTCCACACATCTGATGCATTAGCCCATGATAGAGCAGGCAGTGGACACATACGTGGTTCTGACGGTTCAACAGGTGTCATACAATCGTATAGTGTCACATAATCATCGAATGACTTAATTTTTCGATGAGCATCAGCTGTACTTTGATTGCATTCACTTTCTGAGGTAATAGATGCTGATTCAGGAACTATACCATCATCGATACTGTTTGGACTTTCTGGTGTGGGCAGGCTATAACTTGGAGGAACACAATCTGAACTGCGGGTATCAATTTCAACAAATTCATCGACTGGTGAAGGATATACAGACGATGGAGCCGAACTTGATGGATCGCTGAGTTGAGGGTAGCAGGTAGTGGCAATATGTTGACGTTTGGCTAATGGGCCTTCGTGTCCCAATTCGGGATCCTAGAATGAAAAAAATACGTCGGTTAACACAAGAAAGATTTTATAAAAAAAATAATTAATAATTAACTTGTTATTCGAAATTTTAAAACAAAATATATGTATGTATGTATTTTTGTAATCTTGTGTCGATTTTTCAAAATTTATCAAAAAGGGTTCATATGTTCCAAGCTAAGAAGTTTCATAAATACAGCTTTCTTTTATTTCAAGCATGGATGTAATAGCGAGCAAATATTTTTTCAATTAAATGGGCCAAAACTCATGTTTTTTTAAATAAAAAGTGAAGCAACACTCTCATCGAAACGAGATCGTCTAGCGATAATCGTGCGGAATGAGTGCCCAGTTTTTATCGAGTGTACATATTATATACATGAAAAGAAAGAAAAAAGTACATTTCTTCTGTTTCCCTCCAAATATTCTATTGCTACTACGTATGATCGAACTGTGGGTACATATTGCCGCTTAAAGAAATTTCAGAGGTACTCTCTTTACCCAATCGAGAGCACTCTCTTCTGGAAAAAAAAAAACTTATTCATTCGTGTGTTTAAACGATTGATTGGGAAAATTGATTCAGGCAGTTTGCAGCTGCTCAGTCCTCATATTTATCTCTACAATTTATAGGAAGTGTAAGAATTTTGTATCGTCGTATCCGTTCTGAATATATTAGTACATCTTCCTTTCTGACGATAAAGCAAACGTTTTTGAAATCACTCATTTCGCGACGCACATTTGTATGGTTACCTGAAAGTGCAAAGTTTAGCGACATCAAATAGACAAAAGTTGGACAAAATTCGACAGAATTCTCAGTAAGCTTATTTCACGATCCTAACTTTTCTACGATCGTAAGTTCTTCTGAACGGATAGGGATTGGGAATCTAGTCGATTTTTCCTACGCCTTTCTTAAATGTTTGAGAGTCTCCAAAACCGATGGTAAATGAGTATTGGCATAAAATTGTTTATCCAAGACTCATAATGCAGATATTATAATAAATCATTATGGCCTCGGTTTTTAAGAACCTATTCTTTTAAAAACACCCGACAAAGAGAGTAAAAGAGAAATTCAGAAAAAACAGTTCAAAGAGAAGGACGTATAAAACAAAATGTATCTAAATTGTTAGCTTCTTGACAAGAGGCAAAGCCCAGTGGCTTAATATTCTCAACCAATTCTCTTATGCTCATTCTACAAGACTGCTTAGGTTAGGTTAAGATAATAGGTTACGCAAATCATACTGTTGGAGAATTTCTCATTTTCTCCCAAGAGGCAGTGTCTCTGAAAAAAGTAAGGTATTGGGCTAGATGTAAACTCACGACTTCTGACGTGAGAGTCCACCACTAGGCTCTGTGGAAATAGTTCAAGTTACAAGACTATTAGGTAAGATTATTAGATCGAGGCTAATAAAAGTGCATTTTACTATTATTTGAAAGGTAAAGAAGGCGTTCTGAAGTTCATGTTTTAAGATAATTTCTACCGGAGATTTTATTAATATAATCCTTGCGCAAGATTTTTAACAAGTAGACAACGAGAATCGTAAGGTCGTTTCGGTTCCGCTTTGATTTCTGATTATGTTTAAATAATTTCGCTTCGCCATTTTATGATTTCATTTAATTAAATTTTTATTAAGTTTAATACTATTTTGGATTCTTTTTAGATTCATTCTTTTTATTTATAACTTTATATTTATAAAATTAATAGTAATTCGTTCGTACCATTTCCATAAATGTTCTTTTAAGAAAGAATTTCATGTCAAAAGCAGCACAAAATGGTTCTTTATAACGTTACGTTGCTTTTGGTAAATGTGTCTCCGAATATATTTTTCAGTAATTTAAATGCACAAAAGAATTCTTCTTCCTGTTTCTTTTTTTCTTTTTTTTTTCAATTACACCGCACCACACTTTTTTTCAAAATTTCAAATCAAATCAATTCATTAGAAGTTTCAGTTACAATCCCGTTTTTATATTTCGTTTTATTTCCACAAATTGTATGTGCAACACGATCATGGAAAGCGCACGATGGAAACTGAAATAACGACTGACTTATCCAGCACAAATGTAAGATCATAAAAAATCAGGATCAGTAGGGATTCTTTTGAATCGTTTCATTTCCCCGTTTTCAACTTTTATTTTTACCTACCCCTCCAGACAGAAGAAACAAAAAGAAACCGTCGTTATCCTTGATTCAGGTTTACGTACTTAGGATTTTCTTAACGATCGATGAAATAAGAAAGAGAGGATCAACAGGACCTTTTTTTTGATTTTCTACCAGGTAGAGAGTAACACAGTAAATCTGCAATAAATCACAAAACTTATTTAAGACGAAAAGGGTCTTTTGATACCTTTTGTGTGCACATTTTCTACTCTTGTGACAAGAATGAGGAAAGAAGTTTGCAATATTGTTTTGCACTTTTTTTTCTTGGATTATTATTATCCCCACCCATAATTTTTCAAAGATTTTTACTGCCAAACAATTATGATTAAGGATTCGGTAGTGTTTCCACTGGACTATTGCTAGCCGATTACGTAAGAAACGCATATAATATTTGTAATTGTAAAACTTTGTCGTTACATGAATGGATTTTTTGAAGGATGTCATTATGGGCTGGATAATAAATCAGTGAATGTTCCACACATTAAAGATTGTGATACTTTTGTTCTCTTTTATGTTTGCTCCTTTAAATCAGATCAAATCTTATGAATAGAAAGAAGGAAGCTGTTATTTGGAGACACCCCCTGTGACTTTTTGTGGGTTACAAATGCAGATGGTATTTTTTTGGATGTAGGTATAATTGCACATTTTTGTTTTCTGCACAAATAATTGCAATTTTTTGTGAACTAAGGACCGTTTGGAAAGTGTGACAATATATTTTTTGAATTGACGCCTTAAACACTAGAGATCACTGAGACTAAAAATTTGTTGGATTATATTTTTCTCGCTCTAAACAGATGCTTTTTGACGTTTGAAAATTCGACTTTAAAACAAAGATAAAACGAGGAAATTGTTTAAGCATTTTTTATTGAAATATGCAAAAAAACTAGCAAAAAAACTAGTAAAAATACAAAAATAGAAACTTGAAAGAAATACACTTCAAAATGATAAATAACAAAATATTTGTTTGATGTTGTTTTTTGTTTTACTTTTTGATATGTTTGCACAGAGAAATGTGTCCCACCCTGTAACACAAAAGGATTCTGTTTCTGTCAAACTAACATTAGTTGTGTTCGTTGAATTTCACCCCAGGTTTTCTTGACAGCCCCAAGAGCTGTCAAAAAACCTGGGGTGGAATTCGCTAAGGTGATTTGTGATAAGTGACAGTCAAAATCTACACTTTCTGTCTGCGTAAGGTGATCATCACAGTGATAGCTAAAAACCAATCACCAAAATATTGTGAAAGTCATCTTCTCATGAAATTGACGGTTTCATTTTTATTTTTGTGGCAATGTGACTAGAGTTACCACACGCATTCAAAACATAATAAAGTTTTCAATTTTTTTTTAATTTTAGTCACCAAATCATCAAAAACAATATTTCTTTTACTATATGAGTATACAACAATCGAAAATAAGTGGTTAAATTTAGAGTTATTGCATTTATTCACTAAAAAAATAACAATTTAAATGAATTTACTTGCAAATATGACTACGGCAACAATGTTTTTCACAAATGTCACTGACAAATTGAACAAAGTTGAATTGAGTTGAATTGGTGGATGTGATCACCTTAAGAAGAAGGAAAAATCAATTTGATCACAAGTGATGATCAAAAATGTGACAATCAACTATCATATTACGCGATTCCACCCTTAGGTTTTTCGGTTCTCAAAAAACGCTAAAGGACATTTTTTGTGTTTTGACAAAAAGAAAGAAACAACATATTTGTTTCCGAAATTAAAACTTGAAATTTGTTGCTTTTGGTACATTCCAAAACATAAAACAGTTACATTTTTTTTTTATTTGTGTGTTTTCCATTTATTTTCATTAAAATAAATCTATAATTTCTTTTCTTATATTTGACAACACACATATCAATTTGTTAACCTCAACTCGCCCCAGCAAAATACCTAGATCTACTTCAGGGCGAGTTAAGGGCGACCCAAGTTTCAAAAAACAGAGAATTTGTTACCCAGGGCGAGTTGAGGTTTTTCAAAAAACGCTTTGGGGCGACTTCAGGGCGACTTCAGGGCGACTCCAGGGCTCAACGAACACGACTAATATGTTTCCCTTTAGAATTATTGTTTTGTTTTATGCTTATTATTTCCCTAGTACAAAAAGTTTAAATATTACGATGACGACATCAACGGTTGTGTAAACGTAGGGTTAATGAAGTTGCGAGAGGGTTCTGTTCCAAAAAGCATTATCATACGACATTCCCTTACAATCGCGAAGAAAGATAGACCTATGAACTTCTAGAAGCAGTTACCATCTTCCGAAAAGACGAACATGAAGGCTCATTCGTCATTCATGATTACTGTTGGTCAGAACAAAAGCACTTTGTCAATAAATCAATTTTTCTTCAACGAAAGAATTTCCAAATAATCCTATCATTTGATAGGTAGGGACCTACTTAATTTTATGACCCGGCTAATAAAAATCACAATATCGCTTACACAATAATTGCAACGTGTAAACCACCGTGTGTACAAAATATAACAAATTAAAAACATTGTTAAAATGTATTTTGCGCACATTTATTAACAAATAAAAAATAAACTGGATTTAACCAATGTAAATTTAATAACTCAATTTGTTAATTTTACTGCCTGTTAATTGCTAACGTAACTACTTTTCTGTGGTAAAAAATATTAATTGCCTTTTTCTTTGCCAAACAATAGAAAATTCCTAACAAAACTTTTATAAAACCAGAAAAGCCAGTAAAAATTCAGGAATACAAAAAGTTCCCACACGAAAATCTCATAAAAAGAAAACCATGTTCCCATAAATCTCAAGCAATTCCTTTCGTGACATTAAAAAAAAAAGAAGTGCACAATAATACTGATTAACCCTTTGCAAGAGAACGGCAATCATAAAACCTTCTCTGCTATCGAGATCCCCCTCGTGCCCTAATTTTCTTCGTTCTTTATGTGTTTTGTGCAATAAATTTCGACGCCTGATTAAATTGCAATACTCCTAAGGGATCGACAAGATAACTTATACGCAAAAAGAAAATAGATCGTCGATCACAGATAAGTTATAAATGATTGGTAAGACATTGCATAGATCCTAGAAAAAGAAGGAGAACAAATATCAGCAACGGTAATCATTAAATAATTCAAAATTAAATAACATCACCTGGAATTGAATAAACACATACATACACATATTCCATGATCAATTGCATCAGTTCATTACGTGTTAAGAGTAAGCATACATAGTATCATCTGCCACAGCATGTACTGCGTTGGCACGCACCCTTAGCCCTAAGAAACTTCCCCTAATCTTGAGGAACAAATATATAATCCATCCAAAGACGAGTTGAATTTATTCAACCATCAACCATTGATTATGTAAAAATTATGTCGTTGCAATAAGAAGGGCAGTGTAATCGTCAATCGTCGACGTCGTCGTAGTCGTAGAGCAAGGCATGTGTCCAACAGAAAAAAAAATTATATCTAAAGGACAAATAATAACAAGCCAACCCCAACACAAGTCGGAAACCTTTTCTTCTTTTCCAATGACGTGGTGGTGGCAGATGTCTTTTGAATTCTTGAAGGGGGTTTCTTTTACTTTTCAGTACTTCTAATGTGTAGATGTTCTTATTATAAAGGTGAAAAATAAAGGAACCTCTCTTAAGGCTAAGGTCTATAAAGGAATTCTATACTACGTATGCAACGTAATGTTGCGCTGTTGCGCTTGCTTGAACACCTTAAGGGTTGGTTTTCCATTATTCTTCTTATGGGACACATATAAAGGGGATGATTGGAGGTATGTTCAACATTCCAGTAGTCTATCATCAAGGATAACAAAAGAAATAAAGTTTCTACTGTATGGTGGGACAGTAATTAGAATAAAACAGGAACGTATGGAACATAACATACAAATATCCTTGAATGATAAATTATACAGATTCGGGATATCAGTTAAGTTTACTACTACTGATCCTGTTTGGGTAACTGTTCATGAATGTCTCCAGTTTTTTTTTTATTCATTAAATATTCATCGAAATAACATTTGGCCCAAAAACGGTTACAAAATATGGAAATTACTTATGAAGATGGTACCATTTGTTAAGGACCGGTAAATATCAACCTTTCTTTAAAAATATAAAAAAAAAAGAATACGGAAGTCTTTAAATATGTCAAAAAATGTAGATCATTGTTTATATGCATAATTTTGTAACGCTTTTCTTGCATTCAAGCGTATGATTTGAAAGGTTATTTGACAAAACAAGACTGAAATAGATACTACTGAATCGTGAGAATAAGGAAACAATGATGGACCAAGGGTAAAGCTTGTTTTGGAATAATAATCAGCGAAAAAAAGTACGCATGATACATCCATCGAAGAATGCAAAACTAGATTATAATGCATTGGCTAATTGTGTTATATAATATTTTATAAAAAAAAGAACTTGTTTGCACACGAAAATAAATAAGCTAGTTAAGATGAAAGATGTTTTTTTTTTGTAGGTACCTATTAAAGTCACAAGCAGGTTTAGAAACCAACAGCTAGTTTTCACAGGCAAAGTGCATTCAATCTATTTTACTCCTTGGATTTAGGAATATATGATCAGGTATCTGACACATTGGTATTCATTTTGTCCTTTGCTTATTAATTAGATGGATGGTTAGGCAGGCATTGTCGATAAATTTTGTACAGAAACGACGGTAGACATTCAGCATAAACAGGTTTTGCGCGGACTTTAAACCAAATAAGAAGAAGATCGACAAGCAGCGGTAGTTGATTTAAAATAAAAAAATCTGTATTACCATTGTCGATCAAAAGCTTGAAGCAATTAAGTGGGATGAATGTCATCCTACAACCCTGATCAATGCTCTGTCAAGGGACAAATCATTTATTCATTATGCACTTATACATCCTTATATTCTCAATAAATATTTTATTGTCAAACAAGTTATATCGAAATTGTTACCTAAACTGTTTCTACAGCGAGGGTTGGCCTTCGCTGTACCTATACATAATAGTAATTCAGACCAAAGTGGTTTGAAAACTTTATGGACTCCAAACTGCAACAATCTACAGACTAGAGCAATCAACAGTGGTAAGGCCGTTGAAAACGTTTGCCTTATACACACAAACAGGAATCAATATAAAAAATTTCCTTTAAGTAATTTGGCATTTCCATGTCAGTTGACTACTCAACTCCGTCCATTAACAGAAACGTGATCATTTGACAAATTGGAAGTGAACGTTTTGTATGGGCCTGCCTGATATAAGCTTTTATTTGCTGTCACCCATTCCACATAAGCGTTTAAAAACTCTTCCTCCGGTATAAAAATGTCGTATTTTTTACTTACAAAATATCCTTAAATTAGAAAGCTTGAGTTTTACATCATAAAATTTTGTATGCAAAAACAATTCCCTTTCAATCCCTAATTTTTATTTTCTCCAAAAAAAATTTCCACGACTTACACGCTTTCTTTTCGCGTTTACTATTAAAACAAAAAATAAGTTTCTTTTTAAATAAAATAATTATTTCATTTACTAACCTTATTATCCAAACTTGATGAGGAATGTCTTTTCCTTTTGAAAGATGAATTGCCGTTATTACTTAGGCGACTAGATGTAGATGATTGGCAGGACGAAGATGAGAACCATTGTATAGCTGTATCATCATCACTATTTGAATTAAGGCCTACATTGGTTTTTGTGTTAGATCTTCGGCCGGATGATGATGATGCTGCTGCATTATATTCGGTGATAGTTTTCTTTTTCTTATTACTATTGTTTGTTGTTGAATCATTGCTGCTGCTATTGTAGTTGTCATTTTTGAATTGGGATTTGCTGCAAATTAAGAAGAAATAAAAATGAGGGTTTGTGCAAAATAAACAAAGAAAAAATATGCATAATATAATGTATCATGTAACCAGATAAGTTTATGCAAAATGAATTCATAGCTCTTGAGAATGCAATTGATTGAATGTTTTAATGCAAATATAGAACTCAATACACATTATTCCCATGGGAAAGGAAATACGTTTTTATTTGAAAGAAAATGTTCACAGGAAAATAAAGGATGAAAAAGGTTGTCATAATTGGTACTCGTACTGTATTTTTGTTGATGAGGCACCTTCAGATTTAATTATTAATTAAATAAGAAGTGTCATAGGGGTAAAACATTTGGTTCTATGAACTTACAAGAATTCGAAAACAATAATTAGTACTTGACAAAAAAGATTAGTAAGTATAAGAAGGTTAACAGCAAAAAAAAGATTAACTAAAAATAGGAGGATTTACAGCTTATTTGAAAAAAACAATAAACCGACGACAGCAAAAAAAAGCCTAAAAAAGGTTAACTTGTAAAGGAGTATGCAAGCAACGAGTAGTATACAAATATGCTCGGAGTGCATTATGGACGATGATTGATACCTCAACATCGTCTGTCCCATACTGGAAAAAGGACCCCTTTTTTGTGCACTAATTATAGAGGGACCATTTGGCGAAGAAGATGCAACGGTGAACTATAGCGGCCGGCTGTAGGGACATATTAAGTAAGGTCTAGGAGCACCACGCTCTAGTAGAGCCAACATAAGTAAGTATGAACATCGCATATAGGATATTTAAGATCATATAAGATCTTTTCCTCCGGTTTTATTTAAACTGTTAATTGGCAATCTGATTGGTTCTCAGTGTTGTTTTAGACCTGGAAAGTCACTTTCGACATAATATATTCGATACACACCAACATCGACGTCAAGGATGCTTGGGACAGTATTTTCAGAGATGAACTCTAAAGAATCATGTCTAAGCTTGGCATTTTCAACAAACTCAATCAAATTCGTCGAGACTTTTGATGTCAATAAAAGATTAAGGCAAGAAGTTGATATTCCATGTGACCTTTTCAAGATCATCTTGAAAGGCTTCTTTCAAAATTAGGGTGTTAACTTACAAGGCAACCATTCTCAATACAAGTTCTTGTATATTCACATGACATTAATATCTTATTGGAAGAACAAAGCAAAGATGTTAATGAAGCGTTCGTCAGCATTTATTATGTCTAGGGGTAAAAGAAGATTTAACAAAATGTAATTGTTTTATCAAGGATTCCTACACTTAAGCAAGATCTACATATAAATTTTCAATTCAATTTTATTAATAATCGATTGCTTTAGACAGTAAGAAAACACAAAATAATAATTTTTACATATAATTTAAACTTTAGAATTGCAACTGTTAAAAATTTTAAATGGAAAAATACGAAATAATAATTTTTACGAATAAATTGAATAATCCAACATTTAGTGACTTTGAGGTAGTAAAAGAACTTGTTTATCTGATTCTTCTGTTACTTCAAGAGCTTATTCGCCGTGAGCGAAAACCGTTAATTGAGTTTTGGTTCACTGTATGTTAAGTGTGTAGCAAAAAAGGATCAAAACGTGTTCTTTGGGTTATTCGGTGGTGTGAATCTACTATGTACTCAGAACCCACTCTATGAGCTCGTTATTATCAGATCAAGACTATCTAAAAATTTAATTAGACAGATTTTTGGAAAACAGTAAATTGATTGTTATCTTGGTTTAGATTTCCGTTTAACGAGATCTTTACTTGATTTACAAAGTGAGAAGAGCTCAGTTGACTTACCTTAGCACACGACATAGTAAATCACCAAAAAAGTCCAACCGCTTAACAAAGTTTTTAACAAAAAATGTCAAAATCACAGCAAAATATCTTAAAGAATATGACGAAGTTTTTGTTTCTTCAAGCGATAAACGTAATTTTACTATTATTGCAAAACGAGCAGGTTTTGATCTACAAATGGAAAATATAATATTAAATGACAGGGTAAACTAAATATGTTGGCTTTGATTCAACTCTGCAACTACAAACCAACAACAATGTTTAAATGAGTTCTACGTTTTATTTAATAAGGCAGATGATAGAATTAATTTAGCCGCAAAGAAAATCTACAAAACCAACTAATAATTTCAACCATAAATTCAAACAATGAAATTCCAAAATTGCAGGGCATTAAATTAAGATAGAAAAAAAAACAAAAAGCAACGGCAAGACTCACAATAGTAGGTATGAAGTTTTTTTTTGTAGTTCAGTTGCTCTGGCAACCATTTTCCGGCTTGATAATATTGTGGCAATTACACATTATTATTTTAAACTTTTCAATCTACATACATATGTACATTTATGAGTGAAAAAATTATTCGTGACAAAATAACTTACCAAAGTTTGGTAATTTTTCCTGCACTTCCAAAGGCTCTGTCTTTGATTTCTGGCCAATTCCGGTAGCCATAATTGTCGTTCATTAATGAAATGAGTGACAATAACTGGACAAAACATCGTTGAGTTATCAACATAACCTCAAAATGTTTTTTTGTGACTTATTGTCAAACGAAATTTTATTGGTTTCACTAATCGTTATTCAATGATACATTTTAATGAAAATTAGAAGAATGGTCAGTAATAAAAAAAAAACTGACATTCTACAGTACGACGAAAAGTACAATATAACAATGATAGCTATATGGCCCAAAACAATGATAAATGAAATCAATTCGTATGTAAAGTTAAAGAATCGGATCTAAAAAAACCTATCACGGTACAATTTGATTTTGAATCAATTCAGTTAAAAAAGTCTAATTTAAATCATATCCAAATTTAGATGAAATTGAATTTACTTTTAAAACATAAAAATAATGAAACAAGACCTCCTTCATTTATGCGTTTTTTTTTTTTAATTAAAAAAAACTCCGACGACTAAGCCGATTTGCTTCTAATTTGGAATATATTCCTTAAAGAAAAAATTCTCAAACGATTTTCCTAAAAAAAATAGATGTAGTTTTTATCTAATTGTTATATTGCCCTGGGTAACCTGTTTTTTGAGACCTGGGGTCGCCCTCATCTCGCCCTGAAGTAGATCTAGGTATTTTGCGGGGGCGAGTTGAGGTAAACAAATTGACATGTGTGTTGTCAAGCATATGTTTACAATTGAATATTTTATTTTGCTTTTGCAATGCAATGCAAAGAAAAGAAATTATAAATTTATTTTAATGAAAATAAATAGAAAACACACAAATAAAACCAAATTTAATTGTTTTATGTTTTAGAATGTACCAAAAGCAACAAATTTTAAGATTTAATTTCGGAAAAAAATATTGTTTCTTTCTTTCTTTTTTCAACAACACAAAACCTACCCTTGTGCGATTTTTGAGAACCGAAAACCCCAGGTTTTTTGACAGCTCTTTGGACTGTGAAGAAAACCTGGGTCGACTCTGGGTAAAATTCAACGAACACAGCTTTCGCTTTTTTTTCGAACTTTCGATTCGCTAATTATAATAAACAAAAATAAACAAAAATAAACAATACATAGCCTTTTTTAAGTTTTTGACCTCGAGGACTATGTGCTAACTGGGTTGGTTACGAAATCTCTCAAAACAAAATCTTGCTTTCTAAAATCTCATATTACAAAATATTGCTATCACATAAACCCGCTTTTCATAATCTCTCAATTACAAAATCCTGTTTCTTAAGATCTTGCAATTTAAGAACCAGCAAGCCAAAATCTGTAAAAGTAAAATCTCACACTTATAGTAGTAGTTGTGTTCGTTGAGCCTTGTGGTCGCCCTGAAGTCGCCCCAAACCTTTTTTTGAAAAACCTCAACTCGCCCTGGGTAACAAATTCTCTGTTTTTTGAGACCTGGGGTCGCCCTGAAGTAGATGTAGGTATTTTGCTGGGCCGAGTTGAGGTAAACAAATTGACATGTGTATGTCAAACATATGTTTACAATTGAATATTGTATTTTGCTTTTGCAATGCAAAGAAAAGAAATTATAGATTTATTTTAATGAAAATAAATAGAAAACATACAAATAAAACAAAGTGTAATTGTTTTATGTTTTGGAATGTACCAAAAGCAAAAAATTTCAAGTTTTAAATTTCGGAAACAAATGTTTTTTGTTTCTTTTTTGTCAACACAAAGCCTACCCTTGAGCGTTTTTTGACAACCAAATAACGCAGGTTATTTTACAGCTCTTGGGGCTGTCAAGAAAACCTGGGTCGACTCTGGGTAAAATTGATAAAATTCAACGAACACAACTAGTGTCAGTTTACGACGTAAAAACAGTGAGGTTGGTATAGGGGGTTTGATTTGGGGTCAGTGCGAGATTGAGTGCATCCAGTTTCATTTGGATTTAGTATTTATTCAGTGGGATTTTTGTTTGCGGGTTTTTATTTTTGAAAATTGTCAGTTTTTTTATTGGGAGTTTATTAAAAGCGGAAATTTAAACTTGCTAAAGACTATTAAATTTCCTTAAAATTGGTTGGTGTACCAGATCTGTAGGCCCAATATTAACGGAGATATTTGGGGTCTTCCGACCCCTACTATAAAAGAAGGTGTGTACTGTCCAGTCATTTTATATACAGTTTAAATTTAATGGTCTTTAGTTTTGTTATGTAATATGGTACACAAAATTTGCTTAATTTAAGAAATATAAGCGAAAAATAGAAGAGTTTAGAAACAATTGGGGTTTTTCGCCCCTTTCCTTAGTTAGCACAGTATCCTCGAGGTCAAAAACTTAGTGGGGTCTTCCTAGTATACTGTATACCCCAAACAATCTGTGCAAGTTTCATTAAGTTCCCAATATTTGCCAGGTAGCCCCATTTTTTCCGACATCGACTTGACTATATTTAGTTCATTATTTATTTGATTAAAGATAATACTAGCGATTAAATCTAAATTGATGGTGAAACCTCCAATTTGTATGCTAACTACCTATAATGGAGAACAAATACATTAAAAATTAAAAACTAAAAAGTTAAATCAAATAATAAAAAGTAAATAAAAATACATGCAACTACATAAAATAAACAATAGGACTACACAAATGCACATGCAAATTTTGCAATTAAATATCTATGTATAATAAATAAACAATAGGACTACACAAATGCACATGCAAATTTTGCAATTAAATATCTATGTATGTAATTTTATTTTCCCAAAATTAAAAAAAAAAAAACACTATACTTTAGTACATGTCGAGGTACATATAAGATGGTTATCAAAGAAAATATAATAAGCCGCTTATTGTTTTATGTATCATGCAAACTAAATGAAGCAGTCTGCCTAATGAAATACACGCTTAACCAACATTTCAAGTTTCAAACTTAAGTTATGTCAAAGTGAAACTATTGAACGAAAACTCATGCCGTCCTGAATCGGAGAGTTCTTCTGCATAACATAGCAGGAATCATTTAATTAGATCTGAGTTGAATTACTTTAGTCAACGGATTGAACGCCCTAATACTGTGCTTGCCGTTATTCGATATTTCTGAGGAATCCGAACAAAATTCGATAAGATAAACTTTATCATGAAAAATTAACTGTATATGAACTCAGATCTCCGGTAGTACGATCCACTAATCAGTCAAGGGACATTTTTTTTAATCGAATACCTTAATATATCAAACAAAAAATTACATATTAAATAAAATGCTATTGTTGAGGATCTAAAATATGCTAGTATGGTGAGATGATGCTGGTATTGGGCAGATCACCGTTGTATTAAGCACCTGAACTTGGTTTTGGCTAGCTGTCGTAAGTATAGAATTGATTGATACATCTTTGCAGTAGAAGCTCACTGTTCAAAAGCATTTCTTTATTTCCATATTTAATTAGACTACCCAGAACTTTGCGAAAAATTTCGTTAAATAAAACTCTTTTCTTATTCTCATTCATTCATCCTTGAAACCATTTGATTTTTCCTACTGTCTTGTCCCCTTTTTTATATGTGTATCTCTATCTCATTACAAATGACTAAAAATGAGCAATTTAATTAAACAGCAACTTAATGACACTCGTTCTACTTGACGAGATACAACGACGGAAAAATTCATTTGAATGGTCATGAAATAAAAAAATTTGATCCACAACACAAAACACATCGAACAGGAAGGAGAACGAAGGCCATCCTAGACAAGAACAAAGTCAATTATGGTAACCACAAAAATAACACCGTACCATCTGTGATCTCTTGATTTCCTGTTCCCAGTTGTCGGCTCATTCTTGGAGCAAAAACCAAAAATAAAGTGGCAAGGGGAACTTTGAAAAAAAAAAATGCGAAGGATTATCGTTAACTGGCATTGAAGCATTGAGAAAATATAACTCTTCCAGAACGCTAGATAGTTATATGATTAGAATCTTGGAAACAAAAAAGAAACATCAGTAAGGACTCTACTTAGATATTTGGCTTCAGGATTTGAGATGAATAAAAAAAAATTAAATATAAAATTATTATTGAAAACAATAAACTTACCTCCGAAAATAGTCCATAATTGTCCGGCTCAATAGCCGTAAAGTTGCCTTGGAAGTGTCTCTTTTTATACGCAAGCAGGACTAACGAACTATATGGAATAACTTAAGTAAAACAAACAAACAAACTGAAAATGAAAAAAAAAAAACAAAACAAAATTAAAATTAGAAATAAAAAAGAAAATTAAAGGTTCAGGACAAGGGGACATCAAAAGGACATTTAGTGGTCAAAATAATTATACCGTCATAAGAATTACAAATCCTACGCAGTTATTAAAACCAAAAATAAAATGAAAAGCAATAAATATGCGTATACTGTTATGTGACCAAAGTGCAACGGAATTTCAACGGAAACATGAAGGTGTGAAAAGTTAACATTTGTTGAGCATATTGCATTATATCTATTTTTGTATTTGTCCCTGCTGTCACGCAACAGGACCTTTTAAAGAGTAAGTTTGCATGTTTTTTTTATCCATTCTTATCTAAAATACCGAACAACAGCATAAATTCATTCACATATGGCACCACAGGACAATTAGTGTTGCACACATATTTCACTTTTTAGTCGTAAGGGAATGCAAAAATAAAGGACATTTCGTCAAATGGTCGATTGAGCGTAGGCATTATTAAAATGTCATTTGTGGAGGGTTTTAATTTGTTTAGGGGATAACGAATGAGTTATTGAGAACAATTAAGTCAAATGCAAAGAAAGAAATGTACTTATAGAACGAAATTGAAAGGACTTTAAATTTGTTGAACAATACTTATATATATACCTACGTACACATTACATATATACGTACACATTACATATATACGTCGTTTAACTAACAAACACGTTGGATTAAATATTTAAATATTAAATTTAATATTTAATAGTGGTGTTGCACGACACTAGTTAGAAGGAGTAAAAAGATAGGAAATAATTTTTTTTGTACAATGGATAGAGAGCTAATTGATTTTAATTTTTCATTGCATACCTCATGGGCGACGTGCAGCATAAGCTGGAAGAAATGCGGAAAAGAAAAAAATGTTTGGACCTGAGTGAGAATTGAACTGGCAACAAGCAAGGACTCCATCCATTTTAATAAAAAATAAAACGACTATCGGATTAAGAGTGAATAACTCGCACCACCTATAGAATTCTAGCATATGTATGCATCATTTTTTAGATAAAACGAATATACGTATATCGGTATTTGAATTATCATCTCGTCACTATATACCTAACTATATAGTCCGCACGAAAACGACCCAATCGATCCAATTGTTAAAAATGTCTTGATTGCTTGTCCACAACTGAAATTTTAGCATGTTAGTGTTTTTGTTTAGTTGTGAAAAAACAGCTATTAGCATTTATCCATTCTTTTGTTTTAGTTAACATTTTCTGCGCTGGAAAAAAACTTCACACCAAATATTTGTAGCAAACTACTGAATTAGAAAATATTTGATGAAAGACGAAAAATATAAGAGAAGGCAAATATGTGAGATCACGCCGTATGTACCATATTACACGATTAGGGGCCGGTTATAGCGATCAGGAAAACGAATCAGGAAAAACTTTTAAAATCGATAATTAAATATGTTCTGATTTTGTTTGAAACACAAGTGCTATATTTATCGGTGGCAAATAACTCACAGATTTTTTTCTGATGATAAAAATTACAATTACGCACGTATTTTTTGTAAAAAATACATTTGATTATTTTCCTGATGGAATTTCCGTACGAAAAATTAAATACCATCAAGAAAATAAGTAAATGCGATTTTTACAATACATATGTATTTGTTTGACTTAAAATTTTATCATCACAAAAAATTCATTGAGTTATTTGCCATCGATAAGTGAAACAGTTTTGTTTTTGAACGAATGAAAACATAATAAATTATCGAGCAGAAAATTTTTCCTGTTTCGTTTTCTTGATCGCTATAACCGGCCCCTTAGTTAACAAAAAATCATCTTGCGTTAAAATCGACGGAGCCGTTATCATTTTGTGACCGAATTGGTTAAAAGTCCACTTAAAATAAACTGATGCTAAGTCTTCTACTTGGTTGAATATTATTAATTTAAAAAAATAAACTTTTTAAATTAATTTTCATATTAATATATAGAATTTGTATCATTATTTATTTTATTTCTTTGTTAGGTCATATTTATTGCCAATTTAAAAAGGAAAGAACGCCCACGGGTGCAGTTCTCTTTTATTTTGGTTATCAAGACCTGCGGGTCTTAAGGCATTTGTATTCGTGGTCTGGAAATTCTGTTCGTGTGTCTGTCTGTCAGGCTGCATCTGCAGCCTAAACGGATGAGCCGATATTCTTTAAACTTGGTATCTATGGTATTTAGGGTGACACTCAGAACTACCTGTCATATAACGGTTATGAAAAAGCTTGTTTTCTATTTAACTTGATATGGGTGATACGGCATTTTATATTGTTTAAACCGTTATTCTTAAAAAACAATTTTAATGGTACCTGCAATATAAATGTTTTTTTTTATTTTGACTTTCTCGTCAACGATGCAGCCGATCTTAACCAAATTTTATTTGTAAAAAGGCTTGGATAGCCCAACGATAAAGACGTACTTCAATTTTTTATAACTTTTCTAAAAAAAAAATCAATTTGAATTTTATTAAAGAATTTTTTTTTTGAAAATTTAAAACAAAACACCACTGTTTTTTCGGAAAACAGGTTTTAAAAAGAATTAAGTACATATACAAAAATTAAAAGACTACAACATCCAACAGAAGTACGCGCGACACAGTTTTGCCTTATTTCTGTCAAGCCCTAGCTTACTTGCCACAAGAGCACCCTTAATTTTTCCTGTTTGTAGATTTTCATAAGTTAAAATAAGAGTAGTTCAAATGGTGTTTCAAAATTAGTTTTTCGCTGCCGCAAAACAAACCTTTTGAAAGATTACAACTTTGGCTTAAAATGCATACAAACTATTTACAGTTGACCGACAGTTAAGGAAGATATCTTAGAACTACATTTTAAGCTTAAAAGCTTTTAACATTCGTCTGATTGTCAGATATCTACTAATAAGAATTCCTATTCCGACGATATCAATTACTATGCCTGGGACCACAACTCTCTTACTTCACCGCTTTACCTAGAGATCTGCTTGTGGGGTCCACCGGTTGACCTCGGAAAACATCGAACACGTGTCCCGGTCATGGATTGTTTCAATATCAACTAACTATAATAATTGAACAGATGTTGTTATAGGGACTCACCCTTTAGTTGCTTACAAATCCTTTATACGTTTAAATATTAGAAAACAAGAACAAAAAGCCAATCTTTTTGCAAAACCCTCAACTTCGTTTTTGAAAACTAATCTATATTCACTAAACCTACCCCCCATGTTGTTTAAATGACTATTTCATCCACTTGACTCTTTTAACACAAACTTCAAGTCACATTTAAATTAGTTTCACTTCACAAAGTTTTGTAACTGGTTTTCGCTCATACATATATTCACTATCAGCTAGGTAATTTAAATTTTTGTTTACTTGGTTTCATATTTCAATTTGACATTCTTTCTTGTGTGTTATTAAATAATCAACTTTGAAGAAGTCTCCGACTTGTTTTTTTGTATATGTATTTCGTTCTTTAAAAAAAATAATTACTGTGTGAACATACTTATTTATGGGCATGTCCTTGAAACGAAACCAATTCTAGAATATACCCTTAATGACCATAAGAAAGTGAAAAAGAAAAATCTTTGGAAAATCATGTGAAAATACTAAATACACACCATTTTGAGAACATCTATATATGTACATATCAAATTCATTTTTTTACGTTTACTTTTGGTTTGTTTCGTATTTACTATTCGGTTATTTGATCCTTGTTGGAGCTGTAAGATTGAAAATTTTCTCACTAGTCTGACGGTCTACTTTTTGTTGTTCTTCCTTTTGAAAACAATTATTATTAAAATACATTTTAACTTATCCTAGGGAAATCATTTATGTATATTGAATTGATTATGTTCTAACCTGATAATAATGTTGCATTTGATCCTTTTGTGTGTTGATAGGGATTATTTATTGTTTTGGGGCGCAAACTTAAAATCTTTGTGCGAGAATATGTAAAGAAAAACCCTTGGTATCAGGTGCATGGGAATATCGAACCCATATTCATTTCAATTAGAATCCTTTTTTGGATTCAATATCTCATTCATTCGTAGTTGGACTTAACGTTTGTGGTTTGGTTGTGCGCATTTATCCTTTTGCAAGAGTTAATCCTGATGCGGACCTGTTCAGCAACGCAAATAGATATGTGATGTTATCTACCTGTGATTTTCTGGGAAAATGTAGATAATATATGGTTTGACTAATTATTTTATTTTCTACCTATCTCATTTATTTCGTGAAAGACTGTGCAGAGAAGATTATAAATTAAGTTACTTTAATTAAACTCACAAAAAAAATAGTAAAGGAAGATTACATTTGTTTAAAGATTTTAAAATCTTTAGCTTCATTGATCAGTTTATTGGCTTTTATACAACGAGTGACATAACATGTATATTGTATATGTACATATGGATATGTATGTATATTGAATAGTATATGTAAGTAGCAAGTAGAAAAATTAGTTTAGAAAAGGTCTTATAGGGAAAAACTGAAGAGCCTTCACAAGAAAGCAATCCAAATTTTCCTTCAGTATGCTAAAACGTTCAACTTCTCCATTCACTTGAAAAAAATTGGAAACACTGGTATGTTACAAAAGATTCCAATATACATATTACACAAACCAACAAGATATTCTTATATTGAATGTTCAAAAAAAAAAAAAAAGAATTTCATTGTTTCATTTTGTTAGCATTGTTTCATTTATCTTCATTTAGTTTTGCAAATTAACCAGAAATAAACATTTCATTTGATATAATATTTTCTTGTACGTGGTTGATTATGTATTATATATTATTCTTAAAAGCAATGCATGCTGTACATAATTTTTATGAGCAGGTGCACATTGAAGAATAATATGTCCAGTAAGAAGAAAAGAAACTGTATTTAATTTATTTGTTAGAACAAATAGAATACCTACCGAAATCAGGGAAATTTATCATGGACAAATACCCAGTACTATAATATACCAACAAAAGAAAGAACGAAAGAATACTGTACCTAGTATCTAAAGAAGTTGTCATGAGAAATAGCAACACAAATAATCCTGTAATAGTTTAATAGATTGATTTACATACTATAGGTATCAACAAGAAATCAGCTATCATTGATAGGTACCTACAATTTATTTGTAAATAAAAAATAAAACCTATCCCAGACACTAGAAGGATGTGTAAATCCTCCAAAGAAAGAACTATAATAATTTAAATGTTCAAGGTCGTTTTGTCTGTTTTTGCAAAAAAATATGTTTTGAAGGAGTTAGATCTAATCTCAAGAGGCATCGATTCTACAGTGGTCAATAGTGTGTCGACAACAGCCTGAATAGGTGCCAGTTCAAGACATCATGCAATTCAAACTAATATTGTTTTGGAAATTCAGACAAATCTCCTTTTACACTAAGATTCCTCGCATCCCATGTCATAGGTATCTATTCTGTTAAATGCTTGGTAAACTTGGAAAATATCTGTTACTATTTCGAGAAAATTAGGTACATCGATTACTATGCCCTTAAGATTCCGTGGCAACCTACTACATTATCAAAACAGGAATCAAGGCACAAGACTAGGCAAAAGTATTTGTAGGTACGACGAGATAAGAAAAAGTCAATGCAGATGGACTGGTTCACCCGTAAAAATATTTGGTCATGCTTTAAAATCACCCTTAAATGTGTTCACATGAAGCTGAATTTTAATGCTGCTAAAGCCACAATGCAAATATTTGGAGAATGAATAATTTCTAAAAGATCTTCATTGGTTTCAGCTTAAGAGGCATCTGACTTCTTTTTTAAGGTTTGTTTGAATAATAGTGAACTCTAAAAACATTTCAACGTCTAACTTTAAAAATAGACGCTAAAATAAGAAATTTCCAATAAGAAAGCTCCTAAAAAGGAATATTTTTTCCAAGAGGAAAGTGAATAATATTTAAGAGATATTTTTCAAAATTAACCTTGTTTACGAACCTATATTACGTATTAAATACAAAATTTGAATTTATGGGTCGCCCTGTACTTCATCCTTAAATATTTCCAGTCCGTTTATCACAAGATAAGAAGATACAAATCTGGAACGTCGACAATCATCGACCCAGTAAAAGTTATAAACCAATTTTGTATATCGAAAGAATTACACACTAATTTCCCCATATTTCAAAACATAAGTATTTTCATTGTATCAAAAAGGTAGGTAGGTAGTTACCTAACTAGAAATGATAATTGTGATTTGTCCTTAAGTATGTAGGTACATACATACATATATATGTATTTCAAATGATGAAACAATTTGTTTTCCTTATATAAACTATTATTATCTATTTTCTGAACTCATTTGATTAGCACCTACCTGCATTTTTTAAATAAGAATAAGAAAAAAAATTAGCATTTAAAAGACCCACAAATCGACTTTATCGTTTCATCGATCTCTGCGCCATCTAAAACGTAAAATAAAATCAAACCAAACTGGTCCAAAACCCCTACCTAGTGGTATACCGCGCTTTTTTAATTTTATCTCTTAACAATGTTTGGTAAAGACAACACTTTAAAAAGGACAACCCGCTCACACTTTAAATTTGTATAAATAATCTCTAACTCTTATCGATACAAAAAAAAAAAAAAAAAAACAGAACTGATATCCCGCAAAGGCGATGATATAAAAACCACCCAGTTAAAGAAGTAAATATCTCCAAAACGATAAATTTTTATGAATGGAATATTCTTTTTGACCAAGAAAAAACACCGCATTTCTCTTTCATTCAATTACTTTACAAATACAAAGTATTTTAGTTTATTTATACATATATTAACATGTTAGATACCTTTATAGTTAAATAGGTAGGTACATACATTTGAGCAAACAGGTCGTCTCCAAAAAAAAATTACCTACTTTCACTGCATCATATATTCTATTCCTGAATTTTGTGATCATCATCTTGCGCGCTCAAAACAGCTGCAATTCCAGTGAAAAATCCACAAAAATGAAGAAGGAGAAGAATAAATTGTTAACAATTTTTAAACAAAGGAAAACAGGAAAACGCGCAAGTAAACTAAAACCCTGAATGTGAAATCATAAGGAAGAAACAACTAAGATCCAACAACAAAAACAGAAGCCTTACAAAATGTGTTAGGTACCTGGGCCTGAGAAGACCACGACAAACTACAATCTAAATACTTTAAAGCGAAGAAGAAGAAAGAACGAATGAAAATACTCTCAGATAGCTAAGGAAAATCCCGCCACATTGCCCTTGAGCTTGAAATATGGAATTTCTGGGAATTTGATCACTTCTTGAAAGGAATTTGTGCAGGGATATAAGAGAAGAGAATATGACTACTTACATATTTACACCGAAGATACATTGTGTGTGAGATTCGATATAGTCGATGTACCTACATGGTATCTAGAAGTTGCAGACTAAACATTTGACTTAGGTACCTAATCGATGGTAAAAGGGTCCTGCTAGCATAAGGAATGTTTCTAAATCCAGGTAGGTAAATGATTTTCGAATAACCATTGTTAGAAATGTTAACAATAACTTCAAAGATACAAAACTGTGTTTTATTCCAAAGGAGATCTTTGTCGAACTAAGTTGAGATCAAATTGATATTTTGAACTGAAATGATTGCAAGGACAACATTCTGAATATAACATTCGTTGCACCAAGTTGGACCAAGTAACAACTCTTAAAATATGAACTCAAAACCATTTTTATTCTTCAAAGCAGCAATCAATTTAAGGTTACAAATACACATGCAAGTTTTACTCACCTAAATTACTCGTGTGAGTAAATTAAGTAAGTACCACAGTTAATTTAAAAACATGTGTAAGTTAGCTGTAGGCTGGGAACCGAACGAAATTGTATAAAAAAGAAGTCTCTTACAGAATTATGCTTACAGAAAATTAATTATTGTTCGTAAGTTTTTTAATTGTAAGAATTATTGCAAAAATTTAAACGTTCCGTAAGCTGTAAGTAAAAATCCAGAAATACACATGTAAGTTTTACAATTTCTAACGCGCCTTTAAACGCGACATACATACAGGAACATTTACAGTATAGCTGAACTTACTTACAGCTAGCGTTACACACGTGAGTTTTAATTACAGCTTACGCAAGTCTTACAATCGTGACTTACAACAACGTTTACTCTTTAGCTGAACTAACAATAAAAAATGCTTACATAAGTTCGAAGAATTAATAAACTTTAAGTGACTCATGTTTTGCTTATACCGTTTCGTTCCGCTCCCAGCTCACAGCTTATGTAAGTTATTAAATTTACCGTAAGCTACTTACAGAGTTAATTATATTAGTAAATTTTCCAAAATTTACTCACAATAGTGACTTACCCGAGTAAAACTCACACCTGTAACCCTGGCATTAGGCCAGATTAACACATATAAGTTTTACTCACGTAAGTTGCACGATTGACTGAACAATTTAGTAGTATAAATAACTAAAAACTTACATAATGTTATCCTGGCTTTGTTAACACGGTTCTTGTAACTCCAGAATTACACGAACACACATGCAAGTTTTGCTCATATATGTGAACAGTGCAATTAAATTCTTAACAATTTATAATTTACTGCAAGTTCAGCATAACGTAAACCTTATTGTAAGGACAGGATTATACACAGTTTTACTTAATGCTTAACCAAGTCTTACAAAAGTGACTTACATGAACCTTTACACTTTAGCTGAAATTATAGTGAAAAATGTAATAATTACTCACGTTAACCAGGAACTAACGTGATACTTTTTTTAGACTTCTGTAAGATGTAAGTAAAACTAACATGTGCAATCCTGCCCTGTATTAAGTTTGTAAGACTTGCGTAAGTTGTAAGTAAAATTTACATGTAACTACAATCCTTGCCGAAGTGATTGTAAGTAAATTTAATTAACAATCTTTCATTGAGGTAGGTACCTACCTACCTACTCAAAGCAAGTTACAGCTTGTGATTTTGAATTACCCATGCAGACTTCAATCATTTCCAGTGATTTTCTACAAGGACCTCCAGAATTCTAAAATCAAATACCTACATTGAAGTTCCATTGGTACTTCTCAAATCGAGCCAAGTAGGTACAAGAAAACACATTCAGTGCGAACAAAAATTCACCATAAAAAGTATGTATGCAATGTACTCTCAAATCTCCAATTTCTTTTTTTTTTTTGTTTTTGTGAATAATATTTATATATTTTTTTATATAAATGACACGAGTATAGATTTTCTATTCCAATTGTATAAAGTGTATGCAATAGAATCCGGTGGCGGGCGCGAAAAATGCCACCAAGTAGAAAACGAAATGACACACAGAAATCAAAAATCCAATGAGAAAATCAAAAATTAAAAAAAAAGAGAAAGAAACCGGAGAAACCAATTCAACGACGTCAAGTCAGAAAAAGGCGGTCAGGTGTAATTTTTGGCGGGCTTAGAAATTACACAAAAAATTGTGATAATGGAATAATTTTCACACCACTTTGTAGACAAATATGTCCTCTTTAATTTTATGTAAAAATATTTCCAAAATTCCATCGATAAATGATTAAAATTTTCATTTAAAAATTTGTTATGATCGCGCCAAAAAATTCTCCACAATGTATGTGTTCATCCCCAGTTCGAAGTTTAGGTCTTATGTCGTCGTGGCCATAGTACTTTCGAACATATATTTTCATGCAGTAAATTTTAATAATTTCTGAATGAAACATCCTATGTATGATATATGATTTGAAAGATAATTAAATGATCTAAAAAACCCGATATTTGTAATAAAAATCCGTTAACAAATAGCTGATTTATCTTAAGATGATTTCGTGTATTTTTCGAACGCGCGAAAATGTAATTTTTTGTTTCGTAGAAAAAAAGGTCGAAGCGAGAGCTGCTGTCGTCAGGCTAGGGGGCACTGCATAACCACACATACTATTTTTTTTTGCCAAAAAATGTGAGAAATATAATTTTTTACAAAATAGGAAGTTGAAAGAATGTCCTTGGGGGGTTAGGGATCACACAAAGAGGACTTACCTGTTTCAGAGCGATTTTTCTAGTTGAAATATATCACTTCAAATCTTCGAGACGAATTTGATTCTTTTTAAAGCACTTTACGGTGTGCTGTTGAAACTTTTTAAGGATTGACTATATCCGCGACGTTACGGGGAATACGTATAGTTCAGGGAACTTGTGAAAATTGCGATAAATTTGAAGAAAACACGAGTTTGTTCTCCACTGAATAAATCACTTTAGCTGCGTGGGAGATGCACTCTCACAATTTTTTTGCAAATATTGTCCACCACTTTTTCTTCTAGACGACCAAAAAATGTCCTGTATCACTCACCAGCGCAGCTATTCACCAAGTGAGACTCCCTTTTCAAAAGACTTGTTGGGGGGGCGATCAGAAAAAAGGATGTGGGTTTTTTTTAAGCGAGTTTTTTTTTTCTTCAAATTCTGAAATGTAGAACTGAAGAGAGAGTATAGTCTACGAGATGTATAGCCGGCTGACTCGCGTGTACAAGTGAAAAAGACGATATGGGAGTTTTTCGAAAATTCAACTACAAACACGCATACATCTATATATTTCGGCGGGTAAATTGTTGACAGCTTGTTGAAGGCGCGCATTTGGTTTTTTATTTCCCCCATCGGTGTGTAGTTCACCTATAAAAAGGTAAACATATGATTTCGAAATTCTCCTATTTTCGAACTTAAGTGCAACCCTTTGTACAGTGTGGTGAAATTCTTTATTATTATTTGTTTTAAAAAAATCGTTATTTTTGGAATTTATTTTTTTAAAGGGTTGTTGGATTTTTTTTAAGTAATTTATATTTAGTTGGAAAATTCCGATTTAAATACCATTTCGAGTTAGAATATTGTGGGTTAATTAAATTTTTTTAATTGATAAATACTGTTTTTGACAATGCCAACTTAAGGGCATGATTACATTTTTGATCTATCCAGTTGTGCAAAACATTTTAAACCATTTTAGTTATTAAAGTAATAAAATGTATCGACATTTTATTTTTATATCTGTTGAATGTGTCTTTTATATTTGCTCATACTCTTCATAAATCTACAACATAACTAGGTTAAACTTAATTCTAATGTTTGACATAATTTATTCTACGTTGTTACAAAAAAAAATATGTTATATACTTTGCTATGATTTAGTTTCATGATAGAAATCTCATTCAAAATGTCGATTTTGCACGAACAGTCAAATTTATTTTATTATTTTTCACTTTTGCTCTATTATTTGAAGTTTAACAAATATTTTTGGTGTTCTTTTTCCTTTTTTGAGTAATATTTCCCTTTTGGGTGTGATAAAACCAATATTTTATTGTAGAAATAAATTCATACAAAAAGTGACGTTTTATTGTTTTGTTTTTGTGTCTACTATTGTTATTGTAGTCGTGTTTTGTTGGTAATTTTTTGTTAGTCAGCACTGGAAAGAACCAATAAAACGCTATATTCACTTTTGTATCCACTTTTTTATTTTATTTCAAAGTTGGTATTCTTGCGACTATATGCCAAGCAGAAGTTTCAAATAATTTTATTGTTGTGTCTGCAAAGTATGGCTATTTGTATATGCCGAGTTGGTCAACTTATACCCCACCTTAAACTACAAACAAATAAAAACCGGATATATAATCATTATTTAGCTTGAATATTACCAAATTAAATTCCAAATTATATAATTTTGTTTAAAAAATCTACTTTAATCAACTTTTATTTGTTTTTAAGTGAAAAGTTCGAAATCAACAAAACTTTTTTGCAACTATGTAGGTTAAAAGTTTCTTACTTCTTCCGCAAAACGCGGCCCTAAAGAAAAACACATTGAACACAACCATTAATAATCATTGTATATGGAGTTCATGTCTTAAGGCTGTCATAGGTGCCATCAACCTTTAAGCAAAAAATGTATTGACATTATCCAGCATTCCAAGATTTTATCTTCACTTTTATGTTCACTTTAATTACTGACCAATTTATCGCCACTTTTCGTATCCCATACAAAATTTTGCTAAAGTGACTAAACACTTACCAATAAAACACGCCTTCTGTGTGTTTTGTTTTTTTCAGTGTGAATAAAATGGCTAGAAATCGACTAAATATTTGAATATATTTTTTTTACATCGAAATTAACAAAATGAGTTATCGTCAACTCCGGAACTAATTAATAAACACGTAATAGCTTTTTTGGACTGTGAGTTAAGTTACACCACCCAAGTAGGTGGTTTAGCGATATATAAGATTGAAAAGTGTCATTTCGTTTTGTTGTGATTTTTTCATCGAAAATATATAAGTGAAGTGCAATTTGTATATAAAAAGGTGGTATAAAACTAAACAAAAATATGTTTGTTAAATTCATGCCAAATGCATTTTCTTGGGTTTTTTCCTTCTTCTTTATTATTTTTTTGGAAAAAAATTATTTGAAAAGGGTATTTTTCGCATTTATTATTTGAGTTCCGGAAGTGCAACTTTTTTGTCGTTTTTTGGCCTAACCAGGGTAATCTGTCTAGAAATATAGTCCCGACGACTTTCTTTGATATTTCCCCTATCCAATAACATCTGAAGTGTGTAAATCGGTTCAGTGATTGCTGAGACGCAGACGGATTAAGATAAGTCATTATAATCATTAAAAGGGTCTTAACTTCCGGTAAAAATTTGAATTTTAAGTTTTAGCCTTTTCAAACAAGAAAATTATTATTTGGTATTTCCTTTGATAAAAGTTTCGATTCATCTGTCTGTAAACGATACGTCACGAACGCAAAACTTATTTATTTTTTTTATATTGAAAATACAACATACAAAGAAATAAACAACGTACTCATAAATCTTAACGTGGAAACACATAACGTTCTTCAGGTGGAAACATGCTCACAGACCATAAACAAATAATTGTAATAGAACTGTAGTAGATTTTCTTAACGAAAGTTGGCTAACTATTCCATGATTTATTTTGTTTTATTAATAAGAAATTTTAACTCGTGACTTATCTCTTATTCCATGGTGTAGTTAAGTCATGAGTTAGAGGCGAAATAAGCGTTTTATATTAATAAGGCTTACCTAGTTTATATGCGTCAGTTCAACTTTTTGTAAACGGGGATGAGTTGGAACGAAATGGAATTTTACTCGATGGCACTTGGTGTTGAGTCGATAATTAAATGAAATACCGGGGTTGAAATGTTGAATAAACAATTATTTCAGCATGTGATCAAATGCATATTAACGAATAAATATTTTGTTTTGAAAAGTATGCGCATAACTTGTAAAAGCAATAAAAAAAATTTTTTCTCGAAAATTCAATCTTTTTGCCTTATTGCCTACAAAGCAACACACTTTTCGCACTTAACTCAACTCCTCAAGCTTTCAACTAGTTTGCTGAAATACCTGTATTGGAATTTCGTTTCAACTAAAACTCGACTTTCGACCCTGCATATAAACTAAGTATATATTAGTCCAGTCAAACTAAGCCTGATAAAGTCATATAAACCAAAAAAATTTGTGTTCTTCCAATGTTTCTTATGTTGCTTATTTCTCGAAAACTAAGACACCTTTTTGGACCGGGATTACATAGAAAATTGATAAAAATATTAAATACCGGAAAAAAATTGCATGTTATAATGCAAAATTTTGTAAAAATTCAATAAAAATTTTTTTTCTAAAATTTTGACTTTGAAAGTTTATTTCTAAGAAACTATTTATCAAAACAATTTAAAACAAAAGTTAAATTAAGGAGTGGTGTTCAAGGTTTCATAAAACCTATATGTCACATTACCGTATGTGCTTTCGTTTATTTTTGGTAAATTGTTTAGCATTTTAAGTCAATTTTGCCCCTGCCACCGGAATAGCTTTATACTTATTTTCCTACGATTGTTTTCTTCTCTTGACACAATTTACTTGTCTATGTGTGCATGTTATGAGAATCCCCACAATCTACTACGTAGATATTTTTTATAATGCTACTTTTTATTTGGTACTAACAGTAAAACATGCTGTATCTTTTCACCAATTCCAGGTAAATTGACATTTGAGCATATATTCTTGAAGACAATTTAATTCTGTACAACTTTTAGATTCACAACATTGTGCTAAAAAAATGTGGAAAAAATTCCCAACAAGAAATTTGGCAAAAAATTATATTTTTGGAATTTTGCATTTTTTTCCAGGGAGGATGTCTCAAAGACGGTTCTATTTAGCTAAATAATGTGTGGTAGCAAATTGTAGGAAATTTTATCAGCTACATTTCCCGACTTTTTTTTGTACGACGCACCGTCTACGAAATATGCTAATGCAACCGTGAGAAGATCCCTTTTAACCACGCCCCCAGCCCCGGCGCGGCACTTCTTCCAACACCGGGGATTTCTTATTGCGAGTACATGGGACCCTCCTACATATTCCTAAAAAAATTGGAATTGCACGATTTTTGGTTTATTTATATTAGCTTGACTGAACTTTATGAGTGTGTAGTAACTACAACATGAATTATCCATCTACATATATATTATTAAAGTAAACAAATATTTGTAAGCAAAGCAAAAAACTACCCAAAGAAAAATGTTTGGTTTCGAAAACATTGCAGAACGAACTCTAATTTTATACGAAAAAGTTGTACCACGCTATTCCATGAGAATTCCGACAACATTTTCCTAAGCCCTCATATTGTTGTTGGACTCTGAAAATCCATGCAATAATTTTTTAATGTGAATAAATAACTTCTTGCCAAAATCTTCTCTATCCATTCCATTCTCATTACTTTTTCTAAATACAACTAGCTGTATTGTGGATCTACATTAAACGTTAACGGCCATATTATTCAGTAGTTTAAATCTTAAGTCCAGATGTAAATTATTTTTTGTTTTCGTTTATTTCCAATAAAATACATCTTTTCTAATTGTTTTTCCCTTTAGATATCTTTGTTTCTTATATATGTATGTATTGTTTACAACATTAAACTTGGCTTAGAAATGAGTAAATTGAATAATTAATTTTTGGATTTAATTTTACACCTAGATTTAAAGAGTGAATAATATGGCCGTAAATTCTTCGTAAACTTAAAACCAACAAAAAACTCGAACCATTTACAACTTCTTCATAATCATCTTTATGTGGTTCCTATACCGACATTAATTTATTATTTTATAAAACCATAAACATTCTTTGAGTTAAATTCAAAATTTCACAGGAAAAAAGGTATTATTTACAAAATACTTTTATTTTTTTTTTGAGTTTGACAGTTTGAAAAAAGGGCGATACATATTTCAATCTGTCATCCGCGTAGTGTGAGCTGTCACTTTTTCCCTTGACAAGATGGTAAAATTCACTATCAGAAAGCAGATTTTTCACAGTTCTATCTGTCAAAAGGCGTCGTTGAACGCGCCCATTGACCCTTATTAGGTCAATGAGCGTCTTTTTGATATTTTGGATGAGGGGTGTAGAAACGAAGGAGGAATGAAGTAAGTAAAGCACGTATAAAAATTTTAAGACTTTTTCTGGTTAAACTTTGACATTTCTTGACGCCGGAAAGGGAAATCGAACTATTTAGAATATTAAATATTGCAACTGTTTTCATATAATTTTGTTGTAAATGTGAACAACAATTAGCAATGATTTTAAACAAAAAGTATTTGTCTTTTACAAAAAAAAAAAATACCACAACTTTTACAACTTCCGCTTTTCGGCGTCAAAATGACGAATGGAAACGGGCAAATATCAACGAACCGTCTAATCACCATAGTACCTGTCAGAAAGACGAAACACGTCACGTAAGAAAACAGGACTGGTGTAATCAGGGTCATTGTCTTTGTGAGTGCAGTGTGTGTGCTACTAATAAATTATCATTTTGACAGTAACTTATGTTACTACGTTTATATGACCTGATTCAACGATCGGATTCAATATAAATCAAAATTTCGATGGAGGTATATGGCGACACCGAATCGAAAGATTGAATTCAAATGGGATCGAATTGTCTGTGTGAGTACAGCATGTGTGCTAATAATAAATTGTCATATTGTCAGTAACTTTAAGTACAGCGACACCAAGTGAAAATATATATTATACACTTATTCATAAAAACCAACATGCAAAACCAAACAAGCCAAACATACCGCGATTGGTCTGGAAACAAAGCTGCACACACTCTAATCAACAAAACTCGATTCATCAATTCTTCGATCTAGGTATACATGCTTGTTTTCGATTCGATCCAGCTCGCAAAGTTGAATCGCATCGAGTAATCCTATTTCGATTCGATCAGCGTTTATATGGACTTAAATCCTAATCCTAACAATTTTACTCCTATAGTCATCCAAAGAAGCTTCATATAATCATTTATCGTATTGTTACTGTTAGAAGCATTGGTAAGTGTTTAGTCACTATAGTAACATTTGGTATGGGATACGACAAGTGGCGATAAATTGGTCAGTAATTAAAGTGAATATAAAAGTGAAGATTAATTTTGGAATGCCTGGAAATTTTCGGCGCGAAATAAAATGTCAATACATTTTTTGCTTGAAGGTCGGTGGCACCTATGACAGCTTAAGACATGGACTCCATATACAATGATTATTAATGGTTGTGTTCATTGGGGCCGCGTTTTGCGGAAGAAGTAAGAAGCTTTCCACCTACGAAAGTTGCAAAAAAGTTTTGATGATTTCGAACTTTTCGCTTAAAAACAAATAAAAATTGGTCAAAGTAGATTTTTTAAATAAAATTATATAATTTGGAATTTAATTTGGTAATATTCAAGCTAAATAATGATTATATATCCGGTTTTTATTTGTTTGTAGTTTAAGGTGGGGTATAAGTTGACCAACTCGGCATATACAAATAGCCATACTTTGCAGACACAACCATACAATTATTTGAAACTTCGGCTTGGCATATAGTCAAGATATACCAACTTTGAAATAAAATAAAAAAAGTGGATACAAAAGTGAATATAGCGTTTTATTGGTTCTTTCCTGTGCAGACTAACTAAAAATTACCAACAAAACACGACTATTATTAGCACATACACTGCACTCACACCATAGATTAAATATACCTAGATATTTATTCTATGACTCACACAGACCATTCGATCACATTTAAATTCAATCTTTCGATCCGGCGTCGTCATATACCTGGATCGAAATTCGATTCAGATTGAATCCGATCTTTGAATCCGGTCATATAAACGTGTTAGTATCTCTTATGTCAAATTCATTGGATTTTTTTCAGATTCGATCGGAAAAGTTGACTTTTTTCCTTCCATGGATGTTGAAACAGCAGTTGCTTTTTTTATGTGATGGTATTGTGTATATTTTATAGACGCGATCCAAACAATTTACCGTAGTTCACTTTATTAACATATTGCACTATTAACAAAAAAAATCAGACCAATAAATTGTTTGAAAATTATTTTATTTGAGAAATCTTTATTAAAATAAACCAAACTACACAATGAAAAGGCTCGTTTGACAGAAGTGTGAATCTTGCTATCAAATCGAGATTCAAGAAAAGTTGATCTAAGGAGAGAGCATCTTTTTCCTGTCCATGGATCAAGATTTCGGAAAAAAAAACAACTTTAGTTCGAAAAAAGTCAGCCGAGGTAATTTTTGCATTTTTTTTATCGATTGTATTCAAATCGATCTGGATAGCTTCGTGTTGTTGTGAAACACAGTTTTTGCATTTATATAAATACTGCAACACACTTGAATGAGATTCGTAGCAATTTTGTATTAAAGGAACGAATAATAATTAAATGAAATTAAATAAATTTTTTAACAATAGTCAACGTAGGCTCTTGAACACAAGTAATCTCAATGGGAAATTTATATTTTATAAAATCCTATTTAATTCGATTGACACAGCAAAAATCTTGAAGTTTATTCACCTCAATAAAAAGGATACAATTTAACTGGCATCAAATTTTACAACAATTTTAACGCAGTTGGCACGGATTAAAACCGTCGGTTAATTTAAGGCCGTGTGTGAATTGGATTTTAAAAGTTGGTTAAATGGGTTAAAATTTGACACTATAGTGTGTTATGACATAGTGAATCGACCTTTGTTAAAATAATTTGGACCTTAGAAGAATTTTTAGGCCAACCCATCGGTAAATTTACCTAGAGATTTAGCTGTACGCTATAATTATACAAGTTTTAAATATAACATTCTTAAAACTCAAACTTATTGTGATATTCGCTCAAATTACATTTCACCCGAACAAAGTGCATAAACTATCCTCGTTTATTCGAAATGTCACCGTTGATTCGAAGTGAAATTTCAATCGAGCGAAATTACCAATAGCTTTTGAGCGAACCTTACACGGTCAGTCACTTGACACCAATCTAAATAAAAGGCACGACTGGTTCGGACAAACTTGCTCTTGTGGCAGACTACTATAACCTTTGGCTATAAATAAGAAACTATAATAAATAATCTCGAGTAAAAATAGAGTTTCTGTAGCGTTTATATACGGCAGGTACCGTTAATAAAGTGATTTTGAAAAATATATTCTAACTTCTAAATATGGTGGATTAACATGTCTCTTCACCTGCCAGAACTGCAGAAAACTAAAGAGAGAAAGAAGAAACGTAATGAAAAACTTTGCTTGTTTGATAGAGAGGGAAGCCGAAAGTGCAGAGATCTTCATACATAAATTATGGGTAAAGATTATGGGTGAAGATTAGAAATTATAGGTAAAGATGAACATGTTCATCTTTATTATGGCAACTTCGTCTGCATTTATAATTTACTAATGCCTATATAATGAAGCACCAAGCCATTTTTGAGATGTTAAGTTTAAAACTTGAATATTTTCGTGAAATAAATACGTAAAAGGAAATAGTCCTTATTTAAGAACTACTATAATATATTTTCAATCAAATTTAAATTGATTATGTGTAATATAACCACTTTCTGAAAACAAAATGCGAAAGAATTTTTCTTACAACATTGTGGTGCGGACGAGCATTAATCATTTTGACAGCAACTTGTTATAGGAAAGCATATGAGATAGTATCTGTGTACTTTTTTCGTCTTTAGGTTTAAAATGTACAGCTTTCTCCTTTTAGTTTTCTGCAGTTCTGTAGGTAATGTAAATCCACCATGACTCCATCATTGGCAACAAATCAGTCACACAAAGTTTTATCAAAATCGATCGTATTTTTTTTTCAGAAAAATTGGATTTTCTTCAGAATTTATATGACATGTACTACCGTGATTTTGAAAATACATTTCTAAGCAAAAACTTAATTATTGGAAAAAAACAGTCACACAAAATTTTATCAAAATCGATCGTATTTTTTAGGAACAAAAATTGATTATATTTAGGTCGTATGTGAATTGGGTTAAAAGTTGGTTAAATGGGTTAAAGTTTCACACTAGCATGTTGGATGTTAAAATTTAACGAGCTGGCTAAATGAGTTAACATTTGACGTTTCAAAAGAAATAGATAGAGAAGATTGTATTTGTTTTGTTTTTTTTAGGTACGTTTGCTTGTAATGTAATGTTAAAATATTATTATTAATCACAAAGGTAAACTATTAGCGCAAAAAGATGAACGTAAACTCAAAAAACGCAAGAGTACTGGGGTCTGGTAAACTATATAATATGTATATGTAAGTTTCCAATTGAACAAATTAAATTATATTAATATTCTTGTTTGTGTAGGGTCTCACGACGAAAAAAAACAAAACTATTGAAAATTAGGATAGAACTGGGATGATTTGTTCACATCCAAAAATTCCTTGTAATAATACGCAGTTATTTTTTAAAAAATACAAAGAATTAATATAAAATACTTTCTCAAATTGTTGTTCATTTTGCAAACCACAGAATACGAAATATTTGTTTTTTGTTTGCTACGAAATTTTTAACAGCTTTGAAAACTTATATGTTCATCCACAATGGGAATTTTTTTTGCAAAGCTTTGTTGTTTTATTAATTAAATTAAGTATGCAAAACCGAGAAAAATAATTAAAATTGAGATTTTGTTACATTTTTCAGAGCGAATTTTTAATTTTGTATCTTCAAGTTGAATATTGAATAAAGAATTAACTTAATTGAAAAAAGAAAAACAATTTTTGTTGAGGGAAATTTCTTAGATCTTGAGGGAATTCAAGCTAAAGGTGTTTTTTTTTTAATCCCTTTTAACCTAATTTACACAACAAATGGCTAACTTTTATCCCACCTCGAACCAAACGTCAAAATTTAGTCGTGGTATAAAATCAAACCCAAAATTTTAATCCAATTCACCCACGGCCTTAAAGCTTATTTGCCAGGTACCGTTAGTATGTAAACTTATTTTGAAAACATGAAAAACCTTTGGCTACAAATCCATTATACGAAATTTTATCAAAATCAATCGTATTTTTTACAAAAACTTGGAATTGTCTAAACCGCTTGGCAGGTACCGTTAAAAAGCTAGTTCTAAAAAAAATTTGACGAGAAACATAACCGTTGCCAAAAAATCAGTCATACGAAATTTTATCAAAATCGATCGTATTTTTTCGAGAAAAAAAAAAGAATTTTCTGTTACGCTTTATATGGCAGGTACCGTTATTTTTAGTTTTAGACCTAGGATAGGATACAAATCGAAAATACGACTGGGCATATTACTCTTACAATACAGAGTACCAAGTTTGAAGACAATCGGGACTGTTAAGGCTGTAGGTGTAGATACATTTAGACCGACAGAGAGACAGAATATTCGTGTTTTCTATCATCGTAATGTCATGTTTGATTGTTATCTCAAAACTTTTTTTTTTACGAATGCAAAACTTGCCTTCGTAAGTGACTACCGGTAATCGCAAGTATAAGACATTATGAGTGAGGGGTGTAGAAACGAAGGAGAAATGAAGTAAGGAAATCACGTATGAAGATTTTAAGACTTTTTCTGGTTCAACTTTAACGTTTATTGTTTGTTTTTATTGAATTATTTAGAATTTTTAATATTGCAACTGTTTTAATATTATTTTGTTGAGAACGAAAATTGAAAAAAAAAACTATTAGCCATAATATAAATTTTTTTTTGCTAAAAAAAAAACTACAACTGGAATGGAAGCTGGCAAATAACAACGAACCACCGAATCACCTTGGTACGTACCTGTCAGAAAGACGAAACACATCACGTACGAATAAAAGGACTGGTGCAATCAGGGGATATATGTGTACGATGAATGACCGTGTAAGGTTCGCATATAAAGTTCGCTTTAAAATTCCGGAGGAACAGATTTTCGAGGCGAAAAGTTTTTCGTGTGAACTACAGAATAAGGCTGACTAAAATTACCTAAACATACTGATAAAGTTTTTATAATCAAGATGATTTGTTTATACCTAATGTCCTTCAATCAATTGTTCCACAGTAAGTTGTTATCATTTATATTTATTTAATATAATTTTTACGGCTTGTATATCTTTCTACAGAATATAGTACGATAATAATAATTTAGTCAGGAACACAATATTCTTATTTTCAGTTTACCACAAAACAAATCACATCACATCGACAAGAAAAAAAATGCCATCACACCCTTACCTTTCCCAACAAGACCAAACAAAATAACGCATTGCGCGCCAAGCCCCATTTAAATCTATTCCCACCTTCACCACAATTATTCTCCTATTTCGATTTTCACTCTGCACTACACGCACACATTCAAAAGAATTTTCGAAAACTGGGGTATACCGCCAAATTTTGACATTTCGAAATGTTACAAATGTGTGCTCTTTTCTTCAAAATGAAAACAAAAAAAAAACAAAAAAATCGGACTGAAATGGAATTCATTACCCCCGTAAACAGAACGTGGAAGAAAGAAAGAGATAACACAATCTTTGTTCAGGTGAAAAAAAGACGGCGAACACACATTTTACCACTACCAGCTGTCTCTCCGTCTCCACTCTCTCCAACATCTGTATCGTTGCGTCAGCTGATTCTGCACTGTTTCGCTACTTCGAATAGTTGTTTTGGAACGATATATGGATACATTGGGTGGGGTGTGGGGGGAAATCGTTTTGACTGTTGGCTAGTAGAAGAGCAGGCAGAAGCAGAACGTAAAAGGAAAAATAGTATATAAAAATATACACCACCTCGTCTTTATCCATTCATTTCTCATTTGTTGGTTAAAAGAATTTCGTTCGTTTTTTATTTTACTTTGAATACCTGTTTTTCCGTTTTTTGATGATGACGAGAATGTTGTAGATATACGTAGTTGGCTTTACCTGTTCTGTTTGTGTTGTGCATAAAAAGAATATTTCGAAGCTGAACAGCACGCAAACCAGAAAGTCCCCCGAAGCAGAAAACCAAAACACGAATCGAACGAACAAATAAAAAAAACCTCGAGACTAACTGGTTTTTGGGTCACTGTTCGAGTGAATATGTGTTTTCTCTAGAATTTAAACAATTATTGACCAAATCGATTGAAAGAACTAATGAAACTACCAATGCACTTCTAAAGACCTGTGAGCTATGCTGAAATCAGCAGAAAGAACCAACAAAGTGCAAACAAGTGCAATATGGCGATAATTATGTCACAATTTGTTGCCGTTGTTGATAGGGATTAAATTAAATAAAAACACAAATTACCAACGTTTCCTTATTGTCTACGAACTATGGTTAGAAATGTTTTGTTTATTTCATCAGACAATGTATCAACATCTAGAAAATCAATAACACACTGGCAGAACCTTCTTCTCTTTTTGGTTTGTTCTTAAATAGACGACTCATTAAATCCACGGGCAGCATAGTCTTGTGGTTTTGAACGTTCGGATAACTTGGGGAACTGAGTATCTCCAGGGTTGACAGCATTACGATTACGAATCACTCGCCAGCCTCCTTTTTTAGTCCAATCCTGAACCAGAACCAATTTACGAATTGCAATCTCAATGCTCACATAATTCTACTTACATTCTGATTGTATTTGAAGTAATATGCTGTAGCATAGATTCCTGATATGGTCAAGAGTGCTTTGCCAATCCAAAAGCGTGTAGCGAATGCTTTTTGGAAGCCCTACATTTTGTCCCATTGACCAAGGAGAGGTTAGAAACGACCCAAATATTGTTATGTAAGTTTTCTAACTTACCATTGACGGTTCCAGGGCATCGCATAACTTGTCCAATGGAGCACGATAGAATTTTCGAATTGGATTTAAAAATTCTGCATCTAGCGCTGGTACCCGACGTGGTTCATGATGGCCTAATTCTTGATCTTTTACCCATTGTTTACGCCAGGCACGCTCATCATCTGACATGCCAGCCAGACGTTCGCGTTCACGGACCATACGACCAGCGATGGTCATAGGTTTTACGCCGCCCGTGGGCGATGAAGGGTTTGAAGACATTTTCAAAGAATTTCTAAAAAGAAAATTCGCCGAAATGCAATTAAATAATGAAAATTTTATTCGTACAGGAAAGTTCTTACTTTTTTTTCGTGTGACAACTGACAGATGACACTTGAAGTTCGTTGTCAAATGTACAGGAGTGTTATATTAAATGGAACGAAAAGAAATTGTAGTAGAGCTTACAAATAAAGTGAAATTCACAAAGTAATGGTTTTTAAAATGTAGTTTTTTGCAAAAATTTATACATAATTTTCAATTTCTTAAGCACCTTTTAGATTGCATTTTATGGTGATTAGCTGAATTTTATCATGCCCTCTGGTCTGATCCGTATCAGATTTGCGTCGTGAAAAGCATGCATGTTTCTAGATCTTGCAAAATTCCAATCCGTTCCGGATCAGAAGAGAATAAAATACGGCTGTTTCATTTTATTATCCCCTCTGATCCAGAATGAATTGGAATTTTGCAAGATCTTAAAACAAAGCAAGATCTTTACCTAGTTTATATGCATGGTTGAAGCGAGCTTGAACTTAGGTTCACCCATTTGTAAACGGGGATGAGTTGGAACGAAATGGAATTCGACTCGATCGCACTCGAGCAGTTGTGTTGAGTCGAAAATTAAATGAAATACCTGGGTTGAAATGGTGAATACACAATTATTTCTGCATGTGATCAATTGAATATTAACGAATGAATATTTGTTGTTGAAAAGTATGCGCATAACTTGTAAAAGCAATACAAATATTTTTTTCTCAAAAATTCAATCTTTTGGTCTTAATGTCTACAAAGCAACGCAAGTATTCTCCTGTCATTTCAACTTTTTCGCACTTTACTCAACTCCTCAAGCATTCAACTAGTTGGCTGAAATACCTGGGTTGGAATTTCGTTTCAAATCAAACTCGATCTTTCGACCCTGCATATAAACTAGGTACTTGTGGTGTTGTTGTTTGCATGTATTTCACGAGGCAAATTTTATCCAGATCAGACCAGAGGGCATGATAAAATTCAGCTAATGACAAGGTATACTAGGAGGTTCAAGAGTAGTTATGAAATTTTAAAAAATCGATACACAGAACCAGGAATTGACCTCAGCATACACTAGAAACAAAGTTGGATCTTGTTTTGTTGTTGTTTGCGTGTATTTCAAGACTCAAATCCAATCCGGATCAGATCCGAGTATCTCTACTTACTAACTGCTTGAACAGAATGGTGTAGCTGTAGTTTGTAGCGCTGTCAAAGTAGAGACAACGCCAATCAATAACGCTCAGAATGTGTAGCTGTAGTACAAGTTCATTCAACTTCAACTTTGGCGTGTGATACGCGCTGCTTTTTGACATTTGAGAAAAAAAATAGAAACAAACAAAAAATGTCGGAAATAGTAGTCGAGGAATTTATAGAGGTAGTTAAAAACAATCAAATTTTGTGGGATTTAAAGAACCCAAGTTATAAAAACATAAAAAAGAAAGCCTAAGCTTGGAAAAATGTTAATTCTACGCTAGCTTGCAACTTTTAGGAGCTAAATGTTGATAGTTGCTTTGACAGCGCTACAAGCTACAGGCTACACCATTCTGTTCTGGCAGTAGTGCCAGTTCTAGAATCGTGGTTCAACTTGGTTCAAATTTTTAAACCACTGATTTCCATAGATAATCTGTCAAAATCGGTGGGTTAAGAAATTGAACCACGATTGTACAACTTGTCCTAACAGCAAGACAATATATTGTTTAAATAATTACTTTATTTTCCCAACACGCTCTTATTTTTTACACGCGCTTTTCTATACATGAATACGTGTGAACAGCAAAATGCAAAATTGTAAGAATGTATGGTCTAGCCGAATTTGACAGTCCCATTTAAAATGCACGGGCACGCATACAGAGTTAAACCTATGCCGTTTTAAAAGTTTATAGGCAAAAGTGGGTGGAGCCCCCTAAGTTGATGTTCTATTTATTTATTATTCTATGTTTTCCGGTAAACGGTAAATCACCAAGTAATTTTATGGACTGCAATGCCGACACTAGCCAGCATATTTTTTGAGATCGGAATATTTTTGAATTACCCTGTAAAAGTCTACATCGTTCCCAATTCTTGTCACTTCCTCATTGTTGTTGTTGTTTTTGTTATCACTGGCTGGATTCCTTAAAAAAAACAAAGATGTTTACCCGAAAGTGTTTCCCTATCGTATCCCAATTTTTAAACAGAACCTATTCCAATGTAAGTTCCAATTTTATTTAAAAAAGTAATCCGTCTTCATCAATTCAAATACTGTCCAATTTCATAGCAACCATGCCCTGTTCCTGAAGTCCGTATCGTCGAAGTTGGTCCCCGTGATGGCCTTCAAAACGAAACACCTCTTCTACCAGCAGCAACCAAAATCGCTCTAATCGATCAGTTGTCAGAAACAGGTCTGCAAACTATCGAAGCTACAAGTTTTGTTAGTCCAAAATGGATTCCACAAATGGGTGACAACACTGAAGTTCTCCAAGGAATAAAACGCAAACAAGGTGTTTCCTATCCAGTCTTGACCCCAAATCTTAAAGGGTTTGAGAGTGCCCTCGCAGCTGGTGCTGAAGAAGTTGCCATCTTCGGAGCGGCTTCTGATTCATTTTCTCGAAAAAACGTTAACTGCTCTGTCGCCGAAAGTATCGAGAGATTTAAACCAATTATCAAAGCCGCCCTAAAAGCTAATGTCAGGGTAAGGGGTTATGTTTCCACTGTAGTCGGTTGTCCATATGAAGGTGCTATCAGTCCTCTGGCTGTGGTCAAAGTTGTAGACACCATGTATGACCTGGGTTGTTATGAAATATCTTTGGGTGACACCATTGGTGTTGGAACACCAGGTTCATTCCGTAAGATGTTGGATGAAGTGGTGAAAATTGTACCAGCCAAGCAGTTAGCTGTTCACTGTCACGATACATATGGGCAGGCACTTTCAAATATTTTAACTTCTCTGAACTATGGTAAGTTTATATGGTAATTTCACAGAATTCTAAATTTCTTTTCTAAAATTTCAGGCATTTCTGTGGTTGACACTTCAGTTTCTGGGTTAGGTGGTTGTCCGTATGCTAAAGGAGCATCTGGCAATGCAGCCACAGAGGATGTAGTCTATATGTTGCACGGAATGGGAGTTAAGACTGGAGTGGATTTGGAAAAACTTATCAATGTGGGAAAGTTTATTTGCGGCGAATTGGGAAGGCTAACTGAGTCCAAAGTTAATCGAGCTTGGAAAAGTAAAAAAGAGTAATAGTAATAGGTATACCGAAATATGAACAGATTGACGAAAGACTGTGAAATGAAGAAATAATATGTAAAGTTATATGTTGTTTTTATTTTTATATTTCTATATTGTAAATAAAAGATGATGTTGCATTTATGAATATTCTAGTTGCATTTTTAATTTGAAGAAACGACAAAAGAGGCAATGATGTCACAACTACAAGAGCAGCTTTTTGAATCGTTTATTTCACTAAGTAAGAAAACTTAATTTTCTAAAACTGGGATAGAGATCAATGGATTAATGGAAAACAACATTTTCTTGGAGGATTAGAGGCGACCTAGAATTTGCCCACGGATTCTAAAGGCTGAAATATGATATGCTTTAAAACGACAAATAGCTACTTTAGATTTAGAGGAATCGTCACTTTGTCGAAAGAGCCAGTGTTCTTTTTTGTTTTTGTTACTTACCAATATATTTCGCTTCTAGAACAAATAACGGTTGACATTTTCTTTTCAGTCATTTCAAGTCCGGAAATTTACAATACAAAGGAGGCCTCTTTGTACATCACAAGTACAATGTACACCGCTAAAAAACGATCAGACACCTCACTACCACAGAATATTTTGAATATATCTATTTATAACAGAAGAGCGGCTTAAGACTTTCTCACAGATCCATTCCATAGTCCAAACACGCGTTCGTGTAGCCACCAGATCAGCATACTTTGACCGACTGTTTGTGAGCGAAACCGGAACTAGCATATTGTTGTCAAACGAAACGACACCAAAGAGAACTTTTCGTTCACTTCGTACTTGCACCACAGGCAAGATCAGATATATTCCTTTAATTCGAACCATTATGGATTTCAATATGCTGCCTCGATTTCAAAGCTTTTACAGGGGATTACCAACTTTTTATTAAGATTTGTTTTGTTTTTTACAGAAAAATATTAGTTATGATCAATTTTTATCGTCAAAAACCATTTTGAATCTATTTTTGTCTACACCTCCAGAGATAGGATAATAGGTGCTTTTTTCAAGGGTATTTTATTTTCAGTAAGGTTAATTAAATCACGTATAATCTTATTAAAAAAAAAAAAAAAACAGCACAAAAAAGTAATAGTAATATCTGATTTTTAGTATAATGTCCATTCTGTTTATGTTTAATACTTTTATCCAGTAATATAAGAGCTATCTAAGGAGTGTCCCACATTAAATGGTAAATTCTCTACCAGAAGTAAAAACCTGGAAAAAATCAATTTATCGATCGAAAAAGAGTCACGTTTTTCCTTATAAATAACGGTATTTGTTCTTTATTTTTGAATATTGGCGCTGTAACTACAAATAACAATCAGAAAAGTGATATTCTTCAAGTCGAATAGACAATTACAGTCTTCGTTCATTCAGATATCATCATTACCATGATGATTGATTTTTTGTGAAATATAGAAGTATAAAATTAAATTTTTTTGTCAATGCATGTATTTTGATCGCACCTATATTATAAACTACTTTAAGTTTACATTCTTTATTTAAATTCGATTATATTCTCGTAAAACACCTATCGATATCATTGCCATGCCTCCTTTTCTAAGCCATCATTACCATGGTCATGTTTTCTTGCATGGCAAAATCAAGATATATTTTGAACATTACGATTACGACTTGAGAATAGTTGCATTTACTCATCTTGATTATTCTTCAAGCTCTAATCACGAATTTGTTTTGAAAAAAGTCTGAGATATGGGCTAGAACAACAAATTAACTTGAACCTAATCTTATAAACTCTTGTATAAATTTTGTATAAAAAATTATTTTATTTTGGTATGGCTACGTTCAACAATTATGTTTAAGATTTTTTAATGATGATATTTATTTATTTATTTCATCAATCTACGATTTTATAAATCAACAGATTTTAACAATTTAAAAATAAAAAAAAAAATAAAAATTTTGTGTTAATCAATTGGCGGAATTTGAACCAAAACCTACCAATATAAAACAAAATCAGTTTATTTTAGAAAATGTCCGTTTTTGGGTCCAAAATATTGATATTTTGAAATACTCCCCCATATATGCTATGCGAATAGTAACAAATATTAAAAAAATACTCATTAATTCGTTTTTTGCTTTCTTTGAGGTTACAAAAATTAAATTTAATAAACAATCTTTGGTCACTACAGAATACACAATTGAAATAGGGAGTGTCTTTCACAGTTCCATTGAAATCATACTACCTTCCTCGTCGTCGGAGTGAAATGAATGGAAAATGACATTAGGAAACGAAAATCAGAACAAGGTGAATGACCGAACACAAATTCGTAATCAGCTGTTTAACAATCCTCCACATTTCCAGATGCATGGACCTGCACTCACGGGATTATTTCATCCGGCCCTCTATTTTGGAAGACCGTTGGCGTAATTTACCATAATATTTTTGGGGAATTGTCTTTAATATAGAACAACAAAACTGTGCCAATTGCTGGATTAAAAGTCCTCGTATTGTTAAACAAACAAAAAAACAACAATTATTTTCAATTCATAAAATACCTTTATAATTACATACTTTATTTATCTATTTATCATCAAAAAATAAATTAAATTATTTTATAAATTAAAAAATCTAAAACATTTTACATATATTTATACAATAACATATTTTTCATACAATTATTCATACTTAAAATCTAAAAACAGAAATGAGTTGAGAAGATTAATGGCTTTTCAAAATTTATTTAATTAGATTATTGAATTTAAAAATATAATTGTGGAAATTGCCCATCTATCGTTTGAAAAACTAACTAAAGAATAAAATAATATTTAATAGGTTTATTTAATATTTTTAAGATATAATAAAAAAGAACATACACAATTATTTTGGATTTGGATTCTTTCACACAATAAAAATAAATATTTACCTATGCTTCGGTATTTATTAAGTCATAAGAAAATTAACTTCTTCGAAAATTTAACAATTCTTTTAATTTTACATTTAATTTATTTATTTTATTTTCATTCAAACACATAATGCATGTAAATGTTTATTATATATTATAAGTATATAAAATTTTAATAAAATTCTTCTATAAATTCTTGCCGTAAAAGCCTAAAAGTCTAATACGCGTCGATACTGGACTTTGGACATGCTCCATTATTTCCATCTTTCGTTATTTTTATTATAAATATTTTAATTGTTTACAATTTATTTTCATTTATATATAATTTTTGTTATATAAAGATGAATAAAAAAAATGAAAATACAAATTTTATGAGTTAATTGTTTTGAATAATTTTTTTTTTGATTTTATTTTGTAAACCAACCAAAGAGAGAATAGAAAAAAAGAGAAGAAACAATTAATGAACGACATAATGTTTTTATTTAATTTGTTAAAAATTTAAATTTTGTTCTTTTATTTAATTTAATATTTTTTTTTTCAAAGTGATGTATTCTTAAGATGGGTGTTGTCTAGAATTTTGTTTGTTCGTTTGATGTTTTATGTGTCGAATTTTGTTGTTTAATTTTCGAGATGAATATTTGTTTGGATTGGATAGTTTGTGGTGAAAAGTATTTTTTTTTTAATAATGAAAAATTGTTAAAATCAAATATAAAAATTAATAGATTTAAGAAAAAATTATATAACAAAGCGAAAACGATTAGCAGTTATTTGATTTAAAACTTGTAAACTTGATATACATACAAAAATTCAAACTAATCAATTCTATCGCCAAGCTAACGAATTATTGAAAAGAGGTTAATATTTGCTAAGATTACTAAAAAAAAAACAGTTTATAGGAACAAAAAACACTTTAATAGTGTTTTTTGTTCCAGAAGTTTACAGAAGAGTAAACTTATTCTTCTGTACTTATCTACATCCGTCAATATAAAACTGAATTCCTATATACCTATGTCAAGTCTTGTGCAATGATGTAACTGTTATATGTAGTTGGTCTACACATGGATGGATGAATTTACTGGTGCCAGTAAAGTAGTTACTTTCGCAGCCAATACTAAATGACTTGAAATTGTCAGCTCATACTGCAATGTTAAATAGATTACCATTTATCACTTTCCGTAGAAAGAAAGTTAGATAAAATCATTGAATTTATATCATTGAGTGTATAAACTCAATGATAAAATGCTATGCAAAATTTATAGTGAGCATTTGAAGGGTTCAGGGAAAAAAGGGTACAAGTCCACTTAAAATGATTTCGAGAAAAACGAATAAAATTTATAGTGAGCATTTGTAGGGTCCCGGGAAAAAAGGGTACAAAAACGAATAAAATTTATAGTGAGCATTTGAAGGGTCCAGGGAAAAAAGGGTACAAGTCCACTTAAACTGATTTCGAGAAAAACGAATTTAAAAGTTTGTTTACACAATGCCGGGTATGGACATCTCATTGGCCATATTGTACACACAATATGGGCAACAAGATGTCATCATTAGTTTAATTTTGGAAAAAGTGGTCTTGTGCGGTTTTTCAATTGTATACCCTTCATTTGATATCTTACTATTTCGGTCCAATTACAAAGAAAACAGTAACATCACAGGGATAAGATAATCCACTTTTTTGTTCATATTTTTGCCTAATGAAATTGTCGGGCTGGAATTTTTTTACACTCTCGAGAGCTCTTCTGTAAACTACGAATTTTTTGTTTTCTGAAACAGGATATGACCAAATTTTGTCAAAATTCCATGATTTTCATACTTTTGAACAGCAAGTGGAACAGACCTCATGTTGGCAGTAGCGGCCCTTTTAATAAGAAACAAATCAGTGGTGGAATTGGCTAAGGTGATTTGTGATAAGTGACAGCCAAAATCTACACTTTCGGTCTGCGTAAAGTGATCATCACAGTGATAGGATTAAAAACCAATAACTAAAATATTGCGATTGTCACCTTCACATGAAATTGATGTTTCATTTTTATTTTTGTGACAAAGTGACTAGAGTTACCACACGCATACAAAACATTATAAAATTTTTCAATTTTAGTCCCCAAATCAACGAACACAATATTTCTTTTACCATGGAGTATACAACAATCGAAAATAAATGGTTAAATTTAGAATTATTGCATTTATTCACTAAAAAAATAACAATTTCAATGAGTTTACTTGAAAATATGACTACGGCAACAATGTTTTTCACAAATAATGTCACTGACACAAAATTGAATTGAGTTGAATTAGTGGATGTAAGAAACTTACGCAAAAATCAATGTGATCACAAGTGGTGATCAAAAATGTGACAATATCAAATCAACTATCATCTTACGCGATGATAATGCATCCGCATTTTTTGTATTTCTTCTAATTAAAAGCAAACGTTAACTTCATGTGAAGGTGACAATTGATTGATTTTAGTTAAAACTGTGGCGACCACCTTACTCAGTTAATTTTGATTTTCACCTACCACACACCTTAACCGATTCCACCTCATTTTCTAATTATAACAGATTTGTTGAGAATTAGTTGAAATTTTGTATGATTTTGCTGTACGACATATACGTATGTACATCTTGAATCCTGTCTTCAATTGCAGTAAAGAAGACTTGGAGTGGGGCCTGTCAAGGCTGCATCCTGACACCGATTCTTCTAGAACGTTAATATGCATAACAACAAATGTTCAAATGTCTTTAGCGTTGAATAATTGAGGAATTCAATTAACTTTTCTTTTCGACGTAACAAATAAAAAATCTGGTCGGATCATGGATCTCCATTATCAAATGACAATAAGAAGATACATAACTTAAAAAAGAAGAAGCTCAAGTCGTGAAATAAAAGATCAATATATCAAAGAGGAAAATAGGATTACCCTCGGAATAAACTGTTTATTATCTATTTGCAAATAAAAATGTCTGAACAACAAGATATTAATAAAGAAATAAATATTTTAATGCAATTTTTTTTACGTAGATTAGTTTTATTCAATAATTTATAATTAAAATCACAAAACAAATAGTAGAATATTATAAATATATATTATCATAGAGTGCATTAAGTGGGACTAAAATATTATAATTACGTAGGTAAAGCTTATCAGCTGGAATAATAACAAAACAAGCTGATCGCTCATAGGCTTTAAACTTGCGAATATTAAAAAAATAAAATATCAAATAATAAAAAAAACAAGAGAATTCAAGTAAAATAAGTAAATAAAGGCTGCCCACTCAGAAGATAATAACTAGTGAATATTGTATAATAATACATATTTATTAATATAAAATAACAATTCAAATTAAAAAAAAGGATAAAATTAAAAAAATAAAATAAACTATTTTCACTCAAAAATTAAATTTAAAAATAAATAAAACTTAATGTCGAATATATTCCAAGTTTTTGTGTCCCTGGAAATAAATTTAAAAAATAAAATATAAATATTTAACAAAAAAAAAACAATGGGCGACAAAAATAAACAAAATATGAATAAAATAAGCTTTAGTTAATCAAAAAAAAAAATATATATATGTACTAGGCGAATAATATTGCATGCAGATGAAAAAAGTAAATTTGTAAATAGTAAAATGCAAAAAAAAAACAACAGAGATGAAAGGATGACTTTTATGGGGAATTTTCCATTAATAAAAAGATGGCGCTTTTATTATGATAAACTTTATTATTGGCTTACCAACACAATTTTTTTTAAATAAAGATCCAGGAGTTTAATATTAATTCGTATTAAACAAAAACAAGTAGAAGTTATTGTTGTTAAATTTTGTATATTTTGTTTTATTTTATTTTTTTTTGGTAAAAAGTAACGTCTTTAATTAAGTTTAACAACTTTTATTAGATGAGGATTCAAAATAAGTTTTTGTTATTTGATAAAGCTTATTTCAAACTTAACTTAGATCTACTATTAGTATGTTCTATATTAGTATTCCATTATCTAGGTATTTTTTTTTTAAATATTTTCTGTTTAGGAGAGTTGGGAGACAAGAAGCTAATAGAAAAGTAAAGTAAAAGAAATTATATTTATGCTATATTTGGTTATAATTTTGTATTTTTGGTAAAAGCATATAAAGGGAGTATAGTTGGTCATTGAGTTCAAAAATAGAAAGAAAGTAAAAATATTTTGAGTTATCTCGCAAGCAGACTATATTTTTTAGTAACCTATGAAAATCACATTATCCTTAATTTCTGACAAAATTATTAATTAGAATTATCTGTTCTCTATATGTACGGATTAATAGTTATATATATGCGGTTAATAATCCCTTATGATTACTCTATTAAAAAGCTGAATTTATTTGCATAGCGAAACACATGCAAACAACAACAACACAAAATCCAGCTTTTATTCTAGATCTTGCAAGGTCTAAAAACAAAGCTAGATCTTGTGTTGTAGTTGTTGTTTGTTTGTATCTGTCTGATCTGGATCAGATCAGAAGCGATAATAAAATGCAGCTAATGTCAATTTGATATTTTGCTTTATAGAGCTTTTTAACAGGCAGCTATATTCTAATAATTTTGTATATTAAAATTGTTTGCACCTGAAGACTTTCATATGGTTAATTACTTTGTGTTCTTCCATCTAGGTTCAAAGTGAAATTTGTTTGGTTTGACAGATTCGTAAAAATTGAAAAGAGTGAGTGGCTATAGCCAGCTCAGAAAATGTTTATAAGGTTTAGTTGTTTCCGGTGAAAAGGGCAAGTGAAGTTGACAACTGAATATTGAAGGTGGGTCCTGTCACATATCGATAAAGCTTCTATTTCGGGTAGAAAAATAAAACTTCTGAGGTTCGTGCCAAAATGGTTTTCAGTTGAGCGTGCGTGTCATAAATAAATGAATATCTTTCAGACACAAAAGTTGACTTTTTTTTTCCTTTCCATGGATGTTGAAACACCCAAATTGCTTTTTTTCTGTGATTGTATTGTTTGTATTTTATGGATATGATCTAAACAATTTACTGTAGTTCCCCTTATTCACAAATTGCACTATTAACAACGAAATTGTTGTTATTAGATTAGATTATTTTAAAATTATTTTATTTGGGAAATCTATATTAAAATAAACCAAACTACACAGCTAAAATGCTCGTCTGACAGAATAAGGAATCAAATCTGTTACGTATGTGTGCAAAAACGTGTGAATCTTGCTATCAAATCGAGATTCAAGAGAAGTTGATCTGAGGCATCTTTTTCTTGTCCATGGATCATGATTTTCGAACACGAACTCAGTTATCAGTTGAAACTCAGTTATCAGTTGAATCTCAATTTAAATTGTAGAAGATACCACTACATATTTGAAATAATGGAACTTGCCACAAGAAAATCAACTTCTTTGTTGTCCTTTTTGCGGCTTCAATAGGAGTTTTTTTGTTTAAGCTCGGTGCAGTGCACTGAGTTGTCAAAAATAGATCTGTGTTTCTTTTTTAGCTCCGAGCGCTCAAGTTGTGTTTCTTTTTTCGATCAGAGCTTGCACGGAGCGCCCTCTATGAGCTCAGGATAAAATGATGGAGTAGACCGACTACGAAGTAGAGCGCGGCCAACTTCATGTAGTTTTCATGTTATTTGACAGATTGTGAGTTGATTTCTATTGATATGACAGTGAAGTGCTCAAGTGTGTTTCATAAATAAATCAGAGCGCTCGGAGCGTACTCTGCTCAAAGATAACTCGATAAGCTCAGGCTCCACTCCGTGCTCTTCTCAGTGCTAAAAAAGAAAAACGCCTCAATTTGTCCAATAACTGTCATAAATCATAATATTCGTGACAGCATGCACCATTTTTACTTTCAATATGTTCACTGTGAATCTGTGATCTTACTATAGTTTCAAAGGATCATCATTAATAAATACATCGATGCGTATAAACAACTTTTTAAGATTAAATTGAACAACACATTAATATTAAGAGAAAATTTAAAATGCAATGACCAACTAAATTTTATGTTAAACATTTTTAAAATTTAATTTAACTCTAAATATTGTATTTCTACCAACATACACAACACCGCCATTTTGGTAGGACTTTTGGGAAGGACCCGAAACAAAATGCAAAATAATTATAATTACCTACGAAAACATAAACTTTCATCAACAACAAACATTATTTACAAAACAAAAAACTAGAAACTAAACAACTAAATAATTATTAAACAAACTATTTACAACCTTATTTAATTGTATAAAAAAAACTATTAAGCTTAAACAAACTAAAAAAAAAATATATTTATAATAATAATTTAGTAAATTAATCAGTAATAAGTGTGTTGTCTTTTTGGGTTAGTAATTCGTAAATCAATGTGTTATAAGTTTTTATATAATTATTTATTTATTAAATAAAAGTGTGTAAGTATATGGTGAGTTTTCTAATTTTTGTTTTTGGATTTAATTCTTTTTTTTTTACATAAAATTATCTGTAACAACACTGAGATCAGAAATAATTTGGTTAGTTTCATTCAAAACAGCAATCGTCTTTAATTTAACAAAAATAAACAAATATTTTTTTTGCAACAAAATACCATTAGGTGTAAAATTAAAATAAATACAAAATAAAAATTGTATTGTAATAATATACAAAAAAAAATAATTTAACAAAAATAAATAAATAATTAACAATTTAGCGATAGCATTTTTTGTTAAAGTTATTTAAATATACACACCAAAGAAATTTTACAATAATTTTGTTTTTTGTTAATTTTGTTATATAAATAAATTTAGTATAGAAAATTAAGTTGTTTTTTTTTAATTAAATTTAAGGAAATCCATGTTCGTAGGTAGTAGTATTTTTTTGGTAAAAAAAAATAATTGTAAAAAAGATTTTTTTATACATATATAAATATAAATTTGCCAGCATGCAAAATAACATAAGAATTAAAATTAGAGACAACATAATTTAATTGAACAAATTATTAATTTTGTAAGTTTAAAAGGGGTTTTTTTTTAGTAATGAAAAATTTTTCAAGAAGAGGATAAAACGTAAGAATTTTGTTTGTTAATATATATAATCTTTGGATTCGACTATAGAGAGAAAACTCGTTTTTCAAAAATCCCGCATTTTTTTTTAATGTATACATAATAGTATTTTTTTTAATTTGTATTTTTAATCACGATTTTTGTAACTAGCAAAAAGATTAGTTCGATCATCGGAAACAATTCGGATACTTACACGATTGATCGAATTTCTGCGAGGACCATTGGCACCGCCTGGTCCGCCGCCATTAGTCGATCCGTTTCGAGCAAAATCGTCATCGTCTATACAAATGTCAGAATCTGAGTCAGATCTTCGTGTACCGCCATCCTAAGTACGATGGATGGGGATTTTTGAATTATGATTTACAAAAAAAAAAAATCAAGGTTAGTTTTCAATTTTAAAATAAATGATAATGATTTCGAAGGTTAGAAAGTAAAAAAGGACAAAAGATGACCACATATTGTAGTAGTTGGATTTTGCGAAATTAAAATTTAAAATTTAATTGTACATTTTGAAATAAATTAAAATTTAAAGAATTAAATTACCTGCGTGAGTTGTTCTGTGGTTGTCAGAAGGCGGGCCACAGGATTACAGCAGACCGGTAAGGTCTCCAGCAATGTTGGACGCGAGTGCGTAAGAAGGGGCTTCATGTATCTGAAATAAAAAATTGTTCGTAAGTTTAATAGGAATTTTCTGAATAAAGGTTTATAAACAGTGTAGAGTATTTCTATATTCATATATTTCGTTTGTAACTTAATTCGTTACAAATTTTAGCGTAGTGTTCGTGACTTGTTATTCTTGAAAACTTTCATGATTCACCATAAACGAAGAAATCTGGGAAAAGTTGAGTGAAAAATCCTTATTGTCTAAAAGTTTAATATTTTGTACGATCAACAAGTGTAATAAAGAGGTTTCCAAAAGGGACGGACGGGTCGAAGATCGACAGTCTGTGTCGGCAATGTTTCAAAATCAACTTGGGAACTTTAGGGCATATTTCCAGAGGTTTCTAATTTCATATTCGAGTGGACGTTCGGAGGACCCTCCGAGTGAAAAAAAACCTTCCTAAATTAGTCTATTGGTTGCCTTCCTGAATTGAATTGGGAGTGTTGGGAGTGCTGTCAAAACTTACTACCACATATATATTGTTTACATCGATCATATGGTCAAAGCCATATAAAACAAAACGCGCAGTGTGTAAATAAGGAACAAATATTGAAAAAAACACTTTTCAACTCGTTTTTGCTTCGTTTGAGGTTACAAAAAATAAATGTAAACATTCTTTGGTCAACTACCACATGTACAATTAAAAAAGGGAGTGTTTTTAATGATCCATTGGATTCATATTTCCCTCCTCTTCGGAGTGAAACCACTCGAATATGACAAAAGTTTATAGAGTCAATCGAAAACTTTACAGTTGAGCTGAAATGATCTGAAGTATCTTAGTCTTCGCGCAGTTGTAAAATGTATTTTAGTTTTTTTGTGTTTGTGAGTAAAATTCATTAGTATATACAACTCTTGAAAGAAATTATAGTTGTAAAATGAATCTTCGAATATTTGAATTCTGTGTTCGGTTCCGATATCTATAAAAACAAGCAGTAAAATAGTTTATATTAGTTTATTTTATATTAAACTAACATATTTTTTCAATTTAGCTCAAATAAGCTAGCTCAACAAAAGAGCTAAGTTGTGAGCTGAGCGCCGCTCTTTTTTGAGCTTGTTGCAACCTTGACAAATTCTTTAAACTTCAAAAAAATATATGGTCGCTTTGTTTTAAAATGAAATTGCTCGTTCCACTTGCAGTTATTTTAATAATTCAACTGCCTTGCATAAGTTTCGATCTGTAAATCTTGCCTTTAAAATACTTTCAGCTAAGAAAAATAAAACTACCAAAAATGTATAAGGAAAATCACGAAGAAAATTAAAGAAAAACTGAAAATTTGATCTGTGTTTGTTTTTTTTTTTTCTAAGGTCACTTTTGACAGAAAACTGTGTTTGACCGAGAAATTTCTTAGACTGAGATTCGAAGCTGATTCATTTTGAACTCAGTCCCTCAATTTTTAATTTGTTTTTAATAAAATTGAATCTTTTCTTTTTTTCATTTTAAAAAGATGGAAATCATAGGCATTGAATCGGGTTTAAATACGCTGAATTCATTTTGAATTCACTGATTAAAATCACTGGATATAAAACAAATTCAGTGATTTAAGTCGTTGAATGAAAAATTAATGGGATCTGAACATGAACATTCTGAAATCATTTGAAATTGTTCCAAACTGTCTGGCATCAAACAGATAAACTCTTTTGAATCGTTGTTTCTTTGCGTTGAGTAAACAATTATGAGGAATACAGTCCCATCGAAAAGGCGACTGTGCACAAAACACTCCACTATCATTTCGGTTTATCTGTATAGATCAGAGGCATGGACCCTTTTCATATCGGAAGAAAGCTCTCTTGATGCTTTTGAAATAGAAGTTCTACAAAAAATGTATGATCCTGGTTTTGTGAACAAGGAACGCAACTTTGAATGGCTTTTAATGGCGGAGAAGATACAGCGACTAAATAAACGTTTTAAAACTGTTTTTTTTTTTAAATGTGTTTTAAGCTAAGCCCTACTACAAATTGTAAACAGATTAAGTTGGTTCGACCCAGTACTTCTTATATCCATACAAGAAAAAATCGTCTATTATGCAAACTTATTTAGAATTTGTTTGAGTTTCTTACAGACTTTGCTTTAGATCTGGGCAATTCAATTTTATTTAATCCACCCATTGTTACAAGAAATTACATCCCGAATTGCTTTTATGCATCTAATTTTTTCGTTGATGCATTCTCATGACAATTTTTCTTTGTCATTCCATTCCATTCAGATTGAGAAAAATAAAATACATACCTACAATGGGGTGGACATTTTTACTGATCGTGCGTCTGAATAACCAGTAATCATACTTTTTTTTTTCCTATTTGTACAATTCACATTGAATTTTTGCAAAAAAAATAATAAGAAATTTCAAAGTTGCCTTACAAAATTACTCTGGCTTCTCTTCAAATGTCGAATAAATCTTTCGCCTTTTACTAAAGATTTCCGTGGAGAGGGGCAATTTAATGAGTCTAAATAAAATTTTTGAAAAGCCCTGCGCAAGCGGGGCAACAAACAATTAAACATAAATCAAATTAAAAATAGAAATTATTCTTAATCGTCTTGTCTCGCTTTTGAAAGTGTTGTTTAGATTAAATTTTAGGTATTCTGTTTTCTGTAACTGTAAACTGAAGTGTAGATTAGAAAAGAAAAATTAGCTTAATATTTTGATTTTTGTTGCTCTTTTAATAATACGATGTTAATGATCTCGACTTGGGTTTTTGAATTCGTCAAGAACAACACCCTTATTTCCTTGTCAGCTCAGACTTATTTTTCTAATTTTTGTTTGGGTACCTAGGATCAACATCAACATCAAACGTACAAATACAACATCAAGGCTTAGAATAACCTGAAGTTCTTATCGCGTTTACTATGATGGCTAAGATCATTCATGTGTAGAATTTTACACTTTAGAAAGCTCTAAAATGGTTTTGAACAATGGCCAAACTTAAATAATGGCAGACGAAATAATAATTGGGTATGTAGGTCTAGGCATACTAAGTCTTTTTGTATTCAGGGCAATGAGAAAGCAGAAGCAGACTCTGACAGTCTTAAGGGCTAACGTAAGTACAACTTATGACGAAATTAAATAGGAAGAGGAAAACTGTTCAAAAGAACTGCGAATGAGAGAGACTTCCTAAGCTAAAACAAGCCAAAATTATACTTGAGAATAAAGACCAAGGAATATTTCGAAATTACTAGCTTAACCAGAATGCATCTTAAAAATGTGAAGAACTATTTACTACAAGAAATAACACAAATGAGGGTTGTTACCAGGTAAAAAACTATCTATACTCTCTTAAAATACTTCAGATATTAAAGTTTATTTAGATCTAGGCAACTTTTTTAAATTAAGGGAAGAGGAAAGCTGTAAAATACAACTCATCCGGTCTTAAATGAGAGTACAATAGATGTTAAGGTCGCAGTGCAATTCGCTCCACTTAGGTTCAGTTTTTCAGTGCAAGATTATTCCAGGGTTAGATTAAATCCGAGTTAACGGTGATGGAAACAGGGTTTTCAATTAGTTTTGAGATCCGGAGTTAGCTCCACATTAATCCAGCTTAATAGGTGATTAATAGGTTAATTCTGAGTAAATTCGGGATCTCAAACTGACTGAAAAACGTGTTTTCATCAGCGTTAACTCGAGGTTAATCTAGTTCTGAAATAATCTCGAACTGAAAAACAGAGACTTAATTATTGATTTAATATTCATTCATTCACAGAACGTACATAGCTCAAGTAGCATGAATAATCCTTATGTAGTTTTAAAATTGTTCATCTTGTGTTACATAGTTTTAATCGGCAATGCACCTATTTCGGTTTTTAACTGTAGGTAATGTAGCTTCAGTTTAAATTTAAAAAAAAATTATATACTTACATAATTTAAATAATTTAAGGAGATAAAATCTTACTTTGTATCAAAATTGCCCCATATGCGCGCCAATATCGCCTTCTCATTTGTTTTTCTGCTACCACCAGGCGTTGTCGCCCCAGCCTCCATGTCGTTGTCCACGTCCTGCAAATAACCATCAGACTGACTTAAATTCTCAAGCCTATTCTTTGCGGAATATAATTGTAAGCGCTTAAAATGTTTTTTTTTTTTCAAAGCAGAAAGTTATTTAGAAAATATTTCTAAAAACAAACCAAAAGAACGAAACTCTTATATAGCATTATTTTAAATTTAGCGCCATAATTAAAACATTTACATTTATGAAACCAACAAAATTCATAAGCGGGAACAGTTTTCAAATTGAGTTTTTTTTTTAATAATGTGGTGTGGAAGAAAAATTATTGAAATTTTGAATTTGGAACATTTCTTTCTTGTATTTTTTTTTGTACCGAATTCAATTATAAAAAAATTTCTTTTGGAATGCGAAAAACTGAATAAACATTATTTTTTTTTATATAAAAACTTGGGAGCTTAAAAACTCTCACCAGAGAACTTTGTCTTCTGGACATTGGCAACTGTCCCAAATTAAGTCCTGTGTCGATTGACTGCTTGAAAATATGAGATTTTCAATGAAGTAACAATGATTTCTTTTTTTTAAACAATAAAGCGATAGTAATGTATGGAAATTTTGCGCAAAACTATAAAAAAAAGTTTAGAACAAAAAACTTTAAATATTAGAATTCGATTTTAAAAGAAGATATAAACAATGGAAACTTTATTAGATTCAACTAAAAAAAAAGGAAATACAACAGTTAAATCAAATTATTTTATGACATTATTGCAATTATTGATAAAACATACCGCTGCTGCTGTATTTTCCATTGAGTTGTAAACCTTTTGCGTGCATTCAAGTTTGTTTTTTGACCATTTTATATTTAATTTTTTTTTATTTTAAAAGTTTTTGGTTTTTTTGATTTGAACAAGATTCGAAAAAAATATATTATATATTTTAATGAAAAATTGATAATAAAATTGAAATATTAATAAAAAAAAATTATTTTACATGCAAAAGAAGGAAGCATGTAGAAATATACATGCAGTCGACTAATAGAACTTACAATGGGGCATATTCATAGTTGTTTTTAAAAACTACAGTTTTGCTTAGCCTCGGTTTAAGCAATTTAATTTAGATAGGATAAACTCAAGTTTTTCTTAAAAACACTCTAGACAGTGTCTATGAGTATGCCCCAATATCTTTAACATTTTTTTTTTAAAGTTTGTAAAAGTTATTGGCCGCGTATGTTTATTTCTACGTTTTTTTTTTGGTGCGAGCTTTATTTTTTGTATCTTATTGGCAAATGTTTAAAAAAAATATATTTTACAAAATTAGGTAAATTAAATACATACAAGTTTTTACAACGTAAGGAAAATTTTTTTATACTTACACTACGGACTTGGTAGTTGTTCAATTGTTCAGTCTCTTCATCTACTCCAACTCTGGAAAAATATAAAGATGAATAACATAAAATATGTATTACAATTATGTTATTGATAATATACACCAAATAATATATAGATCCAACATTGATCTTATTTCTATGACATATGTCGCGAACGTCTTAAAACGTTTAACCTAATCGTCTGACTGACGAGCAAAGTCTATCATACCATCAACTAGATCCCCATTTTACGACAGGAACTGCCTATCTACACTTACAGTCTATACTATGGAACTCAAGATATCTATGGAACTCAAGATATCTCATGGAACTCAAGATATCTCAAAAAAGCTCTGCAGAATTAAATCTAATCTTTAACAAATTCATCCACGAAAAGGTTGAATAACACTTTCAGTTATTATACGGTCAGTAACAATCTCACGATCTTTGAACACTCTGGAAGGAATTCTTCAAAACTCAAAAAACTAGGAAGATGTAACGTTCAAACCAAAAGCAGATTTGTTGCGTTGTTTGTAAAATCGGGCTAAAACAAACGATGAACTTGTGAAACTTATTTTATTTTTAAAAATCAAAAATTCATGTACAAATGATGGTATATCTAACTCGTTTTTAACAAAATTGTATGGCAGATAGTTGATGTTCTCACTTTCTTATTTAAATTGAGTGTTGATCAAGGTTGCTTCCCGGAGTCACTTAAATGTGCTGAGGTCATCAAGTGTTTTGAAAAACGGTGTTCCAAACGGTTTAATCCTCGAAGAAAAGATGACTTTGCAACAAGGAAACAAAAAAGAAGTGTGCCCAACAGCAGAGTGTACATGGTATAAAGAGTTGGGAGAAATATTTGCACCAATTGTTGATGCAAACCATACTATTTAGGATCTGCGACATGCAACGACAATCGTAACTATCTTAAAAAAGCATTTCGAAGGAGAATTTTTTTATGAAAGTTCATAATTTGTTCATCATTTGATCTCGACAGCATTTTCTAATGGGAAATCAACAACCGCGTGGATGATAATGATGTCTTCTGTCACTTAAGCGTAACATATTCTATATGCCACTCTCTATGAATGACACTTGTATAGAGTAAACTGAAAAGCTTTCCATTCTTGGTATGTGTGTCACTAACCACCTTCTGTGGAATGACTATATATTCGTCGCCAAAAACGCTGCGAAGTGCTTAGTTTTCTTACGACGACGATGCAAGAAATCCTTTTCTCCCAATGATCTGGCTGTTGTTTAAAAGGCCTACATTCGTCCAAAACTAGAATACAATTATCATCTTTGGGCTGGAGCTCCTATAAGTTATTTGAATCTCCTGGATAGAATCCAGAAAAGAGCTAGAAAATTGATAGGAGATAAGACTATAACGGAGATATTTGTGTCACTTGAGCACCGTCGTAATGTTTCTTGTCTCTCTTTATTTTATCGCTTTTTTTATAAAGCGTGCTTCGCCGAAATAGCCAATTGAGTTCCTCCAATGAAAAAATTCAACCGCAATACTGGCGCTGCAAAGAATGCCTATCAGTTCACACTTGATCCCAACTTCGAAGAGATTCTTTTTTAAGCCACACTACACGATTGCTTTATCCGGCTCTGGCTTTCCTCTCCATTGTAATGTTCAGAACCAATATGCATCAGTATCTCTTTTCACACCATATACAAATGTTCTAAAAGCTCGTACTGTTTTAATTATATAAAGGGTACTATTCATAATTCCTTCTATTTCTAGAGGTAATGAATGCGGATCATGTAATGGAAAATTTAAATTAAATTTACTTACGGTATTTTCAGCCAATTAAGTAGGAAATTCGATGCTCCACCTTGAATTATCACTGTAAATATAACAATAAGTGATGTTGCTGTTAACATTGTTTGGCGTGCCTCTGAAACTGTGTTTCTTATTGCCAATGCAAATGACATCGCTCCACGAAGACCTTAAAAATGAAATCATAATAATTATTAACTGTTAAATTACATAATTATTATTAAAACAAAGTTTACCAGCAAAGAATAACATATGCTGAAAGTTCGATGAGATCTTAGGTCTACGATTTAAATTTAGCAACCAAGATAGTGGATATATATTGACTGCGCGACCAATGGCTGCACAAACCTAAGAATAAAAAAAAATAGTTAGTTAGTAAATATTCAAATAAAATTCACTAGAATGGTTTACTGATAAAATTCTATGCGTTATTAAACAACACTTACAAATCCAGTTATGATGAATACTGGATCAAAATGATGTTTGGGGAACGTAAACATCGACACTCCGATGTACGAAAAGATAAAGTTCTCCGCCAAAAAGTTAAGAAGCTCAAATATCTCTTTCGTTCTCACTCGTGAGTCTTCCGAAAGATTGTTGTAGGTATAATGAGCTTGACAAATTCCACAAAATAGTACTGCCACAACACCTGTCAACTCTGAAGCTTCTGCAATAAGGAACGTACTATATGACATAAGGACAAATAGTGCTGCTTCCAATAGAGGAAAGTCTCGAACTCTGGTGAACTTAGTCAAGTGTTAAAAGAGTTAAGGAAAAAAAAAAAAATAAAAAAGTTCTGTTCTGAGTAAAGATAGTTAACGCTGAAAAAGGATATCAGTGCCGTAAAACATCCCATGCTGGCTCCAATCAACAGTGACAGCATAAATATACAAAAGAAGTCACTCAAGGCCATGAAAAAGGCATTTGTTTCGAACTCTCCAGTCTTCGAATAATGCTCGCCGTAGTTTTGTATCGCCCTTAAATAAATTTAAAAAAAAAGTTAACAAAAGATCTCTTTGTAAAAAATAATAAATCAAAATAACTTACCCACTCAAAACAATAGCAACGGCATCATTCAACACCGATTCCCCAAACACCAGAGCATACAAATTAACATCCACATGGAGATCATGAAAGATTGCTAAAATTGTTAGGGGATCGGTTGGTGATATCAGCGCTCCAAAATACAGCGTGTCCAGGAATGTAAAACTGCTGCTCAGATATTCCGGCATCAGCTTCACACAACCGTACATAATGGCGCCGATTAAGAACGCTGATAATGCTGTTCCCAGAATAGCATATGTTAATATTGCTCCCAAATTTCGGAAGAAATATTTCTGAAACAAAAGTATTCAATAATTTATTCTTCTTATCAAGTTTTGAATAAAATAATAGGTTACTTTTTTGAGACTGTACCCAGCGTGAAATATTATAGGTGGTAGAATGATGTTAAAAAATATTTCTGGATCAAAAGTAGCCTTTAAATCGATCTCGTTTTCTTCGACTTGATAGACTTGGCTTCGGAAAACATAGGCATACGTTTTGTTTTGGATTGGTTCGGTGGTGTTTTGTGACAATTTGCCTGGGAACTAAAAAGAAAATTAAATGAAAACATTAATAGAGAATTAAAAGCAATAAGGATTCAAGATGTTATAATTTTTATAAATTGCTCGTTGCTCGTTATTGTCGAGTTAGTTTCGATAAAACTTTGTCCGCAGAAAAGAATAGTTATTATTCTTTTTGACTTATTATCAGACTTTATTCCTAAGGAGCTTACTTTTATTTTTTGATTTTGTAAAAGCCTTCTTATCTTATATTTCTTATATTTTATCACTGTATTTTGGTGCAACTGGAAGCAAGTGAATTAATTATTTAAGCTCTATTCTAGTGTGTAAAAAGGATGACACAAATTATTACACTTTGACATTATGCATTTTTACTGCATCGTCAATATTTATAAAAACTTATGACTTAGCAATAGGAGCTCGGCTTAAATCTTCAGAAAGCAATTGGAAATTGACTCTTCAAAAGGCAAATACATATAAACTGTCACTCATAAACAGTTGCAGTTTGGGAGGATTTTTGTATTATTATTATTATATGTTTTTTTTAGAGATATTTATGACGTATGTATTTATGTTATATGCGGATACCTGTTTTAATATGTCTAGAATAGATTTACTGATACTACGGGAATTAAAATTTTTCATAAATAGGTGTGGAATCGTGAGCAATCCGTCGTTACACAGGTAGCATTTTGTTGGGTCGTTTCTTTATCCAAGTAATTGACAAGTCTGATTTTTGAGTGTCCCAAGAACAGCCGAGTAAAATATCGAATTGTGATTGAGCAGTATTGTTTTGTATATGGCTGGATCTGCATTTGGATTAAAGGTGAAGTAATGTTGATTATATTGAAGCCAGTGAGTTTTTTTCCAAAGTTGTTTTTTTTTTCTCATCAACGACGTGATAAAATGTTTCTTTGGAGCAAGTTTAGCGACTTAATCGGCTATTTTGTTGCCTTTAATGCTGAAGTGGCCAGACATCCAAAATTGTTTCAGAGTAACTTTGTATGTTATAAGTTTGTCCCTTATATCTACAGTGACGATATTTTTCAAAGCCGAACCCGGGAAAGATAAAGGCAAGTAAAATTCGAGGCACTAAGCAAAACTTATGTTTGATGTGCGTCCGTGCATATGTGCATATGTGCGATTACGGTTGTCTGTTTACTGGATCTACAGCCTGAATGCTTTGAGTGATTTTCTTCAAACGTGAAGTACTTCGTGGTTAGTATTTTTTTGTTTGTAGACGAAGAATTTGATTTATCTCCCACTAATCAGTTTTAGTTTTTCCAAATTTTCTCGAAATTGCTCAAACACTTTTTCTAAAACGTATATAGTAAAGGTTATATTTATAGTGCTGTTAATATAACTACTGCATTTCTGTTTTTTTTTTTCAACTTTATGCGACCCAGTTGTGCTCTTTGTTTACTGAACAATTACACTAAATTAGTCCTCATAAAAACATACAACTATAACAATTATTTATTGATGAACCAATTTATGTTCGTATATACATTCATTTAAAAACATATAGGTGTCTTCTTTCACTTTACACTTTTGTATATTGACACGAAACTTTGAGTTCTGCCCAATAATACAATTTTTGAATAATATATATAATATTAAAAATGAATATACAAATACGGGAAAAATACGGGACTGAATGTTGAATAGGGGACATTTGTACGACATGTATTTCCTAAATAAAACAGGCTTCTCAAATATAGGAATGTCCCGGGAAATACGGCACAAATGGGCACCGTACTTATGTCCTGTATAACAGGGCTGTAATTATTAATGTTTTTTACGGCATAGATGTTGGAAAGGCTGTCGCCGCAAATAATCATCTTCTGTTTAGTTTCCAAATTGATTGCGTAAAGAATAGCTGTCGCTTCCTCAGAAAAAACTGATGGATATTCTGGAGCAGACTTTAAATAGAAATTTGTAGCGTCAGCTACAGCATACGAAAACTATGAAAAATTCCAATTGCTTTTACTTGCGATTATAGGCAAGTTTTGTATTCGTAAAAAAAAAAAATTTTGAGATAACAAATGATAGAGAACACGAAAAAAGTAGGTGCGACAATTCTGTCTGGCTGTGTGTCTGTCAGTCTGGATGTATCGACCGACCTTCAGCTTAAACGGTACTCTGTATTTTTAGAGTAAAATGCCCAGGCGTATTTTTGATTTTTATCCTAGGTCTGAAAATAACGGTACCTGTCATATAAGCGTAACAGATAATTACCTTTTTTCTCGAAAAAAGTACGATCGATTTTGATAAAATTTCGTATGACTGATTTTTTGCCAACCGTGATATTTTTGGTCAATTTTTTTTTTAAGACTAGCTTTTTAACGGTACCTGCCATACAAGCGTTACAGACAACTTCATTTTTCTCTAAAAAAAAATACGATCGATTTTGATAAAATTTATTTTTGTTTTGCTTAAAGAGTAGGTGTATTTTTGAGAAATGTTGATTGGTTATATAACATTTCGTGAGAGAAGTAATGTTGGTGATAATAGAAAGTTGTGAAAGAAACAGGTGGATAACATGTTCTTTTTACTTGCGATTATAGGTACTATAAGGCAAGTTATGCATTCGTAAAAAAAAGTTTCGAGATAACAATCAAACATGACATTACGATGATAGAGAAGTCGAAAAAAGTAGATTCTACAATTCTGTCTGCATGTCTGTCTGTCTGGATGTATCGACACCTGCAGCCTAAACGTTTGGGCCGTTTTTGTTCAAACTTGGCATAAATTATTCTTAGAGAAATATCCCGATCTTTTTTTTCCACCTAGGTATGAAAATAACGGTACCAACCATATAGCTATTTCAAAACATAAAATATTGAAAATATTTTCTTTATAAAAAAATCTGGTCAAATGCATTTTCCAGTCGTAAACACGAACGTAACTTGCCCCAAGAGCAAGTTTTTGCGAACCAGTCGTGCCCTTATTTCGTACGCGAAGGAGAGTTGGATACCAATTTGTTCCGCTGCAGTTAATATATTATTGATGTCGATGGACATTTTGTATTTTTTGTTCGAGAAGCACTTTTTATAAAATTAATTTTTATATTAGTAATTTTTTTGAATTTAAATTTTTCTTTACAACATATGTACATATTAATATTTAAGCTTCTTTTATTTATTCCAAACTCTACATTTATAATCTAAATAATCTTTGTTTGTGTCAATACGTGATTTTGTCCATAAGAAATCCTATCAACAACAACAGAACCACTGTTGTGCATTGCTGATGATGGCATTAGTCAAACACTCATTCTTCACATGTTATATTACTATAAAGAACGTGCCCGGGAGGTCGTGTACTCTATTTATTTACACATCTGATCATATTTTTTAAACAATTATTAGCTTGTTCAACATTGCTAATAAAATTAAAAATAACAGTCTTGCTAACTTTATAATAAAGAATTCTATAGAATTTTAGATTACATTGAAGAAAATAAAAAAAAAAATAAATAAGAAACATACAAAATATTTACCTTCAACCATAATGTGTCCGGGGGTAGAGATTGGTTAAATTTTGGGTTACCCTCCGGCTCGACAGCAAGATGGATAAGTGGAGTGGATGAGCCAGCATACCGTATTATAGCTCCAACGATAAGACCTGGAAGGTAAATAATATATACATAAGTGCACATTTTCGTTTTGTTATCTTGAAGTTTAATTTATTCGTGCGTTAACTTTATTGACTTGTAAATATATAAAGTCTTATAATACAAAGCAGTCAAATGAAAAAGGTAATTATACGAGTTCAAAATTTAATTTAACATGCTAAAAATGGTTTTGTTTTATTTCACCGTCGTCCGTCGCTCTATTAAGTAGGTAACAGAACTTTTTAAAAAAGATAAAACAAGGTAACTACATGTTGATTAAATGTAAATGAAAGTTATTAAATTGTATAGGTATGTTTTCTAAAGGGTGTTATAGAAAGAAATAATGCAAAATAGCGCAAAGTTAATTATTATCATTATTTTGTATTAATATTCTTCTAGGGTGATGAAAGGTTTATTAACCTTTCACTTGTTAGAACAAGACAAGTAAATGCTGGCAATTTAATACCAACATATCACAACTTCCTACATCAAGGAAGTAGGTACCTACTAATGTTTCGGTTTCTAATATTGTACATTCTGCTAGTAGGTATAAGCTTATATATTTGACTGCTTTGTGACGCAAAGCCTGGAAAGTAAAATCATTTAGTCTGTTTAGCTTTTGATCGAAGTTATCGAAAATGTCGTAGGGTCAAAAAATGTTACATTTTAAGCATTAAGCCTAGTATGCAGCTGAAGTAAGACGAAATTTTCCGTCGTCTCCAGAAGCATAAACGAAATGCTTACGAAACGGTACCGGATATTTTTTTTAGTAGAGTTTCACCATTTGTAAAATAAACATTTTCCAAAACACACCAAAAACAAATAAAAAGAACAGAAATCTATTTTATAATAATAACCACAAAAAAACACGAACAAAATACAAATGTCAAAATTTTGCGAGCAATTAATATCCCGGTCAATTAAATTGTGTGCGAAAAGAATGTAGAGAGTAGGGGAGACTTGAATCGGTTATCAACCGTTTCACCGCGGAGCTGCGGCTGAGTACAAAAAAACGAAAAGGACGGAAAATTTCGTTTATGATTTCACTGTGTCATTTTTGTATGGGATTTTTCGTTTCACTTCAGCTGCATACTAGCACTAGGCTTTAACGCTAGCCTTATCGTGTATGCCTTTATAGAGAAAGCTATAAGCAGTGTATGAGAAATCCACAAATAAGACATTTTTTTTAAGTCGATTGATATAGAAACGTAAGACGATAATAATTTCGCAATAAGACTTTCATTGATTTTTCAGAGGAGAAAAATAGGCAATACGAGTAGTAAGCGGAAAGAGGGATGTAAAATTAAACCATAAGGATAATTTTGGCGCAAGCCTAAATTATCCTGAAAAATTTCGTTTTGTGATTTAACTTTTGCCGCGTATAATTTAGTACCCCATTTGAGTTTAACATTTAACTCAAGATGGCGTTTAAAGTTTTTTGGTTGAACAACATAAAAACTAAACTAAGATTATACATAATTTAGGCCCGTTTTATAATATTCATCATAAGTCTTTGACCTTTATGAGTACAACTTAAATGTTAAGGTTCAACTTAATGGTTTGCACCATTGAGTTTACAGAAATCATCTTTTTGAAAAGAAAGTTTTAAACTTTCCTCGTAGGATGTCGTTACTATCGACAATTTTATCTACAATTTTAGAAATTTATATACAATGGTCTCGGGTTCAGTGTTGTTCGTTACAGTGAACTAAAGCAATAATAATTACTCTATAAACTCAATGGTTGAACTTGAGTTTATACACATAGAGAAATGATGTGTAAGTTTCAAACTCTGCTCGTAGGATGTCGTTACGTAAAAGGCAAACAAAACAAAGAAAAACAAATATAAATCTATGCAGAAGAATTTAGTTCGGTTCGGTTTGAGTGTTTTTGGTTACAGGGAATTATTGCAATAATAATTACTCGACATTTAGCGACATCTACTTCGATGAGTTTGAAACCATCTTGATTCCTCTATGTGTATAAACTCAATGGTTGAACTTAATTTACAGGGAGGAAGATGTAGGTCATAGTTCAACTATGTAATATAATATTCTAAACAACTCAATTTCTCTTACCGGCGTCAAAAACTAACGTAACGTTCAACTAAAAAAACTCTTTAAATGTTCATAGCTTAGCTGTTGTTGATGTAGGTCGTAAGGAAATATCATCCCCAACTGAACAGTCTACATACCTAGATTTTCAAGTGCGATATTGACTAACATCCTGACTTAATGTCAGGCAGTGCAGGCAAAGCATAAAGCTAATTAGAATTGAGTTGGCTAACTTGAAGTAGACGGATTGAACTCGCTTATTGGTAAATAGTAGAAAAAAGCACACAATAAAAAATGAACCTACACCACCCGCATATTAATTTTGACTTTCCTGCTAACAAAACGTTTGTTTACGTAGGTATATGGGAATACAATAAATAAATCAACCTTGTCACCATGACTTTCTTTTCGTAAAAATCATAACACAGTTCTGTGGAAATTGTGAAACTAAAAATATTTCTTTAAGTGATGTAGGTAAGCTATTTAATAGACACCCCATGTATTGAAAGCCAGCTAATTCTGCTAAAATATTATTGAAGCTATTTTTTTTTATTTGTATTTCTTTTTATATTCATGAGGGAAAACCCTTATCACGTTTATAATGTCTGTAACTATAGAATAGTGAACTTTTACATATTTAATAGAATTTAAAATATTTCTACGACACAAACAAATGCAATTAAATTAAGTTTTTCTCGTTAACTTATAATAATTGCCAACGACTATTAATATCATGCAAAATAAATATGAGTTTGTGTACAGTGTCAGTAAGTGCACTGACATTTTTGCGTTTTTAGCAAAAATTTCCAAGGCATTCACAATATGCACCTCCCTACTCATCAGAATTAAATTAAATATTTACAAAAGAAGAAAATAAAATAATGTGTATGACTCAATAAACACGTCGCTAACTAATGGCAGCTATTATATTAAGCTTGAACAAATAAAATCCAATAAAAGTACTTTGAATAGATTACGTTGTAGACAAATCCAATTAAACATACCCAAATGCATTTGGGACTTATTACAGATATGAATTTAGATACAAATTGGTTATTGTATAAATAAATTGAGTTTGAATTCTCAAATGAATGGAACGTCTTATTTTATGAAACGAGTTCAGCATAAGGTTAACGCAAGTAAAGATAATGTTATCACAGTGGAAAAGTTATTATGATACGAATTGATTATATTTAGTCAAGTCGCGATGTATGTTATCGAAATAAAAGGTCTTTTATGAAAAATATTATAGTATCAGACAGATTCCTTGAGCTAAAAGAAATGCGATTGGTCACATGATCATATGACATTTTTATTAGTTTTAAAATTAGTTGACAACTATCTACTAAATCGTACGTAGGTACTGTGTATGTTGTATATACTATAAAGGTATAGTAAATAAACGATGGAGGAAATTTTTGGTGATCATATATATAAGGTTCTACACAAAAGTTGTGAATCTATTGAGTTTATACACATAGAGAAATTATGTGTAAGTTTCAAATACTACTCGTAGGATGTCGTTACTATCGACTTGTTTTTCTTTTTACTCTTGTAGCAACTATTCTGCAGTTAAAAGGCAAGAGAAACAAAGAAAAACAAATACAAATGTATTCAGAAGAATTTTGTTCTATTCGGTTTGAATGATTTTCGTTACAGTGAACTAGGACAATAATAATTACTCGACATGCTCATTTAGCGACATCTACGTCGGTGAGTTAAAAACCATCTTGATTTCTCTATGTGTATAAACTTTTCTATATAACGAACTTTCAAGGGAATACAAATTGATATACCTACCTATAAAGAAGTTTTAAATACAAAATTTGTTATAAAGAACCTAATATGGGATATTTTTTAATGGAACAAAAATGCCATTCGCTATAAAGAGAATTAATTTGAAATTAATGTAACGATGAGAGAGTCTTATTCTTTCGTAGAGAAGCCACTTTTAACTATCCAGAAAAAGTCACATAGCAACTTTGCACAAAAGTGATTTGGAGAAAAAGCTCTTTTCTCTAATTGTTGATCATAGAGAGACTGCATTTTTCGGCACGACTGGGTCGCACAAACTTGTGTTTTTTTTGGTTGTAACCAAAGAGCTTAAAAGAACTTTCCACGAAATTATTTTGGATGAAATTATTTCATAAACTCTTTTGAATAAGAAATAATTGAGAAGTGGTCGAATAAGACAACAACAACCTGTGTACACCAACACTATTTTTGGCAGGAGTTATAGCTATTTTATGGCCGCCACCGCCAATCATCAGACTCCATTTTTGAATTAGTAACGCTCTTCCATTTACAATCTAATGTTTAATCGAAAAACGCAACACCGGGAAGCGAACATGTGCCTCCCAACAAATGGTCATCGCACTACGCAGTATCCACTGAGAAGACGGCTATTTTATAAGTACACAATTTTGTTGTTGTTTCATTCTGGTTTAAATGCCAACAATTCGTTGAACGGATAAGAAAGGGAATTTTGAGTGAAAGATTTGACACGGGTCAAGAATTAATTAATTTATTAGAATTTATAATTAAAAAAACGATTTTATTCAATTTTTTTAATACCTACATATAATTATGTAGACGTACTACGAAATAGAGCATAAAAGCTCAGTTTATATTTTTAAGATCTCCGAAATCTGCGTATGCTCAGAAATATAAACACAATTTCTCAGTCAAATTTTTTACTTATGCTGTCAAAAAACTGAGCCTGAAATTTTTTGCTTGCTCAGGTGAGCGCTCAGAAATATAAACTCACCTAATGTTATGCGGATAAGGGTTTATGATTTTTGATCACAGTGATTTTTCTGTTACAGTGAATTATGCACAAAATTCAATTGTGTTTACAGTAAATTATTCGCCTAACGTATCCTTATAAAACTTATTAAGTTATTTTTATAGATTTCTAGATTTTTGCATTTAGATAAAAAAATTACCTATTAATTAAACAAATATGTACCTACAAAACAAAAGCAAAATAAACCGAATGCCTACAACATTTCATAAAAAATAAAAGATGTTATATTCTCTAAAGCATGTGCCTAAATTGAAGCACTTCACTTCATGATATCCCGTATAACTGCAGTTTCAATCAATTCTGCACTCTCTGTAATAGGGAAGGGAAAGAAGACGTATTCCACTTCATAAGCATAATGTCCAGTTTTAAAACTACAAAGTCTCTCACATCTTGGAAAAAAACACTAACAGTGATGGAAACAATCGATATTTTGAACGACACAAACTGGAAATCGTTTTCTTGTTATACAAAATCTATCCAAAAATTCAGAAATCTTATTGTAACTTCTTAAATTGTTAAATTAATTTTGAACAAAATAAATATTTTGCCACTTGAGCTGACGGTTAGCCAAAGCGCTAAAATTCATAATTTGTAGCTCATAATGAATTACTTAAATAGGTAAGTAACCTATTTACTTACTTACACTTCACTCCATAATTCAAACAATGAAAACATTTTTTAAGCAATTCATATATCGCTGATTAAGAAAAAAACTTTAATTAATTTTTAAACTACATACATATGTATTAAAATTAATTGAAAATTTTAATTACTTTTTCACGATTCTAAGACAAAAGTTTAAAATAAGGCTTCGAAATCATGATTTTTTTGTATCTATAGTGTTGTTCACATTATAGGTTATCATATTTTTTTTAATTTTAATAAAAAATGTGCTGGATTTTTGTTCATAGGTAATTAACCGTCGCCTTCGATTCTTAAAGTCCATTTTCGTGTTTGATTCAAAGGTTTCTTATCATTAATTATGCCAAGGTAACAAAGCAAATTTTTCATTTATAAAATCTCAATAGACGAGAAATAATAAATTTTATCAGCTTAAAGAAAGAAATAAACTGAAATGGCAAATGCTGAGTTTAGAATGCTAAAGATTTCTCGCAAAATTATCAACTGATGGAACCTTTTTTTTTTAATTTAAAGTATGTTATTTGGTTGATTTGATGTATTTATTTTACTCTATATCTACATAGAATCACTCGTTCTATTTTTCTTCCTCAGCAGATAAGAAATGAGCAAACAAAATTAAGAAAAATAAATCTACAATCAAAATGAAAAAAAAAAGAAGTAAAAATAAAATTATTATTACTTAGTTCATTGGCCTAGTAAATGTAGTCACAATCAGATATTTTGTTTCTAAACAGTTAAATTTTAGCCAACCCAAATAATGTTGATATCATAGCTCACGTGACATGTGTATGATTTCAATTGTAGTGAGAATATGGCGTAAATACCTTGCAAATACCCGAAGTTTCTAACAAGGCGTTATTTTAGAACAAACTATGAATAGTCATACGGACCCCCAGTTTCACAGTGCTCGTTGAAACTTAAATTGAAGTTCACTGTCGGCAAATTCTAAAGTTTAAAATGAAATTCAAAATCAAACGGGCACTCTGAAACTGAAAGATAGACTTATTAGTTAAAAATGACTCTGACAGAATTACAATCCGTTACGACACGACAGAAATTCTTGCTGTGCTATTGTTGGGACACAGTCGTTGCAATGACAAAAAAAAACTACTATTGCATTCCATGAACGATGAACAAGGGGATAACACGGTAATCGAAAAGGGTCAATGCTAGGACCAAAGAATTATCATCGTGGTTGTCATTGCAACATTAGTATAACTACACAAATAACAACTAGGAACATTATGCGTCAGAATGTGAATGTAAGCCAACTATCCATTCGATTCGACTAGCTTTTTTAAAAAAAAAAAACTGCCATGTAATTCAATTGACACAAAACTCCACCGACAATACTGAATAGAATAGAACCTAGAATAGAGTCAGATAAGATCGAGTAAAATGCATTTTAATGATGTTTTGCTATTTTATTGCATTTCATGAAATGGAAAAGATTATTATTACTAATGGTATAAATGTAGATACAGGAACCTCATATCATGGAGTTTAGTTTTATCTATCCACATATATGTAGGTAGGTAGCTACATATATATTGATTGTTTTCACTCTCATATTCCAAATTGTTTACTTTTTATATTGAATAAATATATGTACCTAGGTATAAAAACGTATTGAGCAGTTTATATAAATGACTTTATACATAGGTAGGCGACATGATATACCTACTGATGTTTACAAACATTTTTATTTTTAGCGTTTGATAGATTATTCTAAAACCATTTTTATCTTATTTTGCCTAGTTGGACGAATATTAATCTATAAATATATACATGTAAATATAAATATAATCAGATACATCTAAAAAAAAATACAAAAAGCTACCTACGTAAAAGTTTTTACAAACCTAATCATTTTATTTTACTGCAACATCGATCATCAAAAAAGCTTAGGATACAGTGGGTTGAAAACACTGCCGCCATTATGTGACCGATAAATGACTATCGAACTAGAAGTAATAAGATTCGAATAACCATTCCCGTTAAATAGGAAGGTATATCATCGGAAAAAAATACAGTAGGTACGACCAAGACAACTGGTATTTTTCATGCGACCAAATGAAAGCTCATTCAAAAGGCATTATCATACTATGATGAAGTGTCTCTACAATTGCTTCTAAGGACCAAATGAATGTTTAACTGCAGTTCAGTGCAGTCAAGATTCAATTCTATAAGTAAATTGATGTCTAAACAGAAAATATTGATCGTAGGTGGGAACTATTTTTTTTTTTTTTTTTTTATTTTATAAACATGAATCAAAAACGTCTTTTGTAAAATAAAACCAAAAAAATAATAATAATAATATTGAGTCCATTTTCCTACAAAAATGTCTGTTCTATCAATAAATCATTGAAAGATTCTTAATGAAAAATAATCAAATGGCAAGGAAATCAGATACATAATACTGTAGGCAAAAACCTATTTAAAATTTAAGCATAATGCTTGAGCAACGAAACCAGAAATCTCATTGCAATTTTTATTTTTAAGCCATTTAGGTACTTATCTAGGTACTGTACGAGTTGATTTATCATTCAATATGCACATGACATTATAAAAGTATATTTAAGATACAATCTGATATAGGTATGAGTATTGAGTATGACTAATAAAAATTCTTTACAGCGAATTTAAATTACGTTTTGTCACGGGTAGGCAGCGGTAGGTGAAAAATCAATGAAAACTAACATCACTTTGCTAACATATTTTGGTATACATTCTTATGAAGACAACCTGCAAAAATGATTACCTACTTTCTAATTTATTTAACAAACAATTTGCCGCAATAAACAAATCACTTTAAAAAAGTTCGACCCAATTGGCCTTTGAATTGAATCTTTGACTCTATCATGTGATAACCAAGTGTCTGTAACTAATATACTTACGTTCCAGACCGTAAGCAAGACACGTTCTTTATTTTCATATAAGACAACTGGTGAAACCCCGAATTCTAAAATTATTTAAATGGTACCTACGTCATTAGCACCCGCTTGACGCAGTTTTTCTTTTCAAAAAAGCAATGATAAAGGTGTTGCATAAGATTCTTCAAAGGATATCTATTCAATATTGTAATTTATCGATTAAACATAAATGTTCCAAGGATGTTTTCTGTCTAAGAACGTACTACTTCAATAAACTCACCATATATAACTGCCAATCCTGTCTCATGTAGCCATGAGACTCTGTGATGCTTAAACAGCCATATTGTGAGGACAGTCAGGGTCAGCAGGAACGTATAGACCAATAGATTCAAGCTGTCTATTCTGTGTGTCAGAGTAGCCTTGGCGTCGAGAGCGATATCAGTGGCCGTGGCATTGCACTTGGCCGATAAGCTAATTAAAACTAATAAAACACTGAAAATAATTGAAATACCGTAACGACGCAATGAAGATGACATATTTTGACCACCGCCACCGACGCTATAACAACAAAGGAAGAAAGAAAAACCGATTTTCCACCAACAAAACGACACGAGTTTTCTTCCTCCTAAAGTAATTTTCAATCGATTTATCCGGAAGCCGATGTCAGTCGTCAGAGAAGACACACAAGAGGCAAACAGACAAGAGCGAAAAAAGGATGACCACGACGAAGAATCTTGGTTCTTGTGGGAGGGTGGATCCAAATATGGGGAGATCGGAGGACGAAAGGAGGTTCCTTGAATAACTTTTCTGTAGTTTTACTTATATTCTATAAAAGAACTGGCTGAAGAGCCAAACAGTTATACAATTCATTATAATTTGCAACAAATCACTTGGGGTTTTTCACTTCATTTCGAGTCGATGTGAATAAATGGACAACAAAACGACACAATACTTTTTGCTTTTTTTTAAACAAATAAAATTAATTTATTTTTTCTTCAATAATATTATTCACTAATAGTTGCTTTGACGTCCGTTTTTCTTTTTCGACTGACACAGCCAGAAACACGGTAAAATTTATTTTTCGTTGAGTCTGTTTTTTTCGCTGCTTGATGACGTTTTGTTTTGTGTTGTTAATTCGTTTTTCATACGAATGTCAAATTGATGAAAATTGAAATAACAAAGAATAAATACGAAGGAGAGAGCGAAACATTACCAATTAAAAAAAAGAAAGAATGATTGTTTTTTTGGTAGTTTGTTTAGGTGTTTTTGTCAATTTTGTTTTGTTTCGAATTTCTATACATCATCAGCCATTACTTGTTTTTGGTAAGATGAAATGAGATAGATATATTTTGCAAAAAAGTATGACTGCTTGTACCAAATAATAATTGTAGTAGATTGTTTACTAAACTTGCTAGATTTATATTTAACGGAACATCAATCATTTTTGATTTGTAAATTGTGTGCTGTTGAATTTGAAGAGAAGAATTTAAAAAAAAATATTATGGGTAATGTGGAATGTTATTTTTTTATTCAAAAGTGAACATTAAAATGTTGGTTACCTTTTCTATAGTTTTTAAAAGTGAAAGGGAATAGTATTTTAATGTAGTTCCGGCCTGAACATTAGTGATCAAGACGAGAACCAAAAAAAAGTCGACTGAAACCGCAAAATAATTAATAATCTATGAATATTAAGTACAAAGTAAGTAAAATATATTTGATTATACTTTTTTTTATAAAGCTAGGACTTGTAGGTACTTTCAGTTTTTGTCTAACTTGCAAAAAATTTCTAGACACCACCGACCTCAGTTTCATGATCAACTTTACTTAATATTAGGGCCTAGCTTCTTAAGAAGACAAAATTAATTAAACGTATTAGCCACTTTACCAACACATTATTGTATAAAAAGAAATATTTAAATTATGGCGCTTGTATTTCCAATTTTTTAAACCAGAAACAAAATAATCAATGAATATCGTTGGCCGTTGCGTTGATAGGATTTTGTATAACGGTTTGGGTTTGTCTATATGCCTATAGCATGGTGTAATATCCGATCAGTCAACTAGCTATTTGTCGAGTGTAGAAATTAGGTACATGAAAAATAGAACTATGTAATTCTGTGGCTAAATGTTAAGTCCCTTTCTGAAATTTTATGTGGGATCATTTTTTAAATTGATTTTTCAGAATAACCTTATGATATTGGATTTTTTCGAGTTTTAAAAAATTTCTCACTTAAAATTTAAAAATGTGATTTACCTATAACATTTAGCTAAATGACCCCAGAATTATTTCAGGCTTGTTTTACATTCTGGTAAATTTTGTCAGTTGGGAACTACTGTTAAAAAACTGATTTTCAACTTCGAGAAAACTTAGTGAAATGCAGTTCTAATATAATAACCAATAGAACGCGATACGTGGGATGAGTTGTCGCCTTCATCTGAGTAGGTACACAGGTTATTATGTAAAGCAATCATAAAAGTTTATCACAGCAAGTTTTTACTAATGTGTCATATGTTGGGAGTTTCATCTGCTGAGTAAATCATCAGAGTTATAATAGAAGACTCGTCGGGTTGATTCGTTGTTTTCCACGCTTCACGTGTCCCAGCAGCTTTTTAAAGAAATTAAAGACAACGTCTATGTATAATAGCCCCTCGGTCGTAGTTGAATTTTCTTCTCAGTATTCTTCGTTTGATCTTTGTAGGTACTATTGTCATTTTACAAGGTAATAGGTAGTAGTAAATGCTAAAACCGCAATTAGTTTTGTTCTGTAAATTATGTCTATATATAAGCGAGTAGTTGATTGGACGTTTGATAAATTGGTGTTAACTTGCAATTTGCGTACGGACTTGCTAAAAAATTGCTTCGCAACATTAAATTGTTTGACAGCATTTCCTCGGAGTTTTTGAATAAGTACTCGAGACACTGCCAATTATTGGTCCGAGTCTATGTTTGCCCCTTGGAAAGATAGGACATACAAAATACTGGTATCATATCTGGCGTCTTTCGCGATAAATGAGTTCGTTGCACTCGGTAGTTGGCACTGCTCATAACGATGTAAGGTGTTATGACTCCTACAGTACTTAAGAGTAGTTTTATGTGATCAGTCTTCTTTTGCTCTCAAACAGTTAGAAGAGCACTCGTAAATACAAAAATGAGCTGTCCGAATAGTACACCAACAGTATTCTGAAGAGGCTTGCAAACCACTGCATTTCTTATTCTACTGATATTATTGCGTGGGTAGAAACTCGTTTTTGCTTACCTCGTTCATAAAAAAAACATAATCTTTTACCAAGGTCACATAAATTCTGTTATAGATAGGGTCTATCTATAGTCTTTCTTACATTAAAGCTAATAAGTTCAAAAAAATTGCAAAATTTGCAAATATTTGCGCACAATTCGCAGTCCTCATATCGTAAGTCCAGTACCTATTGTGTTTTGGAAAAATGACTTCAGCTTCACTGTACTGTCCAATGTATGCCTTTTAAATGAAAAGCATTGCATGAAACTAGTTTGAAGGAGTAGAAAGACAGGAGAGAATTGTTTTGGTACAATGGATAAAGAGTTAGTTGATTTTTATTTTTTCATTGCATACCTCTTAAACAAAAGTCTTTCAGATTTTCTTTCGGTAAGACAAGGAGTTCCCCAAGGATCAATTTTGTCACCTCTCCCATTCTCAATGTATATCAATGAAATCGGGTTCATTATCAATCATGCGTCAAAACACTTTTATGACGACGTCCCTTGGGTCTGCCTCCTTAATATGTCGTTTGAATCCTTCATGAAATTCGGAACATTGATGCTTTATCGTGTAAGTTGAGAATATTGTGCTTATTCTTCTTCGCCTTTTTTGGTCGCAATGTTTTGTTTAATCGCTGCTTTTAAGTTTAATGTCGGATTTGTGGTTTGAAATTCTTTGACGCAGGAATTGTTTTGTAGTTCCTACATAGCATAAGTCACAATTTTCTTTTTCGTTGCCTAGACAATTTATTTTATATACCACGTTGGGAAAGAAATTAAATCTTTGTTTCATTTATAAAAACATTGCGACCAAAAAAGCCGTAGAAGAATAAGCACAATATTCTCAACTTACACATTGATGCTTTATTTTAAAATCCTAAAAATACGTCAACCAACATATCTCCACGAAAAACCTAAACTGCCGGTATCAAACAGATCAACATCAGTAATTTTTCCTCGTTTTTCTTGTCTGACCTCGGAAAGGCAATTTTTCATTGCGGCATGTCGCCTCTGGAACTCGTATGTGGGTACCATTTGCGAGATATTGGTGACCTACACATATTTCAAAATAAACTTAAAATTTCCTTTTTGAACCAAAGTTGCTTTAACTTATCCTCTCTTTTAAACTCTAGCTAAACCCTTCTATCTCCTTTCTGTATCTACTTTCTTACATCTATCTATCTTTTAAATTATTAAATTATTATAATAATACTTTCCGAATCATAAAGTTCGGATAAATTATCGCCTCTATTTTATGTACACTTTGGTTTATTAATTTTTATTTAATTCATCATTTATTTTATTTATTTTTAATTTTTTTTAACTGAAATTGAAATTGTATAATCATAGTCGTAATCATAGATTTTCGATAGATTATAAGATCATCTTACTGCGTGAGTTATATAAAGACATAAATAAACTTAAACTTAAACTAAAACCTCATGGTCGACGACGTCCAGCAAAGCTGGGACTGGGAGGCATGCTGAAAAGAAAAAAATGCTTTGTGCCCTTGCGAGTATTGATTCGGCAACCTCAAGTTTAATAGCCTAGCACTCATCGTTTGTACCATTTCCGCCCACGAATATGAGTCACATGTGATACAAATAATTAAGTTATTGAGAACAAGTTTGTAATTTGCCCAAAGCAGCTTAAGGGCCAGTTATAGCTAGCAGTAAAACGTATCAGTAAAAATTTTCTTTTTCAATTTTTTAAGGCAAATTATCCGACAATGTTGGTGTTAAATAGTTTTAAAATAAAGGTAATGAATAGCTGAATTTTCCTATTAAAAATAATGACGCAATTTAGTCTAAAATCACGAAATATTAACACTTTTGTTTTTTCAATGATCATTGAATACATAAAAGTGACAATATTTCGCGAATGAACATCAAATTGAGTTATTTTTTTTAATAGAAACATTATTCTATTCGTTACGCATTTTAATGAATCACGCTGTTTAACTCAGACTCTTAGCTGTTCATATAAATATGTAAGTTTATTATTATTATTATTATTATTATATGTTTATTACAATGTAAATCAATTACAGACTAATACAATTGTTAATAAGCACTAGCTACCAGGGCTATAGGCTTGAAGTAAGTTTAGTCTAGAACTTAACGAGAAAAAAAAATTAATAAATTTTGAAATGAAATTGCGCGGTTCACTTGCATTTATTTTAATTATTCAACTGCAGCTGATTTGCTTTGTTTCGATCTGCAAATCTTGCTTTTATAATACTTTGATGGCATAAAAGTAAAACCACGAAAAAAATCAAAGTAAAACCATTGTATATACATTTCTATAGTATTTTCATGCTGAATAATCACCGCCTGGCCATCTTGAGAAACGTGTGATAAACACATTTTTAGGTTCGTGCATTTAATAGTTGTCTATTCTGTAACCCTGACAACAGTCGTAAACATAATGATTTTTGTCTTGTTTACGACTCTTGTCAAGGAAATATGGATTTTAGAGCCAATAAAATACATTATATATTATTAATTTGTTTCGTAGACGACTATTGTTAGGGTAACAGAATAGACACTTAGTAAATGTAAGAACCTCCAAATGTGCAGTTAAAAACTTTCTTTAGATGGCGCTGCTCCATGGTTGTACTTTAGAAATTTATATACAATGGTAAAACCATTGTATATACATTTCTATAGTATTTTCATGCTGAATAATCACCGCCTGGCCATCTTGAGAAACGTGTGATAAACACATTTTTAGGTTCGTGCATGTAATAGTTGTCTATTCTGTAACCCTGACAACAGTCGTAAACATATATTATTTTTGTTTTGTTTACGACTCTTGTCAAGGAAATATGGATTTTAGAGCCAATAAAATACATTATATATTATTAATTTGTTTCGTAGACGACTATTGTTAGGGTAACAGAATAGACACTTAGTAAATGTAAGAACCTCCAAATGTGTAGTTAACAACTTTCTTTAGATGGCGCTGCTCCATGGTTGTACTATAGAAATTTATATACAATGGTAAAACTTTGAAAATTTGATTTGTTTTTTTTTACTTGAAAATGTAAGTCGCTTTTGACAGAGTTTTGTGTTCACATTTATTTTTGCCCAAAAAAATTTTTTTGTAGTTTTTAGACGGTGTGTGAAAAAAACGGCTTTCAGGTAAAATTTAATATTCGGTCTGTGCTCAAAAAGAGTGAAGTTCAAAAATTAATATAAAAGTGTTATGTTATAAGCAAAAAGTGATAAGTGAAGCGTTTAGTGTTTTGTTAAAAATGGCAAAAACAAATTATTGTGCAATTGTATCTACTAGGTGGTTTCGCTGGTACTGTTTTAAAGTAACTTCAAACGATTTACTTTGAATAGTTCGGTCGATATACTTATGCAATACGCTGCAGCCAAACTGAAATGCAAACGACCTATTTTCCTTGAACTGACATTTTTTTTTGGACAAACTAAAGATATTGTTAAGAGCAAAGCAGGAAGACCCAAACTACTTCATTTGTTCGTATACATTTGTATTTTAGTGTTTCACCCATTTTCTCAGTAAAACGTAGTTTAGATCAGCGGTCTTGACTGTTTTAGGGTACAGTCGCCAGTAGCCGGCCCCTTTAGGATTTTTCGTCATAAAATGTACGACAAAATCCACAAATACTAACATTTTCAAAGAATTATTGAAAAACGTTGTTCATTATTAATCTCTTCATCGATGAAATAAATTTTGTTTTTGTTATTATTGCCAACAAAATATTTATTTAGATAAAAGCCATTTTTTCCAGTGGACGGCCCCTGGATTCCTATTTCCGGTCAGATGGTGTTCTATGGTGGCCACCCATTAAATAAAAGAGTTTATTTGTTAAAAAATTTTAAATAAATGTTTTATTAAAGAACAGCTAGGAAAAACTAATTAGGATTAACAAAATACAAATAATATAATTTAATTATGACCAGTTGTACAATCGGGTTTTAAGTTCTTAACCCACCGATTTTGGCAGATTATCTATGGGAATCAGTGGTTTAAAAATTTGAACCACTTTGAACCACGCATTTCGCTGGTGACCTTTGTTTTTATGTCTTGAGCAAATTCTGAAATGTTTTCTATGATTTGGTCAGGAGCTAGATTTTTATTGGGGGGAAAGAGGTCGAAATTCAGTTTTTTTTGCAAATTTCGTATCGTATGAGCCGTTTTATAAAAAAATTGGAAAAACTAGTACCTCTCATCGGTTCTAGATAAATATAAGAAAATGAAAAAATAAAAAATGAATTAAAATGCAAAAAAAAAAAATGCATCGGTATTAGTCCGATTACCGAAATTAAGCAAAGTCGGTCGCAATTAGTTATTTAGATGGGGGACCGCTTGGGAACACCGCGTGGTGTTGGCATGTTTTTTTGGCATACAAATTCATCCTTAGTAGACATTTGAACATTCACAAGTTCTTTCCATTACTGCTCCTGAGTTTAATAGACGCTAATTTGAACTTCAATCGATATATTTTATTTATAATTTGTAATACAAATACATTTTGTTTAATTTCTAATACATTAAAAAGTTATAATTTGTCTATTTTAATAATTAAAATTAGATTTATATGTATGTAATTTATTCAAAATAAGAAAAAAACAAAAAAAAAAAAAATTGGAAAAAACTATAATACGAGAACTTTTTTTTAAATTTCTGCTCCTTCATTATTTAGCAGCTCGCCTCTTTGTAATCGGTGTTGTTGGTGTTGGAGGTTTCGAAATCTAAAATAATAACGGATGATTATTTAAGGATACAAATTAATTTTAAAAAAAATCTTACAGAACGAATTGGTTTTGGTGTGGTTGCATTTGCGGGAGGTGGATTGTGAGGTCCGGGTCCATTTTCTTCTCCAACCACTGTAACCGCCACCGGTCTTGGCTGAGTATTCGATGGAGGTCTCTCAAGACTTGCGCTGCGAGTTGCTGATCCTGATCGTCGGAACATTCCCGATAAACGGCCACGTAGATCTTTTTTGCTGGATCTCATATCACTGGCCACGCTTATGTCAGAATCTGATCCTTGAACCTGATGAAATAAAGATTTAAGAAATAAACAAACGTTTTTGAGAGTTATGATATTCGCCAAACCGATATTTCACTTTCCGAATTCCTACTCGACTTGGTAAGGCTCCTCAACTTGCCCATAAGACTCTTCTTCTTTTTTCGTGGTCCACGTGGGATGTCACTTTGTGTTGATCCACCTGACAACCGAGAGTCTAATCTTGAATCCATACTTGAATCGCGGACCATTCCACCCATCTCCGAGTCAATCGATTGAATTGATGACACACTGCCGTCGTCTAGACGCCATATTGCCTGCACAAGATTTATAAAAAGTTTTAGAATGCCTTGAGAATCTACATAGAACTACTGTACCTGATCTTGCTGTATTGAATGATCCAATGACAAACTTTTCCTATGCAAGCTTCCATTGGTAGATCGTGACAATTTCGAACTACCTGATCGACTTGGCGTTACTTGACCACTACTACCAGCATCAGTTTCCTGTGATGCTGCTCTTCTTAAATTGTTCCTTCTTAACCTGCTACGTTCGTTTTCTTCCTCGCCAATGCGTTGGAATTTCCTTAATTCCTCTGAAGCTTCCGCCAGTCGAGCTAAAACACTCGATATCTGGCTACTGGTTAGTGTCGGCGATGGGCTTCTACTCCTTTGACGTGATAAAGTGTCAGGTTTAAGTCTGTTTCCAGATGTAGATGTTCTAGATTCCTTAGAACTTGCCAATTTAAGATCTGGAGCGATCTTCACCAATTCATCTACTGTCTGCAGAAGAGCTCCCACCTTACGCTCGCCGCCATCTTGTTCCATACGTCGTTTAATCAATTCTTTCTCATATCGTTCCCTTTCACGTCGAAGTTTTTCGTTTGATGTTCTTAACTTTGCGTGAACATCTCGCAGCTCAAGAAGATCACATTGCAACTCTGCAATTTTCTTCCTACCCTCTTCGAGCTCTTCTTCTGTGCTTCGTCTGAGCGTATCAGAACGACGTTTCGATTCCAATCGTTCTTTATCACGCTCCCTTTCGACTTCAAAGAGTGTTTGTCTCAGGTCGCGTGCAAGTGTTGATGTCTCTTGCAGAAGACGTTGCTGATCTTCACGTTCTTTCTGCCATGACAACTCGAGTTTAGTTTTCATTCCGGGGATCTTTGTACGACCAGAGCCGATAACTCGTTCTTCCTCGAACTCGTTGAGTTTTGAACGCATTTCGGAGATTTTGATTTCATTGGCACTACGTTCGGAGACGAGCTCGGTTTTGAATTTACTAACATCCAGTCGTGCTTCACAAAGCTGATCCTCAAGGCAACCGATCTAAGTGAATAAATACATAAATCTAAAGTAACTTTTGATTAAGTGATCCAAAAGCTCACCTGTTGCTCCAAATAAGCGATCTTGCTCTTGTCGTCATCGTCACTGCTATGCATGGATCCACGACTTTGACGTCCCGTGTTAGCCTTTAGATCGCGTATTTTATTCTGAGATGACTCAAGAAGCTGTTTAAATGTGTCGCGATCCTTTTTGAACCGCTCACATTGCCTCTAAAAATGTATTTTAAATAGTGAGAGTGAAAGAACAACAAAAATCTTCACTTACCTGCATTGAAGTCAGCTCTGCACTCAAATTCTTTACTTGCTGTTCGTATCGAAGTCTTGTCGAAGCTACCTCAGATTTGGCATTCAGCTCAGCATTTTCTAGTCTATGAAAGAAGGAAACTGATATTCGTATAACAAATTGAGGAAAATTACATAAACTTCAAACCTTATCTTCATGGACTTAATCTCATTTTGGAGTCCAGCATTGTGACCATTGATTGACGACTGAGCCTGTTCGATCCGACTAAAGTCGTTCAGCTTTTGGTTGAGGTCATCGTTATCCTTACGAAGTTGGAATACCAGATCAATATTCATTTCGTTTTCTCGTCGTAAACGATCATACTCTCGCTCCTTCTCAGCGATAGTGTTCTTCAGCATTGTTTTTTCGTACTCAGCTGCACCAGCTTTAACGTTCTTCGACTCAAAATCTTGAAGTTTTCTCTGAAGATCCTTGAGTCGTTTCGCAAGTTCCGATTTCTCAGTTTTTATTGTCTCCATCTCTAAAATTCTTTGCTTGGCAGACATCAATTCGGCTTGCAGATTTTCTTTCTCCGTGGAAAGTTGAGCTCTCATGAGAACCGTTTCCTCAGATAATGTCTCCCAATGGGCATTGAGATCAGAGTATCTCTTATATTCTTCCGCCAGCTGGTTATGAGCATCTTCTAGTTGATTTTTAAGTTCTTGAATTTGCTTTAAAGCAGCTTGTTCTGCCTTTGAACTGGAAGACTTTGATCTAAGATCCTTGATCTCTTTTTCCAAGGAAGCCTTGCTTTTGTCAACAGATTTTTTGAGGGAATTCAGATCATCGTCGAGCTGTGAAACCTTGGCTTCCCATTTTTCTTTTTCTTTTCGTTCTTTTTCATATTCTTTTTCAAGATTAGAAATCTTATCTTTGTCTTTTTTCGACTGAGCTTCCAGATTCGTTTTAGCAGATTCGGTTACCCGAATCTAAAAAAAGGTGTTTTAAATAAGCTTAACCATTATCGAGGTTATCTTACCTGTGTGTCTTGTTTTTTGATTTTATCCTCCAGGTCTTTGATTTTCGAGTTTAATTTTTTACTTTCATCATCTGATTTCTTCAACTTTTGCTCTAAGTCTGACAGTTTTGCTGTCTGACTTGAAGAGCCTTTGAGTTTTCCTAAAAAAAAAAAACGACACTTAAACTTTTGAAATTCGAGAGGAAAATACTTTTACTTACTTAAATCATTATCAGCCGCTTCCAACTGCTCCTTAGCTACCTTTAATTCTTTTTCTAGTTTTATCTTTTCAGTCTCCAGCTTCTGAACCTTATCCCCATTGCTATTCAGTACTATTACTCTCATTTCTTGTATCTCCTCCTCCAATTCTTCAACCCATTTCTTTAAATGATTCTTCGGTGTTAAGTCTGTGACTCTTCGAGGAGTCCGTTGTGGTAGCTTTTCTTCGCTTTCTTGAAGAATTCGCTTAAGTTTTATACTCAATTCGTCACGTTCTTTTTCTGTGGTATTAAGTGTCTCCTTAAGAGATATCAATTCAGCACTTGACACTCCCTTATCAGCGCCACTTATCGACGGCTTCCGTAGTGCTTGCAATTGCATTCGCTTATTATCTTTAAGAAGTTTCTCATTTTCGCTCTCTAAAGTTGTTAATTTGGAGCGTAAAATTGAGGCTTCCTGTTCAACTAAGTCCAACTGCCTCTTCAAGTCGATATCTTGTGACTTACCGCCGCTCTTAGCAGCGATTTCAGCTTGAAGTCTTTCCACATATCGCTCTTTCTCAACAAGGGCCTTTTGCGATGTTGCGAGCTCAATACTGAGAGTTTTAAGCTTTTTGTCCGATGCTGAATTTGAGCCAAACAAGCTTGGAAGCTTTCTACTACTTTCGTTACTTTGCAGCTTAGCTTGGAGTTCCTTTACTTGTTTCTTAGTTTCATTGTTTTCCTTTTCAAGGTCTTCAACTTTTAGACGAAGAATCGATGCCTCTTGTTCGTTCAGCTCAAGGAGTATTCTGAGTTCAGCAGGATCATCTTCGTCAGAAATACCTTCATCTCGATCGGACAGTGGTTCAGGGGTTAATCGGTTTGGCGTTGGGCTAAGTTTTCGACCTTTGGAAGTAATTAAATATTAATGGAAATTATTATAACGGGGGTTATGAGACACACGCAAGCAATTTATACATGCTTAACTGAAAGCTTTCGTGCAAATAAATATGATGAAAACGCTTACAAAATGTTCGAATATGTATGCTTTCTGTATTCAAAATCTCAGTTGGCAGAATTATAAAGTTTATAAAGTTGCTGTTGAATCTTTTAAAGCTTTATGCTAGATTTTTGGTTTAATAATAAATTACTGAACACTTTTAAAGCTCTTATTTTTCAAGCAGGACTTTGTAATAGTAAAAAACGGCAATTAAGCTCTTTTTTTATCGAAAATTTGTACGAGCTTTTTTCAAGAACTCTTATAAAAAACGACCTTCTCCAGCAGTATATTAGGAGTCAGGACTCATAAATTATTTACTCCTTTTTTGAGTCTGAGTAAATTCAACGTTGCTGCTTGTGAAAAAGCCTCAAAGCTTTCATTAAAATGTATACATGTATTATTTGCTATCAAAGTTTTTAATTAACCTTTTATATTGGTTAGTTAGTATGACAGTATGATGTAAAAACGGTTATACGATTATTTTCAATTCATGTTGGAAAGGAAATGGTTAGTGTATTAGCAAACTAACGTTAATATTCTAAAAAAATATGCAGCTGGAAAAAATGGCAAAATGTATAAAATGAAGTAGAAGACAAAAGTATTTTTGAAAAGTTTGTGTGTGTGCGTGTGTAATTTAAGAGAAAAAGCAAAATTTTGAAGCCAGATTTTTGTATGTATATAAGAAAAAACAAGCTCAAACAATTTAATTTATAAAAAAAAACACAACTAATTCGTACTTCTGGAACGTGATGCCATTTTTTTCAACTGCATCATCATGGAGTCATTTTCATCCTCAAAACGTACAAGTTTTCTCCTTAAATTTTCAGCCTGCAAACAAAATATAATTAGAATATAATATTAGCCACTTTTACATTTACTGTTATTTGTGCTTTTTTTCGCTTAAGAATATATAGCATTTTTTTTTACAGCTGTCATAAGTGGTTTTGGTTTTTGGTGCCATAGATTTCTTAAAGTTGACTTCTATCAACAGTTACGGAATGTCAAACTCTTTTTGGTGTGATGTCCTTTGATTTTCGTTAAAAGATTTATGTATTTTAACAGTTTCTTTATTATTTTTGACAGTTAAATTATGCATGCTTATATTGTCAAAGTAGTTAGGGCAATATTAAACTACATAAATTACACTTTATAAAAACCATACATTTTTTTTACGGAAATAAGTTTAGAGCGTTCTCTCTGTACCTGCACCACCAACAAGCCAAGCTCGAGACATCAGCGATGAGAAGAGCAATCCGTTATTTGCCTGCGAAGCTAGCGAAAAAAAGTTTCCGCATGGACTACTTTCCCGTGAATGAGCATCTTCGAATGGAGGACTTTTTCTGAAAATGTCTTCGGTTTGAGATGCTGTTGATATTTGAATTACAATTTTGTCTAAGGGTAAAATGTCGCCTTCAATTTGATTTTGAGATGTTATTTTTTGTACGACATCTTCTTCCAATGTTTGTGTTCCAGTTGATTTAGACAAAATGGTAGAATTTGACAAAAATGGAATGGCATCCTGGTTGAATGTTTGAGATTCAGTTGATACCAACAAAACATCGTCAGTTTCAAGACCCAGCGATCTAGTTGTCATTTTTAAGAAACTGTCATCAATGACAGTTTCTTTATTTTCCGATGAGTTTTGCCCAACTTGAATTCCTTCATCAATCAATATGACAATCTCAGTTGAAGTATCAGAATCAACCATTTCAATATTTGACTGTCTGCCCATTTCTGAGAACCCAGATTCACAAGATTCATTTCGAGTTTGCGTGCTTCTTGGGAAATATAAAATCTCAATCTCATCGGTTTGAGTTCCTTGATTAAAACGCCCAAGAACCCCTCGTCTTTGGCGAAGTCTTTCGTTCTATATTCTTGGAATTATAAAGCGGATCTTTAGAAAATATTTTACAAAAAACTTACCTCTTGTTCGGAGAATTTCAACTGGTCCTTAAGATCTGACTCTCTTTCTATGGAATCCTGCAAATCCCTCATCAACTGTTGAGGATCCTCATGAGAACCACCTCGAGTCAGAGATTCACGGGTAAACTTTCCATCAGCTGAGGTGGATTTTCCAATAACTCCAAGCATTGGAGGCTTCTTTTTGCCAGGATTGCGAAGCTCATCCGCTTCAGTCTTGAAAGAATATTTCAGAAAAAAAAGTTCTTATTATAAACTTACTTATTATAAAATTACCTGTAACTTTCTTGACAACTCATTGGAGAACCTCAGTTCTTCTTCAAGCTTTTTGATCTTGTTAGCCATGTCTTCATTACAGCTGGCTTGTTTTTCTTGTTCCAAAAGGTCAATCTTGCGTTCACATTTCTTCAATTTAAAACTCAGAATTCTGCAATTTTTCGTAGTTGACTCTAACTGTTTTTGCAATGTCGTATTGACCTCGGCCTGTGTATCTCGAAAACTATCATGCATCTCTTCCATTTCTGATTCAAGACCTCTTAGTTCTCGTTTGACTTCTGTGTTTTCTTCCATCAATTCTTCACAGAGTTGTTCGGCAGCTTGGAGTTTACGTTTCATTTCATATTCAGCACTTTTTGGACCATTTTCGACTTCTTTCAGTCTCGAATTTAATGATCTCTTCTCATCTGTTACTTTCTCAAGCTGTGACTTCAATTCATTTACCCTCTGTTGTAAGCTAAGAGCCTCTGAGGCTGCGGTCCTATTAGGCCCAGTATCTATAGAAGCTAATCTTCTCAACAAAATATCACTTTTGTCGCGTTCAGCTCGTTCGGCACGTGACCGCATTGAATCCAGTTCTGTGCGTAAAGTTCTGACCTCATCTTGCAGTTCCTGATCATGTGTCCCGATAAGGGTTGTGTCTGTGGTTTCTGTTGTAAGAGAAGCATTGTCATTATATCTCTCAGAGACAGCTTTCTGAGTGTCTTTTATTCTTAGCATAAATTCCACATCTTTGGTAGCTCGTTGTTTGTCTGATTCTTTTTTGCTGCTGTTTGAAGATCTTGAAGAGAGGCTAGATGTAGAACTACTTGTTGATGTTCCAGATGATGTGGACGATTTGGGTGTAGTAGTGCTTGTTGATGTGGATGACGATGTTTTGGGTGATGATGTTGATGTAGAACTTGAAGATTTTGATGAAGTTCCACTTGAAGTTTTCTTCGAAGAATCTGTAGAAGAGCTTGTCTGTCGACGTTCTGGTCGATCTGGGGGAGTTGTGTTCTCTGTAGAGTTGTGACTGTTCGTATTTCTGAAAAAAAAATTAAGGTATTCCATGTTAGTCGATAATAAATGGAGATAAAAACACAATGGGAAAACCCAAACTCTATTAGTTTCCCGTCCAAACAAAAGCGACTTTTACACGGTCAGTCATTTGACTGTATGCGTGCATTTGTTTGACGAAAAATCGAAACCCTTTTGATTTTGCCTGATGACAGATTATATGTGTTGATGACTGACGTCCTCTGACTGACCGTATAAGGGTCGCTTAAGACGTCTTTCCCTTAAAACTGCCGATCGTCAAAGTTCTTGAAATGAGGCGTTTTTCTTAATTAGCTCTGAGCAGAGCTCGGAGTAGAGCCTGAGCTTGTCGAGTGAGCTCTGAGCAGAGTAGGCTCCGAGCGCTCTGATTTATTTATGAAACACACTTGAGCACTTCCCTGTCATGTTAATAGAAATCAACTCAAAATCTGTCAAATAACATGAAAACTGCATGAAGTTGGCTGCGCTCTATTTCGTGCTCGGTCTAATCATTTTATCCTGAGCTCATAGAGCGCGCTCCGAGCAAGCTCTGATCGAAAAAAGAAACACAAGTTGAGCGCTCTGAGCGCTCGGAGCTAAAAAAGAAAACGCCAAGCGTCATTTGGCAAGCGTCATATGGCCATATTTACAAATTCGGCCATATGACATTATCACAATGCGTCATATGGCCATATTTGTACATATGGCCATTTGCATAAATAAGTCGAAAGTGTCATTTGGCCAATTTGGCATAATGTCACTTTAAAATGCAGTTTTTGAAATAGCGCTCATATAAAAGTTGGTTAATATCTTAATCTTCCAGGGGAAAGTGATGACGGGATGTAGTTTTTTTTTTTTAATATAGTGCAAGGGTGTGGGATGGAAGTGAGTTCTCAGATTGGTTCGAAAAGACAGCAGGAGTTCCTCAGGGTTTTAACCTCAGTCCATTACTCTTTGCGTTGTTCATCGACGAAATCTGCGATCTCCTTCTTGGTTGAGTATGTTTTGCCAATACTGTAGTTAAAGCCTTGCTATATGCGAACGATTTGATTTTGCTTGCGGAAAACCCTTTTACGCTTCAACTGCAAATCAACAAATTGAGTTCCTTCTGCGATACTTGGGCTCTCCGGATCAATACCCTAAAAAACAAAGTATTAATTTTTGAAGCAAGGCAAGGTAGGAGACGTCCAGAAGAAAATTGGTCCCTTAATAATGAACCCATTGAGATTGTGCAGGAATTTCAGTATTTGGGAGTTCTACTGACTTACAATCCTATTATTATAAATCATTCCACCGCAAAAAGCCATGCAGCTAAGCTAGCGATAAGTATGATTTGGTCCAAGTTCTTCTCAAACCAAAATATAGACCTGGCGTCAAAAAACCGAGTTTTTGATGCATTAGTCAATGCTTGAATGTGTTATGGAGTGCAAGTTTTCGGTTATATATCGTTCGAAGCATTTGAAATCGTACATAGGCATTTCTTTAAGCGTTTACTCCGTTTGCCGAATTCGACAACAAATTACGCCACCTACGTTAAGTCAGGAGTAACGCCCATATACATGAAAAACTTGAAATCAAATGCTAACTAACAAACATTATGAAAAAGAGTAATCTGTGTCTTCAAAAAATAATTTTGAAAAAATAAAAAAAAATTTTAGCTCTGAGCAGAGCACGGAGTAGAGCCTGAGCTTGTCGAGGAAGCTCTGAGTATAAATCAACTCACAATCTGTCAAATAACATGAAAACTGCATGAAGTTGGCCGCGCTCTACTTCGTGCTTGGTCTACTCCATCATTTTATTCTCATTTTAGCTCATAGAGCACGCTCCAAGCAAGCTCTGATCGAAAAAAGAAACACAAGTTGAGCGCTCTGAGCGCTCGGAGCTAAAAAAGAAACAGATCTATTTTTGACAGCTCAGTGCTCTGCTCGGGGCTAAAAAGAAAAACGCCTATAAATGTCTGTTTACAACGAGAAACGAAATTGACTAATTGGAATCTAACACATTTTTGCCTCACTGAACTCCGGAGAAAATCTAGGTGTGCTTAAATGGAATTTTTTGTCTATTATCTAGTTGTGATATATATACATACATCCGTTCAAAGTTAATGTATAATTTTCATGTCTGTTGAATTTTACTTAGATTCGACACAGTTTTTTTTTTTTTTGACAGCCCGAAGAGTTAAAAAAAACCTGCGACAGGGCTCTCTTTTAAATTGATGAAATGCAAAAAGTTATCCGCTGCACATTGCACTTTATAAAACAATTTCATTTGGTTTTATATGAATGATTTCTACTTATTCTAATTTAAATAAATCTGTATTTTCTTTTGCTTGCATTGCGAAATTAAAAAAAATATTCAATCCAGCACATGATTGTAAAACATATTTTGACTTATGTCACTTTAGTGGTTTATTCGTTACTCAACTGTCAACTCGCCTTAGCAAAAACCTCAGGGTGACTTCATTTAAAAAAAAAAACACAGAATTTGTTCACCAGGTAAGGTTTTTCAAAAAACGCTCTTGTACTTTGGGGTAACTTCAAGGCTTAAATAACAGAACTATTATTTATAACCCCTTCAGTGCACGCATAGTTCAAAGTTTGTACAAATGAAGAACAACTATTGAACAAATTAACGAATATACTTACTCTTCCTTCCTTGGAACTGACCGTTCACGACTTGATTCACGTGAATTCAAACTTTTCTGCTTTTTAAGCAAATTCATTTTACGCATTCGCTCAGCGAGGCTGTCGTTGTACTGGATGACTAATTCGTCTGGAATATCCTTTGAAGTGGATGATGATGATGATGTTGATGTTGATGCTGATGAAGATGGTCTCCGCAATGTAACTGTTTCTTCCAACTATTAACGAAAGAATAAAAAAGATTGAAATTGAAAAATTATTATTTTGAAAATGTCAAGCTTTTCCTTTACCAACCTCTTTCAAATCGAATGTGGTTGTATGCCTTCTCGGTGGTATCTGCACGCTCACTGAAACATCTACATTATTCTCCACTGGCCGTATAACCATGCCAGTAGATTTTTTGTTGTTTGTTTCATCTAAATCCGGTGTTGAAGTCCATGATTGTGGTCGTTTCTTAAGCTCTATATTATATTGAACAACTTCATGATGAGAATATTTCGAATTTGATTAAAAAATTGATGCAGTGTTAAAATCGTATGAGACAATAATATTCGACGCCAAACGAGCGAGCGAAAAAAACGATAGAACGAACAAAGCGTGCGAGCGAGAGCGTGCGTTAATGTAGTAATTTAAATTAGTTGGCCATTTAGATAGTTTGCATTTTATCGTATGTATTATTATTAATATTTTTTTAATTTTTTATTTGTTTTGTTTTGTTTAAATTAAGTTGAATAGTTGATGAGTTCACAATCGATAGAATTATTGAAAAGAATAAGAAAAACACATTAAATGTTGTGAGTTTTCTTTTTTTAAAAATGAAAGAAAGTTTATTTGATTAAAAATAGAAAAGATAAATTATTATGGTTTTCTTTTAGTTAAAAAATAGATGACTCTTTTGTGTAAACCAAGTGCTCTGAATGAAATTGTATTCCTGAAACACACATTTTTTTACTATTGATTTCGAATATTGTGCATTGTGCAGGGTATATTTGTTTGATTGTAACATTTAACAACATTCATAATAACAGTCAACATTAATTTGATTTAAAGTTAAAATATAAAACAAAAATAGTTCACAAATTTATTATATTGAAGAAAGTTAATAAACTTGAAATCAATGATTTTACCAATGTCATTGCCATTTGTTGACAAATTTTGTGTAGAAGTCCAAGATCGGGAAGAAGCTCTGAAAGTAAATAATTATTGTTTACTGTAAATATGTTCTTATTTTTTATGAGTAATATTTTCAATATTTATAGAAAAGGGTAGATAAGCATTCAATCACACAATTTAATTAGATAAATCGCTTTAACTGCTTAATTATCGGTTACTCTCTTGATATAATAGCTTATAAAATAACGATATCAATTTGCTAAAATTACCGGTCAATCGAGAAAGAAGTAATTTAACTTAAACAATCAATCAGTGCTTTAAATTGACATGCTGCTTTTAAGTTCAAATATTATCATCTTTACTCTCTGTGATTCTTCATCACCAGTGAGAGTTGATTGCCTCAGGAGTTCATTTTAGGACTTTTTTTTTTCTTTGTTGTATATCAATGGCTTAGTGCACAAATGTGTTAAGTGCACTTTAAGTAAAAAAGGAGTTAATCATACCATTCGAATTTACTGCTCCGTGAAAGAACATCTTGTATTCTCTTGCCTGGCCCTGTTTTCAATGACGTCTTCTAGTCGTTTTCTGTTTATCAAATCTTCCAGTTCGAAAACACGCCCGTTTATATTTTCATAATTGTTTTTTTGACACTGGCATACTCATGTTTTTATTCTCACAGCCGCGTAACCCAAAAAATCACAAACTACGGTTTATTTAAGGTGTCACTAGGATCACCTTGGTGTTATTTTCTTCGATTTAATTCAACCCATCCCCTAGTCGCCTTTTACGACGAGCTGGATTCACTACAGGGATATTCTGACTCGTCTTTTCATGGATTATTTACTCGCACAACTCGAATGTAGAATTATTTACCCGGCTTGATCTTTCCCAGCAAACATTTGTGTGAATGTTCATTAAGAATTCAGTTTATGTGAAGAATGTTAATTCGAAAAACATTCACTTCTGTGGATCATGTGGATGTTAATTCGAAAAACATTCACTTCTGTGGATAAAATATGAATTTATGCAACATAAGATTCAAATTTTCTTCACATAATGTGTATTCTTATAAATTAAATCCTCAAAAAAGATATATCATGCTGAATGCTTCCACTTTTATTCACATTAAGTGAATGAATGTTTTCTTTTGAAAATACATAACGGGACCTAGTCGCGTCAGTTAATGAAACAAAAGCAAATAAAATACAAAATGCGCCAGTTTCATGCATTTCCTTCAAAGGAAAACATTGGAATTATAACCATGGTTCCACGAAAGCCCTTTGAGGCGATGGACGAATTTTTAATTTTTGAAAGATCGTTAAAAAATTCAGGAGAAAAACAGAATCAACGGGTAAAAATAATAATTTCTTTCTTTAATTTAATTATAATTTATAATTGTAATTTTATCTTTCCCAGGTAGCATTTTGTATAACCACACTGGACTAATGTCTGATTCAATTCAACAAAATAATTGATTCTGCGACGATTTTTTTTTTATCATATTCTTTACAGCAAAAAAATCGGCGCAAGCTTAATCAGTTCTTGTTTTGTTGAAGGAATAACCATAACATATTCGATTCTATGGTACACATTCGATTTATAAATATATCCTTTTAATGAATTAGAAATTATTCAATTTTTGTTCACAAAATTAAATGGGGCAAACCCAATATATCTTCATTTAAATGTATCATATTTTACCCAATTATATGGTTCAAAAACTAATCATAAAGTATCCAGTAAAAAAAATACATAAGCGTCTTATTTACATTCACTTAAGTGAAGAATTACTTCATCATATATATGAACCATAAAAATGATTCGAAATGTTAATTTCGTTAGCAACGAAGGAAGAATCAAAATCGAAATCAGAAATGAAGGTTTTGTTCACTTATGTGAATTATTTATAATTCAATTCTGAAGGGAAATGTTTGCTGGGTTCTCTCTCATTGTGACACTCAGACTTCAGACAATGTGCATCGGTATCCCGATCCATTTTTTCTTAGGTTTACCGGTTGATCTAACCGTGTTTAATCATAAGAAGGGTATTCACAACTTTTTTTGTGTGCATGCACGTTACATAAAAACAAATCAGGAATCCTGCTGCTCAAAACTTCCAAAAATGTACAGGAAGGTCTTATCGTTTCAAATACTTTAGGTGCATAACAACAAATTTAAAAGCCAAGGTCGAAGATAAATATTTCTAATAAAAATATTTGCCTTTGTTCATATTTGCAAAAAATTAATCAAAATCGTTTGCTCAGATTTTTTTAATCTCGTATTTTCTTACAAAACTTACTTCAAATAATTTTTTTTACAAAAATTATATCAAAATTTAAGTTTCTGTTGAAAAAAAAAAGATTTTTTTGAATAAAAAAAGTATATTTTGAAAAAAATTTAAGAAAAGAATAGAAAATATCTTTGGAAAAAAAAAATCAAAAACATTTTTTTTTTCCAAAAACATTTTTACTCCTTTCTTTTTTTTTAAATACTGTTTTTATTCAAAAAAATGCTTTAATACTTTTTTGTCAACAAAATCTTTTTTTTTTAAATAAGTATTTTTTTTCAAAAAATAGGTATTTTTTTTTCAAAAAATAGGTATTTTTTTCAAAAAAAAACTTTTTTTTTCAAAAATTACTTTTTTTTTTAAATTACTTATTTTTTCAATAAATACTTTTTTTTTTCAAAAAATACTTTTTTTAAAATATTAAAAAAAAAAAAAAAATTAATGCTGTTTTTTCAACAATCGGGGAACTCCGACAGTGATCATTTTATCTATGTACACCTAAAACAATGTTGCTAAAAATTGTGAACGTTTACACGCCATTAACTGATACTACTTGTTTAAGTTCAATAGAAGTTTTGCATTCGAGATTTGTAAAGTAAAATATGTAACCGTTGAAAATTGATCACCATATAAAACTATTAGATTTCAAGAAACATGTAATATGGACAGGACATGGTATGGCATAAGTTTAAAAGCGAACTGGCGTCCGCAATGGTCCCTAAACTGAAGCTTCGGTCCTCCCCCGCCAAGTGCCTTTCTGTATATCAAGGTGCGGAAAATGAGTGCTCGTTTCAAGACATTTCGCACTGCCGACCGTGTCTGTTGGGTCTTTTGTCTGTTACCGGAACTTTTTTTTTTCTTCGTGCAAGCTGTGTCCTTCGAACCCAGAATAATTTTGACTTCGTACTTTTTATTTTTATTTTAAAAATGTCTTAAGAAACTTGTATGGATTTATTCTCAATGTATGTATTTAAAAAACTAAAAATGTTTGTAAGAAAAGATAGACATAATTATGTTATGTATAATTATATTAATTACTTATGAAAAAAGCTAAACGGTCTAAATACCCTGCCAGCATTTAGTTGTTTCCCAATTTTTTTTTTTAAGCTTCAACCAAAGTATTAATTTTTTTTTCCAAATCAATTCGACTAAAAAAACAACCAAAGAAATAACATATAACACACTAAACAAAGCCAAAATGTACTTAAATCTTTCTAAAACAATAGGTCCTCGCTCTGGAACGAATTTCCGTGGAGAAAAATTGATATCCTTTAATGTTTCGTAATGCTCCTTCCAACGCAACAAAATCCCACCTTCAATCAATTGCAAAAGAATTAGATCAACTACTTGTGCCAATGATGAGTGTGGTTGGAAAAAAGCACAAATATGCTCGAAGAACAAAGGCTCCATAATTAAACCAGCTAACTCACTTTGATTGTGAGTTAAATAAAAATACAAAAAAGAATCGATTACTGCATTGTTTTCAGTTAAAGCTTGATTAAGCTTCTTGTTAGTGGTCAATTCGACATATTTGATATTTGTGATACCGGTGAAATTTTTAAATAAAGGGAGATAAGCAGTTTGCATGTGAATTGTATAGCGTTCGGCCAATAGTTGTGTTACTGTTAGTCGTGTGTTTGTGAAGATCATTCTGCGATATGAGTCGTACAATTTTCCCTGATAGATTGCCCGAATGGTCAGAAGTCCAAAACTCCAGATAAGGAAACATAGTCGAAGAAAATTCTTCTTCGGAACTTTTCCTATGGCCATACCGACTGCGACAACCATAACGTCTAGAATCCTCAGGCGTTGAGGTTGAAGTTCGAAGTATTTGACTAAAATTGCGTTTTGCGAGACCAAAACGATGCAGGTAGTGGTTCCGATTAGAAGCATCACTGTGCAAATCCAAACAGATGGATGAAATGGAGCAAAAAGCCATGAAAATTTTAGAAATTCCGGAGCAGGTCGGAGCGTGGCTATGACTATCCAATTATTAAAATATGTAACACTTGTTGTGAAAATAAGATCCTGCAGAGGTCCGTGTCTATAGAAACCAAGCATCATATCGGTTTTGCCGTCCTTGAGCTATTTGAAACGAATTTGTCAGAAATAGACTTAGGAGATTTATTCTTAACTCACCGATTTAAAAGACCCAAATGCCGTTCCATTGGCCCAAACTTCAAGGCGATCATAAACTGCAGCTCGGGTAAATTTGACTTTAAAGTTCATTGTAGACTTAAGAGCATTCAAAATCTCCCGTTCTATACCCCATACTTCTAGAAGTCCCCTAAAACGAAGACTCTTTCTGCCGAAGAGAAAATTTCTCGTCAGAACTCGAAGGTTACATCCGTGAATATTTTTGAACTTTTCCAAAAATAAATTCTTATTTTCTAGTGCGTTATTAAAAAATATATTAGCTTTGACAGGTGTGGTCGATCGACAAGCTGACTCTTGGTATGGAAAGTAGGTGTAAAACAAGACTTCACCTGGAGTTGGTTCGATCATAATGTTAACATTAGCTAACATCCGAAAGAAAAAATCATCAAATATTTGTTTTGTCGAGTGCATTAATTCTCCAATCATTGAGGTCTTAAAAACGATTAAGTAAAAAACTGGAGCATTTCCTTTGTAAGCGTCTATCACGGGCAATAGTCACCTTTGATTAAAAAAAAATTAATACACAACTTCCTTCTTTATTCTAAAAAAGGGAAAACTTACCGAAAAGCTTCATAAGAGTCAATGAACAAAAGATTGAAATCACCAACTGATTGTCTATCATTGTTGTTAATATCAATTTGGATCAAAAAATTCCACTTAGACTTCAGGATCTCTTCAAGAATGTCAATGAACAAGGATTTGTAGAATGTAGAGGTAGTTTCAATGGTTAAATCCAAAACCATTGCACTTTTATTGAAGGAACTAGAAAGCGCCTGTTTGACCGCATCCAACATTACGTTGTATTGATAACCAAGATAACTTGGAGTACAAATAAGGAATAAGAAAAGATACAGTACAAACATATTGAATATCAACAGGGAATAAATTCATTTTCAACAGGACATTCTTAGAAAGAATGGTATGATATAATTGGTCAATTAAATAACTTTGTCGTCAAATTATGTAGTATGAGTCTGTTTCTATTTAATCAGGGTATTCATCGAAAACTAATGAAGTTTTTTTTTTATAAATTACTGGTGTAATATTGACAAATGATGTGAAAGAATCATAACGGAATATACTTTTTAGGTTCCTTTAACGAACCCCCCATTACGAGTAGAGTTATATTTTAGTTAGACAATTATTTTTTATCGGAAACAGGAATTATAACAACGGAGTGGTTTATAATTTTATATAGAATCGACAATTCAGTTCCTCAGTCGACAACTCAGTTCCTCAGTCGACAACTCAGAAATTTGTAAGTTTATTTATAATCAGTAAACAAAATCTCTTCTTTCTTCTTAAAACTCATTGGGCAATTGATAAAAGCCGCTTTTCTCTATGCAATGATTTTGCTTTGAGTACAATCATTATATACGTGCGAACTTATAGAACAGTTGATGTCGCTTACCGTTAGAAGATGTGATAAAGATTTGGGGGGTCTAAGTAAACGTGACGTTTGCTCTTTCGCAGTTCTTTAAACAATTTTGCAAATTTTCCTTTTGTTTTTTTTTAATTTTTTGTTTTTTATCATAGTAAGTTATTTGTTTTATATTTGTAAAGATAGAAGATGCAGAGTACGGTTGGATGAAAATCAAGTGAATGATAGTTAAGATGATCAAGAAGAAGAATTTATTTGCAATGCAATTTCGGAACGTTTGTACTTCTGATAAATGAAAGAAATATTAATTTGTTTCTTATTACAGTTATTTATTAATACATATTTTAATATTGCAAAAATAACATGGCAATAGTACAAAATAAATGGCCAAAACGACGGAGCCAAATTTTTTTTTTTAGTAAATTTATTTGAATAACAATATTTGTATAGAAAATATTTTGATCTCGGTTCAATTGAGTAATTAAAAACGAGTCAATCAATTTTGACATATTTTACATTTGAAGCATAAAAAGTGCAGATATTTGTCAAAACATCGAATTTCGCCTCCTTTTGAGCTGTCATTTTAGGCTCTAGACGTGGAGCCAGTTGAATACATTTACACAATGGTATATAAATTTGGCTCGATGGCTTCATTGTGTATAGTAAGCTTAAGCTGTGATGTCTGAATACCTTGGACTTATAATGGAGATCGAGATGAACCCCAAGGTTTTTTTTTAATGCAACCATTTATCGCTTCACCTGCCCTGGCTATCGATTAATGAACAACGATCTTCAGATTCGGACGTTAAATGTTAGGGCTAGGGAACGGACTAAATTAAATATCTGTCAAATTTACTTAAGTACTTTATAAAGATCACCCTTTTTCTTTCATCCGGGTTTCTCATTGAAAAAAAAAAAAATCAGGATTAAAATCAGCCTCATTGGAAAAATGACGACACCTATACAGAAAGCTTTTACGAGAAACTCGATAAAACCTTTCTCAAAAGTGTCCTAGTTATACGACCACACCCATGGAAGGAACTCAAATAACATTCTGGGCGTTCGCCCTTTCCTTAAAACAAGCATTGACTCCGACCACTATCTTCATGCAACAATATGGTACGATTGCGGATTGCTTAGACTTCTGGGGCGGATGGTTTGCAAACCAAACTCTTTTCGATCACCTGAAGTTAGTTGGTAAAGAGCCGGAAAGGAATATGAAATCATGAAGACTGGAAATTCTATGAATTGGTCTTCAATTTTTAATTTTCGAGCACACTAGCATCGTGTGGTTTGTTTGATCCTCAAAAATGGAAGCCGTTTGATTGCACGAATTATATATTAGAAATCAGTCTTCTCAATTGCGCATTCAAGATTTTACCTACAAAAGATCAAGCACATTATTAGGAGGTGAACTCGATCCTCGAAAATAGAATTCCTCTTGGTTGCTCCATGTATAAAAGAATTAGTCTTCTGAACATCGCGTTCAAAATCTTATCTTCAAAGGACCGAGCTCACGATGATGAGTAGTGCTTGATCCTCAAAAATAGAAGCTCTCTTGCTTGCTTAAATTCTAAAATTCACATATTATCTGCCATCAGACAAAATCAAAAGTGTTAAAATTTGTCGTCCAACAAATACACGTATACAGCCTTGTTTTTACAAACACTATATTATAGATTGATGTCAAAAGATTGACCGCCTAAGGTCCGCATAAAAGAAACTGCCGTACGAGTGTTCACTCATAGCTCGGAAATTTTCACGGGTCTGGACTTGAATTCGTATTGGCCCAAAAAAGGACACTGAGGAAGAAAATACTGGACAATGCGTTGACGCCTCGTGGCGTATCACAAGTTTTAGCTTAAATTCATCAAATAGAACATTTTGGAATTATTCATATAAGTGATAACGTTCACGTGTTATCCAGAAATCTTATGTAATGGCTTTAAAGAATCGCAAAGACTCATACTATTCATGATCATGACCAATACGGACACTACAATCCACAATCACCAAACGCTATACGTCACTTTCATTGGTATCAGAAACAATTATTGGCATTAATGATATGGATATCTATTTTTACGCATAATGGCATTCACGATGAAGGTAAGAGGAGCACTGTTGTTATTTTAATTAATTTGGTACTCACCTTTTTTGGCAAGCTTTAACGTTATTGAAATATGGTTCAACAGTAAGTTCCATATAGAAATTGAATTATCAAGTGAAAGAAGAACCTACGTCAGCGTGGCGATACGTGTACGTGAAGAAACTGCAATTGAAAACGAACACGCGAGTGGCCTTACAAAATGACCAGTATGTTGCAGAGTTCTCCAGTGAAATATTTTGGATGGAAAATGTCCATATTTCAGTCGGTTATGTCAACAGCCCTATTAAATTTCACCGAATTTTCGGTGAAATTTTTATATTTTCAAATACATTTTTTTCAAAAAATTCTTTTTTAAAAAAAGTAGGCAATTAAAAACAAACAATAATTAAGGAATGCATCTTAGTCGGCAGCAAATCAGTTTATCAAAATTTAAATTTTATTAAAATTGATCGTTTTTTTGATAAAAATAATATTATCGGTTTTTCAAAAAAAAAAAAAAATGTTTTATAAAATAAATTTTTTCAAAATAATTTCTGCAGTATTTTTAAAATTTTGAATTTCTTCAAAATCGGTTAGAGAAAAAATTTAATTATCGGTAAAACTTTTGTTCATTGTATGGTTCATTGCATATTACTTAAGGAATATACCAAGTTTGAAGAAAATCAGCCTAACTGTTTTGGCTTCCCGTGTTAATACAGAGAGACAGACTGACGGATAGAATTTCCAGACCAGTAACAAAACAATGGTGCAAAATTATAGTCAACCTATATATTTAAGGATTTAACGTGACACTTCTTAACACGCCAATGCGGAGGTTTGTTTGGAAGTAAGACAACTTCATTATGAAAAGGTATGCTTTAATGTTAATTCGTTTATAATACGAAAAAACATATTTTTACCCAAGTTTCACATTAAATTGTTTTTTAGTTTCGTGTTAAATGAACTATAATTTAGCAATAATTTAAAAAAAATAACAAAAAAGTGTCATTTATATTTTTCATTGATTTACTAAGACTTTGGGTCAAGCCCCTCCCGAAATGAAATCCTGGCTACGGGTGTGGCTAGTTAGCGAAACTTGAGGCGGCTGGTCAAAATAAGGTCTGTTACAAATTTTAGAATTTAGCACTGTTCCAATTTAATAGGTTGTTGCTACTGACAGCTTTAGTATAGAGATATGACAAAGCTTACCGAAATAAGACAAACCCAAATTATATTCAGCTAAAACTGAAGAAGTTCAATCAGCTGAAAATAGTGATATCAAAATTTTGCAGAAATGACAGTTAAATTTAAATATGCACTCGATTCTTTTAGAAAATTTCAATTTAGTTAAAACGTAACAATAAGGTGAAGTACAGAGTGTTGACGAAATTAAGATAAAAATTTGGATTGCTTAAGATCACCTGCTGATGATCTAATTGGGAAAGAGGTGTATCATGGGACTGCTTGTATTATCTCAGCCAGTAAAGCTTTTGATCCACTATATCTAATCTTTAACTAAGATTCTTGAAAATATGAGCATTGATTTTTAATGTCATATCTGCTGTTACATTTAAGCTTAGTAAATCCAGTTTAAGCAATGAATTACTTAAAATAACTTGACTAATAGCTGCCATTAGTCAGAGCTGTAAAAAAGTTAAATCATTGGGTGATTGCATTCATTTGAATGCAGACTGCAACGAGTTATATTCCCATTCATTTGAATTCAGTGATTTAAATCCCATTCTCTCAATTTTTAATTTTAGTTAATATAAGTTCTTAAATAATTTCGAATTCAATGATTAAAATTACTGAATTTAAATTGAATGGTTGAGTGGTTGAATGAGAAAACTTAAAGTCCGAAGTCATTTTGAATTCATTGATATCAAATTGAATTTAGACTTCACGTAAATGCATTCACAATTGATTTAATTCTTTTACAACTCTACCATAAGTTTAGCTTTCTTACCTTGTTTATTACTTTTGATTGACTGATTGAGTGAAGCAGTGTGGGGACAGCCTTAGGCTAAAGTCACACCGTATAAAACAAAACTGATAGAAACAAGCAAAACTGTTTTTTTTTCATACTTTAAATACACTCGTTTAAATGGGAGCAGTCACACCAAATACGTTTTCGATTGATTGCCTGATGTCAAACACTGCTCTTTACTCTTTAAATATGGTAGCAGTTACACCAAATTAGGCGAATAAATCATTTTACACAATAGATCATACTAAGCGCAAGCGAACATGTTTGTGTAAAGCATAGTCTAGTCACGCGCAAAATATATGCAGTGAGAGCAGTCCCACCAGACAAGTCAAACAGTCGAAACACTGTTTGGATGTTGGATCATGTGAGCGATGCCTTGCCTATTGGCATTTGATGTTCCATTCAAACATTTTCTGTGCAGAGGAGCGACGAGAGCATTTCATCATGTGTGAAATTGAAAAATTATTATTTTTAATTGAAAATTTGGAACTAATATATTCATTTAAATTAAAAGAAAGGTTTTTATATTGGGGTAATATTTTTTTTCTGTCTAATTTAGCGTGACTGCAGCCTTTCTAATAAAAGACTGTTAAACAGTTTGAGCTGATTTTAAAGTGCTGGGAACTAACATCAAGGGAACTAACTTCATATGGGAACTAACTTCACCACTAGTGGGAATTAATTTCAGTTTTTTTTTGGTGAAGTAAATTCCCACTTTGAGTGGGAAATAACTTAAACTTTTTGGTGGAAAATCATTTCACTCTTTTGGGTGACGTTACACTTTTCATACAAAATGCACATATTGCATTCCCAAAATTTTCACTCACCCAAACTCGCATCCACCCATACTCGTACCCACCCCTCTCCTGTAATATAAAAATTGTAGATGGGAATTAACTTCACACATTCTTCAAATGAAATTAGTTTTCACCTTTGGCGACAATTTACTTCACCAAAAAAAAGTCAAATTAGTTCCCACTAGTTGTGAAGTTAGTTCCCATATGAAGTGTTGGTTCCCGTGAAGTTAGTTCCCTGCACCGATTTTAACAAGTGTCAATTTATTACTAACAAACATTTTTCTCTAAATTTTCTTCTCAAATTCGTCGTTTCCAACCTTATTTTTTTTTAAATCCGCAAAAAATATTTTTCATCACGATTCAGGAAGCTTGCATTTATGAAAAGTTTGAAGGTTTTAATATGCTTTGTTCAATAAGAAATGTTTTCTAATAAATTATTTCCGTATTTTTCCTTCTTAAAAATTTAATTGTAAAACCAAAAATGTTTCCACAACAAAATTTACAAATTGCATTCTACAGACAAATCAATTATGATGACAGAATGAATGACAGCTTTCAGTTGGATACGCCAATCTGTTTCCATCAAATAGCTCCTCACCTCTTTATTAAACAGTGAAAAAACGTAAAAACATCAATAAAAGATTTCGTTCAAAAATTATTGTGTAACTCGTGTATATAATTCGAATAAGCAGTTTCGAAAAATGACTCACTTTGTGTTTTTCGCTCTTCACCCATCATTCATTCATCAATATAAAAAAAATATCATACATTTAAATTAAAAATTTTCCAACACTTCAAAAGCACTTACTTTGCATTTGATCCATCGGATAAATTCGGCGACGATGCGGCAACATCATCACCTCCCCTCTTCCCACCGTGCTCCTTGTAATCGCGAAAGCATCTCTTACATCTGGTCGGCCATCGAACCTGTGGGTGGAATCCTAATGGACAAAGTTGATCGCCTTTCGATGATGAATACAAATGATGCATAGGTACAGTTCAACTCAACTTTCTAAGCAAATTCTTCTGTATCTCTCCAAAGTGAAAAGTTCCCACTGGATGAATGAATCTTAAAATATACAACAACAACACAAAAAAATGTTCAATAAATTTTTATTTGTTTATGCGAGATGAAGAAAGTATATATATCATATTATTATACATAATCTAATCATTCTTTAGAGTTGCGTCAACACCCTCATGTATAAGTATGAAAATATTATCATTCGAAAATCATCGTTTCTGACCTTAAATTTTAAATTTTCTCAGAGAATTTTGTTGATTTTCTTCAAACTTGTTGAATTTATAGATTTAAACAACCACCTACAATTCGTTTTAACGGTGTTTTTTTTTTTTTTTGGCATAAGTCCAATTATATGAAAGTATGTAAGAAGCAAATTTGGCAAAAAGACGACTTTTTGAGGTTTTTGTGACGAAATGCACTCGTTTCATTAAATGCACGTAACTCAACGAAGTGCGGAGACATTATTCTTGAAAACTGAACTCTTGTAGCCTTAATACTTGTTATCTGTCGCAAATGGTATGTAGCGCATTGTTGAAGAATGTGTATTTTTTTAAATTACAAAAATCGAATCGAATTAATTGGGGCTACTCGAAAAATCCTATAAATATCGTTTTAAGTGCATTTTTTTTTTAAATTTTACTGCACTCTGTACTGTGTTCTAACCAAATGGCAAAATAGAGACCATTACATTATGACCAGAATTATGATTCAGCCATGTGTGGATGAAATATATTATTTTTTTAAATGTATATAATATAGAAACCGTCAGTTTGGCAGTGTTTATGTTAAAAAAAAAAGAGCGATTGATATTTATATAATTATATATCATCTTGAACAATGAAAATTACCGAAGTGTAGATGATTTATTGTCGGATGTGCTGCATCGTTTCAAGTGAAATATGACGAATGGCTAGCAATTTTACAAATTCATTGAATAAATTTCATATACATGTGCATTATGTTTGTGCCCTAAAAATGTCAAGCACTTGATTTAGGAAGAAAAATTTGCAAAAAATTCTTATAAACTGATTTTTACTTTACAGAAGTGCAGTTGTTATGTTTATATTTGTTTATTATAAGAATTAAAATCACCCAGCTATGTTTACATTATATGATTTTTTGATAAATAAGTGTTTACGTTTTGACGAAAATTTAATTGTAGGATTCCATTTGACTCGTGTGTCTTTAACTTTAACTATTTTCGACAGCAGTATATTTTAAAGAGATGATTTCCAATTAAGAGTAGTTCGCCGATAAACAATGAATAGACTAACGGCTGAACAACCGATTAATAATGAAATCCTACTTAAAGTGCTCTAAACCCCAGATTCCATAATTTTAGTCTGCAGAAGAGAATAACGCTTGGTTTATAAGTGAATTTTACCAAAAAGTATTAAAAAAAATTCTAAAATGCTTCCGAAATGGACGGTGAAGGACACCTGACTTCAAGCATAACTGAGGAGGACAATAAAAAAAAACTCAGCAATAACAGAGCCGCTGGAGCTGATGTAGATGAATAATGCATTTTTTTAAAAAATACACCAAATTATTATGAAATCACTTGGCTGGAGTGTGTGCCAGAACGTCTTAAAAGGTTGATGGACATCCTTATTACTTATTATAAGCTTTTCTTAGTTGCGAAGCAACAATAAACCTCGGATACAGAATTATTTACTGTAGACGAACCTAGCAAATGAAATAAGGACAACAAACTTCAGATCTGCTCGTTGAATGTTCTCTCACTCTACAGACCGCGATCAGCCGAACTATTGCAGGGTATCTTATCTTAGACTACTACAAAAAAGACATCATGGCCATCAAAGAAGTGCGGTGGGATGGAGGTGGCAAAAGAAAGATCAAGAACTGCGATAACTAATTCGGCGACTGTAACCATGAAGAAAGCAGTGTCTTTTTGATAGGAAATAAGTCTTGAGTTTTTGCTATGTGAACGAGCGCCTCACGACAATTTGCAATGCTAAATTTGCCAACATTTATGGAATTTAAAAATAAAATTCAAATCTCACGAAAAGAAATTGAAATTTCTGAAATTCTTTTTTATGCTAGTGTGTTGACAGGGTGCACTTTGTTACATAAAAAAATATTTTTTTTTGTCGAAATGAAGAAGTGTGCAATTAAAAAAAAAAAAAAAAATTTTTAAGCCCAGTCCATTAACAATTATTCAGTCCTATCAAGGTAGTCGTTTGGGAGAAAATTTTATCCGGTTGAAGGAAATCCCAGAAATTTTAATCGAGCTATCGGAGGAGCAACTCGTTGAGCAATACATTTTTGAGGACTACTGCTACCCGGCAAATGCCGTCCGGGAATATAGAACAAAACGTAATTAACAGTTCTAAATCCATGTCTTGCAAAAATTCAAACCAAGAATCTAAAGTATGCAAACATTTTTCTTTATTGAATATGAATTAACGACAAAAAAATTACAAAATTGTTGGAGCGGTTTTCGAAATTTTAACTTTTTTTTTAAATAATTTTTTTTTTTAAAGTGCCTTGCACACGATACGCGACCAGCGAATTGCGAATTGTGAATGGTCGCAGATTTTGACATTTTATTCACATGAGGTCGCCGGCAGCCGCGAATAGTATACACGCAAACAGACACATTTGAGGTTAAACTCGTGTGAATTTTTCATTCGCCGATGTGTGGAACGCGTCCTGATTTTGTAGGTTGTGAATTCTCGTTCGACAGTTCACTGATGGATGTTGTTGGTTGCGGAGAAAATATTAAAAAGATAATTTTTTTAATTTAAACTAATTTATGTGGTGTTTTGTGAAATAAATCGATATTTGTTCCTAAAATTGCAATAAACCATTTAGTCGCATTCGCTGTTCGCAGCTCATGTGCAAGGCCCTTAAGTGAGTATGCAATTTTTTGAACTTAATTTATTATACCTTTTACCTAAATTTCATAAAAATCCGTCAACAAATTTTTGAAAAATTGAATTCACAAAAAAATTATTTAAAAACAAAACATTTTTGAATTTTTTTTTAGTCCATGTTATTGAAAATAGCTAGAACAATTTCAATATTGAACATCGTTCAAATCTCTTAAGCCGTTATCCAGATAACCAACATTTAAAAATACCGTTATATATATATGGCAGGTACCGTTAAACGTATTTTCTTGAAACTTTGGTTTTTACTATTTTATAGACCTTCTACACCTTATTATACATGTGAAATATGGTTGAAATCGTAAGAACCGTTTTCGAGAAAAATAAGGTTTTCGATAACCGTTATATGACATCAGGAACTGTTATTTTTTTCCTTGTGACCTAACAAAAAGCTCTGTACTTATTACCCTAAAAACCATGGGGTAGTAGCTATGTACATATATAAAAATAAAAAGGGTGAGTAACTTTCAAATTCTATGAAGAGACCAACTTAGGCATTTTTAATGAAGGGAACGCATTCAGTCGGCTAATTAACTGTGCACAATTCACTGTATGGACAATTCACTGTGCACAATTCACTGTATATTTTTATTGAAATTAGAAAACATTTCACAAAATACCTATAGTGTTTTTCGTTTAGACCCGTAAGCTTGACATTGTTTATACTGCCCCGGGCACCACGTTGGTGGGGGCACCAAATGGCATTGAAAATGCTGAAACCGAAAGGCATGAAATATTGTTCCGGTTTTATAGTATGTTTTATGTCAATAAGTAATAGTATTCCCAATCCAAATTTGAAACTTAGTAAAACTGAATATTGTATCAAGCGAAAAACCGCAAATTTTGGAACTTTTTTCACTTTTTGCAATAAATTCATCAACTTTGTGTTTTTAACAACAAAATTAAGTACATTCGTAAAGTTTATTCAATTTCTAAAAACTTTAAATAAACCGCAGCTTTATAAACACTATAGAAACCAACCTATGGCTCTTCAAACATTTTCCATTTTCTCCATCTTAAAACTTTGTAGGCTTTTGCTTAGACATCAATCTCCGTGAAAATCCAGCTTTGTGAAAATTTTTAAAAATGGTCCAGTCATACTAAGACTGAAAAAGACAAATAAATCAAAAAATTCGTGTAGTTAAAATTTTTGGGAAATGTGTAGGGGGGTCCCATGTACTCGAAATAAAAAATCACCGGTGATCGGAGTGCCGCGGGGCTTAGGGCGTGGTTAAAAGGGATTTTCTCACGGTTGCATCAGCATATCTCGAAGGCGGTGCGTCGTACAAAAAAAAATTATTATAGAAAATGTAGCTGATAAAATTTCCTACAATTTAGAAATAAATTTTCAAAGTTTTTTTTGATTGCATAGACAACTAATAAGAATATTAAATACTGAAAAAAAATTGCATTTTATAATGCAAAATTTGAAAAAAAATAAAAAAAATTTTTTTCCAAAATTTTGACTTTGAAAATTTATTTCAAAAAAATTATTTATTAAAACAACTTAAAACAAACGTTAAATAAAGGCATGGTGTTTAAGATTTTATAAAAGCTTTGCCACATTACCTACTGTATGTGCTTTCGTTGATTTTTGGTAAATTGTTTAGCATTTGAAGTTAATTTTGACCCTGCCACCTGAATGAGGGAGGGCGGGGGTATACCCCCCTTCTTACTTATTTTTTCAAACGATTGTTTTCTTCTCTTGACACAATTTACTTGCTTAAGCCTATGTGTGCATGTTATGGGAATCCCCTCAACCTACTATGTATATATTTTTTATATTGTTACTTTTTGATAGATACTAACACCAATTGCAGGTAAATTGACATTTGAGCACATATTCTTTAAGTAAATTCAATTCTCTACAACTTTTATATTCACAAATTTGTGATAAAACAAATTTGGGAAAAAGTCCCAAAAAGAAAGTTTGGCGAAAAACCATATATTTTGGAATTTTGATCTTTTTCCAGAGAGGATATCTCAATAGTTCTGTTTTGCAAAATAATGTATGGTAGCAAATTGTAGGAAATTTTATCAGCTACATTTTCCATCCCGATTTTTTTTTTTGTACGACGCACCATCTTCGAGATATGCTGATGCAACCGTGAGAAGATCCCTTTTAACCAAGCCCCCCGTGGCACTCCGATCATCGGGGATTTTTAATTGCAAGTACATGGGACCCCCCTCCCCTACACATTCCGATTAGTTTTATTAGTTTGACTGGACTAAGAGTCAATATCGAATTTTAATGAGCTAGTACATTATAAAGAAAAACAACACTCAGTAAATTTATCTTTAATGCAAAAATAAATAATGTGCAAAATGTACTTTTAATTCACTCTATCTATATACAAGGTAGGTCACTAAAAAAAATTGCCAACAACACGCGGTGTTCCCAAGCGGTCCCCCATCTAAGTACTAACCGCGCCCGACGCTGCTTAATTTCGGTGATCGGACGAGAACCGATGCGCTCAGCGTGGTATGGTCGTTGGCGAAATTTCATAATCAAAAGTTTTAAGTTAAGGACAATAAATTAAGAAGGTTGTACCTAACTCTAGGTTGGTATAACCATGGCCAGGCGGTTACTATTCAGCATGAAAATACTATAGAAATGTATATACAATGGTATTACATACAATAAAATGTTTGGATATTATATCAAGGGTGTTTCAAAGCTAATTTTGTTGTCGCAAAAGCAAACTCTTTACTTGGTTTTTTAAAAAGAAGTTGTTCAATATTTTCCAACCCATACACTCTTAAGTCAGTTTATATGTCATTAGTCCGACCTATACTTGAATACTGCGCTATTGTCTGGTGTCCATGTAATTCCATTTCAAATTTGCGTCTAGAAAGAGTTCAAAAAGCCTTTACCCGTTACGTAGTATACGTAGTAAGAAAATTAAATTGGAATCTTGACAGAATGCCTTCATATACAACACGTTGTGCCTTAATTGGTTTACAGTCGTTAGAAAAAAGAAGAAATATGAATTGTATATTATTTGTTCACGATGTTTTCTCGTACAGAATTATTTGCCCCGAAATTCTTCAGTCATTTTATTTGTATGCACCGGAAAGATGTATTAGACAAAGAAATCTATTTTACAACCCTTTTCATTTATACACTTTATAGTTCAAATGAGCCTATAACAAAATGTATTAAGCTTTTTAACTCGATATGCTGTGAAATTGATTTAAGTATACCTAGATCTAAATTGAAGATTTGTTTGTTAGAAATAAATTTTACTTAATGAATAGTTTTAATATACCTACTTATTATTATTTTTTTTCTGAAATCTGTAAGAGTTATACTCGGTAGGTTAAATAAATAAATAAATAAATAAATAAATAAAAAGAAAAATATTTGAATAAAATAGTTAGCCGGCTTGTAAATTGATAGTTCAGTGATGTAGGTACCTATCTACCTATACCTACAGATTTTATTTCTATTAAAAAGAAAGCGTTTCTAATACTAACGTTCATCATAATATAATATGAAAGTTCGAAGTAAATATACGTAATATGGCCTTGGTAAATGGTAATGTGTTTTATTTACCTACTATCGTATTCGTATGTTCATTTCATTATAGCAATAGGTAGGTAGGGTGCAACTTTTCTGTGCAAGTAGTTAAGTCGAATGGTAATGGTAGTTTTATATTAGAAAAAGAAGAGGGTTGTTTTTTGAGGATAATGTATTTTTATTGTTATATAATTCGCAGTTACATTTTGTAGAAAAGTTCATAAGTCATGGAGAAAAATGCACGTTCAGCATACTTACCTGGCGTAGGGGTTACCGTGATCAACAAGGCGGTTCCCCCGAAGTGAGGTCTGGCCATTGCACTACGGTTGGATTGACCTTTGCGATTGTTCCTAATGTGAATAACTCGTTCGTGTAATTTTTGTTAGCCGGGAATGGCGTTCGCGCCGTCCCGACATAAAAATAAAAGAAAAATTAATATAATAATTATTTGATAAAGACGAACTAGTTGGTTAGTTACATTCCTACTTATGAATTTTAATAATTACAACTCGAGTGAGTTCGAAAAGTTTACCACAAGAATATTGATCGCTTGCGCTTTTGCTTTAATTAAACCATAATAAAGATTTTTTGTTGGACTGCGACTCAGCTCGAACGAAATTAACTAATCATTGAAACGCATATTCAATTTTTTTTTTAATTTCAAAGTAAAATTATCCAACAATGTTGCTGGTACCTAATAGGAATTAAAATGAAGGTTATTTAATAATTTTTTTTTAATATTTAAAGGAAAAAAAATTCACAAAAGTGCTAAAACTTTTTTTTTTACAAAGAATTCAGCTAAAATCAAAGTACCTAATATGCAGAAAATTTTGTTGCCTAAATATAAGTTTTCCAAAAAAAATATTCCAAAATCGTTAGAGCGGTTTTTAAATAAATCGATGTTTACTTAATATTTTTTATAAAAAAGTTTTATTTTACAAATTTGCATTTTTGTTTTATTTGCATTTTATGCACAAGAAATAAAAAAAATGTCAAGGCGTTTTCCAAATATTGAATTTACAAAAAAAAATAAGCTAAAAAATTAATTAAAACTAAAATTTAGCTTTTTGCAAAATGTTGGCATTGAATTTTGTTCAAGTCATCTAGACCTTTCAAAAAAAATTTTGTTTAACCCGTTCATGAGATAGGTCAAGAAAAAAATAACGGTTCTATGGGAGGTACCGTTAAAAGGCTTGCCAATTTTTTTTTGCGATTTAACAAAAGGAAATCAGACAGAAACCATCAGTAATTTTTTTTTCAAGAAAATCGTTGGAGCCGTTTTCGAGAAAATTAAGCTTTTCCAAAACTTTATATGGCAGGTACCGTTATTTTTTGAGCTTAAAAAAAAATTTCAATTTCTCCTCTAAAGAATGGTCTGCAAACGCTACATACCAAATTTGAAGGGAATCGGTTAAGCCGTTTAGGCTGTAGGTGCTGTTACATACAGACTGACAGACAGACAGATTTTCCAGACCCACGTTTTTCGTCTTCGCTATCATCTTAATGTCATGTTTGATTATTATCTAAAAACATTTTTTTTTACGAATACATAACTTGCCTTATAGTACTTACCTATAATCGCAAGTAAAAGTAACTCAATTTGTTCTTAGTTCGTGTTATACTGTCACTTTTGTGATTTCAATGGTCATTGAAAAAAACAAAGTGTTAATATTTCGTTCATTTAGCCTAAATTGCGTTATTTTTTTTAAATAGAAAAATTCATTACATTCATTTTAATACCAATTAATACCAATATTATTGGATAATTTGACTTAAAATTGAAAAACAAAATTTTCAATGATGCGTTTCAATGATAGCTATAACTGGTCCCTTATTCTAGGTTAAATCCCAAAACTTAATAGGAATCAATCTCATTGAAAATGATTTACCTCTTTCTCATTTGTGGGTATATGGTAGGTGCTTTTAATTTTCGAAACATCGAATGGTCTCTCACTGGCAAAGATCACTTTTAATATCCAACAAAATTTTAGAAAGAAACTGTTCTGACAAATACTATAGCAGACTCTACTCTTTTTCAAGTCAAGTAGATTAACCAAATTTTCACATCTGATCATGACTGATAAATACCTTCTTCAGTTCTTATGAGTCCAAATCTAACTTTCTGAAAACCTACTATATGCTTCCATGTGAAATTGATTTCAGCTTTGCTTTGAATTCTGTTGATGATGCATTCACCACCTTCAGTGCAGAAGTTTTCAATGGTTTTGCTCATTTTATTCCGTTTTTGCCACGTTAAAACATTTCTACTTCTCCACCTTCCTTGGTGTAAAAACAAATTTGATTCTACTTTACATTACACTCTTCATTTTATGATTGAAGTCGTACTTAAAAAATCGACTGAATTAGATAATAAATTTAAAACTCTTTCAATGCTGCTTGTAGGGTTCCACAAGGTAGCCATCTATAAGTCCGATCAATTTAGAAATAAACGACATTGGCTTAATTATTGATTGTGAACTATCCATACCAACCATCCATATCATTGTCTTCATATTCTAGATCTAAAGCCTTACAACACAAACTAAATATTTATCCCTTTGCCTTTAGTGAAAAAAAAAATTCCTTCATTTCAATACCAGCAAATGCCCCACTGTTACTTCTTGAAATAAATCTCTATTCAATCCTCTTTTCCACCCAAATAAATACGAACAAAGAGTTTAATGACACAACAATGCTTATAATAACATCGATTCAACACTGATGGAAGCATGGTTTTTCTGTCAGTTTAAGATCCTGAGTGAGCTTTGATTAAACTCGACAAAATTGATGAGTTAACTCTGGATCACTGGCGGACTAAAGGAAGGAGGGGGGGGGGCTTCTAGGGGGTGCCACAGCAACAGCAACAGCAAAACTACTATTTTGCACATTGCACAAAATAAAAGCACAAGTAAATTAATTTGAATTTAACTCTCGAAAGAAATGTATTTAAACTACAACTAAGTATAGTTTTAAGCAATCATGTATAAGATAAAACTTGATAAATGAACGAATAAATAAAACTGATCGTATTTGTCGACCGAATGAGTTCATAAGCCTTTTCGGAAAAGAAGTGAAGACAAAAATTGTGAAGTACTTGGGAATTATATGCGACAGCACACCCGATACATTCACATCCAGGACGGCAAAGATGAAGTGAAAGACTGGAAAGACTGCCAAAGAACTAACCGAAGATATCTTAAAGCAAATCAATGAAGATAGTCTCGACATTTATTAGTGCCGTGCTCAGGGATATGATAATGCTGCAAATATGGCAGGTATTCATGGTGGAGTTCAAAAATTAATTCGCCAAATTAATCCACAAGCTTTGTTCACGCTATGTGCAAACCACTCTTTAAACCTTTGTGGAGTTCACTCTTTGGGAAGAACGGCTTCAAGTACAACATTTTTTGGTACAGTGGAAAGAATTTACACATTTTTCTCAACATCTACGCACCATTGGGATATCCTCATGAAAACTGTAGGTTTGTCAGTCAAGAGACTTTTAGACACAAGATGGAGCGCTCATCACGAGGCTGTTAAGCCATTGAACGAAAATTTCGTGAAGGAAAATTTTGATACAAGAAGTGCTGCACAATACTCCTATCTGCTGTATGCAACTTCACGTTTTTGTGTTATCTTTCATTGTGGTGCGATATTTTGGAAGAAGTTGATGGAGCACAGAAATACTTGCAAAAAACTTAAGGCACTGGCAAGATTTCTTCGTGAACATCGTGATGAGACCGTGAAAAAGGCCATAATTTATGCAAGAGGACAATGTACTGAGCTAGAAATTTCAATTGAAAGGCGGGGAAGAACAAAAAAGAAAAAAATTATGCCAGGCGAAAATGCTCAAGATGCTGGTTTGACTTTGGAAGAGGAAACACGAAGATCCATGTTGGAATGTCAGGATACATTTAACACTGAACTTCTTCATCGGTCTAAGGCCATGGAAGACATTGTGTCAGAGTACTCAGCTCTTCAACCGAAAATATTGCTGTATGGAATGGAGGAAGAATTGCGTGCTGTTGTTCCAAAGCTTACCTCCACGTTTACAGGACTAACGCACGACAGCATCATATTGGTAGCCGGTCGAATACGGCGTCACATGGAAGCTGCAAAAATTAATTTAAAAGATGCAGAAATTTGGACATCCTTAGAATTTTTAAGTTTAATTGTTAAGTGGGACTTTTCAGATTCAAATCTGTCATTGGCGATGAGAATTTATTTAAAAATTTGCGTCTCAGTGGCATCGTGTGAACGGAGCTTCTCATAATTAAAATTGATTAAGACATACCTGGAATCAACAATGAGCCAATATAGATTGACTAATCGGGCAATACTTTTAACCGAAAAGGAGCACATACAAAAATAGATAATTTCTTTTTAAAGGTGGGTCTAAGCTAGCTTTACCGTCCCAGGTGGCACTGCCCCTTAGTCCGCCAGTGCTCTGGATATCGTCAAATTGACTAAAACACATTTTTCCATCGTGGTTAAAATCTGTGCCTATTTATTCCATGTGCAAATAAAGCAAAAAAGATGAATGGATTGTTAATAGTCATGCTTTATTTATTTCCTTCAAATGGAGAGCAAAGAAGACAGTTAGGTTTTAGTAAAAAGTAAGAAAAAAGAAAAACTCTTCAATTTATTTAAAACTGTGTTTTGATTTTCAATTAAAAAAAACTAGTATTTCAACGTCACACATCATAATTCTTTTACTGCTCTACTTCAAACAAAATGATTGAAAAAAACATCAAATGCCAATACGCATATTGTTCATAGGCACAAACGTGCACAAACGTGCAAAGTAAGTGTTTGTTTCGCATGTTTGACTCATTTAATTGCATTAATTTAAAGCTTAAATATGGTCAAAACAAATTCGTGTGGCTAGTTTGATTAATTGTCTAAAGTGATTTATTTGCTTAGTTTATTGTAAAAGGGCTCATTTAAAAGCGAGCACAGTTTGAGACGAGAAATAGCTGGAACTAAATTGCGTTCCCCTTGTGAAACGACCGTTTTTCTTGTGAAACGACCTTCAAATTTTACATTTGTTTATAATTTTAAGTAAAATGATTTAACATGAATTTTCCACAATCGCTCAAATTATAGAATACATATGTACATACTTGAAACAAATTCAATCGAATTGTTAATTCAACGTCATTTCACTTGAATCTTAGCAAGAATCTTTTGTACAAAATTGCAATCTAGACCGCGCCCTGATTTTTCAAAATGATTTATATTAGTTTTACCTTGAAATTCTGTCATTCTCCAAAAGCCCCCTGACAGAAATAGGAGACCTATTAATGTCAAAAATCAACATTTTAATTGCTCTCACATACTTTTGTTCCCATTCTCTTTTTTCAATTGAAATTATCTCATTAAAAATGTTTTGACTTTTCAAAAACTCATGTTTTTTAAGATTACATTTCTCGCAACACTCTCGCTCTGAGAACGTTTTCGAAAAACCCCAAAACAACAATTTTTCGAACATCTTTTTAAAAAAAATAGTACCTAATATTTTTTTTCGAATTCAAATGAAAACGACACAGAATGCACAAATAATGGTTGTCTGCCAAATTTAATACGAATAACCTAATTTTCGGCCAATTCCCTGTCCCAACATTTTTCCTTTTGTTTTTGACAAATGCAACATGTATGTTTTTCTGACTTACAATTGCAAATTATGCGTTCGAAATGTTGTGTCGATGATGGGGCTAGGAAGGCGACAGCGACTGTTTAGCTTCAATATATCAGGGTGTAGATGACTGTGCTCCGCTAATCCACAAAGGAGGAACACTGTTGCGTAACATTTACGTGTAGATTTAAATCGAAACCCAAAAATAAGTCACTTTACTTGTATGAAATTTAAAAGAAATCAATTTTTTTTATTTCACAAAATTGAAAAATCACGTTTTCACTTGTATTTTTTTTTATATTTTAAAAAATAACGAATCACTTTTTTAATCAAAAACAGAACCAAAGTTGTATCTTTTGTAATTTTGTTTTTACGTCGAGATTTATTTTTAAAAATAGATCGACACTAGGTGAATTTTTTTTGTGAGATATTTTTTTCAAATTAAATTGGGAAACACTTTTTTATGGGATTTTTTAATTATATTTTTATTAATATCATTCAAAAATTAAATGCAAAATTGAATATTCGTTCGTAAAATTACAATTTATATCAACGTCAAAGAAAGGCGAACAATTTGTTTAAATGAACGAAAATTTCGGGCGAAAACTTGCCTCCGGATGGCTAATTTTAAATTTTTTGGTATGTATTTTTTCCTTCTGCGCACAACCCCTTCCCTGTTTTTATTTATTTATTTTTTGTTTCGAGCTGGTATATACCGTCAAAGCTGCATGAACAAAAACCGAACCGAATGTTTCAACATTTACTATTCAACTGAAAATTATTGTGATCGAATTGTGAGAACAGAAAGTGCTGGCGAGAATTTCTAACAAAAAAAAAATACACAATTTCTCTTTTCAGAGAGGATTTTTTTTTCAAAAATTGTTTATTTTGAGAACAAATTAAAACAAACATTGAGGAAGTCAATTTTTGTTTTTGAAGTGGTCTTTTGGATTTCATATACAATTGTTTACAAAATTATCATAAATCTTTAAACATTGAAATTGTTGTTTTTTTTTATTTTCTTAAACCTATCAGTTTTTCAAATAAATGTACTAAATTATTTATTAAAAAAAATTTCAATGAGATTCCAAACTCAACCGACACGTGGAGGCATTTAAATATATTTTTGAATAACCCACGCAAAAACAGAAATTTATTTTAATGAATGAAAATTCGTTGACACTGATGCAATGACGCAGATTCAGAAAATATACAACTGTCACTCGGGCGTATACGTAATTTTTTGTTGTTTTTTTTTCTGAGATGAAAAACAAAAATGTAATAAATTCCTTAAGACAAAGTTTTGAATTGATTATTTTGTTTGTATTGGCTGATATATATTATCTAGTGTAAAAGAATGAAGTTGAAAAAAGAGATTAGAGTAAATACTGTTAATTCTTACATATATACATATTAGAACAAATCATAACTGAACTTCCAAAAGAATTTAAAGAAGATGCCACAATGGAGTGCGGAAACTAATGAACTTTGATAATAAAAAAAATAGTGATGCCATCATAGGATTGAACTTTTAAAATGTCATAGGGGGCATTGTAAATATGAAGGAAAAATATTTAGAAATAAATAAGAATATAATTCCTTTTTTTCCTCTTCCTGTTAAAGAAAAAGAAATTATCAATGGCAATGATCAATGTCCTTTTCAATATGATGAAAGTCATGTATTAAAAAATAACTCAACGGAAATGAGCAAGCTTTTACATAAGGGTTTAAACGAAGAAGAAAACCAAATGTTGAAAGAATTCTTGAATAAAATTAGGGATTTATTTTATAACGATGGAGAATTATTAAGCTCCACAACCCAAACTGTTCATTCCATTAGGACAAAAACATATACCCCTATTTTTACCAAAATTTACCGTTACCGAAAAGTGCATGAACAAGAGATAGCTAAACAGAATTATACGAAAAAGTAGAAGTCCGTACAATTTGGATAGTTCAAAAAAAAAAAATTGACAACTCGGGAACTCCAAAATGGCAGGTGGTAATTGACTACCGCAAGTTGAACGAGGAAATAATCGAATATAAGTACCCATTACCAAACATTGACAATGTTTTAGACAAATAAGGAAGGTCTCAATATTTTACGAAATTGGATCTAGCAAAAGGATTTCACCAGATTAGAGTAAGAGAGGAGGATATAGAAAAAACCGCATTTGGTGTTCCACAAGGACATTTCGAATTTCTACGAATGCCTTTCGGATTGAAAAATTCTACTTCTAGCTTTCAATATATGATGAATGAGATACTCGGTAAAATTTGCTTGGTATACAATACATAGACGATATTTAAACACATAATAAACCTGAAGAAGATGTTTGAAAAACTAATAAAATTCAATTTAAAAATTCAAATTGACAAATGTCGTGACTTTCTTGTAAAAGAGACAAAGTTTTTTGGACCACGGAACAACATGTTGTTGAGAGGGATGCGAGAGTGCAGCGTGAAAATGCAGACATGGCGTGGATAAATAAATTTGAACTTCTGATAATGTCTGCCATATTGAAGCTGTTGGGACCAAATACTTTTGATGGTGCCGTTTCTCTTTCAGGTTTTAAGAAATATATATATGTATATATACATGATTTACTCATGCGTTTGATGTTTTGAGCTAAATATAACCAAACTTATTGTAAGAAAGACATATTAAATATAAAACTAAAGGAAAGAATAATGTACGAAACCTGAACGATATGTTCAGTTCCAATTAAGATGGCAAATAGTTAAGACGTGAGAGAATTAAGTCCATAAAAGTTTCATAGTGGTTTTTTAATATTATTTTTCCACTCTAAAAATACGAGTGTTTTCATTTCATAAAGTTGAAATTAAGATTTATACTGAGCCTGTACGATACACATATCAAGGGTGTGGCAACAATCAGGTGGTCTGCGTCTTTATTAGATTTGTTTACTGAGAAGCCACCGTCAACCATCAGTAAGCAAACTAATAAGTCATGCCTTATTGTTGTCGTTGAAAAGGAGTTGCTACTGAGTCATGATAACGGTTATTGATTCAGTAAAGATAAACTCAGAAATAGTTTGTCTTTTGCTTTGGCGGAGCCGCTCAGCAGATTTGATGCACTTTGTTAACCAAGTCTTCCGGCTAACCATCAAAGCACCCCGCTTGTCGTATTTCGGTTGTAATGTCTTTTCAAATAGTCAACGTATTTTTTTAAGTATTAATTAGATTGGTTTCGTTATTCTTTCACAAACTCGATGGAGAAGAAATCACCCATCGATTATAAAAGCAGCTCCTTCTAGATATACCAACCTCATGTAGTGATGTGAAAAAGTCATATAACACTGACTTGGGAGTCTCCCTCATTCCAACTGCCACAAACATAGAGAGGGGATAGGGTGCCAGTTCATAATGAAAGAATTTTTTCATGTTTTCTTCGTTTTTGTTGTGGAGTGCTAACCGGTGAAATATGGTTTCAGGGTTCACTGGTACATCCTCCCCTTTAATGATCACCTTATATTTGAATCCTTGTAAACTAACTCATTACTCTACTTTTTCGGACAAACTTGATTTTGTTTAAAGTTTCGTCAATCCGGACGGGCATTGAAGTATTGCCAATTTCAAAGCTTCTGTGGCAGTTAATAAAGTCATATCCGATGATTTCTTGATACATAATAAGTAACAAGGAAAGGATCGTGTGTTGAAGCCCAGGTCTGCATTTTCACACTAGCATCCCTCTCATCAACATGTTACTCCGTGGCGGTTCAACCTGCAGGGTCACTGTAGTTACAGCTGCTGGCATTGTAAGGATTCATCTACTCAGAGTTCTGTCTGAAATACTGTATTATGCTCTACTGCTTTTATTATAATGTAAATAACACATTTTTTTTATAAATTTGTAAAATACGCTCAACGGGTAGTCCAAAAAATATGAATCTGGACCCATTTAATGCAAGATTAAATGCCCTAGACTTTTTATGAAGAACAGTTTTCGATATTGTAAAGATATTTACGAGATACAACCATAAAAGCCTTTTGGGGTAAATTTTCCCCCCCCACCACTGATGCACAACTCAGGATAGTCATATTGGGCAACAAATGAAGCTATTGAAATAGTAAAACCTTTTGTAAGGATTTTTTCCGACTTAAATTCGGTTCCTACTGGCCTATATTAATAAGAATTGACTTTTTAAGTATCTTTTAATCAAGAAAAAAATAAAGACTTGATTCACGCGATACTGGTTGACTTAAGTTATAATCTTATGCGGTATATGGGGTATCCTTAAATCACCTTGATTTTGGTGTTGACGAGCTGTTATGTTGACGTGACAGTTTTGCACTATTCTTTTAAAAATGATTTAAAAAGAGTTGCATGATTGGGTTGTCTTAATCCTTTTTTTACATCAAAGATATCGGTAAGACGGTAAATCTGCGGACTTTTATTGAACAGCGTCATCCTACACAAACGGACGAGTTTCGTAGGGACGCCAAATCTGAAAGTTATATTCTATAAAGCTTTTGTATCTTAAATGCTGTCATATAAGAAGAAATTGATAAAGATCGAACAAGTTCAATGGTGGAACTTTTTGGCCTAAAGACAAACTGATATGGACCCATCAGGTTGTTGACGAATAGCTTTACACTGACTGATGAGTTTTCATCAGAATCGGATATCAGAATCGGCCATCACTTTGTTAGATTTAAGTTTGTATAATATATATGTACAAAGCTATCTTCACTTTGTTGTAGTTTTCCCATCCAGTCCAGAAGAAGTTTTCACCGATTTCCGATTCCAGCCATCTAGCAGAAATATAAATGTGATATATTACACTCGCCGAATGTTCGAGTTGGGTCAATCGAGATGAACGAATAGGTTAGTGCTGAGTCTTCAAACGTGTTGACGACTAAACTTGGGGTTCTCGATCGATGAATTGACGAGAACGGCAGAGTCTTGTTAATAATTTGGAAAATGTCGGTTGTTTCACTACTTAATACTTAATGTAAAAGATATTAAACAACTTCGTCGAGATTGGCAGGACGAAATTGTTGACTTGCGTCGTCCATGTTGAATGGTGCAATCCGTATGGCAGCGGAGTTTTATTCATTGTCGCCGTTATATAATTTGCAGAAATGAATATTGCATAATCTCAGCATCGAAACTGACTGATGTGTCAGTGTACATGATTTTCAAACAAGTTCGAGTCAAACTTCATTTTCATAATTTGGCTGCAAAAAGACAAAGGTCAAAGTCAATGCTTGTTTTTCGGAAAGTTTGGAGGTTTAGAAGGAATTCAAGAACTGTGAAATCGCGTACATTCTTACGCGGTGTTTTTTACTCAGCGCATCAGACTTGATTCACTTTCGGAAGAGTTTCCCATTTTTACGACGTAACAAGCAAACGTTTGGTAGGTTTTCTCAAAAAGCTCGTAGCAACTTCCCCATCGCATTTCCTGGATGTTTCAGTCGAGGGTTCTACTTATTGTGCGATTTACTTGACTACTTATACCGTTCCACGTGCAGATCTGAAGCTGAAGCTCGTTGTTCATTAATCATAAGATACGTTTAACATGGCCTACACAGAACTTCCAAAAACTCAAAACTTGAAATGCCAGCTCCCTATATAAATCCTAGGTGATATCTAAGGTAACTCCAAAAGGGTCAACTTATAAAGGAGTCAACCCCAATCTCGAGTTGAGGTGCTAGATATTCAGAAGTTACCGCATGCTGGTAAAATTAAAAACTGACAAGACTTATGCTAACAAGGAAGGCTTGTTTTTTCATGTACCTACATAACTCCGTCTACACATCAGACATGCAATTCCGTCTGATGTGGTGTTACATTAATTTTGCTACCTATGCGGCCCAAATTGAAAATTTAAAATTTTAATTTCTTCTCAAAAAAAGCCCATACAAATTATGTGTAGGTACGAAAATTGAAGAAAATGTTGAATTTTTTTTACCCCATGTAGAGTCAGTAAAAACACAAAAACACACCACACGTCAAGTTACAAACTTATATAAATATTTTGAATGCTATTCATGGCATCAAATAAAAAAAACTACAATTAAATTTTAAGAAAAATGTTTTTCAGAAAGAATTCATCGATCTGACTTGAATGCACGATTTGCGTACAAAAGCACAGCAATAAAAAGATATGTACATTAAAATATCGAAAACGGCTTGTATACCTATACTCTATACTCATATGTGAAGTATAATTTTGCATTGATGGCAATCTTTGTATTTGGATTTTAGCCAAATTCCGCAGCCGCATACTTTTAATTATTTTATTCTTCTATCTAAGCTTTCGAACCATTTGTTGAATACATATGTATAAAATAGATTCCAGAGTTATTTAAGCAAGGGAAATAGTTTTATATTGGATATATAAGTGTGTTGGGATAAGTTTGTATTTAATTCTGTAACTAATGCATTACAGTAATAAATGGAACGAGACTATAGATGAAAAAAACAATTTTTGAAACACACTCACACTGAACTAAGCATTTCAAAAACTCTAGCCTCGGCCTAGTAAGTTTCAATTGTTATCAGAAATCTTTAACAGAAATGATAATAAAAACAGATCAGCTGAGTTCTATGTTTTGTTGAAGTTGGATATGATTTGTTTATGGGTCATTCTGTTATAAGAGATAAAAAACAAGTTCATACAAGAACAAGTATACCTACTTAAGTATTTAAAAAAGAAAGCACACAAATATTTATTAATTTTCAATAACTTTCAAACTTAATTTGTGTCCCTCCTTTTTGCGTATTCACCGAATCTTTGTCAGTTAATACAAACAGAAATATAAAACGTCCAATTTCCAAAATAGCGCTCAAAGGGGCGTATTAACGTGTTAAATCTTAGATAGCCTATTTTGTTAGTTGATTTTGATGCGAAAGTGCAGTGCAATAGGTTCTCCTCTGGAAGGTCATTTTTTTTTTTTAAATTCACTCAAAGGGGCGTATTAACGTGTTAAATCTTAGATAGCCTATTTTGTTAGTTGATTTTGATGCGAAAGTGCAGTGCAATAGGTTCTCCTCTGGAAGGTCATATTTTTTTTTTAAATTCACTTAATTTATTTGCACCGGCTAAATTGAACAACAATACTGTAATTATTAACCCATAATAATAACTTTTATTCAGTTGACAATTTTAAATTTGTCTCTCTCCTGCCGTATTTCCCCTGGCAAGAATATACCCACTGAGGGTATCATGAACAAATTTAAAACGTGAAAAACGATAAGAGTTAGAAACGTCAACAAGAGAGATGATGCTATAAAAATATTAGAAATGATCCAAAGTATGAGTTGCAAAAACAAAAGGATACAGAAAAATATTTAAAAAAAAGGAATAATAAAAAAAAACTTGACTTTTTTCTTGTCACGGAAAAAAAAGCTTATTCATAACTGTTATATTTATATGGCTTCACATGTCGCTACCCTGCCCGATGTATTTAACCTGGCCCTCTAATAAGTAACTAAAGTGTACATAAAGTTCATTGGAATCAAAACCTCTTATAACAGAATGACCCTTATACATACTCCATGTATGTATATTCCTTAAAGCTTTAAGAATGTTATTCCTAAACACCCCCTCCCCATTGGGATAATATATATATATATTTTAATAGTAATCGCATAACTCAATTTCCCCGTGGACATTGACTCAAAATTATAGTCACACTTCTTAACTTAATTATAACTTTGAAACAGTTTTCTAATGTCATTTTTCATTCCACGTTCGGAAGGTCTTCCGAGTGAAAAAAAACCTCCTTAAACCATTTCATTCACTGTTGGGAGTGCTGTTTGGGAGTGCTAATTCGCCTTCCGGAATTGAATTTAGAGTGTTACACATACGTATTTGTCGCGTCCTACTAACGAAAATCTCACTGAGATCATCTCAATGTCAGTTTGACAGAAACAGAATCCTTTTGTAGGACTGAGTGGGACATTTCTCTGTGCAAACATATCAAAATGTAAAACAAAAAAAATAACATCAAACAAATATTTTGTTATTTATTATTTTAAAGTGTATTTCTTTCAAGTTTCTTTTGGTATTTTTACTAGCTTTTTTTGTATTGTTTTCTATACTTCATTAAAAAAAATCTAAACAATTTGCTCGTTTTATCTTTGTTTTAAGTACGCCAATAATTTTCAACTGTCAAAACATCTATTTAGAGCGAGAAAAATAAACTGAGAAATCGAATCCAACAAAATTTAGTCTCCGTGATCTCCGGAAAAAATCTCACTCCTCAGGTGAGATTTTGTGTCCCACTTAAAAAATCTCTGAGCCCTCAGAGATTTTTGTTAGTAGGACGCACCTGTTGCTTACATCGATCATATGGTCAAATATACGCGCAGTGTTTTTATATTTCTTTTTACAATTCAGAAACTTAAATTATAAATGCGAATAGTAACAAAATTGACAAAAAATACTTTTTAAAAATGAAAATGACATAAGATTTAAGTAATTATAGACACTTTCTGGAGTACTGGCAACTAATGTGGGTTTTAAAACATTTCTCTAACCTATATGCGCTGAACACGCCTTAAACTGTGACAGTTCGTTCAGAAAAAAGAGGAAACACACCTTTGTATCTGTCATCAAATGTCATTATTTTTAAAATAACAAAATATTAGCTCAGTTTATATTTCTAAGATCTCTGAGATCTCCGTATGCTCAGAAATATAAACACAATTTTTCAGTGAAATTGTACAGCATTGCTGTCAAAAACTGAGCCTGAAAATTTTTAGATTCGCGTGCTCAGGTGAGCGCTTAGAAATATAAACTCCTCTATTAATAAACTTTTCCTCACGAATTTAAAAAGTTTGGTAAAAATGACAACCATGGTCGTGGCACGTAGATGCACACCGAAGACGAAGATTTTACATAATTTATGGGAATCCTTGAGACACAGCAAAATGTATTTCAATCATTGGTTGATAGGTAGGTAGGTAGGAATGGCGGCTATTCAACTAGAATAAAAACCCAATTAGCGCTAGGTGCGCCGTTTTGATAATATAAACTCATGAGACCTATCATTATGTGGAGGTTGGGATATCGTTTTGGTGACTATGGTGTATTAAGGTGTGGAATTGCGTTGGGAGTTGATCCCTTTATTACCATTTCCCATAGGAAAATAAGAGATCCTCGAGTACCTCAGCTAAGGGACCTGGCCCATACCCCCCACCAGGCTTTATGCCAGGCTGTTAGCTCCGATATGTCTGTCTTCGCCAAAAACCTGAACAGGCAGAGTGCTGGGTGGCTGGTGGCTGGTAGAACCAGTTTCCTCGTGAGATCGATTCGGTTTAGGGAAAGACATGATGGCCGCCGTAGACATAACCCGCCTAGAAGCTCTCTTGATCCGTTTTTCGGCCCATGGAAAAGATGAGATATTGGTACGGTGATTTATGTTATAAGGTTTAAAAATTGTTTTGATTGGGAGTAAACTTTCATCGCACTAGCTATGAAAGTAACGAACCCATGACCCGCATGCTACGGTTAACCAATACCATGCAAAGCTTTTTCGACTTCCACCAAAGCAAAGATTCCGTAAAAACCTCCCTCTATAGAACCTCCAACCCTACCTAGCTTTCTTTAGATTTAAGAATTTTTAGACTTAAGTTATTATTGTTAGTTTCTAATTGTTTGCTTGTATTAAGCTAATAAAGTTAAACAAACAACTTTAGACGGGAGGGGGTCCTATCCCCTTCCTTCTGTGGTGTTTGTTGCTAAATAAATAAATAAATAAAAAAAAAAAAAAAATAAATCCCTTAGTTACCAACTTCCATATAGGAAGGCAAGGAGATCCTCGGATACCTCACTCAAGGGAAGTGGCCCAATATGTCTGTCTTCGCTAAAAACCTAAACAGGCAGGGTGCTGGATAGCTTAGGGTAAGACCGAATTTCCGTTGAGATCAGTTCGATTTAGGGAAAAACATGATGCCCGCAGTAGACTTAGCCCGCCTTCACGGCTAGAGAAAAGGTTCCTGCAAATATCATGTAGTTCTCTTGATCCATCTTATCTACCCATAGAAGAGGTGAGGTATTGATATGGTTTGTTACGTTTATAGCCATTTGGTTGCATTCAAAAAGCCAATGAGGTTACTTATGCTCACAACAGTAAGTTCGTTAAGGTTGTCAATAAGTACTGACCAAAGAATTGGCATTGGATGATAAAGGTTAGTGTTTTTTTTTTTACACTATCAGATCTATTTTCAAATGGAGCTTAAAGCAAGCAACAACATATAAAAAAAAGATTTGCCAACACATATAATTTGTCCCACTGACTCATCACTTATTGCAGGTGTTAGTTGTTAGTAAGCACAATGGTAAAAAAACAAAAACACATGCACATAAATACGACATAAATACAATATTACAATACGACACAGAAACAATTATGATCGTAGAGCACTGGTTCTAAAGAGAGTTTTTAAATTATTTTTATTTAAATTAAAGTCTAACACACTTAGGGAATACACTCCCGGAAGCTTTTTACAATCCCGGGATTCCGAGGTTTGATAATTGCTATCCCGGGATCCCGGTATAATCCTGGGATTTAAAAAAAAAATATTTGAATACCACTAGAGGCTAGACCATTTAATTTTTGTTATTTCAAAGAAAAATAGTTCTTACTACATATTTAGTGAGCACATATACCTTGGAAATAAACACAAGTTGAATTTTTGGTATTTTCAAATATTTATTTCAATAAAAAAAATAATTAAAAGAGATTTTAAATTTTATTTTGTTGCAAATGAGCGCAACAGCAGAAAATGCACTCTGGTTCCTTACTGGAATAGAGGAATAAACAACCAATTATGCATAAATTCCTTTTTATGTTTATTTTTAAATTTCCACGATAGGCAGAAAATCAGAGCTACTTTCCCGTAGCCATGAAGCAAAATGCCATAAAGTAGGTATTTACTATAACATTCTGGCACCACATAAATGAAGTGCAACATCATGATCAAACACAAGAACGGCACCAGAAGAATTGACTACCGTCTGTGTAATGGTAGTTTGCGGCCAAAAAATAGCAACCATCTAATGCACTTAAAAGTAGGAAAACAAGTGCAGTGCGTTTTCAGCAACTCTTTTCATCGTCTTCAGCAGCAATGAAAAATTCGAACGTGTAAGTAACAATGGTAGCAACCAAGAAATAGAAACATCAGACCATCAGAGCATTGACAAGAGCTACTTCTCGGTCCGAGCATGCAACAACAAAATACATTTTTGGAATGGCAAGGTACTAGTAAAGCCAGAACCTACACAATCTGACCTAACGCTGCTGACTGCGATTGCGACCGAGAAAACCTCAGATAAAAACAAACTTTTTTGATACGAATATTTTGCTTACTAATTCCGAAAATTCCGGGATTAGGACACAACAATCCCGGTATATATGAAACCGTTAAATTGGACGGGATCCCGAGATACCGGGATTTGGAATCCCTATCACATTCTCATTCAAGCTATATAACGTGAGAGGCTCATGCATGCCATAATTAGTTCTGTGGAGCTCAACATTCAAAAGTTCAGATCTTCACAGGTGGTAAGACCCTCCGCGGTAGTTAAGCCAATAGAAGCTAACAGGTCCGAAGCATCAATTTGTCCGCTGATAAGTTGATGAAGAAAAATTTAATCATTATTTACCCTTCGTTGGTAGAAAGATTGAATCTGCAAAAGCTGTATCCGATGTACATATAAGGTGGCAGAGGGAACTCCTTTAAGATCAAAGCGAATAAACTTATGCATAATGCTGCACTGATTCAATACGGTTCTTATGGATTTCATAAAAAGGAGTCGATACTTGTGAGGCAGACTCAAGATGATAAAATGTACTCCTACAACTTTGAAACTTAACACGCGACTGTTTTTATTTTGAGATATGCAATACCTATTCAAAGAAACTTGGAGCTCTTTTCTTTGAGAATGCCATTGTTTGGCATTTTTTAGGGTTAAGAGTTTACCCGTTTTTATAACACCATACACTAAAACTATTGACATCAGACTGTGATCATTAGGAGATTGGATTGTTTTAAAAAAATTCATAGCATCTGCAAATATGAGAATCTCACTAAAGCGTATACAAGATGAAACGTCATTTATAGCAAGAATAGGAAAGGGCCCGAATGGCTTCCCTGGGGAACGCCTGAACGAGCAAAGAAAGTATTTGAAAGGGAGTTTCTAAATTTGACCTGGTAAGATCAATTTTCAAGGTACGATTTGATCCACTAAATATAAAGAGTAGGGAAACCGTACGCTTGGAGTTTAAAAACAATAATATCGTGGCTGAGCTGGTAAAATGCTTTAGAAAAACCTGTGTATATGCAATCAACTTCATTACCTTTTTCTAATGCATTATTTGCAAACGCGTTGCAAATATCACTGTGATTTTGTACGGTTCTCATAAAAAAATAAAATTGCTGGGTAGCCATCCGAATTTTTTTTCCAGTTAACTAAATCTCAAAAACTTTTAGGGTCCTGTTTTAAAGAAGCCCCCATTTCGTAAACGTAATTGGTGTATAACAATTTTGAAAGAGTTGCAAATTCTTCAAATAAGGCAGTATATTGTTCGAACATTTTTGGAGAGAGGGTTTTTATATAAGCTTTCCATACTTTATTTCTCTTGTTTCGAAGATTTTAGGCGTTGTGTGTACTAAGGGGGACAAAAATCAGTGTTCTTAGATATTTTTGTAGGTACACAATTATTTATACAGCTACTGATTAGGTTTATTATAGAACTCAGTTACTGCATCGTCAATATTTGTAGAATCGTTTATATTTCCAATATTCGATCTACTTATATCATCGAAAAGCAACTGAAAATTTGACTTTCGAAAGTCAAAAACAAATGAATAATCTTGATCATTACAATTTTCGAGAGGATGGTTGCTCAAGTCAAAAAAAGTATCCAAGGATGGATGGTAATTGCCTATATTAGTAATGCCTGAACTAGATTCGTGAACAACAGTACGAATAGCGTCAGAAGAAAATATAAAATCGAGTACTCGATTCTTAGAGTTTTTAATACAGTTAACTTGCTATAAGAGCCAGTCTTTTCAGCTCCGGTTATTTCTAACCTTTGGTTAATTCAGTTGTTAACCATAGATTTTGTATGTGTTTCTATGTTTACCAGTAAAGGGTTAAATTTAACCAGAGCTGAAAAGACTGGCCCTAAGTCAGTAGAATTAATACCATCTTGAGAGAGAAGCTCTGTTTGTGAAGATGTTAATGAAGGCTTCTTGATAATGTGATCCATCATCCGAAGTTTATACAATAAACTTGAACTTCTTGGAGGAATACATACATTTATAATACATACTTAGACTCTATATTTACTCGTGCAGTGAAACCGTTCAGTTTCATTACTATTTTGTTTCCTTATTTAGCCCATCTCTTTCTCTCTTATTGAAAATAGAGCTTCCGACCAAAGATTATCTAATAAAGATAAAATACTGTAGTTACGTCCGTCCCTCCGGTTACCCAATGTTTAGATTTTTTGCATTTCACGTCTATGAATACTTTTCCCCTTAAAATCATGAGCTGTGGTGGATTTCGATCATGAATGGAGGTAGGATTCTTCCGAATAAGGGTGTGTTCATAAATGTACGCTAAGCTAAGATCACACTTGTATTTTCAGCTGGTACTATTTTAGGCCGCAAATCTCGTAATAGAAGCAAAACAGCAACTTGTATTTTTATTTCGTGTTTTTTCAATTTTTATTTTCATTTTTCAATATCGGATATATCCTTGTACTTTATTTACGTATCTAAGCTTTTTCAGACATGACAGAAGTGCAAGATCAGATACAGCTTTGCGCATTCCCGGATTATAGCTAGGTTATAGCATTGAGTTTATAAACATATAGAAATCAAGATGGTTTCAAACTCACCGAAGTAGATGTCGCTTAATGATCATATCGAGTAATTATTATTGCAATAATTCCATATAACGAACATCCCTCAACCCCAACCGAACAAATTGTGTCTGTATACATTTGTATTTGTTTTTCTTTATTTCTCTTGCCTTTTAACTCAAGAATGATTGCTACTCGAGTAAAAAAACACAAGTCGATAGTAACGACATCTTACGAGCAAAGTTTGAAACTTCCACATGATTTCTCTATGTTATAAACTCAATGGCGCAAACATTGACGTATTAAGTATGGACCGCCAGTAGCCAACTTCACGCGTGTTCCAACATAACTATGGGCGCCATCAACTACTAGCGACAAAAACCATGTACTAAGAAGAATTTGAATTTACTGTTATCTGGATGCTGAATTGTCACTTTGTGCAGTTCTTTGAATGATAAAGTTTGATTTTTAATAAAAAGTGAAAAAAAAGTGAAATATATTGTTTTTAAATAAGAAAAAAATATATTAAAATGAAGTGTTCGATTGTTGGCTGCAATATTAAATACGTCCCATATAAAAATGTGTCTTTTTCAAGGTAAGAATGCACCTAAGAATTCGTTTGGAAATAAAATTTCTAACCATTGGTTGTTTTGTTTATATTCTTAGATTATTTTGTAAGGGACAACCTAGAGCTTGTTGGGTGGAAGCGATTTGGTCCTTGAACAACCAAAGAGTTGACCTTTCAACAGCATCCAAGATTTTTTTTGTGTGCGACAGTCACTTTGAGAAAAGTGAATTTCACTTCATGGCCAATGAAGTGAAATTCACTTTTCTCAAAGTGGCCGTAAAGTTCTTTCGGATGATGCGGTTCCAACTATATTCCCAAGATCAATTAAAGATGGAATGTAAGTTAATTTATCCGAATTGTTGAAGCTATAATAATACCGAGTAAATATTTCAGAGAAAATGTTGATTTTCTTCTACCCGTCTACGAAATTGAAGAACCAACTGCTTGTGACGAAACAATTCTAAGTCCGAAGTACTTTTAAATTTTGTCAGTTTATAAATTGTTTTATTATATATTCATCTCATTGCAGCCAAGTTATTGACTCTCATCATAACCTTGACGGCGAAGAATTAATTGCAGAAAGCCTTGAAAGAAGGTAATTAATAAGATTTTTCGTATGACCCATGCGCCTGGCCCAGTGATTTTCTGATGCTCTACTTTTCTGCGAACCACCTTGCCGTAATATATCGAGCAAAGTTGTTTTTCCAATACCTTGAACTCCAACGACCATAAGTTTCATACGTGCATATGGTTGAGCATCCTCGTAAATTGATTTCAGATATCCAATTATATCCATTGTCTTGTATTTCTTACTCTCGATCATTGATTTAAGAGGATCTTGAAGGAGACAACCTCGAGTATTTAAATTCCAAAGTCTGGATAGAAGTCCAAGATGAGATGGTAAAACAGTAATATCGACATTGCCACTTATATTAAGTACGCTAAGGCTACTTAGCTCATGAAGTGATGTTGGAATTTCCTGCAAAAAAATTGTTTTTTGAGACTTTTCGAAAACGAGCAAATCAAACTTAATAATATAACAGAACAAATAACATACCTTAGATGCCTTCGACGACGACAACCACTCTTCAGCACCGTTCTACGAAATGAAGAAGGTTTACTGCTAGCACAGGTTTAGAAAATGGACTTTGATTAATATCAAAAGAACCCATTGCACATGTCAATAGTCGTGACCAAAATCCTGATGGAAAATATGTCATGACTATTCTACGAATGCAACATTCAGTCTCTTGGAAATGGTTCATAAATTAAAGTGTTTAGGTTGATATCGTTTGAGGCTGAGCAGCCAAGATTAATATTGTGTCCACGAGTTCTTTGTGAGATCTGAAAATATGTTCAAACAATTAAAGAAAAAAAAAATTCATTTTTGATAAAAGTACCTTTTCTGTTGTTCCTCCGTCTGATGCATTGAGGGCGACATTTCCAGATTCTTCATGACCAATGCTAGTGGGAGAATCAGTGCGCATCAGATTCGTCGTCAGTGAGTAGGTAATTCACTCAATAGATTTCTATTTATTCGTTTACTTACGATTTTTTCGTGGATTTTCTTCAGCATTTCTGATTCTTTATGTTTCTTTTTATTGGAAGAAAGGGTTAACTTAGAGAATTCTATAAAAAAATTAGGCAATCAAGAATTGTTTTTGCTCAAAAATATTTGAACAAAATCTTTTATTTTAGCAGGACATTTATGTGGATAAACCGAATTTACAAATTTATAGTGTATGTTCATAAAGAAACTTCACTTTTTGCATAAAATAAATTAAATTTGCTAATATTTTTTACAAAATGAAATGACCATTAAATGAAAACTTTTTCTTGCTCACAAAAATGATTTGAAATCAAAACAATTTGGCATGCCATCTATTGACATACTAGATGATGTCATCATTTTTCATGTCAATTTTAATGGCGGAATTAGTTCATGGTTTTAACACTAAAAGATGATGCCGTCGAGTCGTTTTTAAGATGGAACACCTTTTTTTGGGTGTTTGTATGAAAATTTCAACCGACTGGCGGTCCATACCTAGTACGTCAATGGGCGCAAAATTATAGTCAACCTATATTTAAGGAATTAACGTCACACCACTTAACATTATTTCAATTTTAGAACAGTTGTCTAACTTTTACTCAAGAATAAACAATTTTTTAACTTCCAGTTATATATTCCACTGAAAGGGGTCGTTGATGAATTTATGCAGTATTTGTGCGTAGTTACATTCCACAAAAGCGATTTCAAGAGAGTGAGCTGTCAATCTATCAGAGATTTTATTGTGCTGCATTAAAAATATAATGCTAAGGTTTGCTGTTTTTAAAGTTAGACAACTTCATTAAGAAAATGTATACTTTATGCCGTTTATAATACGGAAAAACGTATTTTTAACCAAGTTTCACATTAAATTGCTTTTAGTTTCGAGTTAAATCGACTATAATTTTGCGCCAATGGTTATAGTAATAAGCAAAAACAATCTTTAAATTATGAAAAAAATTAAAAATAATTTTTTTTTTACATTTGCGCGTTTAAGCATCAGTAGTAAAAAGAGGCTGTATACCTTTTAAACTTATTTTCTGGATTCAAATTGCTTAAGTAAAATGTTTCCTTATGTGTTTGAAACAATTAAAAAACGGAAAAAATATTCTATGTTATTATTGCCATCGATTCACTTCCATATTTTGCATCAAATAATATGAAAGCGACTAATGTCGATTTTAATGGTGCCAAAAAAGAACTGTTTTTCGTTTTCTTTTGCAAGTAGGTTTTGAACTGATAGTTCAATTGAAGGGAATTCGTTACCTTCTTTTCTTTTTATATCGAAACAAACAAACAAACGAAAATGCAAATACATATATAGTATTTCTCATTATAAGCCTAACTTTAACTTGTGAGTCACCAGTGTAGAAACAGCCTAACCAACAAATAAACGAGTTTATGAACAGACCCAAAAAGTTTGAATCTTGTTTAAAAACTCTCGAAGTATAAATATAAAAAGCATATTGATTTAACCAGTATTTGCGGCATCAGATTTATTTTAATAAATGTTTCTGAATGTTTTTAAACGTATTGTAAATATTACAGATTGCTTTAAAACACTCACTTCTCTTGTTTTATTAAATAAAATTTCAATATGTAACACGCGGCAATCAGTTCATGATTTTTTTTTTTAAGTTTCACGTTTCCCCTTAAACTCATGAGCTGTGGTGGATTTCGTTCATGAAATGAGGTAGAATTCTCCCGAATAGGGATATGTTCATAAATGCACGCTAAGCTATGATCACACTTGTATTTTCAGCTGGGGGTCATTTCCCGATCTGTGAAAATGTGAAATGATAAACTTTTTCACGCCTTAGCGTTAAATTCGATTCCCGATTTGTGAAAACGAACTTCAAAACTTTTCATAATGATAAATATCTTATCACAGTAAAATCGTTCTGTGAAGAGCAGTGAAAACGCGTTGACAGATCTTACACTGAGAGACAAAAAGGCAAATTAAAATTTAATAGATTAAATTTGATTTCCATTTTATAATGGTACCTTAGCTCGAGTAAATTTGATTTAATTATGCTTCGTTCTCAATTTTTTTTTCCCAAACTTTGATTTTAAAACATTCGTATTCGAAGCAATTTTTTTTTAAATAGGCTTAAATTAAAGTGGTTTTCTCTGATTGAACGTTGTTTTTTGCTCTGGGTGTATCATTTAGTACACACATTGACAGCTGTTTATCATAATAAGTTCGAGAATCGCATTATGCGAGTTCATGAAGTGATAAAATGAAAAATCGCTGTGAAAAGTAAAATGATAATTTTTTTATCACTTCACAGCTTCACAGATCGGGAATTGACCCCCTGGTACTCTATAACGCCATTCTCGTAATAGAAGCAAAATCGTAACTTATATATATATATATTTATTGGAAATATGTATATATTTATTTCGTGTTTTTTCAAAGAATATTTTTTTCATATATTTTTTGGTTCGGGAGACGGATCCTTTAAAATGCTTTAAAAATTTGTTTGTATGTATTATGTTAATGGAAAATAAAGTTGTGTCTAAATATAATCTAAACAAAATTAATATTGGCTTTTTGTGCGAATAACTGTTTGATAATTTCTTAATATCAAGAGTTGTAATGAAATGAAATTTTTTTTCAGTTTATAATGTTTCTTCTTGTAATTGGCACTTTAAACAAATTATTTCAATTATTTCTTGTATATTCTTGTATAATTTATATTGAACTAGAACACAACACCAAAAATAATGTTTCAAAAATGATAGCGCTTCATGAATGTTTGCATTTCGTGTACTAGGAAACCACATTTAAATGTCACATAGTGCGCAGTGAAACATTTGACTACATGCCGTATACTAGCCATACGGCAGCACCAATTATATGTGCATTTTTCTGTAACCACATCGAATACAACCCTTCTGGTTACATTTGCACATGTGTCTTTTTGGGTAAACATGCGGTGTACCTACTACCCAAATATTCGTGGATATAACAACATCGCTAAATGTTGCGCTAGTAACACAAATACACCATTGGTACGGGACGTCAGAGACACATTCGCATGTGGTTTTTTATGTTCCGTGTACTACATTCTTAAGTTTTGCTTTTAGTATTTTTGTTGTATATGATTCAACCTTCTAAATATTAGGTACTAATATTTCAATGGAGGTAAATTCCTTACCCCAAATTTCTTTTTATACCAAAAAAAAAAACAAACGAAAACGCAACTAGTGAAGTAAAGAGTTACTGGTGTAGGAACAGCCTAACCAAAAAATAAACGAGTTTGTGAACAGACCCAAAAATGATGATTTTGAAAAAGGCGGGAAAATGAATCCACCACTCAGCTTAGGTGAGCGTGTGTGCAGTTTTCCTTTGTTCTCACGCACACTTTTTCACCTAAGCTGAGATCAGCTGATGTCGAAGCTTGTAGGTAACGTCAAATAAAATGACAGGATTACCCTCTCTGTTAGCTCCTCTGTGGAAATGAGGTAGATTTCTCCCGAATAAGGATATGTTCATAAATGTACGCTAAGCTATGATCACACTTGTATTTTCAGCTGGTACTCTATTACGCCATTGTCGTAATAGAAGCAAAATCGTAACTTATATATATATATATTTATTGGAAATATATTTTTATTTCGTGTTTTTTCAAAGAATATTTTAGTTTTTTTTCATATATTTTTTGGTTCGGGAGACGGATCCTTTAAAATGCTTTAAAAATTTGTTATTATATATTATGTTAATGGAAAATAAAGTTGTGTCTAAATATAATCTAAACAAAATTAATATTGGCTTTTTGTGCGAATAACTGTTTGATAATTTCTTAATATTAAGAGTTGTAATGAAATTAAAGTTTTTTTCAGTTTGGAATGCTTATTCTTGTAATTGGCACTTTATACAAATTATTTCAATTATTTCTTGTATATTCTTGTATAATTTATATTGAACTAGAAAACACCAAAAATAATGTTTCAAAAATGATAGCGCTGCAATAATGTTTGCGTATCGTGTACTAGGAAACCACATTTAAATGTCAAATAGTATGCAGTGACACATTTGACTACATGTCGTATACTAGCCATACGTAAGCACCAAATATATGTGCATTCTTATGCATCGAATGCAACCCTTCTGGTTGCACATGTGTCTTTTTGGGTAAACATGCGGTGTACCTACTACCGAAATATTCGTGGATATAACAACATCGCTAAATGTTGAGCTAGTAACACAAATACATAAATACGCATGTGGTTTTTTACATTCCGCGTGCTACATTCTTAAGTTTTGCTTTTAGTATTTTTGTTGTATATGATTCAACCTTCTAAATATTAGGTACTAATATTTCAATGGAGGTAAATTTCTTATCCCAAATTTCTTTTTATACCGAAACAAACAAACGAAAACGCAACTAGTGAAGTAATGAGTTACTGGTGTAGGAACAGCCTAACCAAAAAAATAAACGAGTTTGTGAACAGACCCAAAAAGCTGATGATTTTGAAAAAGGCGGGAAAATTAATCCACCACTCAGCTTAGGTGAGAGTGTGTGCAGTTTTCCTTTGTTTTCCTTTGTACTAATACACGATTGCGAAAGATAATAAAAGAAATAATTTTCCAATATTATTTAACACAAAAAAAATTGAAATTGCTGAAATATAGTCAGAAATCAAGTTGGTAATAAATATTTCTTGTGGAGCCACGGTGAAAGTTATCGATTTCCACCATTTGTGGTGAATACAGAATGCGGGAGCAGTTTTCACGCACACCTTCACACATAGTCATATATTGTACAAGAGCAGCGTCAAAAGTCAATTGAAATGTACAGTCTCTTTGTTTATTCGACATTTATTGTATTTTGTGTATACTTTTTTCGTTTGACTTCGCGAATTGGAAAATTTCATTGAAGAACTCAGTAAAACTCAAAAAGCTAAATTTGGAGCTAAAGAAAAAATACAACAAGTATAACAAAGTTGTAAATAACAACCTTTCTTGAAAAGTTTGTAATAATAAAATAATTATTCCGCAAAACCATTGCAATACTGAATTTTTATTCTCCATAATGAGTGGATACAATAAATCTCCCGCAAATCAAAAGAAAAAATTAAAGCCGAGTGTTGTAATTATAAATCAAAGTAAAAAGTTAAAACAAAGTTTAAACCTAAATGAAAGTGGCAACCAAAGTAAAAAACTAAAACCAAGTGTAAATTTAATAGAAAATGAAAATGTAAACCCTGATCAAGATAAAATCTCAATTAAAAAAGAAAACGTAAGTGGAATTCTGGTTGTAAGTGAAAACTTGGATCAAAATGAAAACTTAGATCAAAATGAAAATTCAGATCTTGAAGAAGAAAACTTAGATCAAAATGAAACATTGGATGAAACCAACGTTTTGGAACCAAAAGCTCCACAGAACGAAGTAATAGTTTTGTTCAGTGGATATTCCCGTTTATCACCAGATAATCCAAAACATTTTCTGACCAATTGCTCGTGCACCCTTATTAAAGGCATCGATGGCTTTAACGTTATCGTTGATACCATGACTCCATGGGATGGTCCAAAAATTATCGAGGGTAAGCTACATTCTATACAGTGCAAGAAACTATTTAGCTATCTAAAACGTGTCACCTTCCATTACAGCATTGAAAAAACATTCAGTAGAACCCGAAGACATTTCAGCATTAGTATGCACTCACGGCCATTCAGACCATACCGGTAATAACAATTTGTTTTTAAAGGCCAAATGGCATATTGTCGGTCAGAGTGCAATGCACGAGGATACCTACTTATTGCACTTTCCTTGGAGTAAGCTGCAGAATTAAATATCAAACATTGTTTTCTAACGTATATTCTTTACAGCTCCATTTGAACTAACTCCCGACATTCAAGTTATTGAAACTGGTGGTCACACTCTTTCATGTGTCTCAGTTGTTGTCAAGAATTCAAATCTTGGTGTGGTTGTTATCTCAGGTGATCTCTTCGAAAAGAAAGAAGATATCGATAATCCACAAATCTGGAAGGAAGTCGGTAGTGAAAATATCGCTGCTCAATATAAGAATCGTTTTAAAGTTGCAAATATCGCTGATTGGATTGTACCAGGACATGGTGAACCATTTGAAGTTAATCGAGAAATTCGAGAAAAACTTCAACTACAATTTAAAAATAAGTAACATTTTATTTAAAATATAAAATACACAAAAGGTTGTCTATAACTTATTCGAACTAATTTGCAATGTGATGAGTTATTTATTATTCTATTATGACAAAATGAGTTTATCAAAGGATGATTGAATCTAGAATCATGATTATTGGTCAACAACATGTGTTGTATGTACACAATCATTATCGCAGACTGTCTTGGCAATTGTAGACATTTTTCGGTACAACTCCAGGTGTTCGCTGTTTGTCGTCTTGGCAAGGTTTTTGCGACATCTATCGGATGCCTGAAATAAAAGAAAAATTGTTAATGAAGAATAATTGAAAACACAATTTTCTATTAGCTTTTATTCTTAGTTTAATAAATGGAAGAAAATGTTCTTTCACTCAAAAATCAAATAACTAATGGTCATGATTCCGAAAACAGAATTTTCCTTTAACTTAAAATCGGAAAAATGTACAAACACTCAAAAGCCATGATTTCTCATAAACAATGGACTTCAAATGTGAGTTTTACTAATTGTTTTATATATGCCTACATACGCTCATACGCCAGACGAGAAATTGAAATCTATTTAAAAACTTTATCAGAACAAATTTGTTTAACAGGAGTATGAAATAGAGCTCAGAGTGCTCTCAACTCAATAAGTAAGCAAAACTAATGTTTGGCTCACAAAAAAATCAATTAACAAAGGAGTAGGAAAGGTCTTATTTTATTTTGATGAACAATCGGTGATTATGTCATTTTTCCGCTTGTTCACAGTAAACGCTTAACGAATCTTAACATAAAACGATTTTCAAATAATATGTCATTTTATGTATTTAAATGATGCTTGCAAACTCGGTTTGGAAGATAGTTATCCCAAACCATAATACCAATTTCTAAAAACAGAATGTTGTAGTGAAGTCAATGATCGCACTAATGCATGCATATGTGAATTCATATCTGGTTATTCCTCAGTATTGCTGGAATTGTACTTACAATTAAAGGTTTACAAGGTTAGGTCTTCATGTGACAGAATCTTTTACGAAAACGAGTAGATGATGAATATAAAGCAGTGATACCAAGGAAAACTTTTAAACAAATTTGATCAACGTGTTCCTCTTAATAAAAATGATAAAGTATGCGTCTTAGTAGTTAACATGCGTTGCAAGAAATAAGAAAAGGAGAGTATATAACTTAAAGCAGCATGAATGTAGAACATGTATCGGGAGTTGGATGAAACTACTTTCACCTGTTGTTGATGCAAACGAATCCAGAAAGCGATCCACCGCGATTTCGGTGGCGGATTTGAATATCCCTATGCTATTCTTAATAGGAAAATTTAAATTCGCCATGGAAAGCGACTAGCAAAAACAGAAAAATCAAAAAAATAAATACCTTCAAAATTGCTGATCAAAGAACGAGATATGCTCAAGGAATTCGGTCTCAACAAAAGAACACTGGGTTCTAAGGAAAAAGAAGCACGAGATTTAAGACATGGAATAATTCTTGAGCTGTTATTTATTAAATTCGTTAATTTTAGCAGATAGTAGGGAGAAAATATTTCTGATGCCTGTAATACCGAATTGACAAAGTGCTGGTAGAATAGCAAGCAGTATTGACAGGTTTTTAAACAGTGTACAAAATGACACATTTAAACTCACCAAAAGCCTAAAAGGTGATATCTCGATATCTCGTTTTCGACTCGCCTCACTTTGTTTAATTATTAAATACGAAGCGAATCCTTCCAATCGTTCCACTCAATTGACAGCTACGGCATACTTTTTTTTTTAGTTGAAATCATCGTGGCCGGGATTAGGTGCAATTTTTTGTCATTTACTTCGAAATAAAATCAAAATATTGTTAAAAAGACATGTGTATTGTGTTGTGTGTTGAATATTTGTTTAATTTTCTCCACTATTTATGAGAAAAGTAGCTTCAGTATTAGTTTTATTGGCTTTTTCATGTTCTCATTGTTGATGCTGTAGTGTGTTGCTGTTTTTGTTACCAACACATTGTTTATGAAATAATTTACTGTTTATCTCTTTAGTTTTAGATCCAAAAAATATATATTTAACTTATCAAACTCACATTTTTATTTATTTTAATGCAACAAAACATTAACCAAAAAAAACATTCGCCGTCGATAAACTAATCCGCCAAAAAAACTATCGAAAATATAAAACGAAAGCGAAAACAACAATGCCAAACTACATTTTCGCTACCAAAAACGACTTGCTTCGTATTCCCTAATCGGCCCACCGGGTGTTAACATATACGAGGCAACATCTTTCAAATGTCGAAATAAGTGCTAGCATATGCCGATGACATTTCAACGAAATGATAAAAATAATGTCCGGGTAGTAAAGATCTTTGACTACATCAAATCTGTTGTAACTTGTGATAAAAAACTCAACTTTTAAATTAGACCAAGGATAACTACATATTAGCGGTGTCTTTTAGAACTTGATAGAAAAATGTGATCTCTGTAAGTGGCAGATAAAATTCAAATTTTCTAGGATGCACACACATGTCATAATTGAATTCATTAAAACCGTTTAAAAGAACGAACATTTTTCTCGATCTCTTATGAAAGACTGCACCTCATCATTTTAAACATTTCAATTCTTATGTTGAGCTCTGATCATCTCCCTCTTTGCCCAACCTTGCTTTGAAAAACTCGTCAACCGTTCTCGATATATTAGTGTACACTTTGATAACTTTTGTTTTGTTTACCTACTCATTTTTGTTAATCGACTCCAAGCTGATAATAATTTTGGACGTTGTATTTCTCAAAAAATGCATCTCTTGGTATATCAATAAAGTGCATTCTCTTTCCCAAAGACCTAGTCTATTTTCTTATTTAGCGAATCTCATGATCTCTTTTAGTAGTACTTTCAATAACTATGTGAGTAGTGGAAGAAGGTATCTTCTGTCAGCGAAAACACTACCGTTGTTGTGAAAAATGATGGCTAATTGATGAGCATTTATGTCGTGTTTTTCATTTACATGGGCCCAACAGAGTCTTATAATAAAACTCGAAGCCTTTTTGTAGTTTACTGTCTGCTTGGAATAGACTGATATGTTATTGAGAAATAAACGAAGACGGAGTAAATGTCCGTCGGAATAGGAATAGGATATGCGTTTATGCTTAAACAGAAATAAAGTCAATGAAAGTTTCTACAATGTTGAAAGCAATGCTTCAAGTATTTTGTGAAAACATTTTCTGTGAGACTTTTCCACAAATATCAAGAAACATATATATTTGTGTCAAATTATCGGAAAAAAACTTCTTGACTTAGCTTTTGAAACAACATTTTAAAAACCCATACACCTAGACCAAATCAGGATACCATTTCTGATCCAATGACCATATTGAAGACAATTTTGTTAATTTTTGTTTTGCCCTCTTCGTCCTAGATAGAAAGTTCCCTTATTATTATAAAATACAATTTTCAACTCACCTCCAAAGCCCACGCTTTTGTGAGCATTAATTCATGTTCGGCTGTTGGCAAATTCATATTTGCCGCTCGTGTAGCTCTCGATTGTGTGACTACACTTGCATAAATATCAATAGCAGCATCAGCCAATCGTGTGAGAATAAATTGCTCATTGACAATATTTTTTCCGTATTTGATGAGTAAACCTTCTACAGTTTGGCCAAACAAATCAACACACTCGGCTGTTTGCTTTGCATATGGCTGCAGTTCTGGGTAAACAAATTGACTTAAATCAGTTCCTCCCAAGCCAACAGTACGTGCAGCTCTCCTCGAAGATTCCTTAAAGATCAAACCCAAATTAGCTGTGGGATTCTTGAATGCCCTCTGCAATTCTTTTAAATGTGAACCAGCATATTGGATGCCAGTTAAAGCAACAAATAATCTCAAAATGTCATTGGTTCCTTCGAAAATTCTGAAAATTCTCAAATCGCGCATCACACGTTCTAGCCCGCCGTCCTTCATGAATCCCATGCCACCCAAAATTTGAATAGCTTCGTCGCACACATACCATGCGGACTCTGATCCGAAGACCTTTGAAATTGCTGCTTCTAGATGATAGTCCATGCTTCCTCGGTCCATGTTTTGAGCTATCGTGTAAGCCATCGATTCGGTAGCATATTGGTACATGGACATACGGGCTAGCTTTTCTTGAATGCCTCCAAATTCTTTGATTTTCTTGCCAAACTGCAAACGGTTGTTGGCGTGAGCAGTAGCTTTCTTAATGCACTCCTTCATTGTTCCTGAAAGGGTGGCTCCCATGCCGAAACGTCCGTTGTTTAGAATGTTCATTGCAACTTTGAATCCTTGTCCTTCTTCTCCTAAAACATTCTCAATGGGGATCTTTACGTCTTCGAAATAAACTTCAGTTGTGTTTGAGCATTTGATACCCATTTTTTTTTCAGGTGGTCCACTTGTCACTCCACCAAATCCACGTTCAACAATAAATGCTGTCACCTAGAGTGAAGAGAAAAAATCAGATGTTATTTCAATTCTGTTTGTTTGTTTCATTTCTCACCTTATCCTTTTTCTCTCCAGTTTTTGGATCTTCCTGTTCGGTTTGTGCAAAAACAGTGTAGATTTCAGCAATTCCACCGTTTGATATCCAAATCTTGGATCCATTCAACACGTAATGGGTGCCATCGGCACTCTTGACTGCTTTTGATCTGATTGAACCAGCATCAGATCCCGAACTAGGTTCAGTCAAAGCAAAAGCTGCATACACCTGCTCACCAGCCACCTTGGGAAGGTACTTTGCCTTTTGTTCATCTGTACCGTACAGAAGGATGCCCTTGAATCCGATACTTTGATGGGCACCCAGAGTGATACCTACACCCAAATCATTGGCACCAATGATCTCGCATAGACGACCATACTGGGTATTGGTTAAACCCAAACCACCATAATCGGCTGGCACTTGAATACCAAATGCACCTGTTTCCCAGAGTTTGTCCAGTGTCTTTGGATCTACTTTACCATTTTCGTCGTTCTTAGTTGCGTCGTTTACCTCCTACAAAACAAATAAACCATCGTTATTATTTAGGAAGAGAAATGATTGAATAAAAATCCTACCAAAAATAATCTCTCGAATGGATCAATCAGACTGTTGGTGAACTCTTTTTGTTCGGCACTTAAGACATCTGGATAAGGGAAGACTTGAGATGATTCAACCTGTCCGCGGAAAATATTCGCCATGAATGACATATTTGGGGCTTTCTTGGCATCATCATGTTCTGTTGACTTTTGCTTTGGCTGAGCATGAGCAGCGGAAGCAAGGCATCTGTAAAAAAATATTCATATTTTATAGATTTGTTTAAAAACTGTGAATGGATTATGTGAGGGTAGAAGTTAAAATTAGATTTTAATCAAGGTGAGCATTTATTGATAACCCCAAAGCGAGATGATAAGATAGGATTGTTTAAAGTAGCTACAATATATTTGATGTTTGTTTTCCTAAGGTTGTGATAAGATTAATAAAATTGATTGTTATTTTGTTTGTATTGGTGAGGGTTCATCAGGCAATGAAATTAGATAGTTTTTCGGGTTGTATTTGGAATGAGTTGTTTTTTTTAAGTTTTTATCTTGAAGAAATAAGTTTTTACACGAAGTTTTGGCGGTAAAATTATCTATTTCAATTGCTAGTTATAAAATCGATGTAACATTTTTATTGTTTAGTTACCATGCAATATAATATAATGAATGTAATAACATACATTCATTCACATATGAAAGAAGTCATGTGAGGAATATTATTAATTAATTAAGTATTTAGTATTTCAAAAGACGTTTTAAAATATTTTACTACAAAAATAGTCGAACTAAGCTCTTAAAACTTTTACACTTCATCGAAATATACTTCCAAACGTATTGATGGACAACTGTAATATCAAGCTATTAAAGAATTTTGCATTTACCACTAGAGTTTTGAAATCAAACGACGATGGCTAATAAAATCGATGCCTCTCTGAACTTAGAAAGAAATTGAGAAACAAAGCGATTACTATGAAAGTCTTTCGTATAAGACTTTGAAAATCCTATTTCTTTTATTTGGTGTGAAATACATGAGCATTGACAATAAAATTCAACTAAATTAACAAGATCGGTTAAAGAAGTTGTAACTAGTTTTAAACGAAAAAATCATTGGTCTGATTTTTAGTCCATGTGCGGTGTGGATGATATGATGCGAAGAAGAATGTAGCCAGAATGTATACAAAATATGTATTCAATCTCTATGATGGTTGGGTTATTTAAAACGAATGGATCCCAATGTTCCAGACAGTATGATCTAAACGATTCAAACGATCTGAAAAGACTTGGCATGCGAGACATGTTAAGTCACAAATTCACACTAAACTGTAGACCAAAAGATTAGGAAGTCCGATAATAAATAAACAATATTGATGTAAATTGACTGTTAAATAAAATAAATGAAAATTTTAAGAAAAGGATTCGTTTTAAGAAATGAATAAAAATCCAAAAATCAGAACCACGAATATGTATTCCAAAACTAACAAATGAGGGTAAACATTAAACTTTCCCAAACACGATTTTAAGTAGGTACCCATTTAACAGAAACGAAATCATTCATTTCATTATATACAGGGTGAGTCATGAGCAATGCGACAAAATGCTAGGGCGTGTAGGTTGCGTTGAGACAAGAAAAAAATCGTATGGGAGGGGGGGGTCTATTCCCCTCCGTTTAGCCGGGAGGGGCAATTTTCGAAAAAACTGACTTAAAATGGGAAAAAAAATATTTAAAATCAACGGCTTCATTCACAATGCTGTGCGATACGTTTTTAAAAAGCCAATAACTTTTTCTTTCATTCTGTGTTTAAATAAATCTATTCTAAGAAATAGTTTTTGAAATATTAATTTTCAAAGTCAAAATTTTGAAAAAAAAAATTGAAAAAAAAATTTCAAATTAATTTTTTTCAAAATTTTACGTAATTAAGTGCTAATTTTAATTTCAAAATTCAATGCTGTTATTAATTTTTAGTCAAAAACAGAAAACCGGATGTCAAAATGTATCTTAGTTTTTGAGAAATAAAAAAGAAATTAAAAGTAAAACTAGTAAAATAAGTAAAAAGTTAATTCGTTTTTTTTTATTATTTGATTAAAATCGGATGGTATGTAATGAAAAATAAGAAAGGAATAATTCCCTTATTAATAATTGACCTGAACAGGTCAAATTTGGAAAACCAAAAAAAAAAAAGTGTTTTTCTTGGAAAAAAATACTTCTAGTTTTTCTTATTTTCTCAAAAACTAAGATACATTTTGGCATCCGGTTTTCTGTTTTTGACTAAAAATTAATAACAGCATTGAATTTTGAAATTAAAATTAGCACTTAATTACGTAAAATTTTGAAAAAAATTAATTTGAAATTTTTTTTTCAATTTTTTTTTTTTTAAATTTTGACTTTGAAAATTAATATTTCAAAAACTATTTCTTAGAATAGATTTATTTAAACACAGAATGAAAGAAAAAGTTATTGGCTTTTCAAAAACGTATCGCACAGCATTGTTAATGAAGCCGTTGATTTTAAATAATTTTTTTCCCATTTTAAGTCAGTTTTTTCGAAAATTGCCCCTCCCGGCTAAACGGAGGGGAATAGACCCCCCTTCCCATACGATTTTTTTCTTGTCTCAACGCAACCTACACGCCCTAGCATTTTGTCGCATTGCTCATGACTCACCCTGTATATTGGTGATTCCCAGATGGTTTTAGTTTAATAGGCTCTCTTGCTCTCATCATGAAGCAGTTGTGCATTATAAATTATTTATTTTTAATCAATGCTTTATGCTGATAAAGCATTATGATCTTATATTATCGATTAATTTTAATGGAACAAAATTATTACACAGAAAACCTGAAACAAAATTCCCGTCTTATTAACAACAAAAGTAGGTAGATGACACACTATAAAATTGATGCTTATCATTATCTGTTATGAATTTATTTATGGATTAATCGTGCAAGTTCAAGTTCTTGGAATAAAAGCATCATGTTTACTGTTGAAAAAAATATTTGTTTGGACTTTGTACCTACCTACTGAAGCAACTCCGTCATTTCTAATAAATAATTCATAACGTTTGGAAAATACCAGCTAAATTTTCGTTTCAACATTTTCAATGGTGTATTACATTGAACATTCATTATTCACTCTTAACTATCTAGACATAAGGAAATTCCCGCCAATACAAGGAAAACAATTTAATTCTTTTGTCAACAAGATTCTTGCGAACCCAAATGCCTTTGCCAATAAACACGTTTTTTTTCTTTTTTTATAGCTACCTACAATCTACATCAAGGTTGTTTGATCAAGTCAAAAACAAAACATTGCTGTTGTGAAATACCAACTTGACGCCACACCCCCAAACAAAATATAAATTTGAGATTTTTATATGAAAATTGGAAATCAAATAAATTAGAAAAAAAAGCGGAAATGAAAGGTCTTTTAAGACTAAACTAATAGCTAGCTTAATCAAAAAATAAATGAGTCTTAACTTTCAACCTCTGACGTAGGTTTTTTTCTAGTACCTATCTGACTAAATTTCGCTGACATGGTGTTTTATATAATCTTGTTTATCAACCATTTAGTTGCGAACTACAAATACATTAAAATAAAATGTAGGCGAATATTGGACTTTGCACCTTAATCGTTATTTTGTTGCTTCCAACGTAAAGAGCTGAGTTCCCCTAATTTTTTTTTTTGTTCTTGTTGCTCAATGGAATTTTACAATCAAGTTTCCGAATACGAGCCTCTTTCTTGAAATTATTTCTTGTTCTGGCAATTTCAATGAATTTCTTTTCAATCTAGCTTTTTAATCGATTTAACGTTATTTATATTTCTTCATTTTATTTCTTATTTCCAATTGCATGAATAAATTTCTTTTTGATTTCGTTTTTGTACTTCATAGAAAGAAAATAGAAATTTTAAATTTCTAGGTAGGGTAGGAGGTACAAAGGTCGATTATAACAAATTTTATATTATATTCCTCTATTTTTGTATATCATCCAAGGCCGATAATACATAAAAATTTGCGATTCCTTGAAATACATTTTATGTAATATGAGGAAATTAAAAATATATTTTAATCAAAATAAAAATCCACTTCCACTTACCTTCGTAGTTCGTTTTTGGTGAGATTGCCAGTGGATTTGATGAGGGAATTACCCAGACGAAACATTTTACTTATTTTTTTTTAATTTAAAATAATTAATATTCAAAAACAAAATAACACTTGTTTGATATTCTAAATTGTCTTCTTCTTTATTGATTTAGTTTTTGTAGGCACTTGATTTGTTAAGGAGGAACAAAATTTTGTTTTATTTGATTTGACTTCGACACAACAGAATTCAGAGAGCAATGGATGACGAATGCAATATTTTTGAGATTTGCTTCGTCTTTTTTGTTATTTCTACTTTTTTTTTTATAAAATATGTAAATAACAAAATAGTACCAAGTTGTAGAGTTGTCTCTTTTTGATGGAAATGAAGAAACGTCAAACAGACGTCATATATAGGGTGTGCGATGAGATGCGTTGAAATTTTAAATGCGATGTTTCATGATATAGGGGATTTGTGGGCAGGCAGAAAATGAAGGGCAACTTATAAGGGGGGTTCACACTCAACTGCACGCTTGGCAGTTTGTGTTCACACTAGTCAAGCATGCCTTCAACCGATGGATAAAATTTTAACGCTGTTGACACGTAGTTATAACTAAATTTCCCTGGTGGCCATCTAGTGTCGACATTAGTGAACTGGCTTGGGACTTTTTCTACATAACCGTCTCTTTCCAAGCAATTATCTTCAATTCTATCATTTTACATGAAAATACCCACGCCAACCAAAGTCGAATTTTCTAGTTTCAATCTTATTATAGTTTCTATATACAAAGACACGGCCTTAAAAGCAATACAAGTTATATTATATTCGTTAAAAGATAAGACGAAAAAATGGACAACGGTGTAAATCTGAGGGTAAACAACGTTTTGTTTTTAGTTTTGTACTTTTCCCATTCGGCCGAATCCACAAAAAAAAACAATAATGCACAGCTGGCTCGCACGAACTTGCTCTTGTTCCAATATAATATATAATTATGTCCAGTTGCACTAAAATACACTTAAAAGCGTTTTAATTAACGGAGTAGTAAAATTTATTGGCATTTTAATCTAGATTGGGTTTCACCAACATAAGGAGGTGAATTTTTAAAAAATGAGGAAACTTTATGCCAACCCCGGATTTTTATTCTCTTTGTCTTGCATTTTTAAGCTACCTTTAAAATTTATTTGGAACAAAATGGGACTTTAGTTTATTGGCCCTTTTAAAAATGAAAATGGTTGGTGAAATTGAAAAATGCCATTTAAAGATTTAACAACCCAATTTAATGTTAGAAAAAGAAAAAGAAGAGGGTTGTTTCTGAGTGAGGTTTGGCCATGGTCTAACAATATTTTTGCTTGAAAGAGTTCTTTTAATAAATGGTGGTTTTATGATGGAAACGATTCATTTTAGGCAACTCAGGCAACTCTTCCTTGCTCGGAGAACCTAAACACACAATATTATGCTTACTTACTACAAAGAGCCAATTCTTTTTCCAGCAAATGAAAATAAGGTAGGTGTGGGTAATAAGGTGAAACAGATTATCCTCTTTAAACAAAAGTAAAGGAGATTTGGAGATATTCTATATATATAATTAAAGTGAAAAGCAAAATTAAATTAATATTCATTAATTCTACAAAAAACTAATTTAATTCCTTCGTGTTCTTTATTTTGGTTGTGCATTTCATGTTGTTATTGCAAAAAGTCAGTTCTGCGGATGGTATTTTTGACGTGGAGGCTTCTTCGGATCTTTTTATTTAATTCCAAAAAGATGATTTATTTGTAGGTACCTACCTCCTTATCCACCTACAGTAAAACCCGCTTTTCTGCAAACCGCTTTGTTGAAAAACTCGCTTATCTGAAAAATTTTATATATCCCCGTGTATTTCTTATAAAATTTCCTACAAATTACTCCGCTCAACTGAAATCCGCTTATGTGAAAAACTCGGATATCTGAACATCAATTTCCATCAGAAATTACTATATTTCATAGAATGAACTCCGCTTAAATGCAACAAAAAACAAATTGTATACGCCTTAAGCAATCGAACAATAAGAACAAAATAATAAACTGAATGCATCCATGCTCTGAATGCATCCATTTTAATGACAGTGACTGTGACAGATGTAAATTCTGTTTTGTGCAATATTTATTTATTATGTCAGCGAAAGAGGTATAAGATACAAATTTTAAGTTATCAAGTGAATTTAATTAATAATCTAAAATTTCAGCTTCATGGCAAAAGAAAACTTTTAAGCTTATCCATCAAAGACAATCTTAAAATTACATACAAAAATGAAACCATGTGATTAAATGTGATAATTATTATTTTTATATTTATTATACTAACTTTGTTTTAAATACGTTTATTAAGTTTCTTTATTTATTACTAAAGATTCTTTTTCTTAGAAAATTTTAACTTCTGTATAGGATTTATTCAATTGAAAATTTAATCGGCTAAGGTCCGCTTAACTGAAATTTTTGTTTCAATTATCCGAGGTTCGTTTAAGTTAAAATTTTTATCTGATGTCCGCTTAAGTGAAAACCCCTGTTAACTGAAAAATAAAATGTTTTTCGTTTCGCCAAAGCGGGTTTGACTGTAATTTAATTTTAATTGCGAAGTGTTTACTATTTGCTATCTACCTTGCTACCTATGTACCTACCTACGAATCTACGCAAATAATATGCTTAGTTTTTTTTACGATTTACTGCAATTTTTTTGAGGGTGAGACGAATAGGTTGTTTTGACTGTTGTGAGTGAGTTTGTGTTTTTGTGAGTATGGTTGCAGAGATAGGGAAAGGAATAGGTTAAGGATAAGGATAGTATAAGGATCAGTACAGTAATCAAATCATCATTGATCAATCATAAACATAATACACAATACATAATGAGATTTTTAGTTTTTATTCATATAATTCACACTGACTTTTGGAACACAAAATAATAAGACATTTCAAAGTTGCATTACAAAATTACTCTGGCTTCTCTTCAAATGTCGAATAAATCTTTCGCCTTTTACTAAAGATTTCCGTGGAGAGGGGCATTTTAATGAGTCTAAATAAAATATTTGAAAAGCCCTGTCGCAGACGGGGCAATAATTAAACAAAATTAAAACTTAACAGCAATGAGTTGGGTTTGGGTAAGGACGTTAGGGAATAAAACATTGCATTTACAATGCAATTGCCAAATTTCGATTTGCAAAACATAATATACCTACAAAACTTTTTTTTGTTAAATTTTATTATGTTTTTTTTATATTTTGCGAACTCTTTCTGTTTTATTTTCTGGGAATGGGATGACACTTTTGATACATGACAAATGATAAGGATATTATACCGCGACGCGACTACGTCCTCTAACGTGGTAGACCATCTGTGTGATCGTCTCGAATCTCGACACCAAAGCAGAAGGTCAAGGTCATCCGGCCAGCTTTGGAAGTGGTCCCCTTTCCATTCCCATACCCTTAAAGTCAAACACGACAGGCGACAGGGAACACGCAAACGAAAGAAGAACAAGAATTTTTTGCCAAGTCTAGTTGCACCTTGTCTTTGACAAAACTAGGAATTAGCTTTGCAACCATGGCACAATGCACAAATGGAATCAGAACAAAACCAGATAAATGCAGCACCTACAATTAAGGAGTGTTAAAGTAGTGAAGAGCCCCTATAAGTGGTTCTACAAACCAAATGAACAGCATCCCTTCGTTTTATACCTGTCAAAGTTAAAACTAAACTTCAAAAAAAAAACATCAAAACTGAACTTACTTCTAGCTACTGGAAATCTTTGTTTTCAGTAATGATTTCGATCTTCATTCTCAAAAATTACTCCTTCCCTAATATGTATGTAAATGAAAAATACAATATAGCCGTCGCTAATAACAACAACATCGTCTCTAAATACAGATTCATCCACAACAGATTCATCTACAACATGAGCGAGCAAGATACATGGAAGAGCTCGATCGTCGAAGACTGAAAACTGTTTTTAGTGAAAACAGCATTGGTACCAAGTTACCATCGTCTTATTTCTCGATAACGGAAAAGGATTCAGCAATGTGTGCAAAGAAGGACTACCTAATACATAAATCTTTCCAACTCGGATTTCCAAATGCATTTATTAATTTTTTTTATTTATCTAAAACGTTCTTCTTCCGAATAAGAAACAACAAGTCATCAATGAGGATAGTTAGATAGATAGATAAATATAGCGTTTATTAAGCAAAAAAGAATCTTTTTTAACAATTTAAAAAATAAAACAAAACAATAAGGCAATGGTGTATTCCGTGTGCCTGGGTTGACTGACTGATTTACTTAATCATAAACTTAAAAATTGTTGCTGAAAATAAATTATAAAATTAAATAAAATTACATTATAAAATCAATGAGGCACCAAAGCCAAAGTTGAACAAGGATCCAAACTGGCACCATTCCTGCACAGCAAGCATCTTTACATCTGATGACGGACCCGATATAACCCCGCTATATTATCAGCTATTGGAGATTTAATGCTGCTCTTCCAAATCCGGCTATGTATAAGCCCTTTTTAAGAGGACCTGCTCCTTTCTTCTGGCCGACGAAAATTACGCTCAGCTAGCCTTATTCTTGACGGAACATAACTTTCTTTGCCCAAAAATACGTTGCATACGCACCTAAGAATACAGTTTAACAAGATGTTCCAATTCAGCCCTCAGTTGTTCTACTCAAGAACCGTATGCGGAAGATGGTTCTGACTTCCGACTTAATTTGACCAGTTATCCAATCCAGCCACTAATAAAGTAAATAAGAAGAATCAAATTCCAAGACAATCACAATCCACGGTGACTAATGAAGTGATGACTAGGTTGAGGTACTGATGTTTTAAAAAATCTTGTGTTAAGGAAATTTAAATTATATTTAAGCTACTATAATATACCTAACATATAAATTTATATTATTATAAATGTCGGGACGGCGCGAACGCCATTCCCGGCTAACAAAAATTACACGAACGAGTTATTCACATTAGGAACAATCGCGAAGGTCAATCCAACCGCAGTGCAATGGCCAGACCTCACTTCGGGGGAACCGCCTTGTTGATCACGGTAGCCCCTACGCCAGGTAAGTATGCTTTAAATGAATTTTGCTTCATGTCATATGAACTTTTCTACAAAATGTAACTGCGAATTCGTATAAATAAAAAAAAAATCCTAAGAAACAACCCTCTTCTTTTTCTAACATAAAACTACCCTTCGCGTATTCGACTTTTACGTGCATGCTTTAGGTGAATTGAAACTGAACATAAAGACAGTACTGCCAACGACGTATACGTGCTTCGCAGTTTTTTTTATTCGGTACACGATACAAGCTGACTGCATCCAGAACTATTTTAAAGCGACCTTTACACTATCAGTCCATTGACGTACTAGATATGGACCGCCAGTCGGTTGAAATTTTCATACAAACAGCCAAGAAAAGTTGTTCCAGCTAAAAACAGTCTAAAAACGCCATCATCTTTTAGTGTTAAATACGTGTACTAATTACACCATTAGAATTTAAATGAAAACGATAATATATTCATCTGTAAGTAACTCATGGCATAAGGAGTGGATGTGTTTTGTAAAACAAAAGTAGTTTGATAATAATTTCCATCAAAATATTTCAATAGTAAATAATTAATTAAAAAAATTATATCACTGCTACGCAGATTCCCTGCTAGTAGTTGATGGCGCCCCTAGTTATGTTGGAACACGCGTGAAGTTGGCTACTGGCGGTCCATACCTAATACGTCAATGTGTCAGTCATTTGACATCAATCTGTAATACAGTGTTTGTAAAAATAAGTCTATGCGTGCACTTGTTTGAGGAAAAATCAAAACCTTTCTGATTTTGCCTGATGACTGATTATATGTGTTGATGAATGACGTCCTCTGACTGACCTTGTAAAGGTCGCTTAACGGTATATTGAACTCCAGGAATACGTCAGTGTAAAACCACTTCGAGGAACCCGTGTAGTTATACGGTCATGGCGATACATTGGATTTCATAAGACTACATGTATCACATAACCATATAAAAACAAGGCTTCCCTCTAAGTCTCATTTGAATTTTAGAAAGAGCTAGCTTCGTGGAAAGCCCTATATGATGCTGAAGAATTAAAACACATTTGATATAATATCTAAGCATTTATTGTATGTAATACCAACCTAGTGTAAGAAATTATTTTCTTGATTATTGTCCTTAAGTAAAGACTTTGGAATAAAAAAATTCGCCAACGACCATACCACGCTGAGCGCATCGGTTCTCGTTGGTGGGCGGTTCCGTTAATCTACCACGTCGGTAGTATAACTGTATGGATAGGCGACGGACGTCGGCTCTGGGAACGGAGCAGAACGTCTGCGGTTCAGTAGAGCTGTGACCCTTCGGGACAGAAAGGACTTAGTTAAGCAAGAGAAAAAATTCTGTTTGTTGGGTGACCACCTTGATATCGAAAGTTGACCACATTGTTGCTTTGGCCGACTTACATATTTCTAAGGTAAATATAGAGTAGGTAGAACAGTGACGGTGGCAAAAAAAATGCATGTGAGCACTTGCAGTTGCAAATATACGAGCCCAAACGCAAAATATTTGGACTACCTTTGGACAAAGAAAAAATACTTTCCATGCTGAAACTAATTCATTTTTATAAAATAAATTATATTCCAAAACTATATTAAAAAGAGTCGTATTTTTTCTTTAAAATGACTGCAAACAAATATTATAAAAAATGTATTACGAATAAATTTACAGTAAAAATGTAAAAAGGTTAAGAGCATAATAGTAGTTAATAAAAAATTTTTGAAAAATTAATTCAAAATTTAAAAAAAAAATAATAAAAAAAAAATTCAAACAATTCAAATTTCTTAAGTGGTCCATACACAGTACAATATTGTTTACACAAAATGTGCTTTATGTAATGGGCTGGTGTGTCTACCGATTCATCAGTGTCAGTGTCAGACACGGTGTCAATAAAATCAAAATATTTCAATTTTTGGTGTCTCGATCGGTGTCATATGTGTGTTTAAGGATTGGGCCATTAAGGATGTGCAGCGCATGCACTTTCAAAAGCTTTCAATAATATTTTTTAAAATCAATTGCGACTGAAACGAGGAGAAGGGAGTACGAATGAATTCGGGAAGCAAAAAATATCTAAACGTGATTGCATATTTTGGCAATACTTCACAGAATTAGATATACCTAAGGATTTATCTGGACCCAATTCTGTAAGACTAACGATATCGTTAACAATGTTGTTTCAACGTTGGTGTCTCTATCATATATTTTGTCTATTGTTTTTCTGCTCTTTTTCAATAAATTCTTCAGCGTGCTTAAAAAGCTACACTATTAGTTCATCAGCATCTACTGCTTTCAACGATTTGAAGCATGTGATGACAACCTTAATCTCATTTTGATCAGGTGGTTGATATTCTAGATTATCAATCAAATATCATTCCCGATGTTGATCGATGGCGGTATTTTTGTTTTTTTCTCTATTAAGCAGTTGGTCATAGTAATCTCTTTATATATGTTTAACATCAACTGCATTTCATCTGTACAGTGTTGCCTTCGATCTTTGGAGGCTCCAGGATGGCGAGTGAATCCTTTTGTATCTTATTTTACTCTTCTGTAGAGGTTTCCCAACTGTATCCAGTGAAAGCATCACTGCAACTCGGCCTCTCGCTGATATTGCTGCGTTTTCTTCTTCATTAGCATGCGGCTGTCATTCCTTCCACTATCAACGTATACCGCCGACGGGATGCCTTTTATTGGCCTCCGTTCTCTGTTGAACTGTTTACCAGATCAAACATTCGGATTTGAACCCAGGATTTTTTGGTAGCGGTTGTTCTTTGTTGCAACATTCATGGATGGTAAGCTGACATTGCTGCCAGTGGATTCAAATCATCAGTAAAAGTGGTATTAGCAAGCTCCAAGATATTTGGTCAACATAGGTTGAATCTTCACCTCTTATAGGCCCTGTTTTTCAGTGCGAGATTATTCCAGAGTTCGATTTACCTTTAGTTAACGCTGATGGAAACACGTTTTACAGTCACTTTGAGCTCCCGAATTCACTCAGAATTCACTCACCAATTAATCTGGATTAATTTTAAGTTAACTCCGTATCTCAAATATAACTGAAAAAACTGTTTCCATCACATTAACTCGGAGTTAATCTTACCCTTTAATAATCTCGCACTATAAAACTGGGCCTTAGTTAGTGTTTTCCCATACATATTAAACCGATCGAGACACATCAAAAATCAAAACATTTTGTCAATCGTGTCTGTATGAACAAGTGTGGTGTTTTGTAGGCCGCATAAGAGCATAGTTGGATATGCGCTGCCGTAGGCGTAGCGTAGCTTGACACTAACCAGTAAGTGATCGAAGCAATGTTCGCACACCTATTATAGTTGCATGCTAGAGAATCGCATTTCGTCTGTTGCAAGTTCAACCATCAAATGACCGCCAAGATGTCTTAAAACTTGAAGTCTTCTATAGTAAATGCCGCCAGCAACATTATTCATACTTCAAAAACTATTTCCATTGTTTCTTTTTTTTTTGTCACCTGCCCAGAAAAACATGAAACACCCCACGAACCTGTTATTCCATATCTTCTCGCAGTATATCAAATGACAATTATGCAAATCATACACCTCCCATGCGATAATTCACATCCCTTATACAAAAATCTTTATCCTTAAAAACTAACCCTTTTCCCGTAAACAAAAGAAAAACAATTTTGAAAAATCTAACATAACTTGCTCTTTGGTTTCACATTAACCCTTTTCCTGAGGAAAGTGAAATCAGTACATTGCTACTAACATGTATATTGCAACACTTGCACTTTGTGTGCCAGTTTTGACAAGAACAACAACAATGTACAAATGTATAACTTTTTCCCGGTTGGGATTTTATTAAGTCGAGTATAATTGTGGTCATACGGTCGTTAATTCGTGGATTCATTAACTCTTTTTTGTCAACCCATTTTTTTTTTGTTAGTGACATTAAAAACCATATGTAAAGTGGAAGGGAGCTTGTATTAAAAAAAAATAAAAACATAAGGAGCGATATGTGGAAAGGAAGCACATTGTAAAAAATTTTTTTTTTATTAAATTATATGCTTCTTAAATTTTTTTTTCCGATAGTAGTGTTTGGCAAGTTATGAAGCCGTGAATAGAAATGAAACTTGAAACGTACCTGCAATAAATAAAAGTTAAAGAAAAATGTATTTTAATCATAAATTGCTGCAACGAGTTCTATAGAGTTTTGTATGACTAATTTAATGCCAATAGTAGGTGTTTTTTTTGTGACTAAACATTTTATCAAAAATATTTATGGGTTACGAAAAGTGGCGATAAATTGGTCAGTAATTAAAGTGAACATAAAAGTGAAGATAAAATCTTGGAATGCCTGGAAATTTTTGGCGCGAAATATAATGTCAATACATTTTTGCTTAAAGGTTGGTGGTCTGGTGGTCCCTATGACAGCTTAAGACATGGACTCTATATTCAATGATTATTAATGGTTGTGTTCATTGTGTTTTCCTTTAGAGCCGCGTTTTGCGGAAGTAGTAAGAGCTTTCAACCTACGAAAGCTGCAAAAAAGTTTTGATGATTTTGAACTTTTCGCTTAAAAACAAACAAAAATTGGTTAAAGTAGATTTTTTAAATAAAATTATATAATTTGGAATTTAATTTGGTAATATTCAAGCTAAATACTGATTATTTATCCGGTTTTAATTTGTTTGCAGTGAAAGGTGGGGTACAAGTTGACCAACTCGGCATATACAAATAGCCATACTTTGCAGACACACCCTTATAGTCAAGAATACCAACTTTAAAATAAAATAAAAAAGTGGATACATATAGCGTTTTATTAATTCTTTCCAACGCTGACTAACTAAAAATTACCAACAAAACACTACTAGTGTTGTTTTTATTCATTCATTCAATAATTTTTACGTTAACGGCTATTTTTTCAGGAAAAAAACTTTTTAATTACTCTTTTTATCTAAGCAATTTTTTTAGAAACCATATGATGATACTTGGCAGCCGCCCTACTATCAAAATTTCAAGTGTTCACAATTATAAAACCAAGTTCGTGTGAACTAGTCCTGATTGCCATATATTTTGATTTCAAAATTCTACTTCTGGCTCAGCCAATAAATTGATACACCTTATTACATACTTAAAGAAAATTCATAGCTTTAACAGCTGTATTTATAATGAAATATAAAAGAAAACTTTACTTTAAAAAACATTTAAGTGATACTTAAATAAAAATCGGTATTTATAATCATTTTGTATATTAACTTAAATGACAATAACCTTATTTAAAGGTAAATTAAAGTTGATTGAAAAGGTGTATCCATGATCTTAAAGTGTAACATTTTGCAGGGCTACACTTTTCACCACAGATAGGCAAACATTCTATAAATTCTGTTTGATGAAAATGAAACTGAAATGAAATCAGATTAATGTAAGAAACACAAATTTACTCTTTTGAGCTTAAAAGAAAAACAGCTTTTGACAGCTCATTCAGAATTTGGACATTAAAGTCAACAATAAATTTCCTCGTTTACTTTGACTGTGACAATAAACCAAATGTGAATATGATAGGATTTTACAAAAAAATTCTCCATATCTTTTATAAGAAATATTTATTATTTATTTAACGATCTTGTATACCCCTAACTGTTTTGACGTTTTAATAAATAAGGCATTTCGTTGGCATGTTCTTCAAAATTATTATGTTTATTTTGCCAAAAAATAAACAAATAAATTAACAAATTTAGATTCATACACGTTAATTTGAAAATCATTTAAATGGATTAAATTTAAGCGAAATTAACTAAATGACGTCTGAGACATGTATTAAGGAGATTTAATAAATACGGCTGTAAGTATTTATCTCTTTAAATATTTCTTCATCTCTTCACTTTTTTCCTGTCTCAAAAGTCGGTCATCTTTTGACTGAACATATTATTCTTTTTAAAATTATCTTAATTCCGAAAATAATATTTACTATACATTCATACTCAGCGAATGCAAAAGTTTCCTAGATCAGTTTTGAATACTTTTCTCATATCACATGATAACGGTCATATTTAAAGTGTAGCAAATTTCTTTAAAATATGTGAAGCCCGTATTAATCATCAATCTTTCTCCAGTGAATTAGTTTTCAAAGAAACGGTGCCTGATGATGCCGTCGATCCAAACACCTCATCAGCCAACCAAACTGGTGAGGCCACTTCAGTAACCAATTCCGATATTTCGAAATAACGTAGAACATTAAAAATTATGTTTTTAATCGCTTACTCCGCGAAAAAATTACGATGCGTATACCAGAAATTTCGAGATCGAAAGCATAGAATATTTGACGTTTAGTAGACTTGCTTCCATATCGGAATGAGAGAATAGCAATTGTGAACTCTATATGCCTTCATATTCTTCTTCAAAATGTCAAATTTATTAAACTGAGTACGTCGCAAATGCGAAAATGAGATTTGTAACAAACTGTCAAACTATACAAAATGTCAAATTTATTTCCTCTGATGACAGTTTACACTAAATAATTCGTAAACATCAAAATAATTCCCATTTCGCAAACATCAAAATACTTCCCTTATCATCAAGACGACTTAACCACTAGGCAACCAAACAAATTGTTCGTATTGCACAAGACAACTAATTTCAGTTGTGTAGATCAAAAATGTTGCCGTTTTTGGGAGTCGATTCTGTCAAAATCAGCATCAGCTGTTGAGCATCAAACGTGAATTGATTAAACCAAGAGGAGAACGAAAAATAAAAAAAACATTGTGTTAACAATAAATACAAATAAAAAATGTATTGTTAAAGTGTATAAACAATGGAACTTCCTTTAATTTGTTTTTAGGAAAAAGCCAACAAAGTAGTTTTTTTCTAAGAAATAGCAGACATGTTGAGCATAGAATTTTATGAATTGTGTTATTTTTAAATAATGAAAATAATATACATTGGATCTATCTAGTATCTACCTATGTATATTTCAAAAACATGAGTAAAAAAGAAAATGAAAACTATTCAACGTAAAAAAATAAAGTTGCCTCGAAAATGCAACAAAACAAATAGATACTAGTAAAAATAATAACATATTAGATTCAATTTTATTATTTCTATTGTCAAAGCCATCGGAAATAAATAATCGATGTTTAAAACAACTCAAATACAACTCCACTCCCTTCCATAATACGAAGAGACAACTGAAAAGACGACCATTTTCTTAGCTGTCAACTTAATGACAACTGGTTGTCTTTTGACAGTCAACTAGTTGTGATCGATAATACCAAATATGAGAAGGACAACTAAAACATAGTTAAGGTGTCTTCCATAATAGGGGATTCGTACAAATATTTTAAACCACAAATTGACAAATAGAAAAACTGAGCTCAAAATCAAAACGAAAATTATCTATAAAATTTCAGGTTTCACAAGAGACTGTTTATTCGGAAAACATAGATTAAATTTTCAAATCATCAAAAACGCATCTTCGAGTCTTGATTTGATCTCGAAACGTCAAAAATAAATCTGGTTTATAATTAAATACATTTTTCAAAAATCTTTGATTTTGCCGGAAAACATGAGTTAAGTTATTCGAGATTTCAGTATACTCGTTCATAAAACAAGATCACACCCATTACAACTTAACGAAAATACCTCTTCGAGATGTATGAAGTATAATTCATTCCAACAACATCTACAAATTTAAGAACTAATATATTTTCGATACTAAAACTAAAGATGAAAATCTATCGTCCGTGAGATATCTACTTTTATCGGCAGTATTTATCCGAAGTGCGATGTTTTTACGGAAAATCATACTTTACTTATGGGACTTTCCATTGGTAAATACAGATTTCAATAAATAAATTGATTTATTTCGTGGCAAATTGAACGCGATTACAAATTGATTTATTTTTGTCGTTGGTTTTAATGTAGTTTCTTGTCTGTGAGTCTATTATCTTAGAACATCTTAGATCCTAAAAAATTAAACAAATTATTTAAAACTGCTACATTTTTTGATAACAAAAAAAAAAAACACAAAGAAAACCCCTTCACCAAACCGACAACTAATTATCGTTACAATGAGGGGTACCGAAAACCCCGAAAATCCAGATCTGCAAAATTGATCGGAAATTAAAAAAAATAAATCAATTTATTTGCCCAACAGAATGCGTTAACTGTCAAAAACTGATCACCGATCAAAAATAAATTGATTTATTTTACCAATGAAAAGTCCCACTGTTAAAAAACTTTTAACGACGAAGTTGAAAGAGCTTTTTGCTTCAATTAATTAGTTTTTAGAAATCAATTACGATCAAATTCGACAAATTTTATTTTATAAAGATATATAAGAAACGATACCTATGTATTCATGTTCTACATAAATCCTTCAGTAGTACTTTTTCCTTCGCATAAATTAGTGATCTATTTGTTTTGACGAATGCTTAAGTATATCTAATTCTAAAAAAGCAAAAAAATTCCTCACTACACAGAAATCATTTAAATTTTCGTTAAATTAAAAATTTCGACGAAAAATGCTTTTCCACTTTCCTAATGTGTTTTCTTGTCAACCCCTAATCTGTACACCAACCCCTATACGAGGCTGTAACTATAGTTACTTATTTTTTCTTGTATCACATTAACCCTTTTTTTAATTTTATATGTAGGAACACTCTCGGTTCATGCAAATTAATTGCATTATCATCCCACGATTGTTATGAAAAGGTGTATTACAATAATTACAAACCCCGTGACATGTAAAGTTGTAAAAAAAAATCAAACAAAAATAAATTTTCAGGAAGAAATATAAAAACAATAAAAACAAGTTTTTTTTTATATGTTTAGTAGGTTTACGTATATGTACTGTACGTATACCTAGATGGGAAATTTGTTAGTACACAACAAACAAAACACACATGTTGGTTTTCACAGAGCAATCTGTACCACATTTTTATCTAACGTGGGATATGGGATATTCCGCAAACGGTCGTTTAAACAATTTGGGAATTCTCAAAGAAAAAGATGGAAAATTTGTTGCTTTAGTATTTTTGAACAAGGTTTTTTATTAGTGGGTTTTACTGTAGCTATTGTTTTTGAAATACACATTTGTTAAGTTTTAGTTTTGTTAAGTTATTCTTTTTCAACAGCAAACGATATGGCAAGTTTTTTTATATTTATCGTTCCTATAGTTAATTTAAATATTTATCATTATATGTAAGCGAATCTAGAGGGCAATGATACCTTTCAGCTATCAGTAGTGAGTCCTTTTTGAATGAAGATTAGGTTTGCATCTTATTTGTTAGAAAACACTGAGCGAACGAGTTGTTTATCGCTCTAAAAATTTAATTTCTTGGTTCAGTTAGTTCGATTGAAAATATTTAATCAATTGATTCTTGCCAATTAGGCCTTAACTATATGGTGCAGAAGCATTGACCCTTTCTCTATCGAATAAAAACTCATTTGATGCATTCGAAGTAAAATTCCTACGAACAATTTATGGTCCTGTTTGTGTTGACAAATAACGCAACATCAAAAACTTATTACGTTCTGAAAATATGCCCGCCATGAACTGTCAAAATCTACCAATCTCTATTGAAATATTTTAAAGTAAAATTTTGTATATATATTTCAATAGCAATCGCATAACTCAATTTCCCCCGTGGCCATCTATCGGTGACACTTAATAACTCCCTTGATTGGCTTAGGATATTTCGTTTCGTTGACTTGAAAAAATCGAAAAAACAAAAGAGGCCAACCAATTGGAAAAAAGAACGAGTACAATGTATAGAAATTTCAAATAGCATGAGAATGAGATGTGTATGATACTATCATACGATTTTGCGTTATAATGAACGTTTTCTCCCATTTATTTATATTTTGTTAACGTTTCAGTAAATGCAGTTGCTATGGTACGAAAATATATAGTTTTTGTTGTTGGAAGTGTAAATTCTTGAATACAGTTAAAGGATACGAAAATATTATCGGCTCTCTCTTAATTTCAATTTTTTAATACATATGTACATATATCTTTCTTGTCTATCGCATTATTGTTTTCAGAACCTCCCTTTCCAAACAATTATCTTTATTCTTTCATTATACATAAAATATCAAACATCATACGTCAAATAAATTCGATGCTGGCTCCGCAAACGGTGAAAATTGATCCAACAATTTTCAAGTTCCAATATTTCTATTAATTTAATATACAATGTTAAAACTTCAACTACAAATACTTATGTACTGTGAACATTTAACTATATATGTACATACCTACTGGGGTGACCGCAAAAATCGATCTTCGAAAATGGGTTATTTGGCAAAATTTCTTTTGGTTTTGAATCAACTCGCAAAATGATCATTTCGCAAAAAAATCCCCGCATTTTTTGTATCGCAAATTTTAAAATGACAACTTATTGTTTTGCGAAAACTTGTTTTGCCAACCGTCAAAAATGTATTGTAATAAAGTAGTCTATAAGAGAATTATGTTCTTTGAATGATGAAATGAAATAAATAAATAAATAAAATAGAATTGAAAAGTTAGGAAAAAATATGTGTTTTCTGAATCCATAAAAAGCAAAGGTGATTCTACGAGCTTGAAAACTTGATGCTGTGTAAATAATTTCGGAATGTATTTTTGCGAAACAATCACATTGCGAAATGAGAACTTGCGAAACAACAGCGAAATGAAAAATGCAAAATAAAAATCCGCCAGTTGACCCCTACCCAAAAAAAAAACTCATAAAAATAAGTTTTTTTTTAAACTTTGAGCGATTTCGTCATTATTTAGCGTAATCCAATCGAGCTCAAATTTCGGCCATATGAAAATCTGCAAAGGCTGACTTCGAACGTTGCAGTCACTCTAATACCGACCTATGCAAAATAGTACAAGATCAAATTGTTCTTACATAATATGTCGTTTTGTAATATAATATTATTGAATTATTAATTTCCTTTCGTGGATCACGATGCTGTCATCAAACTTCAATTTTTCAACAGTTTTCACATTCAGCAAAAACTGAGTTAGCACTTTGTGGGATAAAATATGAGTCTCCGACTCATGTAGCTTCAATACTCTTATTATTATGATGCAGCTCAATTATTTATTCACTAGTTTTATTGAACAAAAAGGAGCTTCAGAACGATAGTAACCTATAACCTGGAATAACATTATGGTGGACTGATTTGGACAAGTTAAGCAAATTCAGCCTGCAGGATGTGTTGGCGGAGCTTTCCGTTCGACAACTTCAACTGCCCTAGATATACTATACTCAACCTTACATCACTCGACATTTTAAGCAAACAAGCAGCCGAGATTACGGCTATATTTGTCTCAAAGCCATCTCTCGATGGACTATTCTGGATTCATTCGGATCAAAATTAAGTTACTCCGATTACTCTACGTCTACACCCCAGTTAATTTTTAATTATAATTTTGAAGTCACCATTCCACCAAGATCCACTTGGGTTTGGGAACATGAAGAATTCTTTACAGATAAATTGCTATACTGACGGCTCAAAAACCGAAGGGTGATAGGGTGTACTCATACAGACTAAAACCTATAATGTGGTTTTTCATTGGTATATTTTTTTCCCATCTTTTTTAGATTTTACGTTTCATTGGTCAAAAAATCAAATCTAGATTACGTCTAGATCAAAATCTCGAAATCTGAACGGGGGGAAATAGACCCCCTCCAACACGATTTTTTTCTTGTCTTAACTCCACCTACACGCTCAAGCTTTTTGGTGCATCTTATACCAATCACCCTGTATATATGTATGAGCAGATTACATCTTATCTCCGTTATTGGTGTTATAACCGAACACCGCCTCATAGGACACGCCACAAAACTTGGCGTATTCTGTAACAATTTTTACAGGAGCTGCATGGACGAGGAGGAAACTATCCTCCATCTTCTCTGCTCATGCCCACCTCTCTCACAAAGGCCTGGGTTATTTCTTTTTCGACGATCCTAGCGATCTGGCGAAAGTAGATATTCGCTCTTAACATCGCTTCATTAGATGCTCAATCCAACTGGTTTAATTAAGAAGGTACTTCCTCGTTCGTTTTGTGGTATCACAACATACCTATCAGTGGTTTAAGTGTGTCAGAAGTTTTTCTGACAGCCACCTAAACCTAACATAAAATTGTTTTAAAATCCATTTCATTGTCACTAAGAAATAATATCCTGTATACCTAATGGTGGATTGAAAAACGAAAAGTGTAGCGGATGAGCATTTTGTCGAAAGGTTTATATTTTTTTAATTGATAATTCTTTTTCTAAAATGCTAAAATTTTTTGGATATATTTGAAGTAAAAACCTTAGAAAATAGTTATCAGGTTATGACATCTACTACTCCTTATATTACGAGACTTACTTTTAAATGTTACACTGTTAAAGGCGAATATTTATTTAAGTTATTTATTTCATTTGTTTGCTTATTAATTTTTGTTCAAAGCATGAAATTTAATTTTAGTATTCATTCATTCAACATTTAACTTATTCTCCTCTAACTCTCCTTTTATTAGGTAAGTAGGTAGCTATACTTTGAATTGCTTGTAATTTCTGATGATTTTAAATCCAGACCAATAGAGTCGGTTTCGCCTTTCATTTGACACGAGGGTTTCCCTTTTATAAGTTACTTTCTAAAATTGTATTTCAATTTGAACGTCGTTTTTGTATTTTATAAAAAATTAACCTATTTTAATTTCGAGCACCGAAAATAAGGGTTGCCACAATTTATTTCTTCATCCACACTACCGGCAATCCAATCAACACCACAAACAAAAAAGTGTAAAATATCCTTTCCTTATCTCACCTCTGATATTTATCAAACATCGTATATACCTATTACAGAGTGAGATGAACCCATCATCATCGTTAAACTACATAAACTACATACACTTGTTCCCTGCTACATCAAGTGAATCACATCACACACAACCACTCTGTATAGCCTAGCCTCTTCTCTTTGTAACAGTTCGACCACGATTATTCCCTCATTTCAATAAAACCCAAACAAAACATGGAAGATGGAAGGAATAATACTCACCACTGTTTCATTTATCGTTCATTATCACTTAACCTACCCTCCCTCAGGGTGCATTGGTCTCTTTTCTTATACAGAACAGTCAGTGCATTTTTGTAACTGTTAAGGCTGAGAGGGGGTGGTTTTTGTTTTGGTTCTTCAATTCCATTTGTTCCGCACCTGTGTATTCTCTCTGTCCTACTCCCTCACTTGTCTTTTTGCCACATGGATGAATTAAATTCACTTTAGTTATTCTGATTCGGATGGTGGATATAAAATTTCACCCAATGTATCTTGTATCTTTTGGTAGACATCTCGAAGCGGTCGTATCTTCATCATCCTTGGATTTGTTGAACATTCGGTTTCGTTTATCGGTGGAGATAGGACGTCTAAGCAAGGAAACGAAATCGGTTCAAAAATCTGTTCAACACAATCTTTCTTTTTATTGAAAGATTTACATTTTTATTTCGTTTTGTTTCTTAATTAAAATAAACAACGAAGAAGTGAGCAATCAACCTTGCGGCAAGTGAACATAGTAAATGTTTATATAGAACAACGACAAAGTAAAACAAAAAGAAAATAAACTTTATTATCAATTAAATTCAATTTAATTCAATTTATTAATTGTGTTTTTTGCGCGGCAACGAATCTTGTGTGTTTGGAATTGAATTTTATTTGTATCTTTTGTGTGTCGTATCGGTTGGTTTCAAAACTATGAGAACTTAAAGTCTTGACATTCTATTCTCTATTTCTTTTGGAAGAAATATTTTAGTAATTTTTTTTGAATTGATTTTAATATCAGATTCTTCCTTTTGTCATTTTAATTGAACTTTGATTTAAGTGATATCTATCTATATTTCTGTGCTTGAGTTTTAAATGAAATCTACAATGGCTGACGAAAGTTTACATTCACCGTTAGATCAAAATATTGACTATCACATTGTGACTTTGTTCGAACGATTGGAAGCAATGCGAAAGGATACAAATGGACATCCATCGATAAGTGCTAGACTATCGAGTACTTTGCAACCGAAAAAGAGTATGCATGCAGAAATAAGGACTTTGGAGTTTTGGAGGTGAGTCAGTTTGAAAATGAGTATTTGATTTGATTGTGTGTAAGAGGTTTTTACTCGGAATGGGAATATTGCTACTTCAAAAAATAAAATGACTTCTGTCTTTTATTTCTACAAATTTTGTTTATTGTATTGAAATTGTTGTTAAACACTTGAGTATAGGTAGTTTTTTCCATTTCTTAAATAAAGTTAAAGTGAAGTTATCTCTTAGGAGGTTTAAATAGTGGTTGTGTAAACGATATTTGTTCTTATTTGTGAAAATTGAAAGTACGAAAAAATAAGTATTTTTATATTCAAATATATGTTATTTTTTTAGTACAATTTGTCATAGCGGTTCAGTGATGTAAACCTTGTATTGTTAAAGATAAATGTATTTTACTTTCAAAAACTGGCGGTCAACGTGAGTTTCTTTTAATTTTCATTACGCATATTTCTTCTATCAGAAAAAATTAGGACATAGACACTTATCTTATTTAAATTACATTGTTTAAACCCAGCCTAAGCAAAACCGTAGTTTAAAAACAACTATGAATATGCGGTTTATAGTTGTATGTCCCCTGAATCCTGTAGGGTAGAACAAGCAACGCACTAAAAAGCATTGGTTCAGAATGCTAGTCTCTAAGCCCTGGTTCTTGTTATAAGGCTTTGGCGCCAAACATTGTAGTAGGTCCATCTTCAGACAAAGATCAGTTAAAGTTCTTGCTCACAGATTTGGGTAATGATTTCTTCACATCCAGTCGGATAATCAAAGTTTCATTTAGTTAGAGTTTGATTCTTCAAGTAGGGTAAATACCCTCAGTTAAAGTGAAACCAAGGTTAACTAAGTCTCTTTCCACTTATAGTTGAACTTATTTTTTGGATAGGAGGCAGATTGGTAGCATTCCTTGTTCACATTATATACTTTGTTTAACACTCTCATTTACCGTATAGGAAATCCCTATCCAAAATATTTTCATTGGAAACTACACTATTTAACTAGTGTTATTTTTGATCACAGTCACCTAATCAGGTGTAACCTTTTTGTAGTTAGCTACTTACAAAAACTGGCGCCCAACGTTTATGTCATTTAATTTAAATTATGGATATTTCCTCTATCAGATAATTGTTTTCTTGGCTTTAGACAGCGATTACATGGGCTAGTCTTTCGTTTAATTTAAAAGTTGCTGGGGTCGCTATCGAAAGTTGAAGTAAGTAGATACCAATTTAACTAAGTTCCTTTCCACTTCGAAATTACGGTTGACCATGATAACTTTTGAATGTATATTTGTAGCATTCCTGTTTGCAGTTTTCCATTCCCATCACAAACTTTGTTTAATATTCTCATTTACAATTAAACCAAATGAAGGCTTCAGCTTGAATGCTAATAAAAATTGTTGGTGAATGCTTGCAAATGCTTGTAAACGCCAAAACTTTAATAGATGTTGCTTGGAAAAATAACAACCGAACTTCAAATATGCCCTCGACGATGCCTTCTTAAATTATGTTGAAAAGCATGGTGGAAAAATTCCTTCTCTCAATCCTTTATTCGCTTAAAATGACTCGGTGAGGTTGTAGTCGACTTTAAGTGAACTGCGGGTGTGATTCGATCTCAAGCCATCAGCTCCAACGGCACTTTCTCAAGTTTGTTATCGGCCATTTCGAATTGTTCATTAGGTGCGGCGTTCTGCGTTGATTTTAAGGTGGCTCCACAGGTCTGGGGTGTCTTCAATCGTAATCAGCTTATCATCGCCGCATTATTGCTAAGATTCCTAGCAAGCAACAAAATTGCACCAACGGGTCAAGTTTAAAACATGAAACAACCTTAAAATCAACCTATTCATTTAAAACAAATGAATCCAACACATAATTATCCCTTAATTATCCCTGTCAGCATTTAATCCATTCGATTTATTCTCACAGGAGTAGAGAGGGCGAAAAAAAAAATATACAAAATCCTCAACCATCATCATTCAACATCACTCAATTATCGATGACATTCAATAGCTTCTGACAGAAGCACGTAATCTCTTCTTTCATTAACTGATTCCTCTCCATTTTCCTCCTTACATTCTCTCGCCCTTCTAATTAATTGAACGCGATTTATAAAGAAGGTCAACTTGATAACGTTTTTATTGTTTCTAGATAGAGAGGAAAAATAGAAAAAAAAATGGAAAACTACTTTTTTACTCTTTAGAATTTTTCTGGATGATGAAAAAATTCCCTTCCATAAAAACGCGGCTGATGATGATAAGTGTGACATCATTGTTTATGTACATGACAATATCTTTTGGTTCTCTCTCTGATTCTACAATACAAAACTCCTATCAGTTAATCAAATAACCTATATCGAAATACAAATATTTAATCAGGCAAATTCCAATACCAGAGAAATTCATACAAAACATGACGAAGATGGTTCTTTGTTGATGAACAGCTGTATTATAGTTGTTAAGTAAAAGATACACGTACGTAACACGAAAGGTAAAAACCCCAGCAGGAGGAGTAGCGAGTAGGTATGAGTAAGTGGCAAGAGTCCGAATCCGAAGCAGCTGCAAAATTATTTATCAGAGAGGAACACTTTGCCAATAACAAAAAAAAAAAAAAAAACTGGCAATTTATCACATGGAGGAGTTTTTTTTTTCATTAAGAGTCAGTAGTGGAGTTAAAAATTAAAAACGTGTTGCATGGTTCAATTCTCAAGAAAAAAAAAGAGATAATACAACGAATTGCATAAAGAAACGGAAAGAAAGGAAAAGTATCAGACAATGTAGCTCGTCTGTGTCAATAGAAGCTGTCATGCAATTTACTACAAGATTTAATGTCACCCTTGACTGACGGTCATAATACAAACATTTTAAAATCGCGCGCTTCTTGTGGTCTATTATTTCGACAGCTATTGTTCTGCATGGAATCCGCTTGGAAGATTTTGATTTGTTAGGGTTTTCATTGTGTTGACTTTATGCTGTGTCTCGATGATACAATGGATTTTTCTTGCTGTTTAGTAACTTAGGAGATAGGTACAATTATTGTAAGTATTTAATCATTATAAGGAAGAAAAATTAACTGGACTACCATGAAATCCCTTAAGGAACTCAAAGGACTACTACAATACAATAAAACTCGATTTATCACCAACTGTATTTGACTATAAAATATTAAAAAAAAACAACCCTACCTCACAAAATAGAATTTTAAGAAGACAGTCTTACTAAATCAATACAGACAATTAACGAATGCACGTCGATTGTCTCCATTGGTTTTACAGGGCGAAATTTCCAGACCGTTGTACGCCAATTAGTCAAACACTGAACGGTAAAAGCTAGAGCAACAAGTTTTGGTTTTCGGCTCTGCACATCTGGAATTAAAATGTCGGTATTAATTTTTAACATGTTGATCATAAAACAGATTTAAATGTTGAGCTTTGCGCTCAAAAATGAAGTTTGCCGCTCAAAGACTGCGTTTACACAACCAAAGAATAAAAATTAAAGAAAACATCGCCGTCTCATATTGTCCCCAAGCTTTCTTGTACTGAATTTTTCGGTCAGTTGTCCGTGGCATTGCGTCTTATTAAATGGGCGCCCCATTGCCAAAATTCGCATAATATCTATAGTATTTACATGTATTCATGAATAAACAAAATAAATAAATTGCGGGCGTGGAAAGAAGGGTTCGAGTTATTCACCTGTAGACTTTATTTTGCTCAGAATTGAGGAGCCGGAAATCGTTTCAACAAGGTTGTATAAACTGTCACTGATGATGTCGGTAAATAATGAATATTTTGAATAGTGCATTTCTCCCAATTTGACCGTTTCTGAAATTCATTTTTAAAAGAACGCGAACAAGCTACAGGATTCTCAAAAAGATTATCCTTGTCCCAAGTTCTCGGAAAAACAATTGAAATGCTGTATAAAATAGCCTCACTATCAATAATGGTGGCGCTAACTAGACCGATGCCATATAAACAGTTATGTCTCCTATATTTTCCTATGTTTGTCAAGTTCGTCGGATGAATCAGGTCTTCTTCCTCAATTTCGCGAATTTTTTTTGCGTGTTTTTTTAAACCTCTGCAATTTTTGCAAATAACTTCTCGAAACCTTTTCGCATGTTTTTGAATCTGACATGGTCTGTTTTTTGTTTAATCCATTTTTACTACCTCAACGTATCCCAATGCATGCACGATTTGGTGAAAGCTTTAAGGTGTTATTTTTGAAGATGTCGCTAAGCTCACATTGTTGTTATTTGCCTCAATGTGACTTATCCTTTAATCTCCTCTTACGACAAGCTGGATTCAGTGTGCTTCATAGTAAAAACTAATGGTTTCATCGCGATAATTTTTTTCCTAAATCAAGTTTGTTTCAATTTCCCCCACATAACCCCAATAGTATTATTACAGTAAACATACTCTATAGGAAATTCCACAAAAAAAAAAAAGAAACATACCAAATACCTCTTCTCCAATCTAACTTCAAGTTATAATCCACATCCAATTTAAACCTCCACAAATAAATCCCTTCCGACCTCACACAACCTTCATCATAACCAACTCCACATTATACATTATAAATCAACCACCCCCAACTTCCCTGCCATAAAAGCAATATTAACTTTATTTATGTTAAAATAAATTTCCCTTGTGAACCATATATGTATATCCATACTCTTTATAAACATAGATACAGTAAAATTTACTCAACATCAATATCAAACATAAAAAAAACAAAGTTCTCTTAAATTTCATTTTCTTCAATTACAGGTCAATAATCTGTGAGTGTTTGGCATCGTTCTTCTATGTTTTCATTGTTTGTGGAGCAGCTGCCGGCGCTGGCGTGGGAGCAAGTGTATCATCGGTCCTTTTGGCTACAGCACTGGCATCTGGTTTGGCTATGGCAACATTAACTCAATGTTTTATGAATATCTCTGGTAAGTTTATTTATATAAAAAAAAGTTGTCTCAATAGCAATCATATAAAACAACAAAGTTTGTTGCCATATCTAAAATAACATACAATTTTTAAATCTAAAAAATGTCAAGTGAAGAAAAGAATATATCTCTCTAAACAAAATAAAATCTTGGCGCCCTCCAAAAATATTATTTGATGGTGAAAAATGGAGATGGAGAACCCCTTCCTTTTGTTTACACAATTAGTTCTTGAGTTTTTGTTTTTTACTGTCAAGTCAATGTCCTCTCGCTTGTTCTCTGGGGATAACAAGAAGACCTCAATACACCCTTTATCTTCAATCTTTTACTTTAGATTTTTTTTTCTTTTGTCTATATTTCTTTTTGATAAGGTTAAAACGAAAAAAAAATCCTTCAAGCATAACTTTAATTTGATTCTTTAGGTTAGTCTTTGTTTTCTTCCTTTTTATTTTTGAAGCAACAAGTGCCCTTCTTTGAAAGTCAACAGCGAAACGGAACCAATATGACAGTGTTCTCCTTTTCATGATTTTGCGGTTTAAACCCTACCAGAGATTTTGTGGTGTTTGAATGGAATTTTAAATGAATTGTCACAGTATGGTTGAGCGATTGTGACATTTGATTGCCTTATCTCCGTTTTTGGTTTGGCTTTGAATCCTGAAGCCCCTTACTTTTTTGTTTTTTGTTTTTGTTTAAGATTACAAAAGAGTGATTTTTAAATTCTTTTTATTCTTTTCTAGCACCTTCCTGATATCGCGTTTCATTTATATTCAAATATCTATCCCTGTCAAAAAAAAAATAATGTTAGACATTCGTATCTTATTTCTATCTGAATGCTTTTGTTCTGAAAAGAAAGCGGTTAAAATTTGGCAGGAAAACGATTGCTTTTATTATGTTTATTTGTGAGTTTACATGCGCATTCTAGTACACACTCAAACAAAATTTTCGTGAAAATTTTAGTGTGTTCAGTCAAAACCCTAACCAATTATTTTAACTGACGTCACTAAAGAAGTCATTTATTGATACCATTTATTTATTATTTTGCTTGTGTAAATTCACCAAATCTACATACACGAAAAAAGTAATAACTGTCGACATTTTTGAAATTTAACAAACTTGAAATGGCAGTTTGGTTCAAGTTTGCCGTTTTGCTTGATTTTACAGCTTAACTACTGCATGGAATTTGATAAAACTAAATCTTTAGACACCTTTCGATTGAGTGTAGAATAAAATATTCGTAAAATGACCCCGCCACTCTAATGGTAATGGATTGCTCTTTTCATTCATTCAATTTCACTGTCACTGTAATTTCGCCTTCCTTTGAAAAAAAATAAAGTCCAATCAAGAAGCGTGCCTTATAACCAAAATCCTTATGCAATGATGATTAGTCATATTACTCGGTGTCTATTCATTGTCATAGTCAGTTTTGTCCTATGTCTCTTGGGATATCCAGAAGTCTCTAGTTCTTTACTGACTGGTAACAGTTTTGGATACATCATTTACGAAAAAGCTTTAACATCACAATGAGCTATACAATATTTAAATTTCTGAACGATACCTATACAGTTAACCCATCAATCAAAACTAATCTCCTCCAATAACAAAATTTGCATGTCAAAGTAGGTTCATTTGGTTTCAGTTTTGTAATTGTTTCATAATTTTGATTGATTTGGTTAGGAGTTTTGAGACTGTATACATTTTTTTGCTTAAAACCATCATTCATTATTTTTGTTTACCGATCCCTATATACCTTTCAACGTTATCCTGACTAATTTTTGCACATTTTTTTCTCTCTCAACAGGTGCACACATCAATCCTGCAGTGACGTTAGCATCATGTGTCATCCGGATAGTGACACCATTGCGTGCTGCAATGTACATAACTGCCCAATGTGGTGGTGGGATAGCTGGTGCAGCACTACTCTATGGGTAAGTTAAATTTAAACAAAATGATTGTTTTTAAAAATTCTGTTTATATTTCGAAAAATCATCAGAGAATGGATAATACACAAGGGTATTACATTTAATAATCCCATTAGGTATTCATTTTTTATTCTCTTTAACGTAGAAAAAAATAAATAAATTAAGTTTGACCTGTAACTTGAACTGTCAGTTGGTTATGGCTAGTTGGTTCATTGACAGTTTGTTTAAATATCATCAGTGATGTGCTGTTGTTAAAGCAAATAACCCTTGTAATGCCACCTTAAGGTTATGAACTCTTTAAACTTCTCTAATTTCATCCATTTAAGACGGATGAGTTTTATTTTTTTTTTTCCATCGTTCTTCCTTACACTACCCTTAGCCATTGTTGACACTACTTCTAAATATGTTCAAGTTTACATAAGGTCATGTATCATAATGTTTAGCAGCACAATGTCTGGCAAGCTAAGACACTTGTCTCATATTCATATTGTGTATCCCTTATAGAACCGTCGTGGGTAAAGAAAGTAATGAAACAGGAAACAAGCTTGAAAAGAACGTAAGGTGCATCACCAGGTGTGTTTGATAGTATATACCTTGATTCTATTCCTTCCTATCTGTCACTCTCTCTGACACTTACTAAATCTATTTTTTTTTTTTTTCATTCTTCTTATGTTCGCATGTGCATCTTCTGTGTGAACCTTTTTATTTAAAATACACCCCTTGGATCTTTAGAAAATGCAAGAGTAAACATTTCGATCCGTGTTGCAAGTTGAGATACTTGACAATGGACAACAGAAAGTATCAAATGTCATGATGTTTTATTTGCTTAACCTGCACCCGAAATACATTGTGTTCCCACCCCAAGAAGACACACAATTTAGCGATGGAAGAAACTTAAATCCCGAGAAAAAAACTGAATTGTCACTTTGCCAGATAACAATATAAAATTCTTCATACATGCAGGTAGGTATCTATTATCTATTTGTGAATATGGGTTTGTGTGTCGTCGGTGTGTGTAGAAACAGATACAAAACTAAAAAACAATAAAAGACAGTTTTAGGAACTGCTATACTGTCAAGTGCACCAACCGAAAAATCAACTTCTCAGCTAGCAGGAGTGTATTGGCAAACATCATAAAAAGGAAAAGATTCTTACTTCGTCGAATTTTTCTTATTGCACTTCGCATGAAAGAACAGATGGACAAAAAATAAAAGACCTATAGTTGTTAAGAAATCACCACGTTTTTTTAAAAAGCTTTTATTAACCTTTTTGGTTGCTCGTCGACGATGACATTCTTACCTTTTATTGCTGTTTAAATCCTTTTTTCTCTTAAGTTTTTTTTTTTTTGTAAAGGAAGTGTTGAGGATTATTTTGGCCTCAATTTAAAATGTTGCCATTTGCTCAAAAAAGAAAGAAATAAAAGAATCAGAAGTGGGATAAAAGGTATTTTGATAGAAAATATAAGGCATCAGGGAGAATTTCCTTGGGCGTTGTGTCGTTGGGCACACTCTCATTGACTTAAATTCAGGAAAGCAGTCCACTCAGCAAAGAATTCGATGCTACTGCTTTTTGATGTTTTTTTTTTATTTACTGTTTGGATGGAGGAAGCCAGAGAATAAATGTTACGTTTTACTGCAATGGGCGCTAACTAATAATTCTGCAGTGAAACATTTGAGAGAAAGTTTTTTTGTTTTTTTTATTGCCATTCTCATGTAAAATTATTTTGTGGTTCTTTTTATATTTAGTTGTTGACCATTATGCAATTATTGTGTCGAATGTGTGATTATTATTTTTTTTTTTTAACTCGAAACGAATGAGTAATTGACATGTGAAAGAGTAAATGTATTTTTGTTAAAGCCCTGGGGCCTTTTTTTTATTTGATTGTGTTCGATTTGTAGTATTTGAGTTTGATGAACAGAATATGAGAAATTTTTGATTGGTTTTATTGTGTGTCGACCTTAATTATTTCTGAATAATCACAGTTGTGGGTAACATGCATGTACTTAACACATGCATGTACTTGTCGATCAAACATAATTTTTAAATTCCCTAAAATAAGGACATGGCAATACTGCCGTCTGCCTGAATATTAAAAAAATGTTTTCCTATTCTTGAATACATGGTAAAGATATGCTTTGAGGTAGCTATCTCGTTTAAGAAAGTGTTCTGATCAAATGATTTATGAATTATATTTTATTTTATGTATCCGCCTAAAACATTTTGTAATAATTATCTTATTGCGAACGTAATTATAATAAACGTTTGATTAAAATCAGTGCGTTGCGCAATTAATCTTCTTTACACAAATGTAATTAAAAATTCAAACAAAAACTCTTTGCACATAAATTCATCAATACGATAAAACGCTCAAAGACGTTACAAACTATTTAATTCCAAAGTCAAAGCGGATCATTCTTTATTTCTTTTAGTAAAAAAAAACATCTGGCATCTGAAATGCCATCCCAAGCAAAAAACCAGAATATATCTGCCACCATAAATCTCCAAACGACCATTACAAATTTTCATTCGCACTCCAGGAACGCGCTTCAAGGAACAACACAAATCTTCTTTCATTTCTTTCATGTTCATAATGATGTTGTGTCTTGTGTGCCCATTACCTATTTTAGGTAGTATACAAATATATTCATCAAACTGTTGCTCTTTTTTAAAAGGGCAAAATCAAAAGAAAAAAAAACACCAAAACTTCTCCATCTTCAAAAAAAGGCGGGAAAGAAGAAAAATTAAATCTTTACCACGCACTTCCAACAGGATAAATTTCTTTTGCTCTACCATCAATCTGTCCATCTGTAGATTCATTTAGGAAAGAATATAAAAAAGAACCAACGAAAAAAGTGAAAGATTTTAAATTCCAGTCAGTGATCAGAGATCTGGATGTGTTTTATTTTCGGGAACAGATGTTGCACAGACAAAAGCCAAAGTGCAGACAATTCCCGAAATACATGTCTTATTAAAATAACAGAAGAGAAAGAAAGCGTCTTCTATCAAAAAAAAAAAAACTATATACATAATACTTACCTCCAAAATAAACAACAACAACAAAGACTCATAGATAAAGGATCTAGGATCCTGATTCGATCCCCTATACATTAGGCACCGGTTGTAATCTATGTGATGTTTTAAAGAAGTGCGTAGGTATTAAGTGGCTTACTGTGATTTTTTTTTTTTTTTGAGAATAGGAGATCCTTTATCTAGGATTCGTTTCAGCAACAGATAGAGAGGGAGGGAGATAGAAGGAGTGAAGTTTCTTCATTCTAATCTATGCGTCAGATGGCAGATGTTTTCGTTGCAATTGAATAGACTCATAGATATCAAACAAATGGATGAAAGCCACGCACAGGATGCGGTGATTTTTTGTTTTCGTTTCTTTTTTTTTTTTCTTAAAAAAAAGGACGAAAATAAATATATATTCTGAAACGCATTTTCTTTAAGTAGGAAATGATGTATAATGCTAAAAAGGTATGGGCATGAGTAGTAACTGCAGAACATTACTGGCATGTTAATACTATTAAAAAGTGTCAACACTATTTTCTAATAAGAAAGAAAACAAAATCGCTCTTGGAGATGCGTTGAGGTTCTTAGCACAATGGCGATTTTTTTTTTAAATAAACTCAGATTTTGTCAAGTGACGAATGATAACAATTCGGCAGGTCGCGTATCGTATTTTTGATCTTAAAAGGAAGGATTATATTGCTGACGAGTAGGAGATGATATGAAAATTAATGTTCAGTATCTACCTAAAGAGATGAATACTTATTCCGGTTAAATTAAAAATAATACATGATTACCTGAAACATAAATTTTTGTTTTTTTAAAAATTATTATTTAAGGATATCCGAATAGATCAACTGAAATGCAACCAATTTAAAATCAGTTTTTGTTTTATAAAACAGTGCTTAGTTTTTTTGATGCGGGGTTTTAGCTAAGTGGTGGTTACTGATTACTAATATATTCCACAAACGTCAAAGTTTCTGTAGTTTTCTGTAAGAGTTCAAATTGAAACCTCAAAAATAAGGTTTGTTCAAAAGACTTTGATTTTCTTTCGAAACATGATACATTTAATTTGGTATTTCAGAATGTTGGTAGCCAAGCGAAAACAAAACAAGAACGAGATTTCTGCTTTTATGGATAGACATATCCGCAATAAGATGTTGCATTTGTGTAATGCAAAATATAATTTCAATCCGGATTACATTAACAAAAAAACACGGGTAGGTATATCAATCCGGCCGTGTACATATATATATTTCGTATGGCATCCATTCAATGAAAAGCTTTATCTATATTTTCTTTATCTTCATATAAAACTTTCCTATCAAATCTCCCAATTCATAACTTTAATTCCAAGCTGTCTGAAAAAAAAATCAACATCACAAGAAAATGTGACATCGAAAGCAATCACTTGAGTTGATCTCTTGCAAATAAAAAAAAATAAGATAAATCTTTATGCTCATAGCTCAAAGATAAATAGACTCAACTTTCTAAAGAAGCAATAACATTCATATAGACTTGATCTTCTGTCACACTTCAACGAGATTGTTTTTTATATCTCGCAGGAATTTATATTCCATACCTATATGGAGTCACGTTTTACCATAAACCCCGAAAGTCCTTTAAACAAATACCTACCACAATCTCAAAATAAATATTCAAAATTTATTTTATTTTCTTAAGACCACATGCAGATATTGGAAGCAAATCAAATATCGAATAGACAGCCTTTTGATAAAATATGAAACTCTATGCTATCGCACTTTAACCCTTTTTTATAGCAAAAAAAAAATGCAATGCAGAATCTTTTATGACATTTTGATTGTGCATAACGTTGTTCCACTTATGCATAAGGTAACAGTTTCGAAAGGGTGATACACAAAAAATAACATAACCCCCTGATAAATATTCAATATCAACCCTAAAAAAGTTCTGTTTACCACAAAAAAACTACATGACCCAAGAATTGTCAATCGTAATAATACAAATGTCATAAATAATAAAAAAAAATAATGCAATGAGGTCATGTGTGTGTGCATTTAATTCGTTTTTTGTTGTGATTTCGGTTTGGTTAAGAGAAAAATTTGTTTAGGGTCACAATCCATATAAATACTTGACAATAAGGTTAAGAAGAGGATTGGATTGTGGAATTGTAGAATACCCAGGCATTTAAGATTGTATTTATTGAAAAGATTGTTGCCACCAAATAAAAAAAACTAGTTCTAAGGGTTAAGTGGGCTTAGCAATGATGTTGCTAGTTGAACCGTAATCAGAGGATGCTGTTTTTTTGTATTTTTTTTTTTATTTGACAATCTATTTTAGGTTGATATGATAAGGGATTTTCGTGTGTTGTGTTTGTAGGAAAAATGGGGTTTAATAATCCGATGGTTTCGCGCGCGAAACTATTGGCAATGCCTTGTGAGCCAGGTTTCCTCGAAGAACTTATTTGGTATACTATTAGGGTAATTTCACGTTGGCCGCTGCATTTCTACTTACTAAAGCAGTCTCTATTAGAAATACTTTAAAATGGCACCCAACGTGGGGATTTTCTTCGTCCTCTCCATACCGTGAACTGTATACGATGCAACGATATAATTAGCGCTGCCCTTCAACTGTACCAGTTTTGAAAGTTCCCAGGTTATCTTAGGCTTTGTGCACCAATTTTTTCTTGGGTCTTGGGCACTGATTTGATATAGGCCCTGATGTGAATCGAACGCGAAAAAAACGGTAATGGAAAAATGTGCGTGGTTACCAACCCTTCCAATTCGCTTTTCATAGTAGATGTCATAGTGTACCTTCAACAAATATTCCGAAATCACTCTCGAAATTACACAATTTCCCATACAAATACACAACTTCGAAATTATCTCAAATACCTCAATTTCAATGAAATTGCTTTGAAATCACGTTTCATTTCAGGTCATTCCAGTGAAACTGATAAATTAAACGAACAGAAAAACAAAATGAGGCAATTCCTCGCATTGTCAAAATATAATATACATGGCTTTACATAAGCCAGAAAGAGAAAAACATATTTTTCTTTTTATTCTTTTGATTAAAATTGTCAAACAAAATCGTCTCAATTTAGGTGTGAACACTTTTAGCAATTTCGAAACTGAGGTCTTAAATTGCGTAATTTCGAGCTAGGTGGGAACATAGTATTATTATTTTGATTAAAATTGTCAAACAAAATCATCTCAATTTAGGTGTGAACGCTTTTCGCAATTTCGGAATTGAGGTCTCAAATTGCGCAATTTTGAGCTAGCTGGGAACATAGTATAAATGTATAGTGGCACCACTTGACGTTGCTATTCTACTTAACCACATAAGTCACCCGTAAGAACATGTCTCGCAACAAACGGCACCCAAAGTGGGAGCTTACTGCACCAATGCATGTCGTGCGTTGAGTGCGGTAACATTACATGCAGACGCATAAACATTGTTGGATTCAATAATGAAAGTATATGTATATAATATATATTCTCTCATCATTTCACGCGTAACTATATTACAATGCCTTGTGAGTCAGTTTTTCATTATGGACTGATTTATTACAGTTAACAAGCGGTCAACGTGGGGTACTATTTCTTCACTACCGGTTAACTAAAAGCGATCTTAAAGATGACCTACAACACTGCCTGAAAGAAATATTGTTCAAGTTAATTTGATTGTTTTCTACAAATGCATTACATGTTCATCTAACAAGACCTCTTAAAAGAATGACAATGACAGCTTTAAAAGATAACCAACTGTCAAACAAAAATACCTAAATAATAGTTTTGTTAAATAGGTAGGATTTGAGTTTCTACTTTGAGTTCAGTGATGTAAATTTAAAAAAATATTTTAAAACCTGTAATTAAAGTTTGTTTTTGTTTATTTGTTTTTCCACTTGAAGATTATAGGGACGAGTTTAAAACTTAAAACATCTGCCTGGAAATAAATTTAAATCAACTCTTCAAAAAAAAACACAAAAACAAAAAAAAAAATTAATTGCAGCACACTTCAAATGATGCATATCGCAGTAATTACCATGCTACGCGCGCGGTTGGCTACCACTTGCGTTCCCCGAAGTCGAATAGCGTAAAATTTTGTCGATATCTCTTGTTGTCTTGAGCCTAATCATTTATTTGTGTTTTTTCGGAGAATTGGTGTGCTGCATTGAATTGAAACACGTGTCCGAAATTTAATTCGACAAAGAAATAAAAAAAAAAACGAGTTAAAATGCAACACACCTGCTCGTTTTGACCGACCAACCGACGACGATGAAACGCGATAACTATATACAAACATCGCCGGCCGCTTTATCCTGCGTTTCTTTTTCATCCGCTCCCAAGAACTTAAGTATAATCCTTTTTGATTACCCGACAACGACCGACGGGCACACGGGACATGGTTTCTAAACAATTTTCGTATTCCTTGTCATCATCATTATCTCTGACGAAAGGATGAAGATAAATTATTATCAATCATAGTGCCCGCCAGTGACAAGTTTTTTCTCTCTCCTTTGACTTCTAAAATGCGACTCCAATTTGATATTCTCTATCCGAACCGTGTAGAAGTTTGGTCATTTCCGACAACTCACAAAAGGATATAGACAAATGATATGACGCATAATGATGAAGTTAGCTAGAGTTCATAAAGGAAGTCACTTGACATGGTGCTTTCAATTTTTGGTGCGTGTGATTCACTTAGCGCGATGCATATTCAGGTGGCTCTCTCAAAAAAAAAAAATAAATAAACTATATACATCTGCAGTGCCATCCACGAAACTCTAATATGCCAAAGATGTTTATCCATTCAACCGGATAAGTAAATTCACTGAACCAGTTCTGATTGGGGACATTTCGTTGGATCACAGTCGAATGAATTTCACAATGTCATACTCTCGCAGCCGTGATGGCATTTTCTTAAAAGACAGGTGGTCGCGATGTCGTTGTAAGGTTCCTACCAACTCGGCCAATCACTACAAATCAACAGAGTCCAGTGGAGGACATCCTGACTGTTGGCAACATTTTTTTTTGTTCATCTTTATTGACAGACGAATAAATGTTCAGATTGGGATGGATGCCTTGCTTTGAAGGCACCAGTCAGTGGTGATGGTAACAGTTTTTTGGCATATACAAAGTGAGGTTACTTGTTTTTTATTTTGCGTCCGTCGTCGGAATTTTTGTTTATGTTGATGTAGTTTGTTTGTTTGTTTGTTTTTCGTGGAATTTACAATGAAATTTGAGAGAGAAAAATTGTTGACCTTAAAAAGATTGCCAAATGAATTTGTTTTTTTTTTGTTGGTGCATTTTTTTTTTTGTTTGCTTCGCAAAAAAGATTTTTGTCACACTATTTAGGATTTAAAATAAATGTTTTGACTAAGAGGAAGATTTGCTAGAGGAAAATAGTTTTTTAAATTTTCGTTCTTCAAACCCGTTAAAAATGGTAGATACCTAATAAAAAAAATTAGGGAATGGTCCTATATAAGAAATGGCACTTGACATTATTTGTTGTGAAAATTTATTGTTGAATGAAAAATATTGAGTCAAATGTTCGCCATTTAGTTTTTTTTTTCAATTGTTGAAATATTAACTTTGGAACAAAGTTTGGCATTAGTGTGGTGAAATATATTTTATTTAAATGACATTTGACACTAGTGTGGTGTAATATATTGTAAGATAGGAATATACCTCTCTATAATTCTCTTTTTAGCAGTTTGGTGTCACTAAATTATTGAAAAAGTTGTCAGATAGTGCGCCAGCAACAACGAACTTGTGGTTTTGCCCTAACGACGTTCTTGACATTGGTGGTGTGCTAGCCTAATCTTAGTTAAACAATATAAATATGTACATTGGTGCTAAAATAATGGAGGCTGCTATACCTATGGTACTACTTAATCTGTTTCGTGTATAAATTTTACATTTGTTTAGCTGAAAAGGCATGTTCAATAAGAAATAAGATATTTTTTTTATTCACCATCACATAAAATTTCTAATTCTTTATCAAATAAATGAGGAAAATTATGCTTAGTTTAACCTACTGTGGAATAAAACGTTATATGTGATTTTGTGTTCTATTTTGTTAAAAAATTAACTCATAGATATCTCTTCGAGTTTTTCTTTTATCGAAATGACATTTCTAGAGGATTGATTGACAGTATGGTGAAAGCTCTTATAATTTTCAATTTTGGACGCAACAACAGATTATGTAGACTTTCTTCTATTCATTTTACCTCCCTCTATTTACCTCTTATGTTGGTCTGGACTAAGGTGCCACAATGTAAGTGTCGGACTTCAATTCAATTTTCAGAGTAAAAAAAAAATCAACTCCTTATTTGAATTGTTTCACTAAAACATTCGAATGCCTTAATTGTACTCAATGCTATCAGATTTAAAGACTCCTAAGGGTAAATAAGGACAATTAATATCTCGTTATGTGGCACCTTCGCACTAAAAAAATGAAAAAAAGCAGATGCACTCCGTGTAGTCCTGTTGCATTGCAGACGTACCCTTGTTATTCATATTTCTTTGTATTTACTCATGCATGTTTACACCATGACTACCTGTATGAAATAAAAATAGTGCAACATGTGTCCATGTGCAGAGTGCTATTGAGTTTTTCTCCCCTATAATCTTTTAAATATAAAATCACGCAGGTAGAGTTCCATTTACATACCGAGCAATATCATGGTTTCTTGTCTACCTGTTATTCATTTTTTCATCCTTTCAATCTGATTTATTTTTTTTCCTCCTTTTCTGTTTTGTTTCTTTCATCCATATCATAAATGCATTTTTAAAATCCCACTTCCTTCGTATAAACTCATATTATTTGTGTACATTTCTGTAACTTATTTGTGTCCGTTTCCAATTCAGCGCATTCAAATTTCTGCATCAATGCAGTCTGTAGCCACCTGCTGACGTTTTTTTTTTTGACAACCAATAGTTTTTTTGTTTGGGGTAAAAATGTCATGCATGCCGGCATGCGGTACTTGCTACTTTATCAATTTGCTTAAATCATTACAAGAAAGGTGCAAGCTGAACCGGATTTCAAGTAACCTACCTTCAGAAAAATGTTTAGACATTATGCATACTTTCCTACCTACAGGACAAGGTAAACATTGTGATTTTCATATACATTTCAAATTGTTAACGGATTGAGTTGATACAAGAAACGACCAGCGGACATGTATAAGTCATACCATGTCCGCTCAAATTAAGCAAACTGTTGTTTTATGTTGGCAATGTGATTTGGGGAAAATAAATTGTATCTTCAAGGTTAATTCATTAAAGAGGCGACCTTCAAAAATCTAAAACAAAACAATTTACTTTTCATAAGAAAGTAAAAATAAAAACCCATTCATTTGAGATGTTGAAAATATTATCCCTGTTCCTTTTTTGTTAACCTCAATAGAAGTTTTATATCTTCTGCTCATAAGACTTTAAATGACTCAAAAATGCTGTTAGTGATTCATTCTTTTGTTGTTCGAACAGTTTTGACATTATGACAGATCATACGCTGGAACGCCATCATAACTGAAACTGACAGTTGACTGATGTTTGAAGAAAATGAAGTAATATATTGTTTTACATTTGAAAATGAAAAAAAATATGAGTGCGCGATGAACATTTTTCAATCGATAATCCATCTAAAAAGTTTATTTTAGCTTTGAACTGTCAAAATAAAGATAGATCGAAAATTAACTTCTTCTTTAATATGTCACTCAAGAAATATAGGTAGTTACCTACCTTTTAGGCCACAACCAATGCCAAAAGCATTAATGTATAAACATGCAACTAAAATCTTCTGGCAACTAGTTTCAAACTTATTTGTATTGCAATTCCTCTTTCCATGTGCACTTCTCCACTAGAATTTACATTCATAGATGTAGTCTCAAAATATCTGCAAATATATCAGTTCTCCTAGATTAATATTAAAAACCAGCTGACCCAGCAGACTTCATTCCGCCCAAATTTGTTAATATAATGAAAATTATAAATCCTAGCATATCTCTCTTATATATTTTGGTCAATTAGAATTCTTTAATCAACAATTCTATTGAATGCAATGGAAATAGTTGAAGCCAATCTTCGTATTTTTCATTGAAGTACTTTATGGTACTCAATTAGCTCTTCCAGTGTCTTTGTAAAGTTGCAAAAAATATGGTGGATAATCAATCATGATGGTGATTAAGTATAGAGTCTACTGGAATCACACCATCGTCCATATTTAACAAGTGGACTGGTCATTTTGTAAAGCAACTCGGATGTTCGAGTTGTTCACGTATTGAAATTTGTTCACGTATCTTCGATCCGACTTCTTTAAGCAAGCATTCAATTCATCTGCTTGGAATGACAGACAGCGTTTGACGAAAATCGCCGGACAGCAAAATCATTGTGCCACTGAAACGTCGTTTATCATTCCGATAATCTTTCGGCGTGGGATTTAGAGTTTCAAACATACGTTTGTAAGATGCGAATCGTAGCCAAAATCAGTGAAATCATATGAATGTTTTTTAAGTTATATATAAAATATATACCGAAATGTTCCTAAAGTGTGAGGATTTTAATTTAAGAACTTACTTAATTTGATTGTTAGAATACCGAACCCCATTGAAATAAAAACATTCGAAACATTAGTTGGTTTCGTTTAAGTCAGGAAAATAAATAAAATTTCCACTGACTCCCAAAAGTAATGGGTAACGGGTAATTTCACTTTTCTAAATGCAATTTTTCTTTAAACGAAATTCCCGGAATTCACACAAAAAAAAATTAAAATAAGTTGTGAACCTCGAAAGGATATTTTTATTATTATTAAAAAGCACATCGAGTTGTATATTCTCTAGGCCCTAAATTGGTTATTTGTCTACCTAAAACTGAAGCACCTTCGAGGTAAGTAAAAAAAAAAATACCCGAATTTATGTCTGTAAAATAATTCTTTCTTTTCTCTTGAAAGGCTTATTACAGTTTTTGGTATTAAAATATTTGGGATTTTGTCAGTCGTAATTTCTCCATTCGCGATTTTATTAATCGAGAACTCGTCAATAGGGTTTTCGGTAGTCGAGATTTAATACTCATCACGATTTTGGAGTTGAGATTTTGGTTGTTGGGATTTTCTGAGTCGAAAATTTTTACCTGCTCGAAGTTTAGATTCGGGATATTGGTTGTTGGGATTTTGTCAGTCCTTAAAAGCATAATCATTAATCAACATCTCCTATTGCAAGTTATTAATGCAATGATGTGTTTCGTGCTTGCTTCACCGCAGTGTGCAGTTCTCCTTAAAGAAGATGATTTCGGGAACGGGATAGAAGAAAATCAACCAACTAGAACCAACTAAGTAGATACTACGCGATTAACAACGCGGCAAAAATGTTACTTCTTGAAAAAATAAATTTTTCAAATCTGTTCAATCTGTGTAATTGTCGTAGATATAATATAGTTAGCGTACATATACAAGTAGCAACAACACGCAGCGCAAACTGTTGAAATTTTAAGTGCCTCGCCGTAAAATTGTATATTTTTCGCCGAAAATCTTAATTTGAGTGATTTAATACCTTTTGCCTGTGTGGTGAATTTTTCGTTACTGTCAGAATAATGTCAATATAGGTATATTATATTAAAATTTTATTACGAAAATGTAAAAAATCAATTAAGTGAACAAAAACAAAAATTCGTCATGTATTGGGAACATATTTACTGCCGACTTTTTAACTTCGTTCCGAGAACCGCGTAAATTCACAAATTATAGCGTTAAACTATTTACACATGTTCAGTGTAAAATAACTTCAAATAAATACGTCCTTCTCTCGCTTTGATTAAATAAAAGTCATATAACCATTCACATGCAATTTTACTGCATTTTCGAGAGAAATATCCACAACACTGGAGTTAATTTCAAAGGAAACCTCAACCCACCACATCAACCAACCTCACTGCATGGGGTGTAACTTTTGGCCACTTGGTGATGCAATGTTTTTTTCTTCTATGTTGCGTTCTCGTAACCAAAGACCCATTTACATATGCTCCAATTAAATCGCGTAAAAGGATATGTTCTGGTAAAAAAAAAACTGAACTCATAGTTATAAAAGCCACTTGTGACGCATATGTTAGACTGCTTCGTTAAACTATGACAGGTTGTGGTAAAATGCGGTCGTAAGCCGATTTTTTCAACTACCCCTACACTCTTTCTACGCGACGCGACGTGCCAATTATGTAACCTTTTGTGTACCGTGACCTCTTCTATGATTTCAATTGTTGTGTAGAGTGGTAGAACTACGTATGTACGTACAAACAACTTCCTCCTTATTTCTTTTTACTACCTCAATGTACAAAAACAATTAACAAAACTATATAAAGTGACAGGAGGAAGGAAGCTGCTAACAAAGATCATAGATGTACCAGTTTACCTTTTATATCTCATAGCAACGGAAATGGAATATTGAAAAGAATCATTCTGCAAAAAATAGGAAAAAAATTAGGGGTGAATACTTACAAAAAAAGAACAACTGACAGAACACATAAAAAATGTCATAAATTTACGTATATTTGACGTTTTGTGAAAAAAGTATAGGTAAACCACGAACAACAGGACCTGGAGAGAAATTCTAATTCAATACGACTTTCTATAAATTCGACCTCGAAAGGGAGTTCTTTATAACTAGATTATGAGGGCATATGCATATTATGATTCGAAGTAAGAGTTTATTGAATATGCATTTGGTTAACGAGATGGCATTTTCGTAATACATTTTTTGTCATTAACGATGCAATTTATTATGTGGGTTTTTTTATTTGTTATTTATTATAGTGTCTTTCGGTTAAGTGTTTTTTTTCTCAGGGATGAAATCGAACAGATAATTTTGATAGTGACGTTGGTCATGTGACGTTTTTTTTTAGGACTAATTTTGTCGTAGAAAAGTTAAATCTTTTCAATCGTTTAAATTTTAAAATGTAGCCAGAATATTTCTTTGATATTTCTTTTAAGTGAGAGAGTTTGCTTTGAAATGGGACAGTATCACACTATATAACGATTCAAACAGAGCTGCGGTTTCTACATAGTTAAACGATGAAAAAGTGATACAATTTATATGAAACCAACATTTCGGATCAAAAGCGGAAAGAGGCTTAAATGAGAAATATAGTTTATCCTTAGTTATCAAGTACAATAAACCTTTTATTGTGGATTCACATGTCTGTGCAACTGATGCAGAACTGCAAAAAACTGAAAAGTGAAAGACGTAACTAAATCTTAAACCCTAAAAGAGAAAAAGAGTACACAGAGATACCATCTCATTTGATATGCTATAACATGCTGTCAAAATGATTTATTCTCATCTGCACCACACTGTTGTTAGAAAAATTCTTTCTAATTATGTTTTGAGAAAGTGGTAATACGTCAAATTATCAATTTAAATTTCATTAAATTTTTTTTTATTGTACCTAGTTAATTAAAGATAAATCCATTTATATCCCTTTAGATATACATTTGACGAAAATATGTATACAAGTTTCAAACTTAATATTTTAAAAAGTATTTAAAATGGCTTGGTGCTACAGTAAAAAGGCATTAACAAATTATGGATGCAGACGAAGTTACCATAACAAAGATGAACATGTTCATTTTTACCTATAATTTATATTATTTATCTTTAACCAAACTTTATTTATGAAGATCTTTGCGCTTTTGTCTTACATCTCTATTAAATAATCAAAGCTTTCCATTGTGCCATTAAAACCCAGTTCCCTTTTGATTCGGAAAGGCATTTTACGAAAATATTTAACGCACGCCGAAATGTAAGCGAAATGGTAAAGAAAGAATCGAATATAGCGTTTCAACATTTGGTCGACAAATAAATCCATTTTATATTTGATATGAAACAGTTCATAATAAATATTCATAGAATGGAGACTTGAACCAATAATCTATTACAATTATAAGCGAATCATACACGGTCATTCGAATGACGGATGTCAGTTATCCTTAATAAAAACACACTATATTATGTTTGATTTCAAATGATTGACCATGTAAGGTTCGCTTTAGGAGAACTATACATATGTTTCCTTTAAGATTCAACAAGGCAGCGTATATCAATTACTGAATAATACATTGACATAGAATTTGCGTCTGTTTTACTCCGATGTTGTGGTAATTATGAAATTTTCTGTTGGGCTAGATTCCCCCATTTTCAATCAAAGAAAACTATGAATTGCTTTAAAAATCTTTTTAAGTACCATAAATAAGTGATTCACACGAAAATCCCCGGAAACCTTTAAGAACCATGCACACTTAATGCGCACCCTGGGGGTAAATGACATTTCTCCTGGTTCTTAATGTGACGTGTCATTAAAAATGTTTCACATTTCCAATGATGCTGAATCCACCTAATAAGTGGCTTCATAAAAAAAATATGTATACACTTTTTAGTTTTCTCCCCACCAGCATTAATTAAAAAACCATATGACTCGAGAAAAAAAAAATCTGACACATTCTCCCCCTTAAAACATTTTTGAATAAAACCAAAATCAAACTAATAAAGTCACAGCCTAAGAAGAACATATCGCCATCATTTCTCTTAACACATGATTCACATGTGTAAAGTGTTAAAAACAATTTTCTCTCTCCCGTCAAAAGACATCACACATGTTTTTGTAGAAGGTATAATTTTATAAAATAATCTTAAGAGGGTGCGCACATTAAAGCAACAGAAACATCAGAACAGACCCTCGAAAAACATCTTAATTGCATTCGATCAATTATTTTATATACAATTCGCTTCGGCACTCATAAAAACACATAAAGCAAACAGTTCAAACAGTTTATAACCATGAAAGTGTATAACTCATTTTATTTTTGAAATCGAATTTCATAGTTGAATCAATCGATGATGGTCGCACTAATGCAACCTCACAACACAAAAGGATATCATCGAAATTCAAAAATGCGTGTAAACGAAGCGTATCTACAAACATTTTTATCGACATGCAATTAAAAGTTTCGCTTCCTGGTGAGATGGCTTGACCTTATTTTCCACAGAACGTATTATATAAATTATAAAGGGCCAAGCGAATTTGTTTTTAAAATGAAAATCCTTAATGGATAATAATTTTGTTTAACCATAACAAACGAAGAGAGAATAAATTTGTATTGTGTATAATTTTCTGGAAAAATTTTAACTTTTGACAGGCTCGTAGAAAAGAACGTGGCTTCCTGTTTTTGTGCGTGTTGATAGGTGCACGTGCACTTTATTCCTTAAAATGAAGAAAACAAAAAACCTATAAAAAGGAATTTTGAAATTCAAAACCCATAGGCAGCTGCATTTTTAATTCCTTACATGTTTCACTTTTTATAATTATTTTTTTTTTTTTCGGGTGAAAAAAAACAGGCGTCGAAATTTGTGTGTGTCCAGATCCTTTTAAGTCATCTGTGGCCATCTTACATTTCATATTTATTTCTCTTTTTAGTTTTTTTTTTAAATACTGATAGATTGTAATTTTTTCAGCTGCATATGCACACGATGACTTCTGAGTGCTGCTGGTGGTCGCATGCTAAACCAGAGGCCAAGAACTACATAGATACTTAAAAGAAAATGCATATGAGTGAATATGAAGTGTGGTGCATCCTTTTTGGGTCACAGTGTTAATTATAGATACTTATACAGTAGTAGAATTTGTTTGTTTTCCAACAAAAATAAGTGTAACCTCTTAAAAAAAAAAAACATTATGCCTTGCACTGTTAATTAATTTATTCTTACCTATACTTGTTACTACAGCTAAGTTACTGCGCAAGTAAATGCTCAACCATAATCGAAAAAAGATGTAGGTATAATGAGTTGTACGAATGCAATAAATTATAAAGAATTAATTAACTTGAAAAAAGAAAAACAATTTTTGTAGTATATTTTAGTAGTATTTAAAAAATCCTTTAAATCCAATAAACATCACTGCAAATGGCTAAATTTTATCCCACCTCCAACCAAACGTCAAATTTTTTTTGTGTTAAAAAACTAACCCAAAATTTTAACCCAATTTACACACGGTCTAAGATTCGAAATCGGTCAGTTTAAAAAAAATAAAATACATAACTTAATGCTTACATCAAGTGTGACATTTTTATGGGTGCTGCCATCTTAATTTTTCTGCCGTCCACCATCAGAAATGCAAGTTTCTGCAATTATAAAAGAAAGTGAAGTAAACAAATTAATAGAGTGACCATACCTTGGTTTAATGACAAAAACATTATTTTTTTCTTAAAAAAAAAAATGCTGAGATTTAACATTTGACATTTGAATTTGAGATTTAACATTTGACATTTGAATGACTTAAGCCAGCTCCAAGTGATAGATCCCCGATATGTAACTGATTTTTTTTGGAATACAACATTCCTCCATGATAACATTAAAACTACACTTGCATCACAAATACGTGTTATATGTACTTAAAAAAAAGTCTTTGGCAACAAATTTCATTAAACAACCAAGTTTGTCATGATGAAGCTAAAATTCTTTGATAATAAATTGTAAAACCAAAAAAACACCACCCAAGCATCAAATTCATATTTAACAAACAATAAGCCATACTTTTACACTTCAACAGAAAACTAAACATAAATTTATGTGTTTACCACTTCGAATAAGACTATAAGGATTTATAATTACCCAAACTCATTCACCAAACCGAAACAACACATTGTAGAATACACAAAGCCTATTGGCGGCGTCTTCACTCTCCTTCTTCCTTAGACCAATTCTGAAAATGCATTTCACACAGAATTAATATCTTCTGCTACAAAATACAAGTGTATCTCAATTGCGCAAATGAACAATGCTACTTCTGAAGGCGACAAGGAGGACGCCAATGTTGTGGCGGCAGATCTCCTTTAGGTTTCTCACTGTGCTCCTCCACAGTGCACCACAGAAATGGAGCCTACTTGAAAAAGAGCCGTCACATAAATCCTTTTGTTAAAGTATATCAGTTCCCTACCCTTGCTTATATAGGAATAACTAACTAAAAAAAATAACAAACCAAGGAAAAAGAAGCTCTCCTTGATATTGTCTGTGGGAAACCAGAAAATCTTATTTTTTTTCTTCCATCCAACCGTTCAGCAAAGACGACACAGGAAAAGGAATTCCATTTCCATAAAATATGCGCGATGACACATCAGATATAGAAGGAAGAGCCAAAGAGTATATTCTGAGCGCCCAAGTGGTCTAATTATGCTAAAGCGTTTTATATGTATACATAGGATAACTTAAGATTTTAATCTTTTTCCCACAAACAAAGGAAAATTCGTCCTTATTTTTTTTTTAAATTTAAAGTCGAGCCATATGTAACGCGCCATAATATCAATTACTTGCACGGTTTTATTCAAAAAATTGATTAAAAAACAATTATTTGCGGCTTTAAAGTGGTTTAAGTCCTACTGGGGTATGGGTTCAGATTTAGGGTTCCAGGTCGACCACCCTTGATGTTTATTCAAATACTTTATAGGGGTTGCCACAGATAGTTTACACACTAAATCAGTGTTTATTGCCAAGTTCTGGCGTGTATGTATATGTACTTGAATTATACCCAGCACACGATCGAAGGGTGTAAATATATGTTTTACAGGTTAAAACATCCTAACCACAGAGAATTATGTCTGAGGTTAAATCCATTTTACAACGGATCATTAAGTTTTGAATACAATTATTACAAAATCTTCCTTTCAACCACACTGCGCGCACCATTATATATGAACACCCTCAGGATGTTTTCAAATCGGTCGTTTCGATGGGAGTGTGTAATGTGTTTTTTAGTATAGACACATTTATTTGCATATCAATTTTGTTATATCGTAGTTCGATTTAAATTTGATTACAAACCTATATCCTTACCTTACCCTTCTTCGTTTGATATTTTTCAAGGGTTTCAATATCCCAACATTGAATGACAGTTGCACTTTGAGAATATTATGTTAGCGTACGAAAGGGAGAACGATAACAATGTATGTATCTTTATATTTTGTTGCAACTTCTTCATTAATGCGAAAAACTTTTGTTTTGAAAAAATCCACTATATGTCAAAAAGAAATTTGCATATTCCATCATGAAGTTGTTTCAATTGAATGACAGTTCGATGACTGTTTTATGACAGTAAGGAAGAAAAATGACATTTTCTGAAGGATATTGTAGTATAGAGTAATAAATTGAGAGGTTTATGAATTTTGGAATTGCGGATTTTAAAGAAATCATGTTTTATCAATGATTATTTATTTTCTGAGTTTGGTTGATCTTGACAATATTAAGATGCTATGACATTTAAGTTGAAAAAAAGCTCAGCTTTATTTTGGTGATCTCAAAGTTAATTTTGTTTTGTTTTAATAGTTTTATTTTTGTTCTATTGTTCTAATCTTCTACTCAGTGCTTTTTAAGTGATTAGGATGAGACCGTGCAGTGGATGTACGCTTGGTTGCTATACTCAATGTTGTCGGATAGATTCCCATTCTATGTTGCATTTATTTTGCCTTTGCTATCAGGATAATGAAGAAGGAGCACTTATGGTAACGCAGCTAAGGTGGTGTCTATTGCCGTTTTCACTTTGCAAATACTGACTTGCAAGAATGGCGCCCTACGAAAGGCTTTTGTTGAGAGCTCAACGTTGGGCGCCATTATGCAAGGCAGGTTATCCCGCAATGCAGTTAAACCTAGTTGTGTTATGAAGGTATTTTTTAAAAAATCCTTAAAGTTTACCCGACAAAAGCGGTTTCTTCGAATAAGTTATTCTTCGATTCCGATGTAATTATGGAGTTTTAATACCTGATAAGAATTATAAAACCCATTTTAGCCAGCTCTGATGTCTTTAGACTTGAAAATGTACGTATCATGATATCTATACCTTGGTCGAATCACTTTAGCAAATACAATTATAATGATAATGATTTCAAAGAATCCATATGACTGCTTATCACTCAGTATAAATACTTCGTGAAACAAAAAAAATCGTGAGGAACTAAAAAAAACATATATTTTTACTGAATGATCTCCTCAGTCTTACTATACATACAATATTCTGCCCGCGAATACTATGACCACTGACAGTTAATTTAAAATCAGATATAAATATATCATCTGGATAATTTATTGCTTTCCGACTCAAACTATACACAATCAAGAGTTAATAAATCTGCCATTTCTGACATATGTGACATTTAAAACCACAAAACGTCCAGTGATAGAAAAAAAAAAAACAACCCCCACAGACTGTCAAGTGTCATCAAAGAAATTTCAAAAATTTCAAACCACACCAACTGTCAATGTCAATGATTACATGTTGGCACTTAAAAAAGTAAAAATATCACGCTTATAGTGATTTTAAATTTCAAAATAATCATCATCATCAATTCCAATAGCCACCACCACCACCCTTAAAAAAGGAAATCTATTCAACTTAAGATATTATTTCATCCAACCCTGATAGACAAAAAACTATTGACAATCAAGATAAGTCATTCAATAGGTATACCAAAATGATAGGGCTCTTCAAAATTAGTTTCAATTCAAACTCTACACAAATTATGTGTCACATCATTGAGAATACATTGTCACTTTTTGTTCGAATCGAATTGCGAAAACTTAATGACAAATGGTGTCAGGGATATGTGTGACAGTTTAAAATGGCAATCCAATTTGAAGTGGCGACTAATTTAATTTCCTTTTTCGCAAAGTAACATTTTCAAAACCTAAGGGTGGAAACACATGTTCAACACATAAAAAGTAAAAATAAATCAATGAAAACTTTCACACAAAATGATGAAGGAAGCTTAGGTATATTTTATATGAACATTCAAAACACAAAGTTAGTATTATGTGTATGTGTAAACGCAATTAATTCAATTTCTGAACTTTACTGTTTTTTTTTTTTTAGAGAAACAGAGTGAAAGAGAGTTTCCTTTTGTGTTTTTGAATGTAGATGGCCTATATTTGAATTAAAAACAAACACAAGGCAGGAAACTGGAGAACAAGTTTTGAATTTCTCTCATCTAAAACAAAGATGATGATAGCTTTCTTGTTATGTGAGATGGAAATTTAATTAAATTTTCAAACGCGAATTTGTCATCCTACCTCAGAAAATTTAAGTTTTGGTTAATAGAAATATATACCAACACATAGCTACAACTGCCACCTTTGAAATCCTTTTTGAAAAGATGACAAATGAATTCATTTATTAACATTCACACATTGCATCATTCACATAAGAAAACTTAATTTGACAATATCTGACAGGGGAGATTTTTGGCATGATATGACATAAAACACATACATATATATTATTGTATGTTAGAATATTGCTGACTAAATGTGATATTTGAACATTTAATGAATACAACCTCATAATGTTTTTGCCAAAAAATTTGCAATCAATTGTGGAATTAAATGGAAAATGATGGTCATTAAAATGAATTAGCTTCGAGCAGTTGCCAGTTGTTGTTTGCGAGTGTTTTTGGGGCTTTTGTGGAGAAATCCATTTAATTATGTATTGCAATTTAAGTGAGGAATGCGCAATAAATAATTGTATACCTCTGCTTTGACATTTTTTAATGGAATTGCAAACAAAAATAACAAACATTTAAAACCATTAACAATATAATGTAGATTTCTATTAATCTCCTATTATTGAATAAATTGAAATGTACTTTTCACACTCAAGGATTATTTTTCCAGCAAACATATTTTATCAGAAACTACATACATACATACATCAAAAATTCAAAACTATAATTGGGTCATATTCATAGTTGTTTTTAAACTCGTAATTCAATATTTTGTGGTAAAAAACTAAAAAGAACATAAGTTTATGAGAATAAAAATAGTATATTTATTAATTTTTCAAACATTAAGATTGTCAAAAAAATATTGGTAGATATCGATATTTTACAAATTTTAGAAACAACCAAAACGTTTAATGCGGATTTTTTTCTAAAAGTCCCTCCTGAACCTCATACAGCAAACAGATTAAACCAGCACTATCACTAATGAAGGTCGTCTTTTATAACTATGTAATTCTAGCAAAAGGGTTCTTAAACTAAATCCTCATCTGTATGCCAATCTTTAATGATATTTGTGTTGATGTAGATGGAGACTTCAGATGGAAAAAATTATGAAAAGTATGATTTTTTCGTGCATTGGTTACCTACATCAAAAAATCCGATTTTTTAGTAACAGAACTCTTAATATAGTAAACTTTCAAATGTTTTTCTCCCAGCTGATATTTCGGAAAAGTATTAACTTCTTTAAATTCTTCTTTTATTTCAATACTGAATTACTGTTGAAGTTGATCTTGAAGGAAAATCAGTGACTCCTTAGTATCACAGCGTTCTGAAATAATGGATTTCTTCAATTGTTATAGGTACTGCGGTTAAGTCATATTAATCTTTGATTTCAGTAATTTTTTAAACTCTTACAAAAGAAGTTACGGAAAGCTAATCGGTTTCATCAACTGTTGACTTTGATATTGCGGGAAATTTGAAATTTCTTGAAATACATAGACTTGTTCAACCGATGATTGATGAATTATGAACTTCTTTAGTTGTTATAGCTGAAGGTAAAGGTACGAAAAAGTTATCGGTTTAATCAACTGATATAGGAACGGTTAGTCTAATGACATCAGTTTTCGTACACATATAATCTGTCATCATGCAAAATTAAAAGTGTTTTGATTTTTCTTCCGTCAAATGCACTCATACAGCGTTTTGTTTTTACAAACACTGTTTTATGTTTGATCTCAAATGATTGACCGTGTAAAGTTCGCTTTATAGATAAGCTGATGTTGTGGGAAATCACCGAGGTCATATAAAGTTTCTTAAAAAAGACTAGAAGTAGCAGACATGGCAGGTATCTAATCCATGAAATCAAAAAAAAAAAAAATTCATGCATAGGATACTCTATAAAAAAAGTCCCTTATTTAATGAAAGTTCATTCCGATATCAAAACTTACTTAACTGAGCTAGTTTATAAAAATAATACCCTTGTCAGCAGCCACTAATGCCTTAGTTTCAAATTTATTACTCTTATTTTTTTATATGCTTCTAACGATCTAAGTTCTAATCTGCATCTTCAAACTTCAACTTTGTTTTTAAAAAAACAAGAGAATATCAGCTAATCTACTTTCACTACCAGGAACCGTCCGTTATGTAGGTATATAATCATGTATTCATCTGTTTTTGACATTCTCTCCTTGGTGTTCTCCTCTTACAAGAACAAACTTCCTCCATTTGTTGCAAACGAAACTTTTTGAAACAAGAATCTGCCAAAATACCAGAAATGAGAAAAAAAAACCTCAATTAAATTTGCAAAACTCTTCAAGAAGGCATTAATTATGACAGCACATCTCGCCAAAAGGGAGAACTAAGATATACACACAGAACAGTTAACGGACAAGAAACAATGTGGATGCCGAACATTGCATACAAGAAAAAAGAAAAAAAAAATTCTTTTTTTAAGAGCCAAAAAATAAGGACACAAGCATAAGCGCGATAAATTAGTAGCGGTCAAGAACTAAATATACTTTTCGTCGGCATAGCTTTTTGAAAGCTGATTTAATAGGAAGCCCGTATACATTCTACCGACTCCGATTCCCCCCAATCATTTGGATGCTTTAAATGTCAGAGAATCAACCACAAAAAAGAGCAAAGTCCAGTTCTCACATAAATTTGTCGCAATTATCACCATCATGGCTGCTGCTGTCAGTTATAAACTATAGAGTGACCAGATGATAAATTTTAAATGTGTTTTCTTTTTTTTTTAAAGACACCACAAACAATTAAAATAAATTTCTCCATAACCGCACAAAATAAATACAAAACCGCAACGAATCATTTAACTTGCAAAACAATCTTTTCAGATATTCTCATTCCCATACAAGTTTTCGTTTAAGATTTGTGGCCACAAGTGCGCACCCTGTGTTATATAGTAGTTGGTAAATGGCTGTGGCACTATAAAATATGCACTGAAACACGAACACGACACGAAGACACAGAATTGGACCAGCAGACAAAAGGTCAACTTCTGGAGGTTGAATTTATTTGTTAGTCGAATTGTGTGTTAATGGAGTTGACAAATCCATACCTAACCGGAATGTGTTACACCACATGAGGACACACAGGGGTTGATGTACCCTCGAACCAATAAAAACAACAATAAAAACAAAGTCCTTTACAAAAATAGAAAACATTCTCCCTGCATATTTTATGCAAATCAGTTAGAAGGTATGTGTGTATGTTGTGAGTGTCTCACCGGGTCAACTAGAGTGGAGGACTATATTCATCTCCCTTTGGTTTTTCCCGATCTGTGTCCTTGCGCCTTGTGTTGTTAATAAACGGAGGTATGCAAATATTTTCGCACTATCAGATGTTAAGATACTTTTTTATGCATCATAAACTAGAGAGGATATCCTTTGTGGTTGTTTGACAATTTGTACGTTTTTATGGTTCATTTTTTAAGCAATTCATTTTTTTTTACTAATTTATTATTCAGTGGAGATGGGTTTGATCGATTACCTAAATTGATATTGAATTAAATGGGCAGGACTGCAGTTTTTTGCTGCTTGTTCCTTTATCCATGGCAAGAAAAAAACGACGATTTTCTGTTCATTATATTTAGGGATTGACGATGGTGCGATGGTCGGGGCGGTTACAGCATAGACAAGGGTTTTATGGTCTTTTAATTGAAGGATTTTCCTGATTTAATTTTTTTTTTCTTTGATTATTCACGTTGGTCGTTAGAATACTTTTTGTGTGTGTAGAAAATTCCTAGTTGACACCACATGTGGTTTTTTTAGGGTTTTTTTCTGGATAGTTTATGAGTAGATTTGCATAAGTAATAGGATCAAATGATTTAATAAAAAAAAAAGAAAGGAAAAGTAACATGAATGAATAGCTAATCCGATTTCGATAAATTAGATGATGGGACGAGTAGCTTTAGTCATGTTTCTTTTTTTGCATACGCTCGGTGATATTTGAATAGGTCATTTATTTATATTGTTATAATGAAAAGCAAGGATTTGATAGATTAGATGATTGATTAAGTGCGGATGAGAAACACTTGTCTTATCATATAGCAAATGGTTCAAAATAAGATTAAGTTGATTTGATAGGGGAATTAAAAATGTCTGAGGTTTGAGTGGCAATTATAGATAAGTTCATTATTTAAAAAAATCAAAGTTACTTGTAATATACATCTTTAATGGTTTTAAGTTCACGGGTGAAGCTGGAAAGTGTTTTTATTTTTGCATTTCTTCAAAAGAGATGATGCCAATCAAATGCCATGAAGAACTAGGTATTAATATCGATGTTTCATCACCATTGAATCTTTAATTCTTTTTAAGTCAAATCTGTTTGATCCGGTTAATATTTTCTTATATTAGTTCTGTTTTGGAATAGTGTGGTTTTAATTTTTCAAATAAACAACAATAGGAAAGTTATCTTCTTTAGATTTCCTTCATTCTAAAAGCTTGAGACAAAATTCTAAAAAAAAATTTAAACTGAATTAGAATGTACAAAATTTTGAGTTACTGATATTTTTTCTTCTGTCTATAAAATTCATTGGCAGTTTCTTCTGGGCAGATATTCTTTCGCTATTGTTTGCATTATTTGCAATCATTAAGTCTCTTTTGCATACAATATTTATTGCATTCTTTGGTAATCATTTGCATTATTTGGTAATTATTTGCTTAATTTTGAACCTACTTTTGTTTTGCATTCTTTTGCAATCTCCCGAATTCATTTAATTTTCTTTAAATATATTATTTTACGTTCGTTTGCATTCTTTAGCATAAATTTACTCTTTTTAAGTATTTTTTACATTCTGTTCTGTTTTTAGTCTCTATAAATATTTTTCTCTTATCTTTTAGTCTGCAAAAGAATCTTTTAACACTCTTTTGGGTTTTTTGGTGACATAAAAATCGCAAATTTATAAAACTTCAATAGAATGCAAAATGTGCAACGAAACACAAACACATGCAAAAGAATGTAAATAAATTGCAATGAGAGCGAGACCTTCCAAACAATTATATTTATTTTTTTATATAAATTTTAAATTTTAATATATAAGTATATTAAATTTTCAATTTTTTATATTTGTTTGCAATTTTTTGCAGTCTTTTGCGTCCATTTATAGTCTTTCGCATATTCTAGTTATTACATTGTTTTCTATATTTTTAATGTTTGCATTTCTTTTCGTTTTTTTAGCATTCGCTCGACTTTAATTTAAGGTTTTCTAGCTCATTGTAAAATTTTCCATTAATTGCAAACAAAATAACTGTCTCGCCAACGAATATTGAATTTGCATATGATTTGCGCCTTCCCTCGACTTGATGTCTTATTCTTGAAAGTTGGAGTCAATCCAATAAAAAATAAACCCGACCGTGTTCCGTAATAAAATCTTAGGTAAATAAACGAAGTTAGCACGACATAACTTATCGTTTTTCCTCCTCTCACCCATGCAAATCTAATTTCAGTGCAAAAACATATCAAATTTTCTCACACACCAGAGATAACACTATTATACAAAATATCCTTGAATAAAAAGGAAACCCCTTGCGATTTAAATATATAGCAACCTACAGAAGAAACTGTCTGCACTGTGTGTGTTCCCATTTCGTTAACTAAATCTTGTCCTTATTCGTCTTGTGTTCTAAAGAAAACTTTGCCAAACTAATTTGTGACACACTTTCTTGAAATCTCATCATCGTCACAACATCGCGTCGTCGGTCGTCGCCTTTGCAAACTCAATATTCACCCAAGTTTTATATATTCGTACTATTAACTTATCAAGTGCAACAAAATCAAAAATAAACAAACTTCTTGAGACGCAACCTCAAAACCTTTTAGAAAAATAACCTGTTCTTCTTTTATTCTAGAAATCTTGTGATCAAGATTGTTTTTTGTGTCTTGTACTTGTCTTCCAAGAGTGGCACTGGCACCACTTTTATAAACATATTTCTGAACCACACCTCTCTGTCTCTACATCTATTTTAAATGTTCCACATCTCATCCTCTTGCCAAGTGGGCAAATATACACTTTCAAATGGAAATGCCACTCTTCTGTGTGGAAGAGTATAGGTATCACGAAATCCAGGGCACTTGTACGCTCCAGGAAATCCACACTACCACTCACCCTTAGAACAAAAATAATAAACAAAAAATACGACAAGACAAGGGCTATCAATTGAGTCACAGAGAAGGATCGCATCAATTCAATTTACAGTTTACCATGATCTAGTATCAATTTCTCAAAAACCGAGTTTAGATATCTACTTCGTAACATACGAACAAAGTTAACCCGCATTTTGTGTCGATTGTAATTGAAACACGAAATTCTTTCGTTTTTTTAACACAGAAACGAGCATACAGGACTACCTATTCAAACGAAGGAGGATGATGGTTTTCTCTTATGTGAAACATGTTTTCCATTTCGTAAATTTTGAACAACCCCTAATTTTTCAATTGTCCGGAAAAACGATTGCCTCTGTATGTCAGGATACATATCGTACACGCAATTAATCAAATTTGGTACATATATAAAATTTAAAAAAAATCAATTCACTTGAATAGGATGTGCGGATAAAAAAATCCGGAACAGACACCATGATTGTATGATAGACGGATTTCCTGTTTTTCTCTTTCAAAACTCCGAGTGCACTTGTTCCTTTTTTTTTTGTTATTTGCAACATGTGTCAATAACGCAGGGTGGTGCCGTGGTGGACGTGGTGCCGACTGACGTACTTTTTAATTGACTATCAATTTCTGATTCAAGTTTTTTTTTATTTAATTTATACCACTGCGTTGATGATGAGTATACAAGTATAATACTTCGCAGGCTTTAGGGGATGAACAGGAGACTCAAGTGAATAAAGTTGAACTAAAAAAAGCGTAATTTAAATATTCAACAAAGCAATAATGTTAAATAGTAAATTTTGCTAACACTTGTTAAAGTGTTTTTTATTCAATTGGATGAATAATTTAGTAAAGGGTAAGTTTTTGGATACTTGAATTATATAAAAGGCACGTGAACAGGTTGCTTTGAGGGTTTATTTTTTGTGGTAAATTTTCCCATGGCAGTTGTTTTAAGTGGAATTCATGGGAATAAACAGTTGCATAGTTTATGGTTTTTTTTTAAACTTGCTTTAAATACAAAATGACAAATGCACTTTGAAATTTGTATTCTCTAGTACCTACAATATAAATTGCAATGGTATACTAGAGTTACTAAGTAAGATTCGCACTCTTTTTTCGCAAATTTCTTATTGAGCCTTAAGGATGCGACAGCGACAGCAGCTGCCGCAGTCACCGCGACAGAGCAAACGCAAGTATGTCCACACCAACGCGACAACGACAGTGCGACAGTTCCATACAATTTCTTTTTTTTCAACTTAATTTCTATTAATCACATAATTAACCCTTTTTAATGTTTTTATATCGTTTATTTATCTTAAATAGTTAATTTTTAGACTCTTTTTGTCTGATTACAAAAATATCTACTAACCGCGACAGTGACAAAAACGCTGTCGACCGCGAATTAAAAAAATGCTGCAAATTTGCCGCCGTCGCGGCGGCACAATCGCGTTGATGTGGGAACTCTTATATGATCCCATAAAATTCCCCTGTCGCTGTCGAGGTGTCGCGTTCGTTTGGGGCTGCCTTTATAAATAAAATCAGTCGCACTGAATTCACGAATTCAAATAAAAAATAATGTCCTTTCAGGTTCCGCAGACTAGAAACAATTGCGAATCACTTGAAATTGTAGTAGATTTCTTACAGGGAAGATAGTTTTGTGCGTTTCTTTGAAAACGCAATAGATGGCGTATCTAATGCTTATATTAACGTTGTTGTTTTGACATTAGTTTTTAAAAAAAATGATTTTTTTTTTAAATTTGTCCGCTGACATTTTTCTCAATAACATTAGGTTTGTTCGCACTGGGTTATTCAGGGTTGCTCTGAACCCACACTCATTTATTTTAAGTGTCCATTACACGATCAAATGATTGATTCAATGATTACATCATGTTCGTAAAAAATGTAACTGTATGCGTTACATATATATAAGGGGGGTTCACACTCAACTGCAGGTATGTTTTGATAGTGTTGGCGTTGGCGCTTCATCAAGCGGCATGATGGTTTTTAAAATATTTAGATATTTGGCTGACGATATGGTGTTTGGCATGAAGAATGAGTCAGCTCTATATCAAATGATTGACCGATTTCATAATCAATTTTTTTTCACTTCATATAACTTTTTTAGCTTACGTTCCATTGTACTGTGATCAATGTTTCTTCGGGGCGTACCTTGGTTGCTACTACCTCAGATATTTTCTCGGTGACAGATTTGAAAACTGTCAAAATTTAAAATTTAAACTCTTTCAACTGCCAAACACCATATCGTCATAATAAATTTAAAAGGAAATAGAAAATATAATTAGCCTAATAGTTCTTTATGGTTAAGAATATTTTGAAAGTTTTGTAAATTAATGTAGTGATGAAAGAATAATCTTCTAAACACATATAAAGAAAGTGTGGCAACTCTTGGCGCAAAATTCAAAATTTAACCACAAATTCATATAAAAGTGGGCAATCCACATTATTTTTGATGATAATCTTTTGGATAATATCAACTTGCAGAAAACGAAATTGTTGATTGAGAGTCCCACGAGAATGTTGACATTTTTAGTCTCAAATTATGTCTTCATTAATAAAAGATGAAAATTCCTTTCTTTAAAGATCGAACCCCGTTTTATCTTATTTTACCATAAAAAAAAAACCTGCGATGATTGTTTTTTTCAAATTAACAGTTATTTAGCCAATATTTACTTTTTTTTCTCACAAAATCGCTCATCTCAAATTACTATGAATGAAAAACATACACACTATGTTCCCCTCTCCGTGGGAATTTCATCAATTTATAAACATGAATCAGCGCATTATGTACCCAAATTCCAATAACTATACAACCTGAATGAGAGACGATACAAGGAAGATGAAGAGGCAGATTTTGTTTGCCAACGACATTTGATATGCCGACCAAGTGCCAATTACATGTTTGGACCCAATAACAATCCAAAAAGAGCACCCCAAACGCAAATTGAACTCAAAATCTCCTTTCTTTTCACCTCTTGTCCGCATGTGTGCTATTCAGATTTAATCAGGTGCTGAGTCTTCCTAACAAAATATACTAATATTAAATTTCCTTTTATATTTTGCCCGATCGATGCCAGGAAGCACTATATGCATATATGTATATGCCTTTGGATCCATCTCATAAGTAATTGAATAACATTATACCCAAGACATTGTTTCGAGACGCTCAAAGTGTCCAAAATTGAAAAATTAATGCACACACTATCCAGAGTCAAAGTCAGAATGAGAATCAGGGCAAGGGAAGAGAACCGTCCGTTGGTCAATGATACCTTCCTTGTTATGATGCTCTTCCAAGCATATAGTTCCTGCCTGGGTGGTGATTATGTATATGAAGCAGGAGGAGTCCAAACTCTCATTGATGATGATGATGAGCACCAGGAGAGATGGTGATGATGATGCAATCACTGCCGCCGATGCTAAAAAAAGTGAATTATGGGAAAACACACCAACTACCAACGACGACCGAAGATTCTCTCTATACGTGGGAACTTTTTTGTCTTCTCTCCGAAATCGCCAACGATCACCTTCCATTTCAGCAATTTTTTATTCACCTTTTTTTTTGCTGCATTTTGTTGGAGACTCCTCAGTCCTCAAGACCTCATGTATCTCAATCAAAACACCTATCCTTCTTTTATAGATACTTTAACTGTAGATATATGAATAAACGTATAGTCCTGGGAAAAATGCTTTTTTGTATCTACCTTAAGGTTTTTTGCCTTTTTGGATTTCTTTATTAATCAGGAGTAGACAAAAATAAAATGCAAAAAAATATATATATAAATACAAAATAAAAAGATATCCTACATCGTGTCGTGTCTTTGGATATGAAGAAGAAGAAGTTCGGAGGATGGTTGAGGAGGTTTAACCCATGAGCAAAGCATGCAATCTGTCGACGCGACGACGACGATGGTGCCATATCGCATATCCAATAAAATTCCATCTTTTCGTTTTTCGGGACAGCCAGTGCACTTAACTGAGAGTTGGTACGTCTATCTGAGCTTAGGGATTCCTCAACAAGGTTTTTAACAAACAACAACAAAAAGATGTGGTGGGAACCAATTTTTCGGCATTTGGATGATGAAGGTTATAAGAAATAAACACGGTGTTCGTGTGTGAAGATGAATGCATATTAGGTGATGATTCCCATGGCAGGAAAATGATGTGATGATCTGTATAGGTCGTTACAGGTATATTGTTTTTGATAACGATTTGTCAGATATGCGAAAATTAATAAGAACTTACACTTTTGCAACAACAACATTGAAAATTTATCAAACAATGATTTGAATGTATCTAAACAAAAATTAATAGAAAAAGAGAGTCTTATAGAAATGCTTCCTCAGGCAAGAAGAACATATAAGAGATGGTTTTTGAGGAGCCATTTGTGAAGCTTCTTTGTACTTTATTGATCCAGTAAGAAAGGTAGCTAAGTAGTCTTCTGGCTTGAAAGCTCAATACAACTGTCTTGAGCACAGGCAAACAATGCTTAAATATCGTTAAAAATGTACATGTTGAACAAACTTGAATTCAAGCGAGAATTCAGGCTTAAATTACGCTGTGATGTTTTTTCTGGTGAGCAAAGAGCATTTATGATACTTCTGAATGTAAACAAAAGTCAAATTTACATGTTACAGAAAAATAGTGGTGGCTGCTTTTTTTTAAATCGGTATAAAACGATGACAACACTGGAGATAGAACCCTTATTGTATAACATTTTTTTTCTTAAAATATACCCAGGAATTATACCTCTATTCGGTTGGTCTGATTGAGATGTCGTTCCGTGTAAACTGCGAATGTCGCCATGTAAATCAAATGTTCCCTATTCCTCTTTTTTGTTATTCTATTGTACAAAAACTATTAAAATACTTTAGATGCCCGCCCAGTCGATCAAAAATCTCTTGGAAAATCAGTATAAAAAGTAATGGAGAAAAAACAGACCCTTGTGGCAGTTTAAATCTTAAAATATCTAGACAGCCTATTTTATATAACTTTGTTTTTATTTTCATTTATGATTTTCCTTCTCTTTATATATATTTCACATTATAACCTTGTATATATATTTTTTTTTTATTTACAGAGTAACAGTGCCAGGCTATCAAGGCAATCTTCAAGCTGCCATTTCTCATAGTGCTTCATTAGCTGCATGGGAACGTTTTGGTGTTGAATTTATTTTGACATTTGTCGTTGTATTGTCATATTTTGTTTCAATGGATTCGTATAAGAAATTCTTGGGAAATGCTGCTCTATCAATTGGTGCTGCTTATAGTGCGTGCAGTTTTGTTTCGGTAAGTACTAAGTAAAGTAATAGTTTACTTCTGCGAAAAAAAATTAAATTTTGTCCGCTCTGAATTTTGTTGATTCCTTTTGTTAGGTATTCCTAAAGTATAGTTACCGACAATTTTCGGCAGTTAAGCGTTAAAAATAGTCAAATGGAAAAAGTAAATCATATAGCCAAACCGAAAATAAAATAAGAAAATATATTTTCTTTTTTTGATAATGTAACGATATCTAAATGAAAGTAACAATTTTTGTATGGCAACCCTGTATAAAAATTGAAAGCAAAACCGAGCAAACAAGGTCTCTCTACTGCTGATGCAAAAAAAATACCTCGCAAGAAAGTTTGAAACGACAAAGTAAAAAGTTTAAACACGTTTGTGTTTTAAATAGAAACGACTAACAAACTGCGATCAAGTACCTAGACTGAGTTTGTCGAATATGATTCTGAACGAACAGAAGACACTTTAAGGAAACCAAAAAGAAGAAGAATAAAATAAATAAAATATTCTTCTGTACTAACAAGAGAATCTTCTCGAATACGAAGAACAAGGAAACAAACAAAAGAATCTTCGCGAAAAACAAAGCAATGTTTAAAAGAATCTTCTGAAAGAACAAACAAAAATCTTCTCGAACTATTCGAAGAACAACGAAACAAACAAAAATGACTTTTTGAAAAATAGAAGAACTATCTCAAACTTAAGCTTTCTTTATTGGAGTAGAAATTGTTGCTTAAAGGAAAGCGTGTTGATTCGTTATCAGAGAATTTCCTAGTAAAAACTTACTGTTACTTTCTAGGTTTTTGTAGTCAGCGAAACAGTTTGTACCTAAGATAAGATGTTAAGAGAATTCAGGCAGAAGATCGTTGATTAAAATTATGAAGAGAGTAGGAAACAAAACAGAACCCTGGGGCACACCCCGATTTTTTTTTTTAGATTTTAGTATAAAAACTATTGAAGAAGAAATTTATTAATATCAAATGTATGCATTTTCTATGATAGATTGATGTCAAATTCAATCAAATGCTTTAAGAAATATTAAGTGCAATATTCTCATTTTCTACACATTGATTTTACTTTTCGGTGAGGTGAACTATGAAATCACCAGTAGACTCAAAGCCTGTTGTACAATCGTGGTTCAAGTTTTTGTTTACCCAGCTAATCCGCCGAAATCGCTGGGTTAAACATTTGAATCACGATTTTACAAATGTCCATGTTAAAAAGCTGATGTCATCCATCAGTATATCTACCTATTTATCATATAATTCATGCTCTTGAATAGAAAGGACGAAGTAGAAATCGGTCAATGCCTTATTCCTTAAATTGAGTCGTTGTAAATATTAATTCAATAGAAAAACAATTTTAAATCAAATCGAAAGTATCTCTAGAAAGAACCATTTGCATTTTTATTGAAATTGTTTTCTATATGTGCACCTGATTTCCTCAAGCTAACACCAACAAAAAAAAATTAGCAAAAATATAGCCAAAGAGGTGGGAAGTGTTGTTTTCTGCTTCGATTTACCTCCAAATCAAATTATCAAGCAGCCTCCAGGTGCCAAAAGCTCATACATATAGATTCACAACTAAGCAATCTATCACTTTGTGTTTCGTCTCCAAAAAAAAAATACAAATCATAAACATTGCCTTTGTTGTTTCTCAACAAGAATTTGTTAACCTCTTTCGTTTTTATTAAATGAATAATGAAATCTCTATGGAAAAAAAGGGGCTCAAACAAATACCCTGAAACGAAATTCTTTCGATATCCTAGAACCTAGAAATAATTAGAAATGTAAATTTTGCCGCCCAAAAGTAAATGTTTCTATTTATCGTTTAAAGAAATTTTCATATTCTTATGAAATCGTATTTCACTATGCATAATAGTTGATATACCTTTAAGAAATAATATTCAATATCATAGATAGAAAAGCATATCAAAAATTCCTTTTCCCATATCGAAACCCTTCTCAGACTGTACCTACCATATCAAATAACAAAAAGGACACAGAAAATATACCTAACCTATCTCATAAATCAAAAATCCTTGAAACGCTTTTATATAAAATAATGAAATAGAATACCTGGATCTGTTGTCTAAAAATTCCATTCCAATTTTATATATTGTGCATGTTGTTGGTGTGGGTATCTATGTCTATCACCTGCAATTTTGGTTTTGTAACACTCCAACTAACACTATTTCACCTGCACTGCCAAGAAGGACTTGTAGGATTTTATATATTTACTCTTATATGTATATAGAGATATATGTATGTTTCTAAAAGGACATTATAGAAGACTATACATATTTGGGGTAGAAATCATGGGTAGGATATCTTTTTTCCTTTCAGGTCTAATGTTCAGAATTTTTTTTTACCTGCAAAACTGAAAATTCCAAAGGATTTTTCTTTTCTTTCTTCCTTTATTGTTTTTTTTTTTGTTTTTCTTCTTTTTTTATATTTTTTTTGTGTGATGAAAGAAACCCGTTTGACAATGAAAATTATCAATTTCCGGGATGCCCCCAGGATACAGAATCCAACCTAGGATATCCATCAACATCATTCATACATTGTTATCATAGCGTGTTGAAGGAATTTCTTCGAAATTCAAGTCTGATATATTTCTTCTTTCACTTAAATTCCAATTTTATCAACTTCAACTCTTTTGAGTTAAAAATTAATTTTAATTAAAGTGCGGTTAAATGATCTGCCATATATTTATCATTTTGTTCTTTTTTCTTGTAAAAGAAATAAAAAATTGGTCAGTGGTTCCAATAAATGTTGTGGTCTACATTTCAATTTCTTGTTGCAACAAAGTATTGGAAATAAAATTGAACTCATGGGACAAGTGCAAGAAATCTTGTCCAAGAAAAATTGGTACACAATTGTTGTTTGATTATAAGTCTCAAGGGTCTTGAAATATCTTCTCTGGTGTAAGTATTCAAACGCTCATTAACTTATTTCGCGTTGTTTTTTTTTCTTGGAGGTTTGTTTTTTTCCCCAACTTATGTTGTGGATATTCCTTTGAGATGTGCCGATGGATTCCATGTCTCGGCGTAAACACAACGGTGATTTTATCCACACACTAAAAAAAAAATATATATATAAATCCAAGCCTCTTTTGGAAGGAAAGGGGATAAGATTATTAAGGAAAACATTCCTCAAAGGCAGGTGTTTGCCAACCACAGCAGGAGATCCCTCCATCAGGTATCTCTTGGTAGTAATGTAGGTAACGCGTCGGGTGTTTCTACCAAAAAGATTCATTTTTATCGCTTGACATTGGATTTTTTTTTTTTTGGTGGAAACATAAATATGTCGTGTTTATTGCAGATCGCTTACGAGCAGCAGAAAAGTTAACCGAAATCACTGTTGGAAGACAGTGTAAATATTGGCAAATTGTAACTTCGCTTTTTTTTGTGTCAGTTATGCAAAATGTAAACAGTGGAAGGTTTTAAGAGCTTGACACACAAAAATATTAATAAACATTGGCGGATTGTCTTCTTTACAGAATAATAAATTTATGCGGAGCACCTTAATGTTATAGGTCCTCCTAATCCTTAATGATCGAAGTTTTATGATCTTAAGATTTACATTCTTGTACATTTTTTTCAATAGGGGCATAACAATTTTAGGTCTGTTCCAGAAAAATTTGTAGGTAGGTACTAAAATGGGCAGCTTGTTAGATTTTAGGTATAGTGGAGATGAAAATCTCTGAGAGACAAGTGGAACTACCAAAAATTACGGGAACGTTGAACAACAAAGTTGACAACTTGTATAAACGTCAAAAACATATGTAGCTATGTTCGTTTTATTTTGACATGATATTGCGCGATTCACTTTCAGTTTATTTTAATAATTTAACTGGAACTCCTTTGCGTATGTTTTGATGAGCAAATCTTGCTCATGTATGTTTGTTGTATGTTTTGATGAGCAAATCTTGCTCATCAATTTCTTTCAGCTAAAAGAAATTTTTTAGTCTGAAACACACAGCATGGAGAGATTTTTTAATCTCGCCTGGAGCTCTCTCTTCTGCAAAAAATTACGATATTTTTGTCTTCTGGGACATTTTCGTGAAAATTCGTTGATTTTTGTAGTTTTTAGACAGCATTTTAATACATCCATTTTTTGTATGATCTGTCAATGTCTAAACGTCACTCAATGTTTACATTAGGAGTGTCACAAAAAAAAAAGAAAGTGGGATAGGTAAAAAATTTCACCTGAGCGCTGAGATCGGAGACCACTTACCTATATTTTGTTGGATTCGATTCCTATTTTTCTTCATTAAGTTTCGTTAAACTTGAGTAACGCATGAGGTGATGGGCCTCCACACAAGAGACTAATGTCGAATTTCTTGGATTTTTTCAGATTTGATCGAAAAAAAAAGATTTTTTTTCCTTTCCATGGATGTTGAAACAACAAAGTTTTTTTTGTCTGCGATTGTATTGTGTGTATTTTATACAATGCACTGAAGTTCACTTTATTAACATATTACACTATTAACAACAAAATTCACGTCCAAAAGATTATTTTAAAATTATTTTATTTTGGAAATCTATATTAAAAGAAACCAAACTAACAATTAAAAGGCTCGTCTGGCAGAAGAAATCAAATCTTTTAAGTATGTGTTCAAATACGTGTGAATAAAGCAACTTTAGTCCGAAAAAAGCGACTTTATTCCGAAAAAAGTCAGCTTTTTATTTCCAAGGAATTCGACATAATTTGTTCGGGGGAAAACCGGTTTTCTAGAAGATTTAAGAATGTTTCATACTGCCCATTTCACTTCCCTCTCCTGAAAATCGGTTTTTCTCCGGATGAATTGGTCTCGTATGTGGAGGCCCAATAATTTTATTCACTCTGAATATCTCTTAAGCTAGAACTATGTATAATGCACATGAGCAAGCATGAGTTACTGTCACAATTAAACTAACTTATTTTCCATATTTATACAAGAAGATGCATTCGAACTTTAACGTTTATTATTTTTATTTTCTAAAGAGAGTCGAAAGAAAGAGGCCGAAAGCTAAAAAAAAATACATTTGTTTTAATTAACTGTCTTGGAGTACCACCAAGTAATAGAAATTTTCAATCAAGCAATTCTTCTTTTAAAACATTTTTGCATTGAACCTTTTTTTTTAAGTTTAGAGAACGGTTACCAGACTGTCGTTTCCTCTTTTAACAACAAAACAAAACCTCATTCTCTTACACATCTTACTAACTTTCATTTTTTTTTTCCCTTGCAGATGCCCTACCTCAACCCTGCTCGATCGCTGGGACCATCATTTGTACTCAACAAATGGGATAACCACTGGGTTTACTGGTTCGGACCTTTGGTTGGTGGAATCGCATCCGGTTTACTTTTCGAGTTTATTTTTAATTCACGACGCAATCATCGTAAATCAAAAGAAAGCATGGACAATGATTCATCCAGTATGCACTCTGAAGATGAGCTAAACTACGACATGGATTTGGAAAAACAACAAATGCAAAATCCCAAATTCCAAGGTACCCAATACCGTGCACCGACTGGCACACTCACTCAACAAGGTGGATATTGTCAGAATTTGTACACAACAGCGCCTTTAACCAAATTCGATCAACCCGAACCACTTTATGGAGGAACCCGATCAATGTACTGCCGTTCGCCACCTTTAACCAGATCTAATTTGAATCGTTCCCAGTCGGTGTATGCAAAGAGTAATACTGCCATTAATCGTGATATAGTTCCTCGTCCGGGACCATTAGTGCCAGCACAGAGTTTGTATCCTCTGCGAGTGTCTCAGGTGCAGAATGCTCATCTTCAGAATCAAAATGTACAGAATCAATTGCAGCAGCGTTCCGAGAGTATTTATGCTATGCGTGGTTCTACACGTCAGTCTCAGCAACAACAACAACATCATCAGCAACAACAACAACAACAACAGCAGCAACAAATGCAACAACAAGCCGAAAGACCTCAAGAATCCCAAGGTTTCCAGCCTGTCTACGGAACACGTCACAATCCCACACCCAACGATGGTGGACTCAAATTTGACAGACGTCCCGAATCAGTTTACGGACTCACTCATCCACGTGGTCGTGGACAATCTGCTCAATCCGATGACAGTTCGTATGGATCGTATCATGGATCAGCTATTACTCCCCCAGCGAGAAATCCAAATGGTGAAGTCATGATGTACATCCCACCCCCACAACCCACACAACAACAAACACACCAACATCAACAGCAACAACAACAGCAACAACAACAACAGCAACAACAACAACAACAACAACAACAGCAACTCATGCGAACGCAGTCGGAGAGAAAAGTTTCCGCTCCGGTGGTTAGTGCTGCCTCACAACAAAGCCAACAGGGTGTCGTCGATGGACGACAACAAACAGTCACATATTCGACATCGAGTCAGGGACCACCATCTCAACAAATGGTTTCAGCACAGCACTACAGCATGATGCCAATGAGACAAAATTAGAAATTAGTTAAATTTAATTAGGTTACCCAAACACTAGCCACACCCCAAATCTTCCGATTAATGTATAGTTATAATTTTAAGTTATCATGTCTTTATGATTGCCAAATTCACTGTGACTCATAAGAATGTGACAATATTTGTGTACAAGTCATTTAAAATTGTGGAATCCTAAACCTAGCAAACCCCATATAATCTAGAAACAGTCGAGACTTCTTCAAATCAAGTGAGTTGGATTTATCTAACTGATAAAAATAGTCCTGGTAGTTTTAATCGTTTAAGCGATTTTTGTTTGACCTTTGATGTTTAACGTTTTATGTTTAACATTTAAAGTTTGAAGTTTGAAGTTTTACTAACACACCAACTGTCAACATCGAATCGAAAACAGTCATATGGCATTGGCTTCAGGGAACATTAGCATGAGATGTATCGTGTGTATGAGATATGGAATCTGAATCGCTCTTACATATGTACATGTAAGTTTGACAGCTGTTTTGAAAAAAAAAAACGATTTATCAATAAATCAATTTTTTTTTCTTAAATTATGCATTTTATACACAAATGCAACTAAACCAGAAACGATTTTGACAGGTATTCTAATGTTCATTGTATTTATAAACATGACGAAACATTTCAGGTACGTAAACGCCCAACTTCATGTAGTTTTCATGTTATGTGACAGATTGTGAGTTGATTTTTACTGATATGACAGTAAAGCGCTCAAGTGTGTTTTAAAATTAAATCAGAGTGTTTGGAGCGTACTCTGCTAAGAGCTTAGCTACTCGATAAACTCGGGCTCTACTCCGTGCTCTGCTCAGAACTAAAAAAGAAAAACGCCTATAGTTTTATCACATTATCAAGAAATGAAGACTCGTAGAAATCTTTATGGATAAAACAAATTTTGCAAATTTTTGCTCCTCCATTTTTAAGTTTCTTTCAAATAAACGTTGAAATTTGAACCAACAAAAATTATTATTTAAAAACTGCACTATACTCAATTAACTTTTACTCTGTTCACACCTAATGACATATTCAATTGAAGACTTTCCCTCAACGTCATTTGAAACCGGTTTCAACGTCATTTAAAACCGCTGTCACTGCCACCTACTGTCACTCTCATTGATTTGTTTGTATTTATTGTTTTAATTTAATCAACTGTAACTAAGGAGATCCATTTAACATTAATCAACCCTTGACTGATTTCGAATTAAAAAAACAAACTTACTAAATATACATACATTTAATTGATATACCTTTACAAATAAAACAAAAAAAAATAAAAACTTGTTCAAACATTTATTGAAACTAGAAATTGTAGGTACTAAACGAATTCTCGCTTATAATCGATTATAAAACATAAAATGATTGTAGTATATTATTTTTTTTCATAAGTTTTATTTATGTTTTTAAACTTTAAGAAATAAAAAAAAATATATAAAAATAAAAAAAAAAATATTTCAAAATAAGAAAAATAAACAAAATGAATTAACATACATTTCTTATATCGTTTCTTATCAATTTGTTTTTTAGTTGTTTATATAATTTTATTTTTATTTAAAAAAAAGTGTAAATATTTTGTTTTTATTTTTTATATATACATATATATTTTATTATAACAATAGTCTTCTCATTATTATACAACAACTGTAGTGGAATAAAAAATTAATAATTAATTAATAAGTTGCATTTTATCGAGGTGAAATAACATTTGAAATTTCTGACTTATTGTAAGAAACTATGTTTTAATTAGAAAAATAAAAAAAAGATATTGCTCTATTTAAGAAAATCGAAAAATATCTTCACATAATTAAATGTGAATAAAAGAAAGTGTGAACTTTAAAAATCCAATAAATTGTTTTTGTTCTTTGAAAAAGACGTCTAGATTCTAGATAAACTCTTCAAATGTGGCGGGATTACAGCGAAAGACTTTTAAATGAACAGTTTCGCAGACGATTCTTGAATTTTTCATTCGGGATTTTGTAATTCTTCTGCACTTGTCTTTAAATTGGACGATTGTTGATGACAATTGTTCGTGCTTCACTTTAAATTTGATTTTTGCATATTATATATTGATAGTAATCGCATACCTCAATTTTCCCCTTAGCCATCTATCGGTGGAATTAAACTTCTGGCTCAATTTTCCCCGTGGCCATCTATCGGTGGAATTAAACCTCTGGCTTGAGTGGCTGTGGGTATTTCGTAGACTTATGGCCAGTTTCTCCAAACACTTTTTAATATTTATTGGGTTGTTAAATCTGGAAATGGCATTTTTCAATTTCACAAACCATTTTAATTTTTTAAAGGGCCAATAAACTAAAGTCCCATTTTGTTCCAAATAAATTTTAAAGGCGTCTTAAAAATGCCAGACAAAGAGAACGTTGAAATATTTCGATTAATATGATCTCCTCTCGCTTGCTCTAATGAAAGAGAGCCATGAGTGGTGAATAAAAATCCGGGGTTGGCATCAAGTTTCCTCATTTTTAAAAATTCACCTTTTTATATTGATGCAAACCATTTTTAGCTAAAATGCCAATAAATTTTATTACTCCGTTAACTAAAATGCTTTTAGGTGTATTTTGGTGAAACTGGGCATTAAAGAATTTGGAAAACAAAACAGACCAACCGATTTGAAAAACAACGAGAACAATGTACGTATTGGAAATTTCAAAGAGTGAGAATGAGATGTGAATCGTCATGTTTTCGTTAAAATTAATTTTTTCTCTCATTTAGTTTTTATTTTGTCGACGAAAGAGTAAATACCACTGCTATGATACAAAAATATATCATTTTTGTTGTTGGAAGTGTAAATTCTTGACAGTTACTATAGGAACGAAAATCTGAATGACTCAATAATGATAGACAATTATGGCTACCGGAAATGGCCGGAAACTAAAGATACAGCCCCTTAAAGTGCAGAAAAAATAACCCAACTATGGTAAGTAATGTTGGCACAATTTTTAAACTAAAATGTAGTTTGACACGTTTAAATTAATAATGTGTAACTTTTATAACATTATCAAGCCGGAAAAAGGTTGCCAGAGCATCTCAAAAACAGTATAAAAACACTTAAAAAAAAAGAAATTTATAAAATTTGTTGAGTTGCTATGGCAACCCTTTTCCGGCTTGATAATGTTAAGGCAGTTATACATTACTATTTTAAACGTTTGAAACTACATTTTAGTGAACAAAATTTCGTGCCAAAATTACTTACCATTGTTTTCTACACTTTGAAGCGCTGTTTCTTTGGTTTCCGGCCATTTCCGGTAGCCATAATTGTCATTCATTATTGAGTTTCTCTGAAGACACTCAGGCGCGCCAAAATAATGTCACAAAACCGGTCGCTAGCTCTCCTACTAAAACGTTTATACCTGGTTACCACAGAAGGTAATATTTTTATAATAACAGAATGTAATGTTTTTTAGTGATTAAGGGCAGAACCATAATAAAAGAATCGGTACGTACGGTTATCAAAAGATAACGGTTTTATATTACTATTGTTATATTACTATTGTTATATTACTATTGTTGTATTACTATTGTCAAAAAATTGCACGCATACAACCCTGCTTTTACAAACACTATTGTAAATTGATGTCAAATGACTGACCGTGTAAGGGTCACTTAACAATAGTAATATAAAACCGTTATATTTTGATTCAAATTATTTTTGGGCCCTCTAGCACGTACCTGCACTAGCCAAGCCTCAAACCATATACAAATCACTTCTTCTCAAACTTCAACAGTCATTTCATTGGTAATCTACTACAATTTCAATTAGAATTTTTGCGCAGGTCCAGTGTGAACGCAACAGCAAAAAAAAAAAGATAACAAAATTGAATCAGCTGTCAAAAAATCTTCTTGAGTTCACAGAGAAAAACCAAAAAAAGTTAACTGAGGAAAAATCAAAATTTTATTTATTCATTATTGAGTTTCTCTGAAGACACTCAGGCGCGCCAAAATAATGTCACAAAACCGGTCGCTAGCTCTCCTACTAAAACGTTTATACCTGGTTACCATAGAAGGTAATATTTTTATAATAACAGAATGTAATGTTTTTTAGTGATTAAGGGCAGAACCATAATAAAAGAATCGGTACGTACGGTTATCAAAAGATAACGGTTTTATATTACTATTGTTATATTACTATTGTTATATTACTATTGTTGTATTACTATTGTCAAAAAATTGCACGCATACAACCCTGCTTTTACAAACACTTTATTGTAAATTGATGTCAAATGACTGACCGTGTAAGGGTCACTTAACAATAGTAATATAAAACCGTTATATTTTGATTCAAATTATTTTTGGGCCCTCTAGCACGTACCTGCACTAGCCAAGCCTCAAACCATATACAAATCACTTCTTCTCAAACTTCAACAGTCATTTCATTGGTAATCTACTACAATTTCAATTAGAATTTTTGCGCAGGTCCAGTGTGAACGCAACAGCAAAAAAAAAAAAGATAACAAAATTGAATCAGCTGTCAAAAAATCTTCTTGAGTTCACAGAGAAAAACCAAAAAAAGTTAACTGAGGAAAAATCAAAATTTTATTTTATTTAATCGAATAAAAATAATAAAATCTCAACTTATTTATAACAATAAACTTCTAAAGAATTTTTTCAACCACAAAAACACAGTGAATTGATAAAGTGAATAGTGTTAAACAAAAAACTAAAACTTTTTTACCAAGTCTAAAGGATTTCTCATCTTTTTTTTTGCTTCTTCCTCCCCAAGGAGGAGACAAACGATTATATTTTTCAAGGTTGCACAAAAATAAAAGTAGGTACTTGCACTTTTCACCCTTACCTCTACCACCCACCAACTCCCACCTATCCTTTGTAATACAAAAAGAAGAAAAATGGAACCGCCGAGCACATTCCATCCTTGCGATGAAGCGGTAATCGCAACAAATGACGACGCTAGCGATTGCAAACGAAGTGCCGTTCGCCTGGGCTATTGGAAGGACGATTACATTGGTTTTTTCGTTCGCAATCAGGAACGCAAAGCTCCGGAAATTAATCGGGGCTACTTTGCGCGGGTCAAGGGCGTCGAAATGTGTGTAGAGAAGTTCCTCAAGGTCAGTTGCAACGTCTGTTGCGTGTTAAATAGTAAAAGTCCTTGAACTTTCTAGTTATTTCTCTTTTTTTGAATTCTATTTCTAGATTACAAATGGTAATTGCCAAATAATTAATCTTGGTTGTGGCTTTGACACAATGTACTGGCGTCTGCGAGACACGGCGCATCATGTAAAGAATTTCATTGAATTGGACTTTCCCACTGTTACTGCCAGGAAATGCTACACCATAAAGAGAAACAAAGTACTCCTGTCAAAGATCCACGATGAAGATGGAGAGGTTAAATTAAGTCCGACTGATTTGCATGGACCGAGCTATCATCTGATGGGTGTGGATTTAAGAAACATTGATGAGGTTGACCATAAACTGCAACAGGCCGAAATCGATTACACATTGCCAACAATTTTCTTAGCGGAATGCGTTCTGGTGTACATCGAAGCACAAAACTGTAGGAATCTACTTAAATGGATTGCCAGTAAATTTCAGACTGCCGTTTTGGTCAATTATGAGCAGGTAAGTGGAATTCTTGGATAAAAGATAAAGTAGATTTGGGATACTAAGAAGTTTGTTCCTTGTAGAAGGTTGTGTAAATTTAACTCATATTGATTTTTAAGTTGTGCCTGGCACTGTCCATATTTTAATTCTATAAATGCCTGTGGAATAATGGAATGCCATTTAGTTTATATTAAGTTAAATCAGTACTTTAATGAACCTAGATTTAAAAGGAAAATTCTTTTTAAATACACATTAGTAAAGAAGCTACGTATACGACAATCAAAATTAATAATACATGAATAAGTACATTTACTTTATCGTTTCTTGTTTCTTGTATTTTTTTGGCTAAAAATTCTCGTATGTGTCTCACACAACATGTCTTTCTAGCCAGTTCTAATTTGGGCTGAATGCCTTCAGGCTATGACCTTTTCTCCTGCGAATCGTTGTCTACATGAATCAACCATTGTAGCAGTTGCATATGTTTCTTTCTGGCTAGATCGATGTCATAATACAATCCGTAAATCTAGGCGTTGAACCTATTGCGTAACAAATTAATGTCGTTTTCGGTTGGTCGCCCAGAAGCGTCCGGATGCGTCCAGAAGCCTTCTGAAAACATTAGCTTGGCTTTCAGAATGACAGTTCCTCTCCTGGAAAGAAGAGTTTTGTCTTCTGAATTTCAATTCAGAATCAAACCCAGAAGCACTCACACAATCCCAAATCAGCTGTGTTTAGTCGTTCGCTTGGGATCCCGGATCGGAGAGCTCTTCGGGATTACCACCCGAAAACGACATAAGATTTTTCGTTCAAACTTCTTCATCCAATATTTTGGATGTGTCCGTCTTGGCACCTTAGAGTTAAGGTACCTAAACAAAAAGATTTACAACCTCGGCATAACAGTTGTCCAACTATATTGACGAAGTAAAATAACAGTCGTTGTTTTAAACAGTGTTTTCCAAAGTGATGTAGGATAAATAGCATCGGTAGCATCACATTGCCTTATTCCATTATTGGCAGGAAAGGCATCTGCGACATTGTTTTCGAATACAAAGCAGATGCTGGTATTATCCAGCGTCAATCTGCATATCTAAACGACATTGTTGGCTTGCCAGGGTTAGATATTGCTTTCATTTCCAACCTTAAAGTTAAAATAAGTTGGTGTGTATCATCGAGTGTTTTTTTTTTTATAGTATGTCTCCGTGCGGATATCTGATTGATGACAGAATTTCCTAACCTAAAACCACACTGATATGGGCCGATTGGGTCAAATTTAACACGACCATATTACCTGCAGGAGGAGGATTCCTGATGCAAGACAATTAATTCAATTTACCGCTCACAAAGAACAGCAAACTCATTCGTTGAGATGATTTTAAGCAGATTGTGGAAATTTATCCAAAAAGTATTTTTCTTCCGCTTTCTCACGAAAAATAGCCAGTAATTTAGCAAGTAATCCTTCGACGAAGATAATACCTACTCCGGTTTTCCTATTTTCTGCTTCATAATATATATTATATTCGTTTTCACATTCAAGAAAAGGAAACTGTTTGTCTTTGTCTCCGACTCTTTCAGTTTGTAATTTCGTCCTTTCAAATCTTAACTAAACCGTTGTATACTTCCTTGGTCATCAAATCCAAATAGCTTTGCGGAGCAAGTAAATTGGTTAAATACAAAAAAGAATCGTATGGTTTTCAGTTTAAAATCATAATTTATGATTGACAAATTTAAATATTGTTGGATTAAAATTAAATAGTTCATATGTTTGTTATCAATCAAACAATTCATTCGATTGTAATGAAACTCTTTGCTGCTAGGAATGACACTATAGAGGAAAGTCCCGTGGCCCGATTAGAGAATATGGAGCAAATCGTTTTCAATTAAATATCTCCTTTTAAGATCACCTAGATTTGTTTAATTTTTTAATTCGAAGCTAATTTTTCCAATCCTTCTAACCAACCGCTGATTTCCACGAAAATACTAAACGAAAGAGATAATAATACAAAACTTTATTTTCGCCTGTAAAAACGATTAGTTTCGTATTCTATAAACAGGATCCCGGATAAAGTTGATAAGTTGATAATTTGTGTTTGAAAAAGTCTCATACAAATTAACTTGTGTTTTAAGCAATTGAATAAAAAGAGAATTCTGTAAGTCAAAAAGCTTTTCGTAAAGAATATCACGTGAAAGAAATTCTTAATTTTTGAGTTGAACCGAGTAGCGTCTCAATACGATTACAGAATTGACTGCAGCTCGCATTCTTTCATTCGAATATGAGCGTAATGCTCTGTAATGCAATAAGTTCGAAGTTATATGTATATCAATAATGGAAATGGTGGTTAATTTTTCTTCAAAAAAACGGGAATACATTCATTATGTCATCGATGTTGATCAATTTTATTGTGAGATCAGAGTTTTCTGTAGATTATCTTTTCAGCATAGATGGGATTCTACCACCTCTTTTTTTTTTGTTGAAAAAGCTTTAACGTCATAAACACCATCATGTAGCCGAAGTTTCTGATGTCAACCTTGCGCACTTCAGATTTTAGGGGTAGTCGAAGAGTTGTAGGTCCAATTGAGATTATAAACACCATGGGAAAAGAAGAAAACGCAACTTTGTCAAGTGAATAGAAAGTATATTTTTTTTTAAATCCAGTCTGTTTATCTTCATAAGTTTATGATCGTCCTTTTTTAGTGCATTTTAATAGCGGACAAGACCTTATAAATCGGTTACAGTTGTTTCGATGGCAACTTTTTGCAACTTGACACTGGTCTGTTATATCTTGATTTTGGATTGGTGAGATGCTATGTACAAGAACGGCAGAAGCACATGCCGGGTCAAGCACCCAGAAAATAATCACGACAAGAGGTTGTCCTCAGGGAGGGGTATTGTCACCCTTGCTGTGGAGTCTTGTTGTAGATGAGTTGCTAGAATGATTAGATTTAGATTATATAGATTTATTAATAATTTTGTTTAAGTTACAATTTTGTTTTACAAAAAATCGGTTAGCATGGCTTTGCCGTCTGCTTTAAACTTAGAATGCCTAACTACTAATAGCATACGATGTATAGGCTTTGCCGACATTGTTATTACTATGGGAAATTTGAGGAAACTCTCTGTGACATAATTCAAAGAGGGTTGTCAATGACAAGAAAATGGTGCATTTCAATTCAATTTCAATTTCAATTTATTTATTTGGTGTACAAATAAGACTTAGTCTTTTATAGTACCTGATACAAAGGATAATAATGCATATAAACCATATTAATACAAACAAAATAACAATATAACAAAGAAAATAGATAAATAAATAAATACAAAAAAAAAAAAAATACAAATAAAAACTTTAATAAATAAATATGTTTCGTTTTAAAGGTATTAAAATTTTAATATTTCATGACTTCTTTAATTTCGGTATAAATTTCGTACAAAATTATAAATTTAAAAACTAAACTTTTAGTATAAAATTTTAAATTTCAAATAGCTGCTCCAGAATCCAAATTAGAGAAATGTAAAAATAATGCTTTCTTAAATTGAGGTATACCTATTATTTGTTTAAGCATTGCAGGTAAGGAGTTCCATAGTCTAATGGCATAAATAAAAAAGAGTCTCGATGAGTTTAAATATTTAAAAGAGTTATTTATGATATTCAAAGTTCGAGTTGAATGAGCGAAGCGTAGTTTGTCAAAGAGATAAAGAGGGGTATAAGAATAAGTTGATGAAATTGTGAAACATGATCAAATCTACGCAAGCCAAAAACATACCTTACCATATCATTGAAAGCAACAAGCAATTTGTGTCGACAGTGAGAGTCGGGTCGACAATAAACAACAGCCGCATATTCCGCGATAGGTAGTAGCAACGATTTAACTAATCTTAACTTAGTGCTTAATGGAGTCAATTTTGAGAACAGGTTTAGCTTACGGAGACCGCCATATATTCTTCCGATACAAATATTAACATGGTCATTAGCTGAAAGTGACCGATTTATTTTAAAGCCAAGGTTGGTGACAGTGTCAACAAACTTAAGTTGAAAACAAGAAACAAAAACAGGTAGAATGAATTCTATATCGAATTTCCTTTTGGAAAATTTTCGAACTGAGTTAAGCAATAAAAAAGAATTGGTAGGAGAAAATGAGAACTACCTTTTAAATACTAAAGCCATCAAATGGTACACTGATGGATCAAATACTGCCGAAGGGACTGGCGCAGGGATTTTTGGGCCAAGAACCAAATGCTCTGTACCAATGGGTAAGTCCTCTAGCATATTCCAAGCGGAAGTAAACGCAATTAGAATATGTGCGCAGATAAACATTGAAAGGAACTACCGGAACCAGAATATAGCCATAATGTCAGACAGCCGAGCTGCACTCAAAGCACTAAATTCCTGCGTAATCAGCTCGAAGCTGGTTTGGGAGAGTGTAAACGAACTCAACAAATTATGCAAAAACAACACTGTAACATTATACTGGGTCCCAGGACATGTTGGAGTTGAGGGAAATAAGAAAGCTGATGTTTTGGCTAAGGCAGGGGCAGTGGCACCCATGATTGGGCAGGAACCCTATTACGCGATAGGTGAAAATGTGATAAAAAATCAAATCAAAGCGGAAGAGGAGGCAAAAAGATCCAAAAACTGGAAAGAACTCCCTAAACTGAGACAAGCCAAAATGCTTCTTGGGAACTATAACCAAAAACGATATAAAGCTTGCATAAACCTGAGTAGAAACAAACTTGAATCTTAACGGGTTTCCTCAGTGGTCACTGCAAACTTAAAAGACACCTAAACATCCTAGGTATATCCAGTAGTGCAACCTGCAGATTCTGCGACGACCAAGAAGAAACGCCAAATCACCTTCTAGGAAAGTGAGGGGCGATAATGCACAAAAGAATAAAACATCTGGGAAGTTACCAGATAGAGGAGAGCGAATTACCCTCTCTACAAGTACTCCAGATACTATCATTCCTTAAAGATATTAAGATGGAGGAAAAGCTGTAGAATGAATCAATCATCCAGCCCTTGTAAAGGGGGCACAATAGATCTAAAGGTCGCAGTGCACCACAACCCCTAAATTTAATCATTCATTCATATATCTTGATTAAAATTGGATTCTTTGCTGTTTTCTGTTGTCAAATTTAGCATAAGACTTACATCAGTAAATTATATTGATTGCATTCACTGTGATTTCAAATGATTTCAGAAGATAGACTTTCATCACACAAAAAATCTTCCAAGGCCTATATTTCTAATTGAAACACACGACTGTGTTCTTTTAATTTTTGCTAAGATAATATATTTTGTTTAGATATTGTTAGATCCAACAATCATCCATCCAAGATAGTCAAGTAGAGTCTTAATCAAATTTGCAGTGTTTTAAAGAAGTTTCTTAAATATCTCGCAATCCTTTAATTATATCTATCAATTGTACTCTCTATTTCTAGGTCAACATGAACGACAGATTTAGTGATGTAATGGTTAGCAATCTACGCGCTCGCGGTTGTAGTCTTGCTGGTGTTGAATCATGTCTTTCACTGGACACACAAACTTCTCGATTCATTGACTGTGGCTGGACTGGCAGCCGTGCCTGGGACATGGTTCAAGTCTATCAAAGCATATCGCCCAGCGAAAGACATCGAATCGAACGACTCGAAATGTTAGACGAAGGTGAGTTGTTAGTGCAACTATTTCAACATTACTGCCTTGTTGTGGCATGGATTGGAGAACTCTTCCAGGACATCGAAATTACGTAAGTTAGTGCCATGAAAATTTCTTAAAAAAAATTCAAACAACAAAAACTCATCTCAACTCTTAATCTCATTCACCCTACAGTGTTGAAAAACAAATGTCCACTTTAAACATCGACTAAGGCGCATTTCCAGTCGTGTCGTCATTGAGAAGGACTTAATTAAATTTTTTTTTTGCAGAAATTTCCAAATACATACATGGTATAAAAAAAGAAACAAAAACAACAAAAAACTAATCATATTGTTGAAAGTGAATTTAATATTCAAAATTATTCACTTTAAGTGAGAGAGAAAGCTGTTGAACAGCTTTGGAAAAATCTATTTTACCGTTTCTGCACAATACTTTGTTCTCCTAAAAATAGTTGGGTTCATTTCATTTCTTTTTGTCGTTATTTTCATTCATAAAAGAATGTATTCGTGTTTGTTTTATAAAAATGAGATACGATTTTTTTTGTTTTCGTTCAAAATAAATTATAAAGACTTTTTTTAATGTATTAAACCTAATTTTTCTTTAAAACATAAAAATGAATTTTAAAGTATTTAACCTTTGATCTTGTAAAGAAATATACAATGTTGCTTTAAATGTACTTTTATTAATTAATAATAATACCACCAACACTATTACTTAAATTATGATTGTTTTCTATTTGTTTAAGTCTTCCATTTTAACTATTATTTGTGGGTTTACTTATGAAAATGTTGCATGAAATGAAGCACTAGGAAATTAACAAAACGATTTGAAATGAGAATTTTTAAAGTTCTCTTTTCAAGTCGTCTCATTTATTTTGTATGGCTACGTTTTCTTTTCTTGGTAAATGTATTTTAATTCTGTTTCTTATAATTATATCAATTGCGATACACATTCTGTGTGTTTGTATTACATTGTCAAATTTTTTTATTGAAAACATTTCAACTGGGTGCTTATTATAGACTCGTCAGCTAATTTGTGGGCATCTTGATTAAAGTTGAGAATTTAAAATTCTATAGGAAGTTTAACATAAAAAAGCTGCAATCGTTAAACGTCGTCAGATCCTGTGTGTATCGTATATCTCTTAGTCTAACATCTAACCCCGTGCAGTAAACATTAAATCTAGAATACCAGTCTTAAGAACCGATAAAAACGGCAACGATCGTTGTGGTTTTTTTTTACAACAAATGAGGACGTCCGCATGCAGCACAATATATGTGCGTCTGTATATGCGAATCATAACTTGTGAAGGATGACAGCATTCCGTAATATCTTTGAATTCATCTCATAAAAATGCTAAGCGTAGCTTCTTGACCACGGATAAGTCAAGAACCAACTGGGAAAAAAATCGAAACTTAAAATTAATTCTTTTCAATATAATATGTTAATATTGGATTCACTCTCCCGGTATCTAAACAGACTAGATGCGGCTTTGTCCCTAACAGAACGCTTGTCTAAGTTTTTCCTCTAAGGATGCTGAGCTCAGCCAACCATATCTAATTTAAAGAAATTCTTTTCAGCAGCGTAGGCTGTAAGTACAGCCAGACTGTTAAGCCAACTGTAAGTCAGAATTGTTGCATCCACTTCATATCATTATCTTAAAAAAATTAAATGTTTGGGTCCGGTGTCAGTGTAATACTACCTTATAGACCCAAAAAAACCTTCATCACCCATGTAGGTTATTGATTAGAATATTTAGAAAGGAACAAGAACTTTCAATATATTATGTAGTGTATGGAACTCGAGTTGTAAATCAATCAACTCATTTGCGGAGTTGCCAATGAAATTACCAGATATTTTGTGTCGTTAATAACGAAAGATGCTCAAGTTCTGTTTGTCATTGAAAAAGTTCATCCAAAATCCCACAAATAACTGTTTACCTATAATTTATTTTATTGTTTACTTATAATTTTAAATTTTATTAAATTTGAGTTTTTCATTTAAATATTTAATTTATTTTTTACTGCACGTTAAAAACATTTAAAAAAAAAAACAAAATTCTTCTAAATTCATGGTAAATGTTTTTCTCTTACAAATATTATATTAAAAAAAAAATTTAGACAAAATAATGAAACGAAAAAAAAAATAATTCATGAATGTGTTGCTAAAAATGTGTTTGAAATAAAATAAAAATAGATGTGAATTTATATCAAAATGGCTGAAAAAGCTCCTTTAATATATTTTGTTAATGAAAAAAAAAAAACAAAAATAAAAAAAAACTCTTATACCTTAATATTAAAACAAAAACAAAATAAATAATTAAATAAAAATGAATTAAAAATTATATCATTATAAATAATGTATAATAAATGAAATTCTTATGTTGTGTAAGTGTTTGCATAAACAAAGAATTTTGAAAACTACAATAAAAATAATAACTACCTATAATATTATTATGACTACTCTGAAATTTATTTTACTATTTTTGTCTTTGAAATAAGAATTTACTAAATCGTTTTGTATGAATGTTCCCTATTCATACAAAATTAAATCTGGAAATTGGACAACTGTTTAACAAAAGTACAACGGTTAAATTGAAATACGTGAAAGTAGTTTCACCATTTGCAAACTAAATCGAATGAAGGGGTCTTGAGAATTAAAGTTGTATGAGTGGACCTATGTCACCATCATGCGTCGTCGGTAGGATTCCACGAGTGCGAGTTTTGCCTTTCCAGAGCAAAGTTTAGTCACTTTAATAGTTTTTTTTTATTTTTTGTAACGCTCTACAGTGAGTGCAGCATTTTATAAAATAAAATAAAATACATTTAGTCCAGTCAATTAATAGCTTAAAAGATGGTGTAGAACTGTAGGGTGCGAGAGCAAGCACCTAATCCATTACTTCGGAATATTGTTCAGGCTGCTTAAGTAGTTAATATACTAAAAGTCCTCACGTATGGGAGGTGAGCCGGAGGGAGAGGGGTACGAAGTTTCCTGTTTAGCGATTTACGATTATATCTCGAAAAGCTGAACTTTTGGGAAAAAATCTCTATGGTTTTATAAAATTCTATAGCTTTTGTTTGCTCGTACATTTAGCTCGTTTCCGAACTACATTTAAAGTTTCTTAAAGAAAATTAACTTTTGAAATCTGGTTATCACATAAATAAAACTAAATTTATTAATTTTTTTATATAAAAAAATACGAACAAAATCTAATGAATTGTTTTTAAAAGTGTTAAAACTACTTTTTAAGAAAATTCAAACAAAAATCAAGGTATGCAGAAAAAATTGAGGCAAAAAAACTTATTTTTTTTTAAATTTTTCTTTGCGATGCATGTGCCATGTATAGGTCGCAAACGGTTCGGAAATAAAATTAAGGTATGAGCAATAAAAGTTATAGAATTTTATGGCCTTCAATATAACCATGGCGATTTTTTCCTAAAACTTACCCTTTTAGGGATATAAAGCGACCTTTACACGGTCAGTCAGAGCACGTCAGTCATCTACACATACATACATATAATCAGTCATCAGAGGCAAAATCAAAAGGGTTTTGAATTTTCGTCAAACAAATGCACGCATACAGACATATTTTTACAAATACTATATTACAGATTGATGTCCAATGACTGACAGTGTAAAGGTCGCTTAAGCGTAAATCCCATGAAAGGGAACACAGCTTTTTGAATTGTGTGTTTTTTTTAGGTAGATACAAACATACCTACCAACCTTTCATTGTGAAATGATTGGGGTTATTGTGTTGTTGCTGAAAAAACGTTTGATAAAAAACGAAGCAGGCATGTAGGTAGATACCTACCTATTCATATTTCGTCGAATAAACATCTTTCAAATTTATTTTTAGGTTAAAAGAGTTTGCTATTGAATAAAATTAGCTTAGATTAAATGTAACCTATAAAAATAATTTCAAATAGTTGACCTGTCATTGCTCCCTTTTACTAAAATTCCGCCACCTAAATAAAAGTGGAAAAATAATTTTGAAATGACAGCTATATTTCCGTGGAAATTTTGTTTAGGATCGCTATAAATTCCGATTGAAATTTCGAAAATCATTTACGATACCATTTTTTCGAAGAAAGTACATATTTCCAGTGGAATTTTATCGGCGATAACCTCTAATTTTTCTTTTAACTCTAACGCCCGAATCGCTCATATTTAAAACTTCAACTGTAACAAAAAATTTATTACTGGGTACTCCAGTAATGCTCTGATTTGTTATGTACTTTTTTTTCGTGAGGTGCTAACTTGAGAAATGAAACGACAGCCCTGTCACCTGACCACCAGGCAACCAGAAACAGCAGCATGCTTGCTTTTTTCTTAAAGACCTTTACACGGTCAGTCATTTGACATCAATCTGTAATATAGTGTTTGTAAAAATAAGTCTAAGGACGATTCCGGAGACGGTACAATCATGAATTGTACGCAATCTACCTTGAAGCAGATATCGTAACAAAAATTAGGCTCGGTAGACTCCGGTGGGCAGGGCACCTAGCTCGCATGAGCGAAGAGGAACCTGCTCGGAAAGTTCTTCGTGGTACATTCTATGGCAGACGACAGCGTGGTAGACCATGCTTGCGCTGGAGAGATGACGTAGACCAGGACGCCCGGAGCCTTGGGTTGCACAACTGGATGGCGCCGGCTCGAGACCGAGATAGGTGGAGAGACTTGTTGAAGGAGGCCAGGACCGGACCCCGGTTGTCGAGCCGATGATGATGAAAAATAAGTCTGTATGTGGCATTTGTTTGACGAAAAATCAAAACTCTTTTGATTTTGCTTGATGACTTGATTGTATGTATGTGTAGATGACATGACCTCCTCTGACTGACCGTGTAAAGGTCGCTTTAAACCAAATTTGTTTTGCGCAAGCGGAAGTGCCTGCGAATCCTGCAATGCCCGAAGTCCCGATTCCCGATCCCGATCCCGACCTGAACTATGAGGAAAATTAATAAACCATCAACCCATGATAATAATAATTGATAACCAGGGCTGTCGAAGTACTGCAATTGCAGTATTTGTACTGCTTTTTGAGACTCCGTACTGCCGTACTGCTAACACAGCTAAAGTACTGCTTTTTTGTGAAAAAGAAATATATACAAAATCTAAAAGATAAAATATTGGTTTCAACAGGTTTCGAAATTATGAGCCATCAAAAAACGATACGAAAGTAGTACTATTCAAGATATTTTTTAAGAGGATAGTTTACCAGCGTGTCCATGACCCTGGAGAGAACAAACTTTATAGTATAATTGGTTAAGGGTAGACATATATTCGCAACAATAATTCAGGGCTGAAGGATTTGTGAATTTCGGGTTCTCTGAATACTCGTCACAAGTTGCAAGTGATCAAAAATTTGTACTTTACAATTTATCTTTTTGACTTTGCAGTACAGTCATGTCTTTAGATTTTGTTTACTTATTCTAGATTTTATCAGTAAAGTTGGCCTTGCAATATTGTAAACTTAATTCTCTCAACTTGTGAGCCTATTTAAAATAAATCAAACCCTGATGATTTTTTCTTCTATATTTATGATTTTCGGATGTACGCATAAGTACATTCCGAAAAAAAGTTATCATTCAATTAAAGAGTAACATTTATGATGAATCAATGTAGGTAGGTATTTCCTTGTCGATGAAGCATAGTTCTTGAACGGCCAACGAACGGTTCTTTTGAGGTCTTTTTAATTACCTTTTAAATACAAGAAATTTGCTGATATGACGATATACTGGCTAAAACACATGTTTAATGTTTTTAATAGGATGAGAACTTAAGGTCTATAAACAACATTGATTGAGATTCAACTCATAATAACACTGACTTAAATGGTAACCGTCTTAAGTTAAAGTATTGAGAACATCTTCATTTGCCCCTAATCCTAAATATTGACAAAGGCATGTTATTTACATTACATTAGTTGTTTCAATATTCTTTTCCGGGAAGTTAAAAGATTTGATTTTAAGAACTAAATAATAAATAAACCCAAGAAAAGCTCTTTATTTCCTAACGTCATTGTAGCCGCCTTGTAGCCCAAAATTTCGCCGACAAAGCTTGATTTTGCTGGAGACTTGCTTTGTTTCATGTCTTGAGCAGCAAGTTCTAAAAAGTACCCATAATTTGTTAAGGGAGAGACGAGAAGTCGGGAAGGTGTCGAAACTCAGTTTTGCAAATTTCTTGGAAATTGTGAACTTTTTGGGAAAACTGTTACGGTAAGAGTTGTTATTTATATAATTTTAACTCTACAGCTACACCAAAATACAAAACCAAAAACCAATCTACCAAAGTTCACAATTTATTATAAATGTTATTATTAATGTCGGCGCGAACGCCATTCCCGGCTAACAAAAATTACACGAACGAGTTATTCACATTAGGAACAATTGCGAAGGTCAATCCAACCGTAGTGCAATGGCCAGACCTCACTTCGGGGGAACCGCCTTATTGATCACGGTAACCCCTACGCCAGGAAAGTATGCTTTACCGTTAACTTCCTAGATGTCTTATAAATGTTTCTACAAAAAGTAACTAAATTTATATCAATAACAAAAATAAATAAAATTATGTTTTCAACAAACAAAAACTATCTCCTCTTTTCCTTGACAAAAACTACCCTTCTTTCAAAACTCAAAAGTTAAACGACACACTTTCTAATGAAATTTTTTCAATAGCAAACAGAACAAACCATCATCGTAACGAGGTGGTTTGTTTATTTTATTCCTGATGAAGTAAACACGGTGCATCGAAATTAGCTATCATCTGCAAACAAATAAATGATTCTGAATAGAAATGATTTCTTTATTTTTAAATTAAAAAATTATGCAAAATTCAGCCACACGACCGCAGCATTTTGCTATAGGTATAAAAAGTAAGTAGGTATAGGTACATAGGTACCTACTTCATATTCATACCATTTGTATCTTTTAAATGTATGGTATCTGCATCTCTTACTGTACCATGTAAGTTGCTTCTTCCACCATCAGGACCATTCCGAATTTGATTATAAACTTTTTTTTATGAATAACAAATGTATCTCGTAATTCGTTTTAATCACCATCAATTGATGACCAAGCCACCTCGATCACGATTCACGACAGTCAGCAGAGAGAAGAGAATTATTGTCAACTAATTCGATGACCTCTTCAGGTCACCTAATGGAAGAGAAGACAGAACCAGCTTGCGGCTGGCTACATCTACCATCTCGTCGTCGCCCTCAGTAAGAGCAGAGCGAGAGCCCAACAGAGGACGTACATACAGTTCCGCTGATTGCGATTGTGACTTCAGAACTGGGATTCAAGGGGATGCTGACTGTCAAGTCATCACCTACCGCTTGATCTTCGATTAATTAAGTGTAACCCCATGTGGAAGATAAAACTATAAGTCAGATGAATGGGTAGATCTGGGTCTGTGGATGTCTATGTATCTTCTAATGAATGAAACAACGAAGCTGATCTAATTGTAGACGTATGTTTCTAGTTTATGGAATGTCCATAAGCTATACGGGCTCAACGACTCAGCGTATATGATAAAATGGGTGGGTGATTCTAATTTGGTTTGTTTTAATCCGTTCTTTAAGTAATGTTAATGAATTAAGGCCAGAAAGCGGGCCACTGAAGTTCTTGACCCAACTTAAGAATATATGGTTATAGGGTTGTCCACTATAAATCCTGAACAAAATCAAGAAGGTCGACCAAATGAGAATATTTTTGTAAATCATTTTTTTGTTTGTAGATATTTTCTTTCAATCGAATCATCATATTATTATTACGAATTTTGATGACTACAAAACTTGTGTCTTCTGGTGAATTACTTGTAGGGGCAAAATGCAATTAAATAATTTAAAATAAAAAGAAAACAATAAACACATGACGTAGATATTAGTTGGCGATTTTCATTAAATTTGTGGACACATCAATTAAAACACTTTAAAATAGGTACTTTGAGTAGGAAGTTGTCATTTGATCTCTTGAACTTTTCGGTAGATACATTTTATTTATTTTTTAGAAAAATAGATGAGATGTTGAAATGATACATCGATTTCTTTGAAAGAAAATAAGCTAACTTGAATATTTGTAGGGCTAGGTAAGGGAATATTTTTCATTTGCTAAATTTATATAAAGTTTCAGCAATGGTAAAGGTGAAACAAGTTAAACTCTGATGACAACTTTGTGATCTTTTGAAAATTGTGTTATTCTATAGCAATGTCAGTTTATCTTAGATGGACGCAAAGTTATAGGATCGGATAAAGTGATTGTGGCTGTGACCTACACCTTTGATATAAACTTTAAAATTTCAAATTTATAACTTTCCAATGTTACGTGTTCCGTTATGTGACTCTTATAAAAAATACAATTTGTTGGCTCTTATAGGGCGGCTAACGGTATACATTGTTTTTTCTATTATAACTATTATAAATAGAGCTAGCCGAGGCCCTCGCCAGTTTCCAAGCTGATACCTAGAACACGATACAAAAGAAAGTTTCTCCTCGCCAAGACCTACGAGCAGTGCCCCAAACATGACGCCAAAATTGGGAGAGAGGACATCTTTGGTATGACAATTGGAAAACAAAGCCTGCACCACACCACCTCCGATAACGGACTCAGACTCATTGATTTTGTAGCTGGAAAAAATATGGTGCTGAGAAGCACACGAATCCCATACGTCCCGACATCCAAAAGGGCACGTGGCGATCTCCAGATGGTCGAACCTGCAACCAAATCGACCATGTTGCGATTGGCGGAAGACACTCCTCTAGCATTCTGAATATCCGCTCTCGTTCCTAGCAGCAAACATCGACTCGAACCACTACCTAGTTCATGCTAAATTTAGAGTTCGGATTTCCATGGAGGCTCTTAGGCGAACATCAACTACGCCGAGGAAATGAAATTAAAGTAGCTGAATCCGATGGTCTAAAAGCGGAACATTTTAAACACGCTGGAGATGACCTGGTCAGGAGCATACACTAACAAATCTGCAAAATATGGTATGAATGAATGGAATCTCAGTACCGCCTAAGACTGAAAATGCATTTATTGGATGAAACTCAAAATTAAATGTTGGTTTGACTTTAGAGTCTTCAGGGTGTTCAGTCCCGGTTGTCAATTCATCCCAAATCGCGTGTGCCGTCGCATTTTCCCTAAGTTTTGTCTTGGGGTTTTGTTGAACACCCACATATGGGTTTCAAAAAAAGGTTAACACATGATCCAAGGCATATTTGTTTGGCCGCCATTTTAAAAAATGGCAGCCCAATTGATCATATGTATATTGGTTTAAAGATATTTCCGTACACTATTGTCCGATTTTTTGAGCGCCATACCTCGGTAACGATTAAAAAAACGTGTAAAAAACGTATCTTTTCATTTTATTTTATCAAATAACATTCTGGATATTTAAAAATTAATAAAAGGAAGGTTAATCATTTATTATTCTTAAATTAAATAAAAGTCTAGTGAGGTGAGTACTAAAAACATGGTTTTTCTTTTAAGAGGTGGTTCTTGTTATTTTTTGATTTTCTCAAAAAGTACAATACAGCCTCCGGTTTTCTATTTTCGCCTAAAAACTAGTAAGAACATTGAATTTTGGAAACAACACTTTTATATTATATAATTACATAAATTTAAAAAAAAAATTGTTTTAAATTTTTTTTTCAAAATTTTGAGTTTAAAAATATGTTTTAAAAAGTTTTGAGATAACAATCAAACATGACATTACGTTGATAGCGAAGACGAAAAAAGATGGTATAAGAATTCTATCCGTCTGTATGTCTGTCTGTCTGTCTGTATGTATACACACCTACAGCCCAAACTTGGTATATAAGATTATTTTTTTTTTGTTGGTATTGTACTTTGCCTTTATGTACGGTCAGCTTAAAAAAATAAATTGTTTGCCACCCTTAGGTTGAATGTCATGCAGATTAAAGGATAACGTTAGTGTCGCTTGCAGATCGATCTGAAAATTTTTATAGGTAGTATGAACCATGTTAAAATTTTTACACTACTACTCTACCAACACCTTTCTATTTCTTCCAATTTTATTCGAGCCTTTTACATCACCCAACATCTGCTCCTGGTTCTTGGTCTTTAAATCTGAGCCAATGGAGACGACATCGATATTTTTCTCTGTAAATCGACAAATTACATAAGAGACCTTCTATAAGTACTGTGACCATATTTTTCAAAGCCGAATCCGGGACACAAAAAAATAAAGTTACCAGAGGCAGACAATTTCACAAAGCAAACAATAATTCTTTTACTATTTTGTTAAGTCAATATTTGAGTTAAGTTAGAGCGTGTAGAAGAGAAGTTGGTTGGTAATTATTATTATTACATTACATTTTATTTTAATGTTAAATAATTAAGTAATATTTTTGAAGTTCAGATTCATATAAAGTGCTGGAAAGGATATGCAGACTAAAAAACAATACAATTTTTAATAATTATTATACAAACAACAATAAGATTTTGTACCAACTTCTCTTCTACGCTCTAGCTTAACTTAAATATTGACTTAACAAAACAGTAAAAGCAAAAGTGTTTGTTTAGTGAAATTGTCTATAAATCTGTATTCAGCATTTTTGTTTTTCGCTGATTTCCTGTACGACTAACGGTTTTCGAGATAATAGACACTAAGACTACCAAAACTACTTTGTAAATGGCGGCCTAAATATACGATCTATAATTCCAAAAAATATTTTTGTATATTCAGGAGGGATCCCGTGATCTACAATATTTAATAAAAAAAATCCACTGAAATGCACGGTTAATTTCCCGTTTTCCTGTATAACTGCATTTGTGCTAATGATTTTGCCTTTTTCTTTCTTAAGTTTTAACAGTTATATATTTAATTTTGATTATTTTTTTTTGTTGTACTTAATCGTTTGTAAAAAAATATTGATTTTTATTAATTTATAAATAAATATGTAAAATAATAAATTATATAAAAATAATACCACTTTATTATAGAAATTTAATATAAAAAAATGCATTATGCAAATAATTTTAAAAATGTCTTTATGTACCTGTTTAGTAGGAGGACAAGCAAAACTGTAGTTTAAAAACAACCATGAATATGTCCCATTAGGTTGAACTAAACTTAGAGCTCTGCAAAATGATACAATGTTTAAATTATATTAAAAATTAATACGTAAATACGGGACAGAAATTGAATACGGGACATTTGTATGTAGTGTATTTCCTAAAAAAATACCAGGGAAAAACTACTCAAATACGGGACTGTCCAAGGAAATACGGGACGAATGATCACCGACACCATACCTATAAGTGTATTTTGGTGCAACTGATGCACAGTGGACTTAAATACAAAATTTGGTTTATAAGTTTCGAATGCAATACGTAAACTAACTAAATATTTCGCTCTCTCGTAAGCTTGATAATTAATGATTGGTCATATAAAATTGTAGGTTAATGATCAATATATAGAGAACTTTTATTACGTTCAATTTCTACGGTTCTGACATTTATCAAATCAATTGAATTAAAACCATTAGTTGGAAACATTTGATTACACTTTCAAAAACCAACTTCATATCACATCAAAGTATAATGAATAGTCTGATTAGAACAAAAAATCCTGTCCAATCATGCATGCAGATTTTAGTTTATAGATACATCTATTAAGTTACATTTTCAAGATTAGAATTGCTCCATCATGGTCGCATATAATTAAATACTTAAAGATTCCATATCTATAAATGAATGATTTGACATGCAAAAGTGTGCAAAAGAAAAGATGCGCTCTAACTTGTTCCTATTAAGCGCCACTTTCTACGCGAAGACCCAATCAGCATAAAATAGTTCCTCCTCGTTTGAATGCAATGGATGCAATAGAGAAGAATCTTTTATGCCAGGAAACGATATTTTATCGTATCAACGACAGCATAGCAATTATATAAATAATAAAAAGCAAAACAACATTAGCACCGGTATCATGCATGACCATGCGCTATAACACATTAATCATACAAAAATACTAACAATCCCCTGGACCAGAAGCACCACGTAGCGCAGTTTCTTTGGCAAAACACTAGCACTATGCGACGATAACACCGCATCGATAACCTTCCGAATCAATTTGAATTTCGATTTCTCTCTATATTCCTTTCCAACTCAATGCAATGGTTGAGTTTTTTAAGCCTGGTGTTCCTATAGTGAACCAAAGCTTAATTTATAGCATGCATATCCACTCTTCTGGGAGTTCTAAGGAAAAACTTGTTCTATGGATTAAACAACCTAAAGATACTCGTGATGAATATGAACACAAGAAACAAAAACAAACAAAAAATGCGGAAACAAAAAATATCTTTACTGCATTGTACCGGCGCGCACCAGCAGTGGACCGGCATATAGTTATGTATCTTACAGGATCCTCTTTGCATCCAACCGGTAAATATCCCCGGGACAATCAAGCAATGACAGGGAAGAGAACCCAAGAAGTACAACAACTGGAGAAGAACATAATTTCCCAATCACGATTTCGAACCATATAACACCTACTCGATCCCTAATGATCTTGCTAATGTATCCCAGTTCCTGACATTCACCGAATACTCTCACCCGCTTCGTCGTATGATGGTTGATCATGAAAGATGCCGAGATAAACATTCTCTTATAACGGTATTGAAGACGGGTACCTATATAATATGTTTGCACGTACATTGATCGTCAAAAACATTTGCATGAAAGAGAATTATTGTCTTAATCCTTACGGTACCAGGTTTTCTTACCAAGTACTGTGGTATACATACATGGTTGAGTCGTTGAGTATAACCGCCCGCACTTCCAGCCCGGGGAAACACAGTGGAACCGTCATACAGAAAGTGAGACACATTTTCAGACAGAGATATGGATTTAACTAAAGGTAGGTAAAGGACTATAAAAAAAAATATGGAAATCTACCGCAAAACTCAAACAAAGCAAATGAAGGTTTCTGGTACAAAAACACTTTTTAATACAAACATTGGACAGGGTCAAGACCGCACCTACTCAAGCAACAATGTTGTTATTCTCACATGGACACATGGCATAAATAATTCAGTTGGCCTCGCCTTAGACAATAAATAAGTATACTTAATCTGGAAATGAGGGGCACACAAAAAGCAGATTCTTAGGGTAAGCGGTTAAGCGTATTCTATTTGAGATCAATGACATCGTCCTTTCTAAGCTACAAGATATGCGAGCCTTATACGGTCAATCAACATGCAGATTGACGTTTCAATTACACGCTCAATCTTTATGACATCAAATTTAGTTCGTTCACATCCTTGTCAAAACGAGACGAACTGTATGCAATTAGTGAACAAATCTTCGGTGTTCGGTCTCTTACTCTTGCATTGGAAATGTATCAAAAATGCCCCTACACACATCAATCTGTTTAATCAATCATCATACAAAGTCAAAAGTGGCTTAATTATCGTCAATAAGAATTTTTAAAATATATACGTAACGTGACGCATACAGTTATATTTTTATAACAGCTATATTTTTCTAGATCTTGCAAAATTGCAATCCATTCCGGATCAGAATAGATAATAAAATACATCTGGTATAATTTATAACGCCCGCAAGGGGCCAGTAAGTTAGTTCGTTAAGTTATTCTTTAAGTTCTTAAAGCCTTTTGTCTAGCCTCTAGCATATAAGTAGGCATAAGTTAATTGAAAATAAAAGTTAAATTACACAAAAACACAGCTTACCTACTGTTTCAAAAAACAAAAGCTTATATTTTCAACAACCCAAGTAAAATTATGCATACATATACATGAATGAATGAATGAATGAATAAACAGGGTAATTGGTATAAGATGCACCAAAAAGCTTGAGCGTGTAGGTGGAGTTAAGACAAGAAAAACATCGTATGGGAGGAGGCCGGTCTATTTCCCCCCGTTTAGGCAGGAGGGGCAATTTTCTAAAACATTGACTTAAATCAGAAAAAAAAAATTATTTAAAAACAACGCTGAATGATACAAAGCCTTGTTATATATTTTTTGTAAGCCAGAAAACTACTCTTTTATTTAATATTTAAATGAAGTTGTTTAAGTGAACAGTTTTAAAAAAATTAATTTTCAAACTCAAAATTTTGAAAAAAAAAAACTAAAAAAAAATTTTTTAAACTAATTTTTTTCAAAATTTTATGTAATTAACTATTATTTTTATTTTCAAAATTCAATATTCTTATTAATTTTTAGTCAAAAATTTAAAAATTAGATAAAAGAGTAGTTTTCTGGCTTTCCAAAAAAATTAACAAGGCTTTGTATCATTCACCGTTGTTTTTAAATAATTTCTTTTCTGATTTAAGTCAATGTTTAAGAAAATTGCCCCTCCCGCCTAAACGGGGGGAAATAAACCCCCCCTCACATACGCTCAAGCTTTTTGGTGCACCTTATACCAATCACCCTGTATAGGGGTTTGGTGCACTTCGACCTATAGACCTATTGTGCCCCCTGAACTAAGACTGGAAGATTGATTTCTTTCAGAAATGATAATATTTGGAGTATTTGTAGAAAGGGTAGAGCACTCTCTTCTATCAAGTAACTTCCTAGATATTTAAGTCTTTTGTGCATTATCGCCCTTCATCTGCATAGTATGTGATCCGGCGTTTCTTCACAGGACATGCTTGTTGTACTAGTGGATATATCTAAGATGTTTAGGTGTCTTTTTAGTTTGCAGTGATCACTGAGGAAACCTGCTGTTTGATTCTTAGTTTGTTTCTACTCAGGTTTATACACAAGTTATAAATCGCTTTTATGGTTAAATTTCCCAAGTAACATTTTGGCTTGTCTCAGCTTTGAGAGTTCGCTTCAGTTTTTGGATCTGTTTGCCTCCTCTCTGATTTGATTTTATTTTTAATTAAATTTTCACCTATCCAACAATAAGGTTCATTTCCAATTAGGGGGATTTTGGATGGTGAATAACGTGGAAAGACCGAGTCCTGTTTTTTCGGAATGTCATCCATAGTATAGTAAGATCTTATCTGAAATACAAATACAACATCGGCAGTATGGATACTATCGATAAAAAGTTAAGTCAAATTATATACTGTGGATAGACATTTGACTAAACATAAAAAGCAGATTCGTTTTTTTTTTTGAATTCTTAATTGTACTGTATATAAAATCCCAAAAAAACATCACTATTGTCCCTTACGATGCAACTTGAAAAACATCAATATGATAGGACTGTTGGAAAATACTGCCTTCAAGACAACACTTTCGATAACGGAAAAATGTTAATCTATTTTGCTGTTAGTAAGACAAACGCTCTATAAAAATTCAAAAATGCAAATGGCATTTCAAATCAACCATCAAACAGATTAACTGTACATCGCGATTCGCAACACGATCATGATGAACCGACAAATTCGAATATGTTTTCCGAGATTGTCGCCCTATAGTTGTTTCGGCAGGAATTCGGGCGATGATAAAGCGACGTAAATCCAAAGGAAAAAAATCTGCCAGAGCTGGTGTCCCCACACAACTTATAATTTTAAATATGTATCGTTGGAGTGTAATGTGCTCGATGAATAAAACAAAAAGTAAATCCTCTAGGTGGCACTATAAACTCCTGAATATATCACATAGAAGTTCAAACATGCCGTATTGTGCAGAAACTCGAAAAAAAAAACAAAACTCCAAGTCGATACACACTATAAGAAAATCTTTACTCAAACAACCAAATAATCACTGATGACAATATGATAACTAACTTTACGTACTCTTATATGGTGCGGAGACCTTGACATTCAAACGGGGAAGTTTTTTTGGCAGCAATCGAAAAAAAAGTACGTATTTGTGTTAAAAATCGGGAGGGTAGATTGTATAGATCCATACAGTCGTTGCTCTTTTATCTCTAGTGAGGAAAAGAACGAAATGTAAGCACAATTCCTCCTAAAACGCCTCAAAAAACTATCCATTTCTTTAAGTAAATTTCGTGAACACCACCCTTAGTAAAACCTTGCGTGTATGTTGTCCCTTTGGAAGAGTCTGTTACTATTTTAAGGCGCCAAAAGTATCTACCAAGTACCCCTATCTTTCCCAGTTACTAAATGGAGAACCCTACTGTGCCCGACTCACGAATCAAGATCATATTTCTCTCATGCACATATACAAGTACCTATTCATCATCATCCACCAAATCCAACTACCTTACCTACATCAGCACAACATCACCTTTCCAGTCTCTATGAGAACATAAGGAGAGTCACTAAACCAACGTTACATTGTAATGTAACTTGTATAAGCTTAAGGCCTCTTTCTTAACATCTACGTCCACCAAGCCAAAACAAATTTAGGCCACAAGCGTGAGTAAACCTCTCTCCAATTCATCCTCATAACAAAATTAATACGCCGAACAGTGAACATCTTCTTAATTCTGACTACGTGGTGTTAGTATGAGAGCAGTGCACTTGCACTCACGATTCGTTGAGAGTTTGAGACTTTTTAATGACTTGGCTCTTGGCTGGCACTGGATTGGATGAAGCAACCACTTCCATTGTACTGACTGACTAAGTCAAACACCAGTCTATCGTAGTTACTCGTCGTGTTCGGTTCGGTGCTTTCGAAAACTATCTGTTGGATTCAATAACGAATATCCACAGTTGGGCGTTGTCGCGCCTTCTTTAAAAATCTGGCAGTTGTATTCAACTCACAACGGATTTCGAAGTTAAATACAATATTCGTTTCTTTTTAACTCATTCATGCTTATCATTGTTTCGTATTCGTAGTAATTTCCACCTGTGATTAGATTAGATACTTTTTTATCTGACGTTATTTGTGTATAATAAGTTCTTGCGAAATCCGCCAATATATGCACCTGTGTGTTCAGTTAAAGTGTTTTTACTTTATGTTCAATAAAAAGAATTTTAAAAATTCTATTAATTTAGTGAAAGTGTTATTCCACACAAAGAGTGGATTGTATCTAAAAATAAACTGCCAACTGTATCCACTTTACACCCACCCAGGTGGTAAATGGAAAAAGGTCAGTGCACTTTTGTTTCTTGATTTCTGTTTTAAACCTGCAACCCTAAGTAGCGGAGTCTTGTAGTCCTTGTTCCATATTTTTAACATCAGGAATTACCTACCTATTTTGGTGTGCAGCACTTATATTCTGGTTAAAACCACACCAAACCTTTACACATACATTCACACATTACCCAACCCACACATTATTTTGTTAACAATGAGAGAGGGGGGAAATTCAAATAATTCTTACCTGTATTTTTAGTTGTTTTTATTTGTTATTGTTACCACACACAGGTATTCTAAGATCCAACAGGTGTTACCAGTCTGAAAATTACAAAAACAAAAAAAGTAGATTTTCAGTTTGATGAATCATAGGAAACTATTTTTATTGTATTTTTTTTTTTTAAATTTATTTATTTACATTTAGTTGATGCCATTCGTGAAGAGAGATATCAAACTGAATTATTTTTATTTGTTTTTATTAAGAACAAAACGTGACTAATTGTAAAAATCACGGTGAATTTGTTAAGAACGAAAAGTATAGGTATGTAGGTATAGGTATATGAATTTTAAGATAAGAAATTAGATACGGATTGAAAAGCAACAGATCAGAACACAGAAGATTTGTTTTTAAAAAGGCTTGTTTTCTCTGATATGAAGTAGGTTCATTATATACACAAGTAGTTTATATAGATTTTTACAATAACAATATCAGTTATCGTTAATTAACAGATTATCCTTTATAAGCCAGTCGCAAAGACTTTTGAGTTGCAACAGAATACCGATCCAATTTTATGATTGGATATGGTTGGTTAGTCTTTCAGGATTTTCAAAAAATGGTTGGAAAGGTAGCGGGTTTGCGTTAGATTTTCAATTTTAATTTGTAGTTTTAACCGATTTACTTCAAATTCGGTATGTAGGGTTTGTACACTTTTCCTTATAGGAGAAATTCAATTTTTTTTAGCTCAAAAAATAACAGTACCGGCCATATAATGGTTTTGGAAAAGTTTAATTTGCTCTAAATTAAACTATTATTTTCTACTGGAGCTATCTCATGAACGGGTTAATCGATTTCAAACCAACAATTTTTTTTAGAAAGACCTAGATGATTTTAACAAATTTCAATACCAAAATTTTGCAAAAAAGATTAATTTTAGTTTTAATTAAAATTTAATTTTTTTTTATTTTATTTCTTTGTAAATTCAATATTTGGAAAACGGCTGACAATTTTTTTTTTTACTTTTTTGCATAAAATACACTTTAAAAAGGCGTTCTTCAAATGTAAAAAAAAACTTTTAAAAAATATTAAGTAGGTAAACATCGATATATTTAAAAATCGCTCTAACGATTTTGGAATAATTTTTTTAATAAATTTTAATCTAGGCAAAAAAAATGTCTGCATACTTTGATTTTGGCTTAAATCTGTGTATGAATAAAAACAAACTGTTATGCGCTATAACTCTTAAAGTGTTATAGGCACCTACTTATAAGAAAGTTGAAGGCATGAAAAAAAGAAAATCATATTTGCTATCGAAAAGCTGTTAATAAGTTTTTTGGCACGAGTACGATAACTTTGGCGCCAACAATTGATAACTGTTTTTTGTAGAACAGATCAATACAAGCATTTTTTACTATGGGTGGGGGGGTCTATCTCCCTCCATTTGGGCGGGAGGGGTAATTTTATAAAAACAGTGCTAAAAATTTAAAACAAATATTAAAAAATAACGGTAATACTTACAACTAAGTTTTACATCTTTTTTTAAAGCCAATACTTTTTTCTATTAGACGTTTTTTAAATTAAGTGAAACCTATGCATAGTCTTTGAAAAAACGGACTTTAAACTCAAAAATTGCGAAAAAAAAGGTAAAAAAAAAATTTAAAGTGTGATTTTTCAAAACTGTAAAATAAAATACTATTTTTTTTTATAAAATTCGTTGCTCATATTTGTTTTAAATCATAAACTGAAAACAAAATGATTTTATGTTTTCTGGTTTTTGAAAAAATGGAAAATTACTAAAACTACTTTCTTATAAGAGTTTTCGGCACGAGTACGATAACTTTGGCGCCAAGAATTGATAACTGTTTTTTGTAGAACAGATCAATATAAGCATTTTTTACTATGGATGGGGGGGGTCTTTCTCCCTCCGTTTGGGCGGGAGGGGCAATTTTATAAAAACAGTGCTAAAAATTTAAAACAAATATTAAAAAATAACGATAATACTTACAACTAAGTTTTATATGTTTTTTTAAAGCCAATACTTTTTTCTATTAGATGTTTTTTAAATTAAGTGAAACCTATGCATAGTCTTTGAAAAAACGGACTTTAAACTCAAAAATTGCGAAAAAAAGGTAAAAAAAAACTTTGAAGTGTGATTTTTCAAAACTGTAAAATAAAATACTACTTTTTTTTTATAAATATCGATGCTCATATTACTTTTAAATCATAAACTGAAAACAAAATGATTTTATGTTATCTGGTTTTTGGAAAAAATGGAAAATTACTAAAGCGTATAAACAGTGAGGTATGTTTGGGGGGGCATGCTGCCCCCCTGCAACCCCCCTGCTTGGACACACTATAGGATTTGGGGTGGGTGCGAGGTGGGGTGGGTGCGAGGTTGGGTGTATGCAAAATTTCTGTTGCATTTAAAGACTCACAAGCATCATTACAAAAACGAACCTACGTACAACATTCACCGTATACCAAAAAAAAAGAAAACTCTTATAAGAAAGTAGTTTTAGTAATTTTCCATTTTCTCAAAAACCAGAAAACATAAAATCATTTTATTTTCAGTTTATGATTTAAAACTAATATAAGCAACGAATTTTATAAAAAAAAGCAGTATTTTATTTCACAGTTTTGAAAAATCACACTTCAAAGTTTTTTTTTTACCTTTTTTTTCGCAATTTTTGAGTTTAAAGTCCGTTTTTTCAAAGACTATGCATAGGTTTTACTTGATTTAAAAAACATCTAATAGAAAATAGTATTGGCTTTAAAAAAAGATATCAAACTTAGTTGTAAGTATTACCGTTATTTTTTAATATTTGTTTTAAATTTTTAGCACTGTTTTTATAAAATTACCCCTCCCGCCCAAACGGAGGGAGATAGACCCCCCCACCCATAGTAAAAAATGCTTGTATAAAACTGTTCTACAAAAACCCGTTATCAATTCTTGGCGCCAAAGTTATCGTACTCTCCCCAGTTTGTTGATCTGATAACCATTGACGTATTAGGTATGGCCAGTAGCCAACTTCACGCGTGTTCCAACATAACTGGGGGCGCCATCGACTACTAGCAGGGAATTTGCGTAGCAGTGATATGATTTTTTTAATTAATTATTTACTATTGAAATATTTTGGTGGAAATTATTATCAAACTACTTTTATTTTACAAAATACATCCACTCCTTATGTCATGAGTTACTTACAGACTAATATATTATCGCTGAAACAACTTTTCTTGGCTGTTTGTATGAAAATTTCAACCGACTGGCGGTCCATATCTAGTACGTCAATGCTTATAACCTTTCCTTTACTTATTTAAGACAACAAAATGGCAGCTAACGCAAATGCAAACCATCCCGACTTTTTTTGGGGTACTCCTGTAAAACTAACGAACCATATATCCAATCATAAAATCATATGCAAGTATATTCTGTTGCATTATGAAAACGGTTCTTTTTTTGTTTAAATAATGTCTAACAGCAAGTTGTAGGAAATTTGTCAGCTTCATTTTTCACTACAGCTTTTTTCCGACGACGAAGGTCGTACCGTGGGAAGATATACCTAGCTTTAAAACACTTCCCACCCTCCGCGACACCCCGATCACAACGGAGTTTTTATATTTTGACAATCTTAGGCAGTTGTTTTAACACACAAGACCAAGACAATTATTCATAAAAAAAGGATATGCTTACACTTGCAACATTTGAAAGAAATCCTTCTGCTCGTATTCAAAATAATTTCGAGCAGAACCTCGTAATTTTGGAGTAGAAGCATATCATTCTAATCATATACTCATATAAAAGTAAATTTGTTGCTAAGCTTTTATAAAAGCGATGGTATTTAAATAAAACAAATTTATTTACCAAATATGGCGGCTTAAAAATTCTGAAAAGTTAGCTTTATTTAGTTATTTTATTTTACATTTTCAATTATTTTATTTTACCTTAGTTTATTCAAGTTCACTGATTTTATTATTTACATATATTCAATATTCAATATACTATCAAAAGTAGTGACATTTTAATGTTGCAAGACAGCGGTGGTTGCGTTTTAATATTCCGAAGTTTGCTTAACAGCGACTTTTGGTTCCGTTATTGGCAACAGATGACGCTAACGAAATTGGTGTTCATAAACTTGATCTTTTACTTCAAAAAAGTAGCATATTCTTCAAGAAGTCTGAGTTAGGTCAGTAGCAGACTCATCTCGAAAGTTTTGTTATCCGATTTATTTCGTGATGGCAGACGTTCACGTGCATGTGAAGGAGGCTAAACAATAAAAGACCTACTTATCTACAATTGTTTATGATTGATTTACAGATTTATACTATTTATTTCGAATTGACAAATCGATTCGCGGAAAATGTGATAGAAACAAATGAAGAAACACGTGGAGGTACCACATTCAAACCAAACCCAACAAAATTCTTCTGCATGCATTTGTATTTGTTTCAAGAATAAAATAAAAACAAGTCGATAGTAACAACATCCTACGAGCAGTTTTTGAAACTTACACATAATTTTTCTATGTGTATAAACTCAATGGTAATACCAAAATGCTACAAGATTTTCGTCGTACCTAATTTTAACTGATAAATTAACGATTCACGATTAAACTAAGATTAACAATTTTCTTCATGTCTGGCAACATTTTACCAATCAACCAATAACCCTCTTTCATGTAACTTATGTCTTGCTACAGACTTCTTCAATCGCTATCAAACTGGCCACTCTTTTTACCATTAACACCAACACAACCAATAATAGGTACGTTCTGCATTTTATTTTCAATGTTTATTATTTTTTTTTTTTTACTTCTTGCTTTCGTCCGCACACCGCACCTAATATAGAAATGTTGGCTTACAATAATTCTGAAACAGAAATTAATTCAAAAGAGTGAACGTTTTACAATGACGTCAGGTTAAGTTGTAGAGTAAGACCAAAAACAGGTATTACCAACGGTTACGTGTAAGTAAACCTGTTTCAGAGCCGCATTTACCTGGATTTCATGTCGTCTCTTTTTCTTCGAGTAGGTATGTACGTACATAGGTATATTGCTAGATGTTGCAACATTTGGTAAACAACTCAAGAGGAAGACAAAAAAAAAAGGTTAAAAATATCAACATATTTTTGTCCGTTAAAAACCTCCTTTGTTAACTTGAATACAATTTTAGCAATTTCTTGAATAAACTGTTTTATATCTTTGTTTGGTGTTTTAATAAGCTTGGCTTGAGCTTCTTAAATGCAGAAATTAAAAAAACGGTTTTCTCTTTGAATTAAAAATTCCAAAAACGTTCAAATGGACGTTTGACAGGAAACGTGTGTGGAATGGTCGAATGAAATTCTAAAGCCAAGACCACACTATTTAGCTTTAATAAACTATGAATCACAGCAAGGATCAATTTTCTTTATTAATTTTTTATTGGTTAAGATAAAAATTTATTCATTAGTGTTGATGATGTTAGAGATGTGACCAACTTCGTTAAACGTTGGTATGTGCAAGATAAATGTATGTATAGGTATGACTAACTGACCACAGATGCTCTACTATAATAGTAGCAAGAAGTCGTGAGTCGTGACACGCAATGGGAAAATGTTTGCGGATGTTAAACTTTTTGTCTTCCTGTTGGCATGTTTGTCTTCTTGTGAGCGCCACCTTAAAGTGATGTTGACAACTTTCAGATGCGTGTAACTGGTTTTTTTAGATCAATTTAATTTTTTATTTTTTTGTATATACACCAGTCGACAGTGAATAATGCGTAAAATAGGAAAAGGCAGAGAGTGTAGTGATGGTATTAGACGTGCGTGAGTTGTTGAAGTTGATGAGAGTGATAAGTTTCCACTTGTAAGAGTGATTTGTGGACATCATTTTAGAAGACAGATTATTATTATGTTATGGGGTTTTTTTAAGAAGAAATTCTACCTGTTTTTTTTTTAGGTTGGTTAGCATAGAAAGGTATATAGGTAACCTCATTTAAACGACACCTTTTTCTTCTTCTTCTTTCAATATTATGATATTGAATGGGATCAAAACCCTCCCATATAGCCTCCCACCTCACTGCGGATTTCCTTGGGGAGATCACAGAACCAATGACTGAAATAGGATAACAAATTCGCATTTATATAAATTGACTGAGACTAAATTTAAATTAGAAAGATGATATCTGGAGATCGGACAGTAGGTAGTTTATTGTTATTAGGTAGGCAGAGTTTTATTTTGAAATTTTCTGATTTCTTCACACAAAACCCTTGCTGCTCGTAAACAATTAAACCATGGCAGTTAAATTAAATATGTTTGCACATAATTTTTTCGAAAAGCTTTGGTGCATGGCAGTTTTGCAATACCTCGATAGTTTTCATCATTTTTATTTTTATTCCCACATTTATGAAGAGGAATAAAAAACGAAGACTTCCACATCAGGAAAAACACCAGTCGACAGTGAACAATTAAATATGTAGGTACGTGATTACTGAATATATAGGACTTGTACATGTTTTTACAAATATTGACGGAATTTTGTCAGGGGCAGACATAAGACCACTTTTAAGTTCGACAATAGCATTACATCAGCTTTATTCACGCTTAAGACATACATATGTATATTGTATTAATATTACAGTACTGTCGTAGCTAAAAATTAAACAAACATTGAGGTAACTTCACTTTTCTTTATTTTTATTACACTTTTCTGCAAGTGTAAAGAATTTTCTTAAAAAAAAAATAGTAGTACGGTTGTGAAAGGAGGAGTACGGAGGTGTTGAAAGTAGTACAATACTCCTTTGGGAGTACTTTCGGCAACACTGTCCACACCACATATATATTTGGCTGGCTGTCAGATTTACTCATACGTAAACTGCCCTATGGAGCGCTCTTTACGTACAGATTCAAATGTGCACGATATGTTTTAATTATTTGTACAAAAATTTTAAACTTTGAAGTTTTAAAATAAAGATATGTCAGAAACTTAAAGTTCTACCAATGTGTTAGATTTTTATTTTGTTCAACGGGGGGCGAGATAATTGTTAAAAATGATATCCATATCCAAAAATTTTAAAGTGTGAACTTTGCGGATTTTCCTCTCTAAATGGTAGGTACTCTTTAAAACAAATATATGATCTCGAGTATTTTTGCAGATATTTGTTCATTTTTCCGCTAATTTTACTGGATTACCAAGTATATTTAATAAACTAGCTGTTACCCGGAGCGTTGCTGCCGCAAAAAAAAAATAAGGGAGAAAGCATTGATTTCGAAAAAGTAACTATAGTCATATTGATCCAACATTTTGCCAAAAGCTTTTTAGCTCATATATAAGAGTTTTCAAAGAAGATATCTTAGATCTTTGGGATAATTTACTTCATAAGTTACTTCCATAAGTCCAGTAGATTCTGATGGGTTCATATATAAAAATATGCGAAAAAAGCGACCCGCCACCTAGGGAGCCCCATCGCCATCTAGAGAGTAATTAAAATAACCTAAGTCACTCCTACAACATGAACTATCTGTAAGTGGCATGTCCCGTCAAAATCTCTCAAGCATAATTTCTGACCCGGACAAAAACGATTTTTCTAGAAAAAAAAGCGATGTGAGCGCCATCAAGAGAGTAAATGAAATAGCCTAAGTTCCACGCTACAGCATTATCTATCTGCCAGTGAAAGTCCCGTCAAAATCGGCCCAGCCGTTTTCGAGATTAGCCAGGGCAAAAAGACTGGCTGTGTATGCTTTCATATGCGTGTAGTAAATACTATTATTTTGACATTTCAAACAGACACTTCATTTTTATTTATGTGCATAGATTAATCAGAGAGCGCTTTACAATTTTGTATCTTAATTCTACGTTACAAATATTATAATGACTGTTTTATTTTAGGATATAATGGGACAATGTCAAACTATTTTTAAAGAAAAAAATACGTACATGTATGAAACTGTTAATGAAAAATAAATAAATTAATAAAAGAATGGGATACGTTGTCTTCTCGGGTTGTTCAGATCCGGTGGTCCTAGATACATATACAAAATTGAAAACAAGAACACGTATTTGTCAAAATATATGGTGCTATAGTCTAGAGCCTGATGAGTAAGTGCAGACACTTATAACTGTCATGCTTTCATTGTAGTAAATAAGGTAATGTTGCTAAACTTTTATAGTATTAACCTTTGTCGCAAATAAAATCGTAACATCGGAAAGATTTAGAAATTTTTCTAGACACATTTTCAGACATAATCCCTTTTTCTAAAGAAAATTAACCCAGTGTCAATCGTTCAATTTTAAATCTCATAAATGAAATAAATGACTCCCTTATCTAATGATTGTTCTAATTGCTTACAAAATACATTGTTACGACTGTCGTCAGTCGTTATTACTCTGTCAAAGTAAGATAGGGAAGCCCTACAACTTAAAAGAGTTTCTTTTTATACCTACCTTAATTTCACTTTTTTCAAAGCAGTTATAATATCATAAAAGTGAATTTAGTATACCTGTACCTATCACGCCTATACGCCTATAACTTACCTACCTCAATGTCTGATGAAATGACATTGTTTTGTAATATTTATGTATGGATTTGTATACGTACCTATGTACGAACATATCTACATAAATAGATTTCAGAAATCGAAAGGCGTATCAATTACAATAAATCGAGTTTGTTTTCAATCGAAATCGCAAAGATATTGATGGAACATTTGTATGAAGTGATAATTAAATTGCGTCAAAAAAACAGAAATCATAGTTATAAGATCGTTAGTTTTTTTTCGTGGATTAATTAAAACGATAAAATTTTAATTTCACAAAATAAGCGGCATTACAATGGAAACATGCGGCATTACAATGGTCATGGAGTTTTTTTTCCAGGAGACCGGGGACCGGGTAGTACGGTTGGGTCATCATACGCTATATGTTTTTGCACTAGCATTACCTCAATGGCCCTGGACATACATATCTCTAATATATAAAATTCTCGTGTCACGGTGTTTGTAATCTATCTCCTCCGAAACGGCTTGACCGATTTTCGTCATCCGAAGCATGCATATCGGCCATGGTGGAGAATCGGTCAACATCTATTTTTCATCCCCCTAAATGTTAAGGCTGGCCCACCCCTAAATTTTTTTTTATTTTTTTGGACAATTTTTTTTAATTTTTTTATGATACAGCATACAAAAATACACACAACCCTTAATTTTCACCCCTCTACGATCAACCCATATTTTTTATTTGTCAATTAAAAAAATTAATTATTTTGCAAGGATTTTTTTTAATTTGGCATGACTTAGAATAAGTCATGCCAAATTCATATTTCTCTGAATTTTTCGCCCCTCTACAATCAACCCCTATTTTTTATGTGGTACTTATAAACTTAAATTTTTTTGGCGATTTTTAGTTTTAGTTTTTCATGAATTAAAATAAAAAAATTCATAACACTCTGAATTTAATTTATTTTTCAAAAATTTTTTTTTATTTTGTCATGACTTAAAATAAAAAAATTCATATTTCTCTGAATTTTTCGCCCCTCTACAATCAACCACTATTTTTTATTTGTCAATTACAAACTTTAATATGCAACGATTTAACGATGTTATTCAGTGATGCAATGTACAATGAAGCATTGATTGCTATCGAGGATCTTTGCTTCGCTATTGCGAATTTACCAATCTGATTAACTCAACACAGATATAAATCGTGAACTACAGTACGATACTGTAGAAATGGCAGGCATTGTTAGTCGCAATGTTCCACTACTAAATGATGAACAAAAAATTATTTACGACCGGCCAGGCATGCCTCCACACCATTTACAATTGAAGGTTGGATCTCCGATTATTCTGCTTTGTAACTTAAACCCACCACGGCTGTGTAATGGCACACGATTAGTCAAGTTTCAAGGCCAAAATGTGTTTCTGCCACGAATTCCTATGATTCCTACAGATGTTCCAATCGTATTCAAACGCACTCAATTCCCAATTAGATTGGCATTCGCTATGACAATCAACAAGATTTGGGAACACCATGCTTTTCCCAGGGACAACTATATGTGGCATATTCTCGCGTGGGGAAACCATCCAGTTTGTTTGTGTTGGCTAAAGACGGACTAACCAAGAATATTGTACACTCTATTGCACTGAGAGATTATTTTTTTTTTCAACTGCCATAATTGATAGTAACAATGTAAATAATTATTTTTGATGTTTAGATAGCTATCAGAAATTATAATTCAAAATAACAGAAGTTCTTTGACTTTTATCGGAAAAAACTAAATAAATTATTTGACATAGAAATAATATAATACTTTGTTCCAATCACCTAGCTCGAAATTGCGCAATTTGAGAATTCAATTTAAAAATTACGAAAAGTGTTCACACCTAAATTGAATGATTTTGTTTGACATTTTTAATCCAAAAAAAAGACAATTTTAAAACAAGAGAAAAAATATGTTTTTCTCTTTCTGGCTCATGTAAAGCAATGAATATTTATTTGTTGACATTTCAAGAAATTGACGCTGTTCATTGAATTCATCAGTTTTACAGGAATGACAAGAAATAAAACGTGATTTTAAGGCCATTTCGTTGAAATTAAGGGGTTTGAGATAATTTTGAAATTGTGTATTTGTATGCGAAATTTCGTGAGTGATTTCAGAAGATTTGCTGAAATTTCGTTAGATGGGGTGGGAACATAGTATAAGTTATAAAAAAAATATAAGTTATAAGAACGTCATGTCCATGTGCACCCTACACATCTATTTTATCATGGTGCCACATGACATGGAACAATCCTATAGAACTCTTGCCGACGTTTCCTGAGATCAACATGCAAAACCTTAAAATCAAAGAAGTCGGAGAGCTGTGATTCCATTCGAAATCATTATCTTAACTTATACAAAATTAATTATGGGTGCTTTAACTCTAAGTTAACTTTATTCAAATCGAATGTGAACATAACTCCTCTGGGTACCTCCAGTTTAATTTTGAATCTCATAATTATTTTACCCCGACAGACAATAGCCATATAACCCCCCTTTTTCTTCTTTTTAAATAGACTTCAAACAAGAGATTAAAATATTATAATAGGTATATTATATAATTATTATAAATATAAGGGCCGATTAGCGATCAGGAAAACGAATCCGGAAAACCTTTTCAAAACATAATATACCAATACCTATAGCCTTTACGTTAATTGACTTAATTTCGTAAAACCTTCGAAAAGCCTAATCAAAATTGTATCCAGACATGACAAAAGATAACAAATAATTATGTTGCACAATTAAAAAAAAAGTCTTTTTCTTATCAATTAAAAAAAAATGTTAGTCACCCAGTTTTTATAGAAGACACGTCAATGGGAACATAATGAACAGACATTCCTATCGAAACCATTATAACAACCGTGTCTCGAACACTATAGCTCTTCCATAATGATTGAAGACATCGCATGCCTTCTTCTTTTTCTTATCATGCAAAGGGAGAGTGGAATTTCACTCAGTAAAATCAAATACCATATAAAAGTTATTCACCACATGAAATTATTTATGTTAATTGCCATTGTTGATTGTTTTTTTTTTCCTGTGTTTTCTTTATTTTCTTATGTTTGCAGTTTTTTCTATTCAAGTGAATTTAGTCATTAAAATAAAAATAAAAACCACTAAACCAATCTCTACAGGCATACCTACTTCGTTCAGCACCGGGAAATGTTTAAAGAAACTGGGACATGAATCCAACTCAGTTTCTATTGGGGAAAATAGAAAATTAAATTACCTACATACATTATCTAGTATGCGAGATTTGAAGTTGTAGGTTCATTAGCTAAGCATTGGAGTGGCGTATATAATATGTATTTCATTGAAAGTATGATAACTTATATTTTATTCTTTATATGTGGAGAGCCGACTATCAAATAACTTAGCTCATTAGGCCAATGATTCTTTTTTTTATAGTGTTTTTAGAGTTTTTCAAGAGAAAGATAACAAACCCTATTTTGATAGGATCAATTTTTAGTTTGCATCAGTGACCTGGTAGGAATCCTGATTTTAAGACTGTTTCAGCTTAAGTTGATACAAGCTGCAAACCACTTTTCGTTATGAACTTCGCAAGAAAAATTTTCGTTTTCCTCAATTTTGAGAATTTTATACCCATTTTTACTTGCTCATAGGGCAAGTATATATATTATAATCAAACATGACATTACGATAGAGAAGACCAAAAAAGTAGGTTTCGTCATGCCGTCCATCGGTCTGTCTGTGCGTATGTGCGGATGTGCCATTGTCTGTGCCCGATCTACAACGGTGGGTAGGATTTTCTTTAAACTTCGTGTGTAGTACTTTTTGGTGATTCCCTAGAGAAAAAATTCGAATTTTCGTTTTAGCCTGGCTATAATGGGTATGGCCGTATGGGGGATAACTGTTTTAGTTTTTCAAATTTTCTCAAAATCCACTCTAACGATTTTGATGAAACTTTGTGTACGTGATATTTTTAGTAGTTCTAATACAGGGTGATTAGTATAAGGTGCACCGTGTAGGTGGAGTTAAGACAAGAAAAAAATCGTGTGGGAGGGGGTTCTATTTCCCCCCCTTTAGGCGGCAGGGGCAATTTTCTAAAACATTGACTTAAATCAAAAAAAAAATTATTTAAAAACAACGGTGAATGATACAAAGCGTTGTTATATTTTTTTGGAAAGTCAGAAAACTACTCTTTTATTTAATTTTTAAATTAAGTCGTTTAAGTGAACAGTTTTAAAAAAATTAATTTTCAAACTCAAAATTTTGAAAAAAAAACTAAAAAAAAAATTTAAACTAATTTTTTTCAAAATTTTATGTAATTAACTATTATTTTTATTTTCAAAATTCAATGCTCCTATTAATTTTTAGTCAAAAACCGGATGCCAAAATGTATCTTAGTTTTTGAGAAATTAAGAAAAACTAGAAGTATTTTTTTCCAAGAAAAACACTTTTTTTTTGGTTTCCCCCAATTAATAATTAAGGGATTATCGTTTTTTTATTTTTTATTACATACCATCCGATTTTAATCAAATAATAACTAAAAACGAATTAACTTTTTACTTTACTTACTAGTTTTACTTTTAATTTTTTCTTAATTTCTCAAAAACTAAGATACATTTAAATATAAAGCATTCAACATAAGATGGCATTTAAAGTTTTTGAATAAACAGGCATTTAATGATATTTAGGCATTTAATGATATTTAGGACACTTTTCCACCTTTCAACATAATGCAGTAAATTAAATTTTCCCAATCCCATAGTTTGGAACAAGAGCAAGTTCGTGCGACCTAGTCGTGCATTTTATATTACTTGCGATTATAGGTAGGTAGGTACTATAAGGCAAGTTTTGTAATTGAAAAAAAAAAAAAATTGAGATACCAATCAAGCATGACATTACGATGATAGAGAACACGAAAAAAGTAGGTTCGACAATTCTGTCAGTCTGGATGTATCGAAACCTACAGCCTTAAAGGTTGGGCCGATTTTCTTCAAACTTGGTACTCTGTATTTGTAATATGCCCAGGCGTATTTTTGATAAAAAATCCTATGGCTTAGAATAACGGTACCTGTCTTATAAACGTAACAGATAATTCAATTTTTCTCGAAAAACGGAAAACTAGATTTTTAACGGTACCTGTCATACAAGCGTTCTAGACAATTCCATTTTCTCGTAAAAAAGTACGATCGATTTTTATAAAATTTCGTGTAATGGATTTGTAGCCGAAGGTTGTTTTTTTTCCTTTTTTCAGAACAAGTTTACATATTAACGGTACCTGGCAAATATTGATATTGATATCGATTTTGATAAAATTTAGTGTGACTGATTTTTTTTTCCAATAATGAAGTTTTCGTTAGAAATTTATTTTCAAAATCATCTATTAACGGTACCTGTCATATAAACGCTACAGAAAATCCAATTTTTCTCGAAAAAAATAGGACCGATTTTGATAACATTTTGTGTGACTGATCTGTTGCCAATGACGGAGTTTTTGGTTGGAATTTTTTTGTTTCAAAATCACCTTATTAACGGTACCTGCCATATAAATTCTATAGAAAATCCAACTTGTCTCGAAAAAAAAGAAAGATTTTAATAATATATTTTGTGACTGATTTTTTGCCAATAACGAAGTTTTTCGTTAATTTTTTTTTTCAAAATCACCTTAATAACGGTACCTGCCATAAAAACGCTATAGAAATTATTTTTACTTCCGATTATTTATTATAAAGGTTAGTAATCTTACACAAGAGAAACCTTTGTCCGACCCAGTCGTGCCTTTTATTTTTTGTATCTTTTTGCCTTATATATCCGCAAAAGGTGTTTCTGCAACTGTCTTTATGCAGAAGCGTCATTTGCTTTTCCCTTAACCCCAACATGTCGTGGTAAGTACCTAGTAGATGGTGGCACTCGTGGCAATATTATTTTGTAGTTGGTTGATTTCCTCGGATTTCCTTAACTTTACCAAACCAGTTTTGCGACGATTCCACAGAAGTTTTGTGCTTTGAGTTTGGTGATGTGAGATATGAGATATGAGATATCAGATATGAGATATGTAATGTTAATATTTATGAGATATGAGATATGAGATATTAGATATGAGATATGAGATAAGAGATATGAGATATGAGATATGAGATATGAGATATGAGATGTGAGATATGATATATGAGATATGAAATATGAGATATGAGATATGAGATATGAGATATGAGATATGAGATATGAGATATGAGATATGAGATATGAGATATGAGATATGAGATATGAGATATGAGATATGAGATATGAGATATGAGATATGAGATATGAGATATGAGATATGAGATATGAGATATGAGATATGAGATATGTAATATGAGATATGAGGTATGAGATACGAGATATGATATATGATATATGAGATATGAGATATGACATATTAGATATGAGGTATCAGATAAGAAATATAAGATAATAAAAAAATTTTAGAGGTAGACATCGGAGAACATTTTCAAACCTTTTTTGAATAAGTCTCTATTAACAATTTCTATACGTTTTCTTAATCGAAAACGCTTGAAGTGAATTCGAGTCGATCAAACTTTTCATAAAATTTTAACACTCATCTGTACGTTTGATGGAATCAAAGGTACATTTTAACCAAACACTAACTTTAACTTTAACAATCGTGTCCTAACAATACTTAACACTTGAAATATAAATTGATAAATTAATAATAATTATCTCATATTTTCTTTTCCAGCTAATTTGTATTTTATACAATGAACTTTTCAACTCAACGCCAACACTCTTAACATTCGACACATTCCTAAAATAGCATCAGCACTCACATAGCATACATATACAAAAATGCACTTACATCTTAAATCATCAACGAATCCAGTCTCTTGTGAAATGGAAAAGAGATTAAAGCGAAATTTTAAATATCGAGATAAACTTCAATTGTGGATGCCATTAGTCTTAGTTAGTTTTATAGTTGTGTGTAATTTAATTGCAGTCGAAGGACAGACAAGAGACCCAAGGTTCTATTCAAGACCGGGAGTCGATCCACCGTATCCTTATCCATATCCTAATCCGGGAGATCCTGATTACAGGTGAGTTGACGATCTTTTTGTGTAATATAACAAAATAAAATACTTTATATTTTTTCTTGTAGAACCTATTTATTCAATGATCGTAGATATGGACATTACCCACCTAATGGTTATGGCAATAAATATCCTGGACGTAATCCACCAGGACAATATCCCCAAGGAATGCCAAATGAACCAGGATTTCGCTTTGATCCAGTAAGTTATCTTTTTTAACGTATTTTATTAAGTTTTAATGGGATATAGATATTATTATAAGGAACTATATTATTCTTATATATTTATAAAAAAAAACATAACGTTACCAAAACTTCGTTAATAGCTTCAATGGAACGTTTATAAAGGAATATATCAAATAATCGATTTTAGATTCAAAAACGACTTAAAAGCATGACACTACATCATCATTGGTACACAAAACACAAAGGCTTATGCCGATCTGTAGTTGGTGCTGAGCTGAAGATGAATTGAATATGAAGTGATTTCCTTTCTTCAAATATGAAGATGTGGGAACACTGGGAACCTCCTCCTGCTTGTTACGATTTTTTTTTTCTCCGATACAAAAGTCGATTCGCCTACGACCATTATCGGAATTTGGCCTTCTTATAGAATTTAAATAAGTATTAGGGACATTCCTGGTATGTTTTGTCTAAGAGCTAGAAGAAAATGTAATTCTTGCTGACGCTTGTTTTCCTTACCGTTAAAAAAAACAATGGAGATATAAAACCCTATTGTAGAAAAATTCTCTATCCCTTACTATATCGTGCAGAAGCATGGAAGATATCACAATTGGACAAAGGCTAACTTGATCTATTCGTCTAAATGTATTCTTTTTTTTATCTCTTCCTGTACGTATGGGTAAATTCTTCGACGCCAGACCAGAGGTGACGAAAACCCGACGTAGACCTCATCTTCGATAACATGATCTAGTTAGTTTAAAAAAAATATCGAATGACTTGAAATAATTAGCTAGAGAGGTTTGAGATGGCTGACAAAACAAACAAAATTCTGGAAGTTTCTTTTGTTGCTTTTGAAAATCTATTACTAGTTTATTTACAATTTGTCAAAAAACGTATCAAATAAAATAATTGCTTGAAAAGCTACAGCTTCCAAAAGCGAACACGTGTGGTTCATTAGTGTATTTTATTGTGTATAACATATCACTGCTGTCTCAGTGCATCGATTTGATTCATTAGTTCCTACTTTAGCCACACACCCCGACGAAGTTGAACTTAAAATTTGTCTATGAAAGTTTCAAATCATTTTCCTCTTTTATGACTTTATCATCAAATAAGTCTCATCATTAGAAAGACTAATGTATTGTATATTTTCTTAAAGAGAAATAATGGTCATTACATTAGATAGGGTCAAACAACGTATAATAAGATTCGATTGTTTCTCAGTTGTAGTACAGAACTATAAAGACCAGACATTCAAACACAAAATGATGGAGTGAGATGTAATCATATAATATTGGCTATTGCATTGCACTCCAAGCTTCATAACATGAGCTTTGATATTAATTAATTTTATGATGCATCCATGCGTGATAAATAAAAACAAAAAAGATACCTTGTATGAAAGTGCATAAAACAGCTTTCAAAGAATTGAAATCTTGCAAATATGTACATATGTATGTAAATAGATTTAAATGATAAAAATAGGAAAAATGACGAATATCCATTAAATATCAAGTCGTAAGATTAATTCAATAGAACAAAAGTTAGATAATTAAGAGGATTGATTGTATTCTCTTACATATGTGCTTATAGCTTCGCTGATTAGTGTGGGAATTTTTTTCTTTCACATGAAGTTCTGTTATAATCTCTATCTGAATAACAATTTTAAATTGAGATATGTACGTAGAAAGTTTGAGATTTAAATTAACGGTTGTGGAAAACAGCGTGAGGGGCACTTGGGTTTCCAAAGTAAAGAACCTTTCCAAATTCTAACTGACTACTGTATATTTGCAATACAAATATATCACTGCAAATATATATAATACCAGCAAAAAAAAAGATAATAATCAAACACCCGGGAAAAACGCATTTTATCTTGGATTATAGGCCTCCAAACGCTTTAATTTTGAATAATAATTAAGAAAAGTCCATTTAAAATAAAATGATACTAAAGTCTTCTTCTTGGTTGAATATTTTTCAATTAATTTTCATATTAGTACTAGCGTACACTCGTCCGCTTCGCTGTTCGTGACCTATGTACACACAAAAAAAGTGTACAACATTAATTTTTTCGTCTTTTTATTTGTGGTATTTAACGCTGACGGTTTTCCTTCTGTGGAGCATACAAAATAAAACGGCCACATATGTAGTTCTAAAGACTGGCCTTGTTAATTGTCATGGCAAAAGCAACGAGAATAGGTAATAAAATTCATATTTTCATATTTTTGACAACAACTTCAAATAATTCTGTTGTTTGATCTACTGTTTCTGCTGATATCACCATCAATTTATCAATTTCAACTTGTCTTATTTTAAAAACCAACCAAATGAGGATGTGCAAGTAAGTCAGTTCTTCATTTTTCCACTCCACCAAATACATATAGCAACGAATTTCTTCAAATAATATGTGAGGCGACCCTCAGATTACCTATCTCATCGCGCCTTTTAGAAAAATTAACAGCTCTAAAGTTCGGAAAACTGATGGTCGGACAAACTTTTTCTGGTAAGTTTGGTCAGAAAATGGTTACACGTAATTTGTATGGCTTTGAAAAAAAGAAACACGAAAAAACGTAAAAAAAAGACTGGAAATAGCCATTTTCTGACCAAACGTACCTACCTGAAAAAGTTTTTCTGACCAACAATCAGTTTTGTAAATGTACATATAGGTTAAACTTATAGGTTTGCGTACAATTTTCTAAAAGCCGCGATGAGGTTGGTTATCCTACGGTCGCCTCCCGGAATAAAACTCTTTTTGTTTAATCTGAAAAAGTCATAGCAACGATAAGTTTCAGACATTGGCCCTTCCTTCGATGCAGAACAATATCAAGTGGTTGAAATCTTTCTCCAACAATTACTATTGCGACCTTATCAATTGGGGTGCATCGGCTTCAAAACGGTGCCATGACATTTGGTCAAGCGTCATATGGCCAGATTTACAAATTTGGCCATTTGAAACTTTCACAACGCGTCATATGACCTGACCATATTTCTAAATTTGGCCATTTGTGGCTTTGCCAAAGTGTCATATATGACATTATTTTTTTGCGACTTTTAGCCAGACTCTTTAAGAAAGTCAAAAGGCAAACAGTGAAGCGTTATATGAAGGGCATGCTGCCCCCCTACAACCACACTGATGCTGGGGCTCACTGTAAGATTTGTTCTTGATTCAAGGCTGGGTAGATACGTTAAGAAACGAAAAGCGTAGCTGAAAAAAAATTTCACGAATATAGGATCAATTTGGGGTGTGAAAATCAAAAATTCGCGAGAGTTTTTAATTTTCACACCCCAAATTAATCGTCCATTCGTCAAAATTTTTTTCAGCTACGCTTTTCGTTTCTTAACGTTCCCAGCCTTGCACCTAGAACCTGGCACCATAGAAAAGTTCTTGTGAATTTTTAATTTTCACACCCACCCCAAATGATCTTCAAATTATTTTTTCAGCTACGCTTTCCATTTCTCACCATACCCCGTAAATTCTATCGAATTTTTAAATGTTCACACCCCAAATCAATCTTCTATTCATCAAAAAAAATTTCAGCTATACGCTTTTCGTTTCTTACCGTAACCAAAACTGTACATCCGCCACCACCTTCTGCTGGAAGATTAACCATCTGCATTTTAAAGTAACATTATGCCAAAATGGACATATGACACTTTCGTAAAGCGGCAAATGGCCATATGTACAAATGTGTCCATATGACGCATTGTGATAGTGTCATATGGCCAAATTTGTAAATACGACCACATGACGCTTGGCCAAATGTCATGGCCCCCATTAAAACTATTATCTGCATTTTGTTCAGCTGGCATTTTATCTTCATGAATGAAAACATTTTGATTATTCAGTAGCATTCGATCCCGCAACAAATGGCGCACAGTGATTCGAATTGTAATATAGTAAATTTGCCGACTAAATTTTGTACATATATTTTTTTTTTTATTTAACATCTTCGTTTTTTATTTTCAGAATAATCCCAACTCACATCAGACACCATTTCCCGGTGTCCTCGGCGGTTGGCGAGAAGATATCCAAGGAAAACAGCGGCGAGATTCTTTAACCCTCGAACGCGATGTGTTTGTGACGACAAATTACGGACAGGTTCAAGGTTTTAAAGTGCACATGTATGATAATCCAGATCCAAAATCATTCTACAGACCTTATCAAAGTCCAGTGGATCGTATTATGGGTGAATGTTCGGTATTTCTAGGGATTCCCTATGCAATTCCTCCCACCTTTGAGGGTCGTTTTAAGCCACCGCGAATACATCGTGGATGGCAATTGTTGCAAGCTGTCGACTATGGTCCAGCGTGTCCTCAGCCAGTTCGATATACTGGAGCAACCAAAGGAATAAATGACATGGACGAAGATTGTTTGTACTTGAATATATTTTCACCCAAAACTGGAGCAGGAGTGGCTCAGAAATATCCTGTAATGGTACACATTCATGGAGGAGAATTTATTCGAGGGGCTTCGAACTTGTTTCAGGGTCATACTCTGGCGTCTTTCTATGATGTCGTTGTGGTCACTCTGAATTATCGACTTGGAGCACTTGGATTTCTTTCGACTGGTGATGAGAATTCTCCCGGTAACTATGGCATCCTTGATCAAGCAATGGCACTCAAGTGGATCTACGACAACATTGAATTCTTTAACGGCGATAGAGAGGCCATTACCCTCTTTGGTCCAGGAGCAGGAGCTGCATCTGCAGGTATTCTTATGGTTGCTCCACAAACAAGACATATTGTCAAGAAGGTTATAGCCCAATCAGGTTCGGCATTAGCTGATTGGGCATTCATTCAGGACAAATATCGCGCCCAAAATACTAGTAGGGTCTTGGGGCAGTTATTGGGTTGTTCCATAGAATCATCTTGGAAGCTTACAAATTGTCTTAGAACAGGTCGAAGTTTTTACGAACTAGGAAATGCTGAGTTTCCTCCTCAAGTTGGGACATTTCCATGGGCTCCAGTGTTGGATTACAACTCCACTCTGCCGGGCGATGATTGGTATGATGGTTGGCGCATGAAAGATTGGAAATTCCTATCTGAAACTCCTGAAAGTCTTATACGACAGAACAAGTACTACAAAGGGTTGCAATATATGACCGGAGTGACTACACAAGAGGCTGCATTCTTCCTCTACCAAAACGAAAGTCTATCACCATATTACCAAATCGATGAACAATTTTTTGATCAAAAGATTCGAGAACACGTCTTTCGCTACAACTATACACTAAATCCTAATGGAGTTTATGAAGCCATTAAGTACATGTACACTTATTGGCCAGATCCTAATAATTCGACAATTATACGAGATCAATATGTGCATATGATGTCAGATTTGTTGTATCGAGCTCCAGTGGACAAAATGGCTAAGCTTCTGCTAGAGAAGAAAGTTCCAGTTTATCTGTACGTGTTGAATACAACTGTGGAAGCTTTGAAGTTCCAAGAATGGAGAAAGTATCCGCATGAGGTTGAGCATTATTTTCTCACGGGAGCTCCTTTTATGGACACAGAATTCTTTCCAAAGAAGGATCATCTTCAAAGAAATATGTGGACAGATAACGATCGAAATATGAGCCATTTCTTCATGAAAACCTTCTCAAACTTTGCCAGATTTGGGTTGGTTTCTTCTATTTTAAACAACTTTGCAACGTTAATATTATTGTTTCCTTTTATTTTCTAGTAATCCAACTCCTGAGCAGGTCCTTGGGATTCATTATGAGCGAGCCTATCAAGGTGAGCTACGGTACCTGAACATCAACACAACATACAACTCATCCATTCTCCTGAATTATCGACAAACCGAATGTGCCTTTTGGACTCAGTATCTGCCAACTGTTATTGGAGTACTTGTGCCCACTTATCCACCCACCACAGAATTTTGGTGGGAGCCTAAGGAACCTCTACAGATTGCCTTTTGGAGCATGTCAGTTGCATGTTTCTTCCTTATAGTTTTAGTAGTAATTTGCTGCATTATGTGGAGGAATGCAAAGAGGTGAGTTCTTATTTTCGGTTGAAAATTCGTTATAACGTGAGTCCTTTCCTCATAGACAAACTGACCGTTTTTACGATGAAGACGTTTTCATCAATGATGGTCACGAGCTCGATCGAGATGGCCGTTCAGTTGTTAGCAGCCCGAGTGGTATAGACAACGCTCACATGGTTACAAACCATCACGTTGTCCGATCTCGGGACAATATCTACGAATTTCGTGATTCCCCTTCAACTAAGACTTTAGCAACAAAATCTCAAACGGACACCACTTCGGTTCGAGCACCGAGTTCTCTTGCCAAGACGGGAAGTCAGACGTCTTTAAAGAGTGGGATATCGCTTAAAGAATCTATCGGTCCTTACTCAGTCAAGGATGGGAACTACCCCAGTCTCAAGAAACCTCAAAAGATGGAAAGTGAACCACGAGGAGGGCGAAATATTGCATCAGTGATTGCCAATGGCAAGAAACCACCTGTTGAAGAAAAAAGACTACTTCAAAGAGAACCGATCTCCAGCACTCCAATGACAGAAAAGATCAACACGAATAGTCGGAGTACAACTCCGGTGCCGAATGCTAGATCGACTGTTCCTGCTGTTGTTGCCATGAAACCAGCTGCAAGTCGAACGCAGCTCATTGAGGGAATTCCTCAAACGTCTGTGTAGACAATTTAACAAATAAATTTTTATGTATATAAAGTTTGAAATTCAAAAAAAAAAAAAAAGTTAGTTATAGCCCGACGCCGACGAAGAAAAATCAAGTGCTAAAAAAGCTTTTTTTACTTCTTTGATTAAGTTTGTTTTCTTAGGCAATAAAAAACTTAAATTTATTATTCTTCGAATAAAAAAATATTTACATAATAATAAAGTTAATTTATTTTTTAAGACAAATGCTAAGCATTTTTTTTATTTTAATTAAAATTTAGGTCTCTGAAGAGTAGTAAGTTTATAACTCTCAAAATGTCAGATAAATCCGTCCAATTCGTAAGATATTAAAGATTTTTATATCGGAAGTTTTAAGATGAATCTCAGTGTAAATATTAAAAACTTCTTTAAATAAGTTTAAGCTTTTATTTAAGATATTTTTCTATTAAATTTTGTTTGTTTATTTTTATGTAAGTATTTGATAAAAGATTAATTATTTATAATAATTATAAATATTCTTGTATTGTCTTGAATTGTCCATTTGATGTTTTTTTGTATTGTAACTTCATAATATTTTTTAAGTTAATGTTTGTTTTTTCGTCATTATTGTTTTAAAAGCAAAATAAATTTTATTTTTTTTATATTTTTAAAATGCTTTTTCATGTTTTATGTTTTTTATTATTCTGACATTCTGTAATCATTTTCTTATGATAAGGTAATTTGTATTGTGTAGTTTGGGAGCGTGTGGTTAAATTTAATTTAAAAGCTTTAAATACGGATGTATGCATTATAAATTACAGACTATTAATTAGGGGAAAAGAAGTTTTGCATCTTTGAAGTAAAAAATATATTGCATTGTTCGTGGCGACACGTCAAATATATGGTCGTGTTAAAGTTAACGTGCTGTTTGTTAACAAACAGCACTAATTAGTATCTATACCAAACATATTCAATATGAATTTTTTAATAATAGATTACCACTTAAGTATTTGTCCTAATAAGTGGCGATTATCAGACTTATAGTGGATTCCATCCGGAAAATATTTCACCCGGAAAATATGTTCGCCCGGAGCTTTAAATACTAATATTTTACAAGTATCTTCCATTTCACAACTCTTTCTGTCATTGGGCTCAGAAAAGTAAGTGAACATAAAAAGCTGAAATGACACTTTTGCTTATCTCTCGAAAACAATTATCACAATAGTTGCAATTTTTCGATCATTTAACATTTATCGCGTGAAATTAAGAATAGGCGGAAACGGAAAGTGAAATTCCGGGTGAATTTTACTCAAGCGAACTTTACAACAAAGCTGAATGTTTTGATCCTCCCCTGGATGTTGTTTTTTTTCAAGCTACTTCTTTAATTTTTTGATTTTAGCCTTAAATCTTTGTTTTCAAGTGAAAAACACTAGAGATGTGAGGGATATCCGGTAAGTATTTGGTATCCGGCCTATCCGGCTTCTTTTAATATCCGGCCGAACTGGATAGTCGTTTTTTCAATCGAAAATAAAAATTAGTAGTAGGTACATTGCTAGCAATATTTTTTTAATATCCAACAAGTAATAAACTACTCTTCTTTACTATCAGTCTAAGTCCTCATCCAGTAAATGAAATGAGAGAACATTATTTTGTCTGCCAGTTAATGGCACAACGGATTTGTTCAGTTTATTTGAAAATCGGTTTTCATTCAACGTGTGCACGTGTTTGAGTTGATTTTCTGTTTCTTTTAACCTCCGTTTGCTATAGATTTTGCTAATCTAGCAGACCTTTATTCGCGTTCGTTCGATTAATATTGTTTTAGATAATGTTTACGTTTTCAATTTTACAAAATGTGTACTCCTTTGAGATGTTTAAGCTTTCAAAATACCATATTTTACTATATGGAACAACGCACGCCACATTTAATCGTTAATCACTTCTTGCATTCAAATCAACCATTATCAAAAACTTTTTGAACTATTCGGTTTAAAACTTCACTATCATTTTAAAACAAAATTTAAGATAATTTTTAACATTTTTTTAAACATCCAAGGTATGAAACAGTAAAACCAAAAATCTTCAAAGTCAAAAATTGCTTTATTTTTCAATTTTTTCAATATTTATTATTTTTTTAAATTAATAAAACGTTATATTCTCAGAAAACTTAGTGATTGATTGATGTCGCAATCATCAGATTGCGACATCAATCCGAAAATAAACAGTTCCAGAGGAGGGAAAATTCGATTTTTTGCTAAAAATGTAATTTTTATGTTGTAAAATATGTCAAAATGGCTCAAATGTGTTTGACCATTCAAATGAATCGATTTTTACAATTATTGCTTTATATTTTTTCAATTATTGCTTTTCAAATAAATTGCCCTGACAAAGATATTGTGACCTCTTATTTTGACCGGAGCCCTTTGGCATCGGTCCAAATGGCTCCATCGTGTATGGCCAGCTTAAGGGTTTCTACGCTTACGAAAAACCGTTAGAGTGCTATTAGACCATGAATGAAAGAATGCAAGATTACGACACTTTGGAATTTTCACTTTGTTGTTGTTTCACTTGTGACGTAATTTTCACTTGTGAGTAAGCACATTGCACTTTTTTACTTTTTGGTTGGGGTAAATTCATAACAAGATTCCACCATTTAATTGTTTTTCGGTTTGTGCTTACGTCACAAGTGAAAAAAACACAACAACAAAATGATCAAAAAAACCAAGTTTCGAAATCTTGTGTTCTTTCATTCATGCTATTATACCATGATTCCAGAGTCATTACTCTATACAAACCACTTTAGAACAAAAGGGAGACAAAATTGAAAAGACCATCTTTTTCTCTCGTAATTTGAAAAAGAGTCATGACTCCAGATTCATGCGGTGTTATAGCACACTTACAAGTCGACCATCCCTGGGGTTGTTATATTCAGTGCTTTTTCGCATACTTTACTTTTGTTGTAATTCCATGTTAAAACACAACTGATCGACCATATAGCTGCGGCGGGGAAATAAATCTGAAAGTATCCTAAAATTTTCAGTATACTCACGAAGCCAAGGGAGGATTGGCAAACAGCTGACTACGAATATGTGTTTGTGTGTCTTTTGACACCTATCCGGTTTTGGTCGTTCGCAAACTCATACGATACAGGCGTATCCAGATAGCTCTTTTGGTGTGCACCCGAACGTGCGCAGTGTCACCGACTCTCAATCACTCAAAATAATCGAATCTACTACATTTTTTTTTACAAACTTAGCTGTCAGTTTTTAGAACACACGCGACTTGTCACGAATATTTTTTGTAACGCATTTTTTCTTTTCTTGTTTTGCTTATTTAACTTCTTATAATTCTGTAGAAAATTAAAAGTTTAAAGATAAACTATAAAAATGGCCGATATAGACGACTTATTTGATTGTTTTGAAAGCAAAGAAGACACTACATCTATTCCTGTTCCAGTTGCTGATAAAGCTACCGTTTTGATTGTTGAAGATATAAAAGAAGAAGAAAAGTAAATATCGCACTTATAAATAAATAACTGCTAAATATTTATTCATTTAATTTAGTAAACCAGTTCCAAAACGCCAACACAAAAATAGCGAAGATGAATCCCCGTACAAACGTCCGAAAGTAACTGAATCTATTCTTGATGACATCTGTGTGGAGGCGCTCAACACACGCATTTCAGTACACGTGATTGAATCTCCTGAATCATGTACCCACGAGGTGGCGACATATCCCGGCCAGGAATATACCCCATTGGGACCATTTTCTGGTCCTCCATCCAAAGAGTATCCTTTTATATTGGATCCTTTTCAAAAGGAGGCAATCCTTTGCATCGACAACAATCAAAGTGTTCTTGTTTCAGCTCACACTTCAGCGGGAAAGACTGTCGTGGCTGAGTACTCTATTGCAAAGTCCCTCAAGGCTAAACAACGGGTCATCTACACAACACCCATCAAAGCTCTTTCCAATCAAAAATTTCGCGAATTCAGCGAGGAGTTCAAAGATGTAGGTTTGGTGACTGGAGATGTGACCATTAATCCTTCGGCCTCATGTCTCATTATGACAACTGAGATTCTCAGAAATATGTTATACAGAGGATCTGAGATCATGAGAGAAGTTGGTTGGGTGGTTTTCGATGAAATCCATTACATGCGCGATAAAGAGCGTGGTGTTGTCTGGGAGGAGACGCTTATCCTATTGCCTGATAATGTCCGCTACGTGTTTCTCTCGGCTACTATACCCAATGCTCGACAATTTGCCGAATGGGTTTGTCACCTTCACAAACAACCATGCCATGTTGTCTACACCGACTATCGTCCAACTCCTTTGCAGCATTACATATTTCCAGCTGGAGGAGATGGCATTCATTTGATTGTCGATGAGAAAGGACTCTTCAAGGAAGACAACTTTAACACGGCCATGCAGGTTCTACAGGGAGCTGGCGATGCCGCAAAAGGAGACCAGAAAGGTCGGAAAGGAGGCATCAAGGGAGTGAATGCTGGACAATCAAACATATTCAAAATTGTAAAAATGATAATGGAGCGCAATTTCGCTCCTGTGATCATTTTCTCATTCAGCAAGAAAGAATGCGAGACATATGCTATGCAAATGGCTAAACTTGACTTCAATACCGCTGAGGAGAAAAAGCTAGTTGATGAGGTATTCAATAATGCGTTGGACGTACTTTCTGAAGAAGACCGACAGCTACCTCAGGTGGAGAATGTCTTGCCCCTGCTCCGACGTGGCATAGGCATCCATCACGGAGGACTTCTGCCAATTCTGAAGGAAATTATCGAAATCCTCTTCGGAGAGGGTTTAATCAAAGCTCTTTTTGCAACAGAAACCTTTGCCATGGGATTGAATATGCCTGCTAGAACTGTTCTCTTCACGGCTCCGAGGAAATTCGATGGTAAGGATTTTAGATGGATAACATCGGGTGAATACATTCAGATGTCTGGTCGTGCTGGACGTCGTGGTATCGATGACAAGGGTATTGTTATACTTATGATCGACGAGAAAGTTTCTCCAGCTGTAGGACGAGGTATTGTCCAAGGAAAGGCAGATCCTATCAACTCTGCGTTCCATTTGACTTACAACATGGTTTTGAATCTTCTCCGAGTAGAGGAAATCAATCCGGAATACATGCTGGAAAGATCATTCTTTCAGTTCCAAAATCAAAGTTCGATTCCCGAGCTTTATAAACAGGTAAGATTTTTAAAACATCATCATCGCATGTCTAAAAAAATTTATTGTTCAGGTTCAAGATAAACAACTGGAATTGGACAAAATCAAAATCCCCGATGAGCACAGTGTCGCTTCGTATCATCACATTCGTGATCAATTGGATACTTTGGGTAAGCAATTCAGGACTTACATTACCAAGCCAGAGTATCTCATGCCGTTCCTTCAACCTGGTCGTCTGATCAAGGTCCAGAATGAGACGGATGAATTTGACTGGGGAATAGTGGTAAATTTCAAAAAGGTGGCTGACAAGGTGCGCAATCCTTTAAAGGCCGAGACAAATGTCATTGTTGATGTCCTGCTCTACGTTACTGAAGAATCAGCCAAGACCGACGAACCAAAACCCTGTATGCCGGGTAAGAAAGGAAATATGGAAGTTGTTCCAGTTATGCATAAACTCATCTCCCAAATATCCTCGCTTCGCGTGTACTATCCCAATGACCTTCGTCCAGCCGACAATCGCAAGAGTGTTCTTAAAACCATTGAAGAGGTAAAAAAGCGTTTCCCCAAGGGACCACCACTTTTGAATCCTATCAAAGAGATGCACATCAAGGAACCAGAATTTAAACAAATTGTTGAATCAATCGATAAATTTGAAGAACGTCTCTTCGCCCATCCTCTGCACAATGCAAAGGAATTGCAGGCAGTCTACGCTAGGTACACCAGCAAAATGGAAGTCCAGAACGAATTGAAGAATGTAAAATCCAAGCTAAAAGAGGCGCGAAGTCTTCTGCAAATGGACGAACTTCAAAAAAGAAAGAGAGTCCTTCGGCGAATGGAATACTGCACAGCATCGGATGTTATCGAGTTCAAGGGACGAGTTGCCTGTGAGTTAAGTTCCGCCGATGAACTTCTTATGACAGAGATGATATTCAATGGCGTTTTTAACGAACTGAGCACACCTCAATCAGTAGCTCTACTTTCAACTTTTGTTTGTGACGAAAAGTCATCGGAGAACCCACAATCCACGGAGGAGCTTTCTGGACCGTTGCGTTCAATGCAGGATTTGGCACGTCGAATCGCCAAAATATCTAACGAATGTAAACTAGAACTAGACGAAGAGACGTATGTGGAAAAATTCAAACCATTCCTGATGGATGTGGTGCTGGCGTGGTGCAAGGGTGCATCTTTCTTGAGTGTATGCAAGATGACTGACATCTTTGAAGGATCAATCATTCGTTGTATGAGGCGTTTAGAAGAGTTACTTAGGCAGATGTGTCAAGCTGCAAAAACAATTGGAAACACCGAGCTGGAGAACAAATTCTCGGAAGGAATACGATTGTTGAAGAGGGATATTGTATTTGCTGCGTCATTATATTTGTAGACTGAATTGTTGATAATGAAGTGGGGAGTTTATATTTGAATTTAACGTATATAACGATTTTTTTTTTGAAAATACAATCTTAGACGATAAACGAATTTGCAATACGTTTATATATAAAATATAAATACATATATAAAAATAATGTATAAAAATAATTATTAGTTTTTCTTAATGATAACATCATATTTTTAGAGACTTAACAGCAGTATACATCTGAACTAAGAAAAAAAAATTGCTTTATTTTTCTCGATTCGGCATTTTTTGCCGCCAAATTCGAATATTCTGTTAATGGGCTTCTGCTATCAAATTTAATTATTCTTCTACGTCGTTCAACTTATCTTGCACCCTGATGATTAAATTTAAAAATTGTTCAATCAATGCATACCTTTAATAGGGGAATCGCTTGGTCTTAATATCATTAATACTTAAAACAGCTACCTATTGAATTTGAAATGATTTGTGGACTTAGGAATAACCCAAAGTGCCATTAAATACAAAAAACAGTGAAAAACTCTAAACCAAAGGATAAGTGATTGCCCCAAGAAGAAGACGGGAGACATCTTATGATATGGCTCATGGTTCTCATCTTCGTTAGGATGGTCTTTTGTGAAATATAACACGGATGGTTTGTTAAATCAACCACATAATGCAATCCATAATCAGAATGAAAAAATATCGACTCCTCAAGTTGTTTGTTGATTTTGAAAAAGTAATAAATTGACTTCAAAGAAGAGTTCTGGAAATCTACTCAGAAAATAATTTAATGGATTATGTTCAAAGGGGAAAAATATCAGAAATTGGCCTTAAACGTGAGATCAAGTTGTAAGGTAACTATTATTTAACGGTTATTCATCCAAAAACGTTAAATGCCATTTTGGGTTAAATAATTAACTCAACTTCCATACTAAATTAAAATGAAATCAGTTAAGCCGTTACTAATTTATGTCCACCGTTAAAACCAAATCTCTGTTATATGCATTTTTATCAAAAAATCTGAAATGCAGTTACATTGATAGAGTACTCCAAATATAAAGTACAAAAAATTTTATCATAGTATTCAAAATTTGTTTTGAAAAACTAAACCGTTTTATGGGAGGTACCCGTTATAGCCGGGTTAAAACAAAAATTAGAATTTCTCCTCTAGGGAATCACCAAAAAGTGATATATACGAATTTTGAAGTAAAACCGTCGAACCGTTGTTCGCTGTAGGTCGGTGCACAGACAACCGCACATGGCACATCCGCAGAGACAGACCGACGGAAGGCATGACGAAACCTACACTTTAAGGCTTCTCTAGTATCGTAATGTCAGGTTTGAAACATATGTACTTGTTTAATAGTTTAATACTCACCTTCTGGCAGACGGAAATATCCATGCCATATATTTATGTAGTTTATACAATGTTCAAACAAATCTAATAAGCAATAAAAATAAATAATAATAATATAATAATAATACTCACCTTATTACCAGAGAAAGAATTCCTTTACGTAAAAGATGCAATAAACAAGTGATGGACTTAATTACGTTGAATTAACATGAATTTTTCGGTTGACCACCGAAAATTGCAAAAAAAAAATAACTAGTTAAATTTTCAAAAATTACTGAACGCTTGCAGTAAACAATTATTGAAAGTATTCAATGTGATTCTAGTACATAGTGAAAGAATTAATAACGGAAGTCTTTGTTTTTCTCGCTCAAGTGCGTCCGGCAACTTTCCAAATGCACTTGAAATCTTTCCGTTCACTAAGAATGTCAATTCTTTTCATGAAAAGATGAGTTTAATACCATGTTTAATACTCACCTTACTGGACCAGACATCTTTACTGAAGAAAGTACTTCTTTACAGAATATGGATTCAAGTAGCAGTGATAAAAATTAAATTTAAGTCCACCTACACTCAAAAAAAAAACATAAAATTAAAATAATCAACAAAACAAAAGCTGCTTCATTAAAAATAACAGTGTTTAATATAAAATTATGTGTCGTTTTTGTTTCTTAATCCGGAAATACTACAACTGATATGATTCTGATGTTATGTCCCTTTCGTATATACGAAAATAAAGCTTTATCGAGACACAAAACTCAATATGATTTGTGATACATACTTTCTTTTAAATCTATTGACATTCTTTTTAAATGAACATACATAATTATCTTAAATGCAAAATTAAAATAGTAAAAGTTTTCATGAATCTACACACAACTAACTATGGCATAAGAAGAAACGAGTTGCATCCGAATGTTGCAAATCAAAACAAACAGACATAATCGTTTCATAGCCAAGCTTTAAAGTTTATTGGTCAACCAAAATTTAATTGAATAAAAAAAGTTCATACGTTATACCTTCTTCTTATTTCTTCTTTTGGCATAGATTCCAGGCTAACCATATCAGCCAACATGTCACTATAATAGCTATCCATCTAGCTGCCTCCAATTATGCACCGCAAGTTGGCTGATGTCGTTTTCCACTTGTATGGCTCGAGTCTCGACCCAACGCTTCATTCTTGTTTTTCTAATAATATCAATGTCACCGATAATTGAAATACATTCTTACGAACTTTAACACCCGAGTTTCGAAGGATGCCTTGAAAACTCGTTAAAGAGGTTGCATAAGAGAGACTGCGATTTTACTAGTACGCTACCGAGCTAACGTTAAGCTAACGTTAAGCTTAGTCTCTGGCGACTTCCCTAAATATTTTTTTTTTTCGTTGAGGGGAGAGTCTTAGCAACAGGCATGCTTAACTCGCCTTGCAAAACGTTAAATGGTCAGTATCAACGTTTGCTTTTCGAAATGTTAGCATATCTCATATCGATCGATGATTTATGGATCATGTGAGCGCCTTATGACCTTATGAATTGTTTTGCTAGTATTTCATTTATTTTATACTCACTTATCTGAGTAAAGATATTTTTTTCCTCCCAAGTATAGCGTTGAAGTCTCCTATACGATGATTTTTCCCATCGTAACATAAGCACTTGTGGTAGGTTTCTTTGAATAGCTCTTATAAGCTGTCCTTACCGGTTTTGTCCTTTTCCTCTGTGGGAACGTGGGTGTAGGTTGATGTGGTACCGTGTTTAGGTTGATGATAAGATAATGATAAGGATTGACATTTTTTTACGTGAATCGTAGACGTTTGTCAGTCTTTTTCACAGTCACAGTTGCTGTCCTTAATGTATTCTTATCAAACATAGTAGCATAAGATAAATTGCCTCAAAATTGGAAGTTTCTTTCACCAAGAAAAAGATACGAAAGATTTGACTTCAGTTGGAAATAAAAAAATAAAACTTCATCTTTATAAAAAAAATAACCCAATTTATTAAAATAAAAACTTAAATGCATACAAACACAAAAAGCATACATTAAATATGAAATTTAATTTAATAATGAATCCACAACGATAAAAGAGTCAATCAAAATAATAATGAAAAAAAACGACAGTTAAAAAGAGGTACGAAGAATGTGTAATATAATTAAATATATAAGACCGACCGAAATCTTAAAACTTTTGGGCATCCTTGATAGTGTACACCGACACATCACCCGAAACCATGCTTAAATCAGCCAAACTGTCATCAGTCCTTCTTGGCGTAGGCGGTTGCATATCACTTGTACGCAAGTTAGTGGGAATCTTAACTTTACCCTCGTGACGTACTACTGCGGGTATCATGGACGAGAGAAGATAACGTTGGATTTTCGGTCCTCCGGGAATCGTATATTGAGTGCGCTCGTCAACAACCTTTAAAGAGAAGACAAAATATAAAACATGAAGACATTATGACTTAACAACAACTTACATGCTTATACTCCGATGAAATATACGCCTTCTTTGGCAAGCTGCAGGGTTGACTCTTTTGTGGGTGTGGCCTAGGGGATCCATTGCCAGGTGTGCACCGACTATCAAAGTCCATTTTCTTAAAAGCTTTCGATGAAGTCGCTGATTCATTGCAACTTGGTTTGATCGTAGACATTAATGGAGTTGTTGGTGTCTTTTTGATGTACGCTCCAATTGGACTAACTACATGAGCATATTGCTGCTTCTTTAAGAATGATACAAGTTTACTGGGTGGTCTTAAGCCACTTGCCTGGGGTTTCTTGAACAGATCCAATTTGGGAAAAGGTTTAATATCCAAGGCATGCTTGTTCACCGGTTTCGGCTTGGCAATCACGGTCTTTGGAGTGGCTGGAGATGATAGCATTGGCGATGGAGACCGATAACGTTCTTGTTTTTTTACAGGAGTTAGGTGGGTCTTCGCTGGCGATTGTTGTATTTTAGCTGCTTGCATGTATTGCATGCCCTTTTTCATCATGTATTCCACTTCTTCCATCGTATCATTGAAGTGAAGTGATTTCACCTCGTCATCCTGCGTTTCTTGTTCAGATTTCTCTGTAAAACTGCAATTCAGAACGTTTCCAGTCTCAGTTTTTTTATTGCAATCCATAGATTCATCATCCGAGACTTCAATAAGCGAACTGTTTCCATAGGATTCTGTGAGTTGTGTCGATTCTGGAGAAGATTTTAATGGATCTAATGATGATTCTTTATCTTCTTCTGATGATTTAGAACTTTCTGCTGGTTCTGGGGATTCTGGAGAGGCAGGAATAGATTCTTTATTTTTTTGAGGACTTTTTACAGTTATGTCTAGGTCTATCAATGCCAGGGATTTTTCAAGAGGATCGTCCTCTTTTTCCAAACCAAAGTCGATTAATTGCAACGATTTCTCGGGATTCACATCGTCGAAGAATTTTTGTTTGCTGTATCTCTTTTGAAATAGTTCTGATGAAGAGCATCGTGGTGAAGACACTTTTTGCGTGACTCCTTGTTCACTGCCAGCGGCTGTATCATTAGCAGTTTCGTAGCATCCTGTGGTTTCGCTGGAGAAACCATTTTTCATGGCACTTTGATAACTCGTCGAACTCACCTCGGATTGGGAAACATCTGAGCATTCTTCCATGATTGTAGACTGCCTCATAAGTCCAATCCTTTTGACGGGCGATATCGATTGGAAGGTCTCTGCGGTGATTGTATTTTCCCAGAATATGGAAGGAGCTTCAATATCTTCCAACTGAGTGTCATTGCACAAAGCGGTTTCTCCTTTCATACGCTTTTCAGTCTCTTCGTCATTTAATTCGTCCAAAAGACGTTGCAGAGCATCGGCTTCCTCATCGTAAGAGGGCAATTTTTGAACTCTTTTATCCTGCTCTGTTGATCCCTTGCGAAGATATTGAAACAGAGTACTATCCGGATCAGAGCCCGTTTTTTCGCACATCTCTTCCAGCGTTCCGAAGCTTGTGTTTGTTATTTGTAGAGCATCACTGGGATCATCCAACAATGTCATATCGATGTGCTGTTGGCGTTTGAATTTTGTTGGAGTGTTGGTATGAAGACGGTCATGGAAATCTTTGAAGTTTTCCTTATCTTCTTCGACATTTCGGACGCGTGGCATCTCTTGACCGGTACGAGGGATCTTTTTCTCTTCTAGAATAACTTGTAGATCTTCAGATATTTGAAAACTTAATCTTTGTGGAGTTGAGAGTTCTTTAGCAGTTGCTCTACCAATAATTGGAGTTTTTCTAGATATGAATAAATCCACACACAATGAGCACATTAAATTAAATTACAATTAAATTCGAAAGTCTTCACCTTAATCTATCTAGATATTCTAGTTTCATAAGTGAACATACAACTCGCATGCTACGTTTTAAAGGTCCAACAATTATGAAAAATGTTTTATTAAATATTTACTTAAGGAAAATAATTGGAAAAATTTCAAGCAAGGCCAATTCAAAAAAAGTGGGGATTAAATATTGTGTACAGTGCAAATGTTTTACTTTTCTATCCAACATCAAGAATATTTTTCGCAAACTAATCTAGTTATTTTCTAAATATTTACCGATCTGCGAATAGATGACTTTTGAATTTATTTCGCCAAACATCTGTTGCTTGAAATTTTCCCAAGGACATTTTCTTTTAAATTAAATTTTACTTGCTTGCAGTCGATTTGCTTGCTGTCGATTTTGTTTTGTTTTTGCTATACGTAGCCAGTACGTAAAATAATTGTGCTTACTTTTCTTTTTCAAAATATGATAGGTGCTTCGTTGATTATTTAAAAATACTTTTATTATAAAATTTTGTAGAAAAAATTAGTACATTTTGTAAAAAAGATATTTGTGGAGAAAAATAAGCGGACTGCACGTTAGAAAAATAGATTTGTATTTCACAGGTGGAGCAACGTGAAAATGTAAAAACTCGAGAATCGAAAATGGATCAGTTTAGCAAAAAGTAGATAAGATTTTGACAGGGTGACCATAATAAAAAAAATGTGAAAAATTTAGCTTAACGCCTTCTTTTGCGTCAATTGAAATTGATTTTTTTTTTCTTGACGCGAACAGTCTTCGGAACAGCAGCAGCAGCAACCAGCAGCAGTAGGAGTTTTTGTAATTAATGTCATGATGGCCCTTTTAACAAATCTGTCAAAACAAGCAAATCTATGATGACTACCAAAATCCATAAAAAATCTCGTAAAATATACTCATCTTTAGTTATGAAAATGGGGGGTTCACACTCAACTGCATGCATGACACAGGTCATCAACTTGTAATCCTCCGTCTCCTCCCGTAGAAAAAAAATGTACACGCGCTTTTCTATACATGAATACGTGTGAACAGCAAAATGCAAAATTGTAAGAATGTATGGTCTAGCCAAATTTGACAGTCCCATTCTGCAGTTTTGAAAGTTTGTAGGCAAAAGTGGGTGGAGCCTCCTGAGTTGATGTTCTATTTATTTATTATTCTGTGATGCATGACCAGTGCGGCATGATGAACGCTTGACAGTTGGGTTCACACTAGTCAAGCATACCCTCAACCACTTTATAATCGTCAGCAGAATATCAAAATATTTTAAAAACCTTCATGCCACTTCACCAGCCGCATGATGAATTATGCACAATTTGAGCTCATTGTGCCGCGCTTGTCACGCCTGCAGTTGAATGTGAACCCCCCTAAAGAGTCGTACCAAATCGTTTTCATTTAAATTTTAATGGCGAAACTAGTATACTACGAGATGATGCCACTTTTGGGCCACTTTTAGCTGGAACAACTTTTCTTGTATGAACATTTCAACCAACTGGCGGTTCATATCTATGATATAAAACGCTTGATTAGCGATGGTAACACACTGGCTCCACTGGGCATGAACGCTGCTCTAATTTTGAACACGCCATGAGAACAACCAATGGAGTTTGAAAAATCCATGCCCAATCAGGCGACATGTCGTAGAAATCCATTTTTTCGACAAGACATAAGCGCTGTTGAAAACTTGGGCATGAATTTTGATGTTTCGTATATGTGAGCTGCTTTTTGCAGAATTTTTGTTGTATATGTGCAATTTCTTCAGGTGTTTGTCATTCACTTTCATTTTGAATGTACTTCTGTATCTTTTGATAGAAGAAACGGGGGAAAGGGACGCATGTTTTTTTTTAGTTGTTGAAGAATGAAATGAAACGACATGACATAATTTGGCCATAGAAAAAAACAGCACTGATTGTTGTTCAGATTGTGGTTGCGATGTTGGACAGCTGCATGCCCAGTGAAGCCAGTGTGTAAGGACCAAAGAATGTCTTGCATCTGTGTCGAGATTCAAATATTTTGGCGAGTGAGGCGAGATTACTCGCATTACTTATGGGACTTTCCATTGGTAAATGATTTCAATAAATATATTGATTTATTTTGTGGCAAATGGAACGCGATTTCAAATTGATTTATTTTTATCATTGTGTTAAACGTAATTTCTTGTCTGTGAATCTATAAACAACATGGCCGTCAAACTTGAATTTTTCAAAAGCTCATCAAGAATTAAAAAATCTATTTAAAACTGTTACATTTTTTGATAACAATTAAATCTTAAATATTTCGCACGCAATTTATCACAAATGAAATAAATAAAACACAAAGTAAACCCATTCACCAAATCGTCTGGTTATTGCATTCGTGGTAGTACAAAGAGGGGTAAATCTGCCGAAAAATCCAGATCTACAAAATTGATCGGAAACCATAAAAGAAATCAATTTATTTGTTCATTGGAACGCGTCAACTGTCAAAAATTGATCGCTTACCAAAACAAAAATTGATTTATTTTACCAATGGAAAGTATCCCATCTCATCTCGAATACAGTTTCGAACACCTAAAACGTCATCAAATAAAGAATATCAATAATATTCATAATCAAACTTTTTACTTATTTTTGGTTTTGTTTAATTATTACGCATATAAATAAAGTTACAATAAATAAATACAATTTTTAAAAAATTTTCACCATACACGTTTCCTTAAACTATCAATTAAAGCGAGTCAATTCTGGTTTTTGTACTACTAATACATGAATATAATATTAGACACAATTTGTTGCAAAAATAACACCTCTTCTTATCCAAAATAATAAATTTACCTGCATTAACACCAACTCATGGGCAATATGTTAGGCGAGTAATCTGACGCAAAATGCAAAATTATAAGAATGTATGGTCTAGCCAAATTTGACAGTCCCATTTGAAATGCACGGGCACGCATACAGAGTTAAATCTCTGCAGTTATGAAAGTTTGTAGGCAAAAGTGGGCGGAGCCTCCTGAGTTGATGTTCTATTTATTTATTATTCTATGTACTTCGTACGCGTTCTCGAGGTCATAGAATGCGTCCTGGTCGGCTCATCCTTCTTTTCGTGGGAGGCATGAACACAGTTTATAAATTTCGCTTTGATGCGGATTGTGACCAAGCTGCGACTTTTTGCCTAAATCTTCCTCGTATCACAAAACCGCATCCTAATAGCCGCTAACCCTGTTCTTTATAGCACGGCCCGTGGTAGATATCATACGATGTCATTCTCCGTACGCCCTCTCCATCCCATCGCAATTCCTGAATAGCTGTAACATCAGGTCTTAGCCTATCCAGGTTCTCGACTAATTGTTGCACGTGGTCTGTACAACAATAGCACATTCCACGTACAGATTCGAAATTCGTTGTCCTTGTTCCGTTTGCAGTAACACATACTTATACAAAATGATAAATTTACCTACATGTACACCATTCACTGCCGAAATGTTAGGCGAGTTATCTACGTTTCATTTCACATTCTGGAACACTCGCATTTGTTGTTGCATCGCTTTTGAATGAAATGCGAATGCGACTCATAAAAAAAAAAATATCACTCACTCCCAGCATTGTACATTCCTATATTATGTTCATGCTAAATAATTTGTTTTGTTGACGACTATTGTTAGGGTAACAGAATAGACACTTAGTAAATGTAAGAACCTCCAAATGTGCGGTTCACAACTTTTTTAAGATGGCGCTGCTCCATGGTTGTACCATTGTATATAAATTTCTATAGTACAACCATGGAGCAGCGCCATCTAAACAAAGTTGTTAACTTCACATTTGGAGGTTCTTACATTTACTAAGTGTCTATTCTGTTACCCTAACAATAGTCGTCTACGAAACAAATTAATAATATATAATGTATTTTATTGGCTCTAAAATCCATATTTCCTTGACAAGAGTCGTAAACAAAACAAAAATAATATATTTTTACGACTGTTGTCAGGGTTACAGAATAGACAACTATTAAATGCACGAACCTAAAAATGTGTTTATCGTTTCTCAAGATGGCCAGGCGGTGATTATTCAGCATGAAAATACTATAGAAATGTATATACAATGGTTGTACTATAGAAATTTATATACAATGCTCCCAGGAAGTTTGATTTAGCTGAATATCGGCACTGGATTGAAATTTTAAACTACTGAATTATCTCGGCATAGGTCTTCTTTTTATTTAGTTACCTAGTCAAAATTTTATTTGAAAATAGTATAAAGTAATTAAATAAATAAGAAGGTACAGTCGAACTTCCATAACTCGAACATTTTTAAGTCGAATTTCTCTATTAATCGAAGTTTTATATTTAAAACTTTGCGTATTCAACTTATCTGGAACATTTTTTCTCTATTTTTGAGGGTTTGACTTATGGAAGTTTCAGTATTGGCACAATCTCAAAAAACTGTCGAAAATCTTTCCATTAATTTTGCAATATTTGTTCTTGCTAGTCCCCTAATTGCAAATTGAGTTAGAAATTAGAAGGAAAAAAAGTTGCGTTTCGCCCTCCTAAGTTGTTCTTTGGTATTTAAGTTGCCCAGCCCTACTTCCAAAGCAACAAACAATGCTCCACAGAAAGCCTTTGGAACACAGTCATGATATGATATGTAAATATCGACCAGCATTTCTCATCCGATATAGATTTTATATCCTTGCGTCACTGTATTTTAAATTTTTAGTACAGATCATAATATATGTAGATATTGCGCTTGTGTTCTTGTATCATGCAGGTATATTGATCCCGTTGTTTGGTTTTTTTATAGAGCTTTTTATATTTTGAGAGAATTATTGCCTATTAAATTAACCATATGAAAGTGTGGCAAAACCAAATACTTCATTTGCTGTTATTAAAAAAAAACGTAATAAGAAACCACGATACATATTAGAAATCAATTTAAAAAACAACCATGTCCAATTCTACATTGTCAACTATATCCCATAACCAAAAAAATATTGAGGTCGTTACTCCAGAAATTTTGATCAAAAACATAACCAAAAGGCAAAAACTAAAAAGGTTTCCTGTACCTGAAGCAATTGAAATAATAGACCTGACCATCTCGCCATATACACATGATAGTTCTCCAGAAAATAATTCGCCTAGTATTAATTACAATCTATTTTTAAATGACTTAAATAGTACATTTTCCGCTCATAATAGACGTCTACATCCAACTTGGATAGCTGCTCAAAGAAATGAAGATTGCTTACTGACTCCAAGGACTGCTAACATTCGTGTTTCAAAGCATTCCCAAACAAAACAATTGAAGGCTTCACCATTATCAGAAGGTTCACCATTTACGCCTGAAAATCAAGTTGAATTAAGACCATTACGAAGCTATAGGCTGCAAGACGTAATCCATAAAAAACCAATAACACCGATTAATTATTATAAAAATCGGTGGTGATAATTAAGTTATTTGAATAGTGGCTAATTAAAAAAAGGAACTATGTATGTATTTATACGAATTTAAGATAATGTTATGATGACTAAATAAAGTTTTAAATTAAAAGAAGCGTAAATCTAAACTTAGAAAAAAATACATAAATCTTGTCAAACATTCAAATGAGTACTAAAATAAGTGGATGTGGACAGTTTTATTAATAAAAAGTTATAGAGAATATCTTTTTATAGTGCAGAAATTAATTAGTCTATATCCACTTTCCTATCAACAAAGCCTTTTTATTTTATTTTTAACAAACTTGTGTTGGTATAATGCATAATATATCTTGTGGAAGCATGAAACAGTTTCGGGACAAAATGTCCTCAAAATTATTATTAGTAGTATGTATACTTAGCAGTCCATTTTCAAATCTGTCTTATGACTGTTTCAGACAGTTATTTGAATGGAACAGTCCTTCCCAAGTGCGAAAATATGTTGGATCAATGAGAAGCAACATGTAATAGTTGCAGGAAAACGTTCGCATTTCTATGACCAACAAATTACCCCTAAGCTAAAGGAAAAGTTTTACACTGCGATTGTTCCTTCAGCGCTAACATGGTCGAACATAAGAGCAAACTGACCACAAAGAAGCTTCGCATGGCAGAATGAAAGACAAAACTTGATAGACCTATACACCTTTTATACTGCTATACTGTACAAAAAGGTCTTAAATCCATTTATTTTATTTTTTGATTAGTTTCAAACTTAGAACCGGATAATAAAATGTAATAAAATGGTATAAAGTTTTTAAATAAATCTGTCCCCGATTAGGGAATACAAAGCGAGTCATTTTCAATTCGGTATCTGCTTTTTGACCCACCTTTCAATCCATCTAATTGACAGCTGATTTCCACAAAATAAAAAACAAGAGATAAAAGTTGTGTTCCTTGAGCCCTGGGGTCACCCTGAAGTCGCCGCAAAGCGTTTTTTGAAAAACCTCAACTCGCCCTGGGTAACAAATTCTCTGTTTTTTGAGACCTGGAAACATTCTCGGAAACGTTAAAAATAAACAAAATTTGTATGAGATAAGAAGTTTTAAAATGTAAACATTTGAAGTTACAAAAATGTCCCATGTTCTTTTTTATGGTCTGATGCTTGAATTTAACCAGCTCATCGCATCACTAGCTTTTTTCTATAGGCTACTTTGACAACCTAAAGAAAGAACACAAATCACAAAACCGAATTCATGAATGACTTGCTTTTAACATTGTATTTTTTTTTTAGAAGATTCCACAAGTTTGGGGGTTGTTCGAAATATGCTGTGCTTTAAATTTGAGTTTAAAATGATGGTTCAATAAATTTGCACAGATGTGTATTCAGCACAGCATGTTAAAAAATGCTACGCTTACACTTGCGGAACAAACAAGTTGTATTTTTGCAGTCAAGTGTACTTTTACCGTGTTTATTTGTTCAATACTTAATGACTGAAACACTTTTATTTAAATTTTACCATTGAGTTTGTACACATAGAGAAATCATGTGTAAGTTTCAAACTTTGCTCGTAGGATGTCGTTGTTTTTTGTTTACTCTTGTAGCAATTATTCTTGAGCTGAAAGGAAAAAAAAAATACAGAAAAACAAATACAAATGTATGCAAAAAAATTTAGGTTTGAGGAATTTTCGTTACAGGGAATTATTGCAATTTAGCGACATCTACTTCGGTGAGTTTGAAACCATCTTGATTCCTCTATGTTTATAAACTCAATGGTTTTAATAATTTTTGTGCAGACGGTTTATACCATTGTCAAACCATTACCATTGTACAACTAAACGTAGTAGTAGTTTTATCATGGACAATATGACTGATTTGCCGTATTCAAAAACGGCTGTTATTTTCTAGCAGTCCCATGTTTAGATGCCACTTATACTTAAGGTCAAAATAGCTTGAAATACTAAATGCACGGTTAGTATTTTAGTCCTATACTTTGGTTTTGCATATCAAAAGAAAATTGATTTATTATTTTAAAAATTTAGAAGGGATGTTTAAAAAAACGATTTATTTTTTATCGAAACTAATTATTCTTGGACGAATCTGAATAAACTTTATTCATTGCAGATGTTATTCAATTATATTTATTGAACAAAAATTGTTTCAAGTTTTAATTATATTTCTTAAAAAAAAATTAAAACTTAAATTTTTATTTTTTTTTATATTTGTATAGTTTAATTTTCTTATTCTATGAATTTATTTATACTTGCTTGCATTTTTCGATTATTATTCAAAAAGTTAATTGATGCATTATGTAGATTTATATCTAGTAAAAAAAACACAGTTTCTGTTACTGTGTTTGGCTGTCTCTTTTGGTTTGCATGTTTTCTAGTTTTTTTTTATTTAAAATTTAAAAAATGTATTTAATGTCTAACTTGTTTGCTCTATTCTTCATCAGCGCCGTCTTTTTTTAAGGATTTTTATCTAATTTATTTATCATTATTTTATAGTTCATAATAAAAAGATAAATATTGTGCTCTCCGAAAAGGAGAAAAGAAAAATATTACAATTAACATTCTGCTTTGAAAAAGTACAGAACGTGGATCCTGATAGAACAAATAGTTTTAATTAAAACAATATTAACGCCACCATTGTTGATCGTTTTTATCATCATTCGAATTCGCCGTATTCTGACCGTTTTCTCGATCACTTTGTACACGCGGTGGAGGTTGGCTATATTGCGGATCATTTGGTGGACGATATTTAATTTCGTCGTCTTCTGTTTTGATGCCTGGATAGCTCAAAGGCTGAATCGAGTACGACGGATAATCATCGACAGGCTCTTCTTTGATTTTGATCATATCAGGTTTCCTTTCCTTCGTCTCCCGATCACCACGATCACGGTCACTTCTATCTCTATCACGTCGATCACGCTTTTTATCCGAGCGATCACGCTCGCGTTCGCGTGATTTGGATCGTTTCTTCTTGCGGTCACGATCACGTTCACGTTCACGATCACGATCGCGGTCTTTATCAATACTAATACTAGGACCACCAGGACCGGCGCCACGTCTTTCGGCACGATCATCATACTCTCTATCTCGACTTCCTCCGCGAACACGCTTCCTGCGCTCCCTTGACCTACTGCGATGTCTAGATCGTTCTCGCTCTCGACGATCCCTTGATCTTGAACGTCGTCTACCATCGAATCGTGCTGGTGGCGGTCCACCACCACCTCCAATACCACGATCAAGACCGCGATCTTCTCTTTCTCTTTCCAGACGGTAGCGTTCACGTTCACGCTCGTTGTCCTCTCGTCCGGAATGCTTGATGTTAACGTCAGCTCCTCCGCGCCGAGTTCCACCTAAGCCACCACCCAAACGACGCGGCAACCAGCCCTTGACAGTTCGTGCTCGTTCTACATCTACCAACACACGTTTACCGTCAATTTTTTTTCCATCCGCGTGCTTGTATGCTGAATGCATATCACGCTCGTGTTCGTACTCGATAAACGCATACCCACGAGGTTTTCCCGTTTCCATGTCGGTGATCATGATAATTTTCTTGATCGGGCCGTAAACTTCGAATTCACGTCGCAACTTCGACTCGGACGTGTCATAATTCACTCGAGCAACAAACAGCGTTTTAAATGGATCTTCTGTCGCCTCAGCTATCTGCTGAGGATCCCATGTAGCGATTTCACGTTCAAGTTTGTAAGCGACCTGTTTCGAGAGAAGGAAAAATTACGAAAACAAATATTAATGGAGTACATTACGTGTATGGCAGCTTGCCGAGATTTAGAGAGACCTTCTGGAGGAACTTATATAAGTAAGTAAATTTTTTTCACACCAACATACATATCTAAGGAAATTCTCATCTTGACAATTGAACTAAATGCTTAGATTCGAATGAGTGCATTTGTTTGTTTTATGGTTCACTGGAAATACCTACCTAAATGTTCTTCACAATACAAGTTACATAAATGTCATGATACGTTTGCGCTGCTTTGGATGATGATTTACACTTTTGCGATATGTTCTGTTGTAATGTCTTCTTCAAATAAGAATTTAATATCGATTTATTTTGAGACCCTTAAAGAGCATATCTGAGAGAAACAGCATTGAATCTTACCTTAAGATACTAACCCAAAAAAATTTTTTTTAACGAACATGCTCCTTGCATATGGCAGCATTTGGAATGCATAATTACCAGTAAAGCCTTACCTCAAAAGAAATACTCTTTTTAAAACTTACAGATTTTTAAGAAACACATTGTTTCAATTTTAAAAAAAGTGGAGATACAATAGGAATGCGGCGGTAGCCAAAATGGCGATATACTGACCTTAATTTGGTAAAATCCATGATCGATATCAATCTTAGGTTTCTGTTGAATTCAAAGAACTCTTTACAGCTAGCCAGATGAATGCATAATAAAATTATATTTTGATAATATTATTCAACCAACCTTACCATTTGAGACACGATACAAAAAGAAACTTACTTACACGGCCTTGACGCCAATAACATACAAAAATTTATTTGCACCACCATTTTTACCTACCAAAAATATCTTAGTTTCAATTACGCCGCCATTTTACCTACCAATTGTGAATGAGGTATTACCTTTTTTATGGAATCAAAATAGCGGCTGTCAAAACTACTTACTGAATGGCTCACCATGTGAATGCTGAATAGCTCGCAGCTAAACAAAAAACTTACACACTTTTTTTTGTGAAAAAATGAAACTTACATTTGGGTCCTTTTTTTTTAAGCGAAAACAAAACTTACATTATTGGTTCCATTGAAACACGAAGAATTAAGTTTTCCAAACTTTGTCAATTTTCCTTTATAATTAGGCGACTGTTGACAACAAATACATTAAGTTGTCAGAAAAATGGGATTACCAGCCCTCGTTTTTTTTTTCTTTCTTTTTACTTACGTTTTTTTTTTAAATGCAAAACATTTGAATGAAAGGAAACAACCAAAGCTTTTTTTGACATAGAAAAAGCTTTATTATTCATTTCTTTTGGAAATAAAAATTATAAGACAAATTTTCTTTGGCTGTATGTACATTATAATATTCTTTTCAGAAGCTAAAAGTACATTTAAAACTTATTCAAGTACTTGTAGCTGGTCCAAGATGATTCATTTTTTAACATTACAATTGTTAATGTTGTCTACTAATGGACGTAATACTCGTATAACTTACTCCAAGTTTCAACCTCAATTTCTTATCTTTACTAAACTGAAAGTCGATAATCTTTTTGCCTATAATTTGTTGGTCGATTTTCTAGAAGAACATTTTCTTTGAACTAACTGGTCACTTTATTTATTGGTGTTCGTAGTTATATGGATATAAAAACCAGAAAATAAAGAAAAAGATTGTAAAACGTGAGTGAATTAACCAACGAAGATTACAAAACAAAAACTTTCAAATTACTCCAACGATGTTTTTAATTACATTTGCAATTGATGTACGTAATTTGTCAGTTTTGCAAGTCCACTTGAATATTGATTACTTGTACATCCGACTTTTACGGAGTACGGACGACTTAAGGGATTGACGCCACTTATGGAAACTAACATTCTATTATGACATTATTTATTGCTAGCTCTACTGACTGACCTTAACTGACGATTTTTTTGTCTGTTCATTACCAAAATACATATGTATCTATTTATCAACCTTGGCAAAAAAAAAGGGTCTTTCTAGCCATACGAAAGAAGAAAGAACCAAAATATGAAATAGATGTCAAGATAACATTATGCTATTCATCAGATCTGTTATTACGTTCAACTATCTAACAACAATTCTTCTTCTTGTCGTATTATCCAAATGGATGAATTATCTTGGGGGAAAAAATCTTTTTTTGTTTTGTCTAAGTGTTTATATTTTAAACAACGTAGGTACATTCTTTTGCCCTATTTGATGACATTTGAATCGTCAACTGCAACAACAATATTTTATAACTGCATAGTTTTAGATTAAAATGAGTTTTAATGAATTTGAACGAATTGGACTTGTGTTTGAAAAATTAAGTTTTTACGTTTTTGAGGCATTTACTTTGATATGCGTAGTGGCCAAGTACGTTGCGGGTAATATGGGTACACACTTGAATAAATTTTGTTTATAAATAAATAATAAATTGGGTAGATGAATGTCTTGTAACTCAACCGATCTTTAGTTAGTTTCTCAGACTTAGAATTTGTTACTTCCTCGCAAGTGGCAGTGCTCTTGAAAAACCTAAGCTTATTACAAAAATAACACCAAGCTGGATAAGAAACACAGACCATTTTAAACTAGCGCGTACTCAAAATTTTATAAAAACCCTTAATATGAATTGAAAAAAGTGCGAGCGTTTAGAGAAACATAGAGAAAGGAACGCAACTGATTAGTTCTTGCAAGCACACCTTATAAAAGTATTTACGAATTTAAAATTTTATTTTACTGAGCTAATTCCAGCTTTCGTATGCAAGATAATTTTATTTTACATACGAAAATACCAAGGCTACAAGGCCAGGCCTAAAGCATTTCGAGATGAGAGGGAAAATATGATAATAAATACATAGATACAACGTCAGTGCTGAGGATCTTGAAAGAACATTTTCTAGAATGTATTGGATGGCCGGTTCATAAGCAAGTTGTGGTTGACAGTATTTAATCGGTAGCGCCGAAATCTTGATTAGATATTATTGAAGACAAAACGATATATTATGTACATGTATGTTATTAACGAGAAAATAATTCCAAGGTCAATGACTCGGACAAAAAGTTACGAAAGGGGTATGTCATTGTATATCTGGCTGGGATCTACTACAAAAACGCGAAATAACCAGACGATAAATTAGTTTTATAGTATGGCCGTCTTTCATAGATTCAAGTAAACTTTATGCAAGGTCTTAATCATCCCAGTCATGCAGATCTTGAACGTTTCGGTTGAAAACTTGGTTGGGTGCTTTGAAAGAAAGATTCTTCGAGTGTTTTTTGGACTCTGTACTTCAGAGGAGTGTGAAAAAGAAGATGAAATTTGGGATTTGCGTAACAGCGAGTTCAAATTTGGAAATTAGTTAAAAATATTTTCAACAGCATTTGTGGCATTTAAAAATACGTCGGATTTGTGTTGCGAAAATCTCCAACAAGGAACTTAGCGAATGTAAGCGAATGTAAGCGAATAAAACGCTCAAACAGAGTGGTTCCGATGCAAGCGAGTTCAATAAAGCTAAGTAAGCAAATTTAGTGGAAACGAAACATTTGCAGAAAGTACTGCTATGTTTTGAAGTTTTACAATTTCGGAAAGTATTATCATGTCGTTGTAGTTTTTTGAAGAACAATTTTTGTTAGAAAATAGCTTTATCTACAATAAAAATCATTGTAAAACTAATATAATTTTTAAGAAAAGACTAGAATGTGGAGAATTTCACAATCTACACAATTCGTTGAGCAACTTTTGTTTTAAATATTATAAAATTATTTCAGAAACATTTCACTATATAAAATATAGACAACTATACAGGCCATAATAGAGAAAATGCCAAACAATGTTGTTACGCCGATTTCAACTAAAGAAAAGCTGACTCTTGCTGAAGGTAAGTAAAATAAAAACGTTATAAATTAATAAACCATTATTTAGAATACCAATGAATCGTGGAGCAAGATTGGTTGATAAGCAGTAGACAATACATTCTTAAACAATGTGTATTATCATGTTATGTTATGTTATGATAAAATAATCATTTAATTTTTTATCTCTTCAAATGTACGAAAAAATTTTCAAAAACACAAAAGCATGTACTTTGATGAAAAGTCTCGTGATTGATGATTGATGTTTTTTTTATAAATGTGTGTAATCAATAAAATACTAATTACGATTTAGAAGAAATTATGAAACATGTTAATATTCTAGTAAATATAAATTGTTCTACACATCGTAATTCTAATGACGAATTCAGATTAAGAAAAAACGTTTTAATTCGTATCACATGGGGGTAGGTATATTCTCTATATTTTTTGAATAATTTACAGAAAATTTGTAGAAAGGTAGTGAAATAGGTACATAAACATTTTTCATTTTAACTGATTTTTTCGATTGGGAACTTTCAAAATGATCTGTTAAATGATTCTAAATCGTTTTTAGTTTTTGTTTCCAAAATTACGGGAACTAGTTTTTTTTTAACAAATTACATTGTTTTTATAACATTCTTGATAGTTTTGAAACAATTTAAGGCAAACACTTTTGGTCAGAACAGAGAAGTCTGTTGGGCAGCAACTGAAATTATTATGCTTTATGAACCTACAATACAGAACCTACAATCTTCCTAAAAAAAATAAAGCAATAGCTTGGATCGGTTTCGATTAAAAGCAATTATTCTAAAAATTATCAATTAAAGTTCTCTCCCTAAATAATTAAACATCTCGCGCACTCCATTTCAAGACCACATAACCATACCTGTTCGGCTTTTTCACGCCGTCGCCGATCCAAACGCTCTTGCCTAGTTTCGACACGTGTATGTGGCGGTGTATCTTTCGGATCTTCGAAACCACTCAAGAACTTTCCAACACCCAAATATCCCCGGGACTTCTTTTCATGTGGTAATTTATCTGAAGGTGGTAAATATGGAATCGGGTCCCGAGCTGCGAACAAGGCCAGGAGATTCGGCGGCAAGTACTGTGTCATAATAATTTATTCTATTATTTCCAACGCAGTTCACCTGAAAAAAAAATGGCCAAGCGATAATTTTTTTTTCTTTTAAATGAAAATTTTTGTTTATATTTCGAGAGAAAAATGGACTTTATATTACCTTAAAAATCCATAAATAGTTTGTTTATGTCCTAGATTTGAAGTTTGGCCAAAATTTAGTTGATTAAAATGTTGTAAAATGGAAGAAAATATTATTTTTTTCACTTTGTGAAAATTTTAAATTTTCAAGTCACAAAATGACAAAACCACAAAGCCAAGAAAAGAACCTGAAATGAAAACGAAATGTGAAAATTTCGGCAAATGACATGCTAGCTTGGTTTGAACGAAAAAATTGTGGCAAAAATGTAGTAGTTTCGTTGAGTGTGATTTATGCCTTGAATTGCGTTTCAGGTACAAGAAAAATATTTAACAAATTCTTATTGGGTGTGTTTCTTTATTTATTCCGTATATTCGGAATATTTGGAATACCCTTTTTGCGTTTCTTTATTCACTAAAATATTCCGGATAAACTATTTCTTTGTTTCTTTATTCATTCTGGAATATTTGGAACGCATTCTTTTCATTCCTATTGAAGAGGTGGTTTAAATGGAATATTCTCTAGTTTGACAGATGAATTTGACTGTCAGCTGCTGTGTACGAGAAAAAAATAAATAATTAAATGGAAATGGGTGAGTTTTTATTATAAATTGTGTATTTGTATTTATTTATTTATTGTTTTCTTCTTGTTGTAACAAGTCCAATATAATTTACGTATTTCTCTTCTATTTTCAGAAATAAACATAACTAGTTTTTTGACATGAAAACAAACAGGTGATAACTTTATTGGCGCAAAACTGTAGTCGATTTAACTCGAAACTAAAAGCAATTTAATGTGAAACTTGGTTAAAAAATCGTTTTCCGTATTATAAACGGCATAAAGCATATATTTTTTTATGGCAGTGTGACCTTGTTTAGACTGGGAAATTTGAGTCTGGCGTGGTGAGTACTCTCGTGATTACACCAGGTCCTCAATTAAGGACGCCTCACTTCAAGCCAGTGGAATTTTTGTTAAGTAAAAAAGAAAATAACATCCATAAATTATTATTAATGCTTCAATTTATTTCCTTTTCCAAGAATTCATTTTCTATCACTATGCATTTATCTTAATTATGAAAATACTGCGATGTTAAGAAATGTCAGTCAAGCAAACACTATATTACAGATTGATGTCAAATGACTGACCGAGTAAAGGTCGCTTAATAGCACACTATCAAATTAAATTAAATTTTGATGAGTTGCAGCAAGAAGCTCTTGCTACAAGAGGCTCTTTTTTTCAATTCTTCTTTGAAAAATATTCAGTGAGGCTCACGCTGTTACACTGTGTTTCAGAGAGTCATGACTCAAATTTTACAATACTCTTTTCCCTCTTTTCTACCCACAGTGCACAGGAGCATTTTATATGCAAGGCATAATTGTACACTCCTTCAGAACCGGAAAACCCGTCGGCTGATTTTTTGTCTCAACGTTTTTCTCTTTCGCACTCATTGTCTTCAAAAAGAGGCGAGCCTCTTGTAGCGAGGTGTAATAGCACACTAACAAAAGCCGCTGTAATACAGTACTATTGAAACGTCATCTGTCATCTTTACTTCAAATCGTTTTGTATGCCACTGTTCTCGCTACTTTAATCTTTTGTGATAAGAATTCGTCGTATTCTATAAAATCTAATCTGAATTTTTTTATTCTGAATTTTTATTTTATTTAGTTCTCATTTAAACATTTACCAGTGAAGTTATTTGCCAGTTTTAAGTAAAATTAAAATGTCCATGTACCAAATGGGACCTGAAACGCATGCAGTGCCAATGAGCCTGTTCCGTAATAATCGGATTCGTGTTGCATCTGCCCTCTCGGACCATCCAAAAGTAGAAAGTCGAACCTTTGTTCTTCTTGAAGGAGGTAAAGATATAAGCTTCAATGACACTGATGTGGACCATCCGTTCCGCCAGGAATCCTTTTTCCAATACATGTTCGGTGTAAAGGAACCCGGTTGCTATGGTGTTGTGAATGTCGACAATAGTGAGTCTATTCTTTTTGTTCCACGTCTCCCTCAAGAGTATGCCGTTTGGATGGGGCATCTGCATACTCTAGAGGAATTCAAATCTATGTATGAGACTGATAGAGTTCTCTACTGTGACCAATTGGATGAGTTCTTTAGCAAAGCCAATCCATTCTTGGTTCTTACTCTAAGTGGCGTGAATTCTGATAGTGGACTATCTTCTAAGCCTGCATCATTCCCTGGAATTGAGAAATACATTCAGAACTGTGATATACTACATTCAATAATATCTGAATGTCGTGTTATCAAATCAGCGGAAGAGATCGAGGTTCTGCGTTACGTTGCGAAAGTTTCTTCCGATGCCCATAAGAAAGTCATGTTGAAGATCAAGCCAGGAATGACCGAGTATCAGGGTGAAAGTGAGTTTCTTCATCATTCCTATTCCGTAGGTGGATGCAGACACACTTCCTACACATGCATCTGTGGAACTGGACTGAATTCAGCTGTTTTGCATTATGGACACGCTGCAGCTCCCAACAATAGAGTAATTCGTAATGGAGATATGTGTCTCTTTGACATGGGAGCCAATTACTGTGGATATGCTGCTGATATCACTTGCAGCTTTCCAGCAAATGGAAAATTCACTGAAGACCAGAAGTTAATCTACAACGCTGTTCTAGATGCAAGAAATGCCGTCTTAAATGAAGCTCGTGAGGGCGTCTCTTGGGTTGACATGCACAATCTGGCAATTCGTGTGATGCTACAACGACTCAAGGAAGGTGGTATCCTCAAAGGCGATGTTAACGAAATGATATCGTCTGGGCTGGGGGCAATCTTTCAACCTCACGGATTGGGTCATTTGATTGGTCTGGATGTCCACGATGTCGGTGGATATTTAAAAGGTCAACCTGAACGCCCAACTGAACCAGGAGTATCGCGTTTGCGTTTCGCCAGAATCCTTATGTCTAACATGTATGTAACTGTCGAACCGGGTTGTTATTTTATTGAATGTCTAATGGACAAGGCTCTAGCTGATCCTAATATGAATAAGTTTTTGAATGTCGAGGTGTATGAGCGTTTCAGAAACTTTGGAGGTGTACGAATTGAAGATGATGTTTGGATTAAGAACAATGGTTGCGAGAATTTCGCTATCGTCCCAAGAACTGTTGAAGAGATTGAAAAGTTTATGAGTTAAGTTTATGTTATGTATCTATTTTATTAGTATTTATATTGTTATCATGTTATAGTATTCACTTTTATATCATATAAATTATCATTTATAGAATTATTTTTGCAAAAAATTAAATAATGGAAATTAAAGCATATATAAAGGGTCTTTGTATTTTGTTTTTCTTTAATGTTGATTTCGTTTGACCTTTGATCAATTCAGTCTATAAATGTATTGTGACTGTTGGCGTAGATAAACCAAAAGTGATATTAAGCGATGTATTTGGTTATTTGGGTTTATACTTTTTGTTGAACGTTAAAATTATATGCAAATGGAAGAAACATTCATGAAGCTATACGTAAAGCTAATCGCATCCTATTATAATGGTGCATAGACATTTGATAAATATGTAGAATCATTTAAATAATTCGAAAACAAAACCACAAGCAGACCCTAAGTGTGGTACTTGAGTGAGAAAGTCTCAATCGACCAATCGACCACCATCCTGGGAAAAGAAGAAGAAGACAATTATTTAGAAAAATTGTTTCACCGTTGCTTACGCACCCCTACTTATATTAGAATATAATATTATAGAGGTGTTGATGTTCTCTAATACAAGTAACTACTTTTCTGAAAGTGTAGGTACCAACTTTTGTTAATTCTCTCTATAAATGTTTCCCATTTCCATCATACAGCTCAAAACTATTAGTTAAAATGTCTGATAACGATCACCGGAACATTTTTGTTTGTTTCTGTTCTTTATCAAAAATATATCACAAAAATCTAATTTATAAGGATTTATTTATAAAAGCGTATTTTTCAATACTTTTGAAATCACAAAATGTCGCAAAATGTTTTGAATTACTACTTAGATAAGAGGTGATTGTTTTATTGATTGACTGATAAAGTTCTTTTTTGATTATGTGAATGTGGTTAGTAACTACATCGTGTATTATACAACCTGAGTGCTTATCATAATCCATTTTATATACCTTAACTGTGGTACCATATATGATTTTGGAATAGAGAATAAAAAAACAGCTTTACATGTCTCTGCACCTGCAGAAGCAGAACTGCATAAAACTAAAGGGAGAAAAAAGAAACGCAGTGGAAAACTTTGCTTGTTTGATAGCAAAGATTAAAAATATATATATTCTTAATCTTTGTTTGATAGAGAGAAAAGTGCAGACTTCATACATAAATTATGGGTAAGGATTATAGGTAAAGATTAGAAATTATAGGTAAAGATGAACATGTTCATCTTTATGAAACAAAATGTTCATCTTTATTAATAAAATGTAAAACCAAAGATTAAGAATATAAAGATGGGAAACTTTCGTACGTTTTACCCTCCAACAACCATTTGTTTACATTGTTGTTTTTGTAATTTCGATTCGTATCCGTGTAAAATTGAGAGGGGAACCGAGGTGAATTTATTTGTTTTGACAGTTCTACTTTTTTTGTTTGTCTAGTTTGCACAATTAATAAACATTTTAATGTATTTCTATAAGAACTTTCATTCTTTTAAAACATTTATACTAATCATCGCTGAAGTAGATGGTGAAAAATCGTTACTAGAAGAAGCGCTTCGTATGTCCACGCTACTCGATTAAAGACAGTACGGACAAAATTGAAGTTAACAAAACTCTTCCCTATTGGGTCTCAAATGTTATTGAGTTTCTTCAACTTCAAGAACTTGGGAATTCATGCACCAAAGTGTGTTCTTTTCTATGTTCCACCTGGTACTGATACTTGTAAGACCCTTTTGGCGAGAGCTTGTGCCACCCAAGCAAAATCAACTTTTTTCAAGCTGGCTGGACCATAGCTAGTCTTGATTCATCGGTGATGGCGCCAAACTTGTTCATGATGCATTTGCTTTAGCTAAAGAGAAAATCTCCAGGTATCATCTTTATTGATGAATTGGACGCAATTGGTACAAAACGTTTCGATTCGGAGAAGGATTTGCCACAAGAAATGAACAGTGATGTTGAGATGGAAAGTGGTAAATCTAAAAAGAAATCCAAAAAAGAACAATAGACTTATACTCGTGAGAATACAGAAGACATTGTTGACTTGGCTGATATTAAATCGATAGGAAACGTTCTGAGTAAATGATGAATTATCACTTTTTTAAATAATATCAATTTTAATATTATATTTTATTAGCAAACAAATCAAGCATATCTTCTGCTGCAACGAAAACTTCAATTAAGAAAAGGCAAACAAAAAAGAATAGGGGCTTTAAAACAGCTGACAATGGCTGACTAATTATAAGTGATAAATTTACTGGCAGTGATTCAGGTGATGGTAGTAGCGATAGTGATGACGATCATGAAAATACAGACGGTCCAAAGAAAACTACAAAACGAGGAATGGAAGATGATAGTAGTGATGGTATGATTACTAGAAAATTAAATTTTATTACAATTTAATGTTTCAATTATATTTTTCAGAGGAAGAAACTACAGCTGCACCAAGTCGAAAACGTAAAGCGGCTGACTCCTTGAGTATGAAGTCAGGACGAACAGGAACGCGTTATACAGCTGGGTGCTAAAGGTATTATTAGACCTGGAGCTGCATCAGTTAAATCTAGACATAAAGGCTATTCAGTCCAGACTACAGCTTCAATGTACTCAACAAAGAAAGCCCAAGCTGATATAAAGAAAAAGGGAAAGTTAGAACCATATGCATATATTCCATATATATATATTTATTTTCAAGAATAACGTAATAAAGACTCATGTCTTTTGCAGACTTATTTTCAACTTTTCACTGCATTTTTGTTTTGACTACGTAATGATTTTGACTGGTTTTTTGTTAGACTTGATCATGATTGTAACGGAACGTCGTATAATGGAAGGGGTTCTCATGCTATCTTTAAAGTAAAATGATCTTGATGTATTTTTTCACGATAATATTTTTGACTCGAAGGTATCTTACTTCTAATTCGTTCAAGCTCTATCACTGTTATGGAAAGAAATTTCATCTTAGCTAACGTGTAAAACTTTGTACGTTTCTTCCTATTTAGTTTTCTTTTCAGATTCTTTCCAGTAGTCCTCTTCAATACAATCAAAAGTATCTACATTTGAGTTTCATTTTTAATGAGTTACACACCAATAGATTATACATTTATTTCAAAAATTGATTACCTAGCTATTTTGATGCAAAAAAATAGCTTTTATAAGTTTGTCTTTCAATAAATGCAAAGCGCTAATAATTTTATTGATTTTAATGTTTTTTTAACTTATGGAGCACTTCTGTCCAAAAACCTTGGATATAAACAAACTTCTCTAATGTGATAACGAAAACGTTCTAATCCCAGTCCATAGCCCCATGTGGTTGAGAACCATACACTCTCTGGTCAGTGTACCAATAGTAAGGTTTTGGGTCATAGCCCTTCAGCAATTCCTCACTGTCCCCTATCCTCATTGAACCTCCAACAATCTCACTCACATTTGGCAGAAGAACATCTACACTTTCAGTAAGCTCAGCATCTTCTGGGCACTTAGACATATAGAACGATTTAATGTCAGCAGGAAAACGGCATAACATAATCGGTTCATTGATAGTGTCACTCATTTTGCGTTCTGGAGCCTCTGGAATGTCCTAAAATAAGGACAGTAAATGAGAAATGCTTGTACAATGAAAATCATCAAAATTAACATACTTTACCAAACTCATAAAAGGTTCCGTCATCTTTAGTGACGTTGTTATCCTTCAGCCATTTAATAGCATCTGCGCAGTTTATTCGTTTGCATGGCCTCTTTGGAACTTCAAAGTCTGGATTAAGTTCCTTGACTAAATAGCCTTCGGGTGACGTCAGTACTCTATCGACAACATCACAAATTAAGTCTTCCAAACGATCTAACAGATTATCGAACTTAATAAATGGACCACCTGCCGGGGTAAAACGTAAACACGATGACGATTCAGAAGAATCAGATGAAAAGAAACTTCTTCTTGGAGTTGGTGAGCCAAAGGTAACTGCTTCAAAAAATGCAGCAAATCTCTACGCTCAAATGGCAGCATCGATTCTGGAATATGAAGAATTAGAAGAAGAACCAACATCACAACAATCCTCTTCAATTATTCAGCAAACAAAGTTACCAGCTCTACAACAGTTAGATCCACAAAATCAATTGATTTCAATGCCAATGAATATGCAGCGACAACTGATAATGAATCCAAACAGTCCACATCAGATGATATTGTCGCAAGCTCCGCAACAATCGAATCTTCCCACTGATGCCATGTGGGTCGAGCGCAACTCGAAAATGATGCCAGACAGACCATATTCATGAGGTTCATGAGCTGTGGTGGATTTCGTTCATAATTCTCACATATAATGCCGCGTTCGTGGATCTAACAAAATTGAAAGTATTTTTTGTGAATATTTTTGTTATTTTAAATATTTTATGCTCACGCTTTGACGTATGGTCAGTCAAATTATTTTTTATGAAGAAATTTATTTCAATAAAAAAATTAATTATATTTTGGCTTTAACCACTTATACGATATTCCGATTTTTCATAACTTGTTAATTGATGGATTCCATTCATGATTAAAACATAAATGTTTGTCAAATATTTATGTCTTACGCAACAATACGCAATAAGTGAAATATTGACCGAAATTATAGACACTGTTTAAGCTGTTTTTATAAAAACTCGAGTTTACCCTTTTTAAATTGCTTAAACCCAGGCTAAGAAAAACTGTAGTTTAAAAAAACTATGAATATGCGCCATTAAAATTACACAAGTCTATATAAACTTGCAAAAACAAAACGTCTATTTTACATGTTTTGTATCAAAATCACTGACAAACAAACGTTACAAACCAATAATAAGTTTCTAACAAGAATAATTTTGAACCCGTTAAGAAAGAGAGGTTCGAGTCGACCAGTAAAGTAAAAAATTTTAATCATGAAGATTAAGGATTTAAATTTGTTTGGTAAAACTAATGAATTAGAAGAAGATTATGGAGAAATCTGCTCAAATCAAGATTAAGTGCTTGATGGAAACATAGTATAAAAAGAATTTGTCAAACATCTATGAATATGCATTATTAAAGCATCTGCAATAAGAGTGAGCCCGTGAATTTCGACAACAAATTAAGTTTTCATTCGTTTCATCATTACGGATAGTTGTTACTGATAGCTATAAATGGGCCTTACACGGCCAGTCATTTGACATCAACCTGTAATATAGTGTTTGTAAAAATAAGTCGGTAGGCGTGCATTTGTTTGACGAAAAATCAAAACCCTTTTGATTTTGCATGATGACTGATTATATGTGTAGATGACTGATGTCCTCTGACTGACCGTATAAGGGTCGCTTAAGAAGTGCTTACGGATAAAAAAAACAAATATTTCTGTAGATAGACAACAATTGTGGTTCAAGTAGATTTTCTATGGTAAAAGTTGTATCAAAGAAATATTGTACTAGTTTCAGTAGTGCAACCTGCAGATTCTGCGACGACCAAGAAGAAACGCCAAATCACCTTCTAGGAAAGTGTGGGGCGATAATGCACAAAAGAATAAAACATTTGGGAAGTTACCAGATAGAGGAGAGCGAATTACCCTCTCTACAAGTACTCCAGATACTATCATTCCTTAAAGATATTAAGATGGAGGAAGAGCTGTAGAATGAGTCAATCATCCAGCCCTAGTAAAGGGGGCACAATAGATCTAAAGGTCGCAGTGCACCACAACCCCTAAATTTTAATCATTCATTCATTGTACTAGTTTATTTTCGAAAGAAATTTTATTACACACCCTTATCAACATCGAGTATCGAAACGATCTCCGACATTTTTTCGCTCCCCTCCAAAACAACCAAAATTAACCGTTCTTTCATCCGGCTTTTTTGGTTGAAAATCAAAATTTACCACAAAAAAACTTTGGCCACCCAACGGTTCTTCTTCTTTTCCTTGCACTCGCATACAAACTTTCGTGGAGTCTTTTTGTGACCTTTTTTTTAATTTTTTTTTTTACAAATTTCCAACTTAACATACATATGTTACTATTTAAATTTAAATAAAAAAACCTATAATATATAATAATTTTATTACATAAATCAAATAAAACTAATTTTACTTACCTAAAAACAAACTGTAAAATAATATTAAAAAAAATGCAATCGAATAACATGCAAATGGATGCCAAAAGTGAGCAAAAAGAAATGGAGGCTGGGGTGGCATCGCCGCATGCACCACCAAATAAAGGAGATGAAAAGACCATGATAAAATCAGCCGGTTTAGAAGTTGCAATTATGCTCCCACCACCACCCGCCTTGATGTCTTTGGTGGCAGCAGCAGCAGCTGCTGCTGCATCAGGAGATAATATAAAGCCTCCATCTTCGCTGGCTGCCTCTGATAAAGACGAAGATGAGGGACTTAGCTTGCAAGTTCTGTCGGCTCGATCTTCGACCCCTTACACGGTCCAAGGAATATGCTGTGCTAACGCAAATTGTGAGTTAGGAGCTACTGATTCTACTACAGTGAGTCCAGTGAAGGAAAAGCAGACACTGCTGATGTCTGAAAATAAAGAGAATGTCATTATTGGCCAGCATGCTATTACTGATAACGATAAGCATAGCTACTTAAAAGATCAACTTGATGAAAGAAAGAAATATTCACGTACCGATCTTTTCGATATTCGTGATGAGATGACCATAGTAAAGCCCGAGTGTTTAGAGAGTGCAAGGCTACAGCGCTTGCATTTTAGAAAATCTGACAATGGTTCGACCAATGGAAGTGGTAATAATGTGAGTATATTGGCTTATTTGTTTTATTATAGGTATCTTATGTTCCTCATCCTAGATGGTTATATAGTACAGCTTTTCCCAAACAAACATAACTTGTTTTTATTTATTATGCATTTCTTCGCCTAGCGCGCACTTGCGATAAGTGCAGTTAAAAAATCGCAAATACATAAACAAATTTGCGATTTTTCAGTCGCATGTGCGCGTGCTCGCATTTAAAACAATGCGCACGTTCGGGTGCACAACTATTGTGGTTCGCATACTTTACTGTTGTTGTAATTCCATGTTAAAACACAACTGATCGACCATATAGCTGCGGAGGGGAAATAAATCTGAAAGTATCCTAAAATGCTCAGTATACTCACGAAGCCAAGGGAGGATTGACAAACAGCTGACTACGAATATGTGTTTGTGTGTCTTTTGACACCTATCCGATTTAGGTCGTTCGCAAACTCATACGATACAGACGTATCCAGATAGCTCTTTTGGTGTGCACCCAAACGTGCGCAATGAGTTCTATTATTTTTTTTTTAATAATAAAAAGAATTCAATCATTTTGGTGTTGCAGTTGATTGAATTAACCTCAAAGAATTTAAGCAGTTAAAAGTACTACAACAACATTTTTACTTTTAGTCTTTTGACTGCTCTAAACGATTAGTAAATACTTCAAAATTGACTGGGAAAGAATTCCGAAAAATAAGTTAAAATACTGGGACTTCACGTCATGCAATACCAAAATACTGCATTCTTTTACAGCTCTGACCTCGGCTCTGACACCCAGCCTTCTTTTATCAATCCTTAGCCGGTATCGTCAGTTTTTATAATCAACAAAGTACCTACTTGCTTCAATCGTTAGTCTCAATAAAATGGTGGCCTTAAACAAATTCAAGTACCTAAACTAATTATTATCCCCATTTAACACTATATACATAAGTTTTATATTCCCTACCAGAATAATGAAACTATGTGCCTGCTTAAATGAAGCACCATTTATGTTCGACATTAACTCTTTGTAAGGGTTGATGTTGAACATAAATATTTAAAGTATTGTTTCACTAAATGGCCCTAAGTCCAAACATTTTAATATCTATGTAGGTACATTTTTTAACAAGTAGTACCTACCTACTATGTAATAATATTAAAAATAATATTTTGTATAAATATTTAAGTTCCCAAAACTGCAAATTATGCAAAGAGAACAAGGTAGGTATATACGGTTCTCGTTGTATAAACAGTGATGTAGGTATGGGGGCTGGCAGGCGGCTGAAACAAGGCCCAAATTACATATTTTATTACGCGAATGCACATTAAGGGTCTGTTCATGTATCACTTTTTGGCATTAGAGGTCCATCCAACCAAAATTATTTGTCATCCGCTTTAATTTATTCATTTTTGTCGTAATATGGGGCTCTACTCGGCTCTACTCTGATTCTACTAAAAAGTCGAAGGGCAACGTTCACTTGGCACTAAATCACAGTTCGAGTTCTGAAAAGGGGAGAAACTCGACTCGGGACTTGAAGTCAGATCAGAATCAAAAACAGAATCACGCATACTTGAACAGATTTAAATATTCAAATTGTGAAATGTCGTTATTTTGTTATTTGTTTTGGAAGAGTGAAAAATATTTTGCTTCTTGAAATAAATAAATTAAAAAGCCAATATAGAACATCAATGTATACCTCGCATATTTTAAGTTGCATAAATAACTTGTTATCATCCCTCATCACCGACATTTTCCTCAAATGAAAAAAAAAAATTATTTGAAGTTTCACACATACAATATTATGCTACTTATAGAATTACAAAAATATCTTTGCGTGTTCATTTGGTGTCCGGAATCGGACAGTTCTGCTTATCGATTCGGGACTACCTAATGAAAAAGCTATAAAAGTTAGTTTTGATTTTTCAAACAATTTGTTGAGTAATTTGTAAAGTAATTTCCACGACGTTTAACAGAATATAACCCACCAGCGAACGGGAATCGAGGAGGTGAATCCCCGTTCAGAATAGGGCTGTATTTCGTTCCGAATAAGAAATCAAAATTGTACTTTATTTTTAACGTTTTGGACGAAAAACGTCAATCTTGATTTAAATTCAAGTTAACAAAACAAATTCGTTGAGTTAACTCACTATAAAATGAACCAATGTTTTTAACAGATGGATCAATAAGCAATTGGCAATTTTTGTTATTTTTTTCTAACCCAGTTGGCTTACATAATATATATATAATATTGAAGGTCGCAAAAAATATAACATAAAGTTTGGCTTTAGGATATTGTTAGTACTTGATTTTGCAGTTTTGAACGGCCGCCGCTTACTGAAGGAGGGGGGAAAACTGCAAAATTGTCGGAGTTTTTCGGAATTGGAATTATAATTTCTTCACCTTAGTGGTATGGTTACTTCAGCCACCTTTAACTACACCAAATTTGCGACGATTTGCGCCATAATTGAGCTAGTCGTGATGAACGCTGCACAAGAGAATCTTAACAAAAATCTGCCTCTGCGCACACTTCAGACGAGATTACTTTATCAAAAAACAGGAGAGAAAAGAACAACATCTGCCGGGACAGGGTGGCGTATTTGAATTCGTAATTCTCTTTCTTCTAAACAGTTCTACTAATTAATGAAATTTGTTTTTTTTTAGATTTAGATTTATTTTATTCAACTTAGCCTCTACCATAGCAATACAGAAATAAAAAAAAGATTAAGTAAGTTAAATATTAGATATCGTTGTGTAATTTAAGGAACCTATATATAAGTTCAAAATAAGTGATGAACGATACATGAATAGAATTTTTTTTATAATTTATAAGAATTCTGATGTGGGGTGACATCAGTGAATAATTAAATAAAATATTTTGTTTCAATTAATATTATTATCAAAGAGTTTCTGCATACCATCCAGGCTTGAGCCAATAGTACCCATCTTTGAATTGCAATAGATTGGGCTCTATATATTGCCCTACCTATGGTCATGATGAAAAACAATATTATTAGGTAAAAAAAACTTTAAAATTAACAACTACAAAAATCACATTTTGATATTAAGTTTGTATTATTGGCTAAAAATTGATGGTAAGTTTAAAAAATATTATTTTTAATAAAAGGGATAAATTTCTTCTTAAATTGATTTATTCCACTTTCATTTTTCACTGCACTCGGGAGACTATTATAATAGTTGATACCTTCAAACAATATGGAATGTAGGGTACTGCTTAGACGGCATCTCTCTGGTCTTAAGTTGTTATTGTTTCTTAAGTTATATGGCTGCGCATCAGAAACTTCGAAGATTTGGGTAACAATCCGTTACGCATTTTGAAAATGAAAACCATGGCATCATGAGTCAGCCTTTGTTTAACATTCATTCAATTCAGGCATTCAAGCATAGCACGAATCGGCGTATATATATTCAGTTTCAAAACGACTCTCATACCTTTATTCTGCAGTCTTTGAAGTCGCAACTTAACATCTGGATTACAACCAAACAGTAAAGTTGAGCAATAATTAAAGTGCGGTATTACAAAGGGAATTATACAAAAGAATAGAACTTTCAAATGTCGGATGTCTTCTTATTATACTCAAGAAATAGACTTTTTTTAAACGTTCGCATAAACATGACTAGCGTCACCCTTAAAATTTATCTTCTCATCAATTATTACACCCAGATTGACGCGTTTCCCATTCGCACATTAATTTCACTATTCATTTAGAATTTTATGCATTTAGTTTTTCCCACATTCACCTTCAACTTGTTCATTTTCAGCCAATCATCAAAACTTTTTAAGTCATCATTTATTCGTTGACACATTACGTTACCGTCATCTCCACAAATGTACATCAGACTAAAAAGGTTTTAACTGCAATACTTAAGACATTTTTTAAAGTTATTTGTATATAAAAGAAAGAGAAACACTCCTAAAACTGAACCCTGAAAAACGCATAGGTCATTAATAACTGTATCTGACAATTTATCATTCACTTTCGTTCTTTGACTTCTGTTATCCAAATAAGATTCAAACCATTTCAATTCTCGATCGATTCAATATGAGCATTAATAAAAGCATTTAGTAAAAGCTACTAGTTCTTATCAAACAATAAAGAAAAGCAAGATAGAAGAAATAAAGATAAATTTAATGAGAAAACAAATGTATAAGAATAATCAAAATGAAAATAACGAATGAAAGATTCCTAATATAACGCCTTTTATACTTGTTATCTGAATATTGGTTCAATATTATTGTGATCAAAAGAAAACAACCAATCTCTTATTCTTTTAGTAAAGATATTATTGTTATGTATTATACGGGTTGAATATGGAAGTTTATTAAAATAATTTGGAGCAGTTAATGTGTAAAAATGAAAAAAATGTGTTGTGCGTGCAACTGGAGTGTTAACATAAGCCATATTGTTTACTCTTAGATTGTAGGTTAAATTATTTCGACTAGGAGCATTACCACTTTGTTTGAAGAACTCCCTTAAGACCTTGAATATATATAAATGCCTTAGTGGTGGTAGTATTTTAAGGTTTTTAAATAAAGTCCAGATATGGGTGCGACGCTTACAATGAAAGATAATACGGACCAAATGTTTCTGTGTTATGAATAGAGGATCAAGTGTGTTTGAATAAGTCCCACCCCAATAGGTTTTTTTATATTGCAATTTGAAATGAGCAAGCCCATAGTATATTTTACGTAATACATTCTTTGAGCAGTACGATTTTATAAGGTACGAGCAACTAAACACATATGAGATTTTAATGTTTGAACATGATCTTTCCAATTAAGTTTATAGTCTATAGACTCCTAAATATTTAAAGTTTTTTACTGATTCAATTTTAAAGCTACTGTGGGAGCATGAGTTTTTTCTACAATAGTTCGGTAAACTACAGTGGTGTAGTGGAAAACTATATTTATAACAATCATAAGCATGAAAGTAAAGGTTATAGTCCATCAATACATTTTCGGTTAAATTAAACGTTAATAACTTAGTTTTTTCGCTCATGATAAGTGAACCACATTCTAAAAGCGTTTTTCATTTAAATCTCAAAGATTTGCCCTCAAAATCAAGAAGTGCTCATTTAAATGAAACATGTTGGGCAGCTTTTTTCGTAGTGTGAAGACAGAGATTAAACACGCATAGACTGTGTGAATAATATGCCTGCGTTCCAAACAATCATCACACAATCACTAGGATAGCTTTGTTTTTAGTATGCATGAAGCAATAATAATGCATTTTATACTTCCATTCAATTACAAGTATCATTATTCATTCATTGAACATTTGTACAAATTTGTTAAAAAAATGAAAAATATTATAAATTTGAGTGCAATACTATACCTATACCGTCCAAATAGGTAAAACAATACAAAGCTATCCAATAGTTTTTGAATAAAAATGAACGCGCAAGCAAAAATCCGCCATTAAAATGTTTTCATGTGTCAGTGTTTAGATCAAATCTGCCAAATTCGAAAGATCGCTCCTTTCTTGTTGAGAGCTATGAAAGCTATGTCATCAGCAAAAGCTGTAGCTAATCCATTAAATTGTTGTTTAAAAATAGAGACCAAAAATAAAATCGGGCCAAGTACGGAACCTTGTGGAACATCGTTTTTCAAAAAACTTGCTGTACTGAAAACACCATTTACTTTTACCTTCTGTGATCTATGAACAAGATAGGTTTTAAGCCAGCTATACATATTTCCCCTGAATCCAGCTTTATATAGCTTGTCAAGTAGTAGTTGATGTTCCACCATATCAAATGCTTTAGTCATATCAATGAATAGAGCCATTTATTACTATTTAACCCTTGATATAATTGACTACATACTCTTAGAATAGCTCTATTGATAGATCAGACCTAAAGCCAAACTGGTTATAAGAAAAATTTAGCATTCTGACTTTTATTAGTTTTTCAAAAAGCTTTGAGAAAGTAGGTAAAGAGATATTGGTCTATAGTTTGAGGCACTTTTTGTATCACCTTTTTTAAATAATGGAATGACCTCAGCACATTTAAGTGACTCTGTGGAGCAACCTTGATTAACACTCGAGTTAAATAAGAAAGTCAGAACACCAACTATTTGCCAAACAATATTTTTTAAAAACGAGTTAGTTATGCCATCATTTGTACATGAATTTTTTATTTTTGAGGATAAAATAAATTTGTTCAACTTCATCAGAGTAAATGATATCAAAAACAAAACTATTTGATCGGAAATCATCAAGAACGAGATTATTAAGGATTTTGCAAATGCAACAGCTGTATGGTTTGAAAAATGTTTTTAGTCGTTCAGAAAAATCGACAAAGAACTCATTTAATTTGTTAGATATACTACTGCAATCAGTTATACTGTTTTCATCGAATTCTAATTCATTAATTTCAGACGATTGCTTTTGTTTTCCTAGAATACAATCTACAAACTTCCATTCTTGTTTGCTGTTACCATTAGCACGTTCAAACATTTCTAAAAAATAATTATTGCGAGCATTTAAAACAGCGTTAGAAACAAATTTGCACAACTTCTTATTGTGTTTTTTTAAATAATTGCTACGAGGATGTTTAGCTACTTTTTTTGTAATTTTTTTTTATTATTAGATTCAAAAGCGTAATATTCATTCAAGGCTTTAAATGTATTTTTCTTATAAGAAAAACCAAAAGTACAAGACCTAATATGTGCATATAAGATAGAAAGAAATAGGTCAAAAGCAGTAGACGAATCAGTTTCAGCATAAACCGGCTCCCAAATTTCATATATTAGTTTTTCATTTAGAAGGTTGTAGTTAATATTTGTCTCTTTCTTTTTAAGTACATTCATTTTTTTTTATTTACCTGAGTTGATACAGAGTTTTAGAGAAGTCATTCTGTGGTCGACGGTGATTCTGTAGTCATATATTACACTATCAAAAACCTTACTAACATTTTTGTCTACTCTTATAAAAATATGGTCAATGCAATTCAAAGATGTATCTATAATCCTTGTAGGGTCATTAATCATACTTTTTAAACCATACTTATCATTATCGCACTTATCATTCCTTTGACAACTTAGTAACACATTTAATTCTCTAACAAAGATAGACTTAATACTTCATGGAGTCTGTATACAGACAATATAATGAAAAATTCATTATCAATTTTAAGAGATAACCTCTGGAGTTATCTGACTTGCCGTGGATATCCAGAGGTTTTTTGATTTCTTTACATATAAAATTATACAGTATGCGTGTGTTTATAACTCTTTGTTTTATATACTCATGAGCATCGACGAACCTTAGTACGTATGTCCATGCTCATGAGCTGAGCTTATATGGTTGGTTCTTAGCTACAGTTGCACTGGAAAGGCGGCGGTGTTGTAGCAAGGACGAGTTTTTTCTTTTATATAAAAGGGACCAACGATTGAAAGATTGGACGAACAAACGAGATTTCACGCAGTTTCACAATTAATTTTTTGACTAGAATAACATCAATTGAAAGAGAATGATATTTAAAATATCCTAAGTCTTTAAAATACGCACTTTCATTCCTTAAATAAGAAAATTTGATAAAAAAACAAATTTTTCGTCGCGAATTACAAGGTGATTGCAAGGAACTGTCAAATTGTATTCGCCTAACATTTCCTTTACTTACCGCCTTTACCTTTGAGAACAATTGAAATTGTATTTTTGTTCATGTTATCATGAACAGTTGTATATTTAAAGAGGTGACTACTCCCTTAACTTTTGAAGATCAACTTTTAAGACGGTAATATTATCATTTTACAATTATCTTTGATACTTCTGCGAGAATTCTCTCAATTCTACTCAAAATTGACCATTATTTTCTTTTTCTTAATTGTTACCTACCTCAATTCGACTTTGTTGTTGATTATAGCATTTGCAATATTTATATTTCTTTAAACCAAATGCATTGGAATACTTAAAGCGAAAATAAAAAATAATAATATCTGCAACCGCACCACCTACCTACAGAATGAAACAAAGTTCAACTTTTCTGTGTAGTATCTACTTCAAGTAACGAATCAGCTGTTGTTGACCAACTAAATTTTTTAGTGCAAAAATTCTCGACTAAATTCTTCAGTAAATGTCAGCTAAATGTCAACTAATTTTTGGATCTGGCCAATCAGAGCTCGTCGACTAACTTTTTAGTCGGCGCATTGAACGTACCCAATTATTCGCGCGCGACTACTGTCGTACTGATGCTCACAACCTTAACAATTTGCTAACAAAAGATAATACAGATGATTGATGTTTTTACCGTTAGAATGATGCTAGTGGGTACTAGAATTTTTAAATTCAATAAATTAAATTAGTAAAATGTTAATTTTAGTTTAACATTATGCTTACCTGACTAAAAATTCGCGCTTATTTGTTTACTGCTCCGATTCTTAAATCAAATCGTTTTATTATTAAAATTGTAATAAGTTAGACTATTCTTTCTAATATTAATACATTTTATCAACATCAACTCAATCAACTTGCTACTTAATCACAATTAATTTTTTTTATTTAGAGAAATAAATCATACCGTTCATCTAATCCACCAAACGATCTAATGCCGGCTTTTTTCAAACGTAAAGCAGCCATTGCAAACGGAAACAATTCCACCTCATTCATGTATGACAATTTCAAATACACGGACTCACATTCATTTAACCATCACAACGATAGTGGTTCGTCATCCAATAACAGTTATCGCCGCATAGGAAGTGGTCGTATATCCAATCGTGACATCAATTGGGATTATATTCCAGAAGAAGACCCTCACAAAAATAATCTTCCAGAGTTTTTTAATACAAAAGACACTAGAGGAATTCCGCCGAAACCACAACGACAACATAAGAAATTCGAGTTTGAAGATAGTTCCAATTATGTAAAGCGTGGAATGAACTCGATAAATGGGGAATCATCATTCCGTTCAGGCGGTTCTCGGCATTCAATAAATTCAAGCGGAGAGGAACGTTACAACAGCAACAACAGCAGCAGTACTAATAACACTAAAAGTGATGAGCCCGAGTGGTTTAGCTGTGGTCCAACATCCAGATTAGACACAATTGAATTATGTGGTTTTAATGATTCGGACTCTCAGAAGATACGTTTAGAATTATCTAAAAATAAACCAGATTCAAACAACAATCGAGAAGATTTCGTTGGTGGGCATAAAGAGAAAAGAAATTTGGCTTTTCAGTTTGATGATTTCTCTACATCACACAATAGTAAGTCCAATAACGGTACAGGAAGTACTGCTGCTAGTAAGACGCCTTCATCCAAGTTTATGCCATTGTTCAATGCTAAGAAGAGGGATGATGATGCACTATCAAATCACAATTCGAATCAGTCGTTAAATGACTTCTTCAAACGAAACGATATGCCACCATCTGTGGGACTTCAAAAGGAGAAGCTTAGCTTGACTGAAATTCCAAGTGTTGATGAAATTGAAGCCAAATGGATGAATCCACAGCTGACCAATGATTCTAGAAATAAGAAGTCATCAGAGAATCTCAGCACGGAAAATTTCAAAAAAATGCTTTATCAATTGAACCAGCAACAAGCTGGTGCTGGAACAGTATCTTCTCCTCCACCACAACAGCAGCAGTATCATCAACAGGGTAATAATAATAACCAACAGTCGAATTCAAATCCCTTCAGCACTGATAATCTTTCGAATTTCATCAAAAATCGAAATCTGCAACAACAGATATTACAGAAGCAACAGCAGCAGGCTGCATTTGCTCAACTCCAATTGAATACGATTCTAAGTCGCCCTGATACTCAGATGTTATTGCTTTCATTAGCTCGTGGGGAGATCTCCAAGCATGGTTTGGTCATTCAGTTGGCAAATCCAAATTTAAGCCAATTCGATCGTGAAGCCATATCGGCTGTGTTGACCTTCTCGGCAGCTGGCCAGTATAATCAACATTTCGGCATGAATAACAATCAACAGCAACACCAACAATTATTTGCCAACCAGCTTCAAAATCTGGCCTTAATGCAACATATCAATAAGAGTCCAGTGGGAAAGAAAAATCAAAATATGGGTAACGGTATTGGTTACCAAGCCAATGGTGGAGGTGGTGGTGGTAGTACAGGCAACAATACTCGCACATATACCCAGGAGGAACTTCAATCGCATGCAAACTATATTCTTCACAATGCTATGTTAAAAAAGAAAATAGAAGAGCAAAATATGGGATTACAAAAAATGTTGCATTTACAAACGTCCATGATGAATAATAATATTAATATGAACAATTCTCGTGCTGGAAATGATTATATGGCTGGAAATAAGAATTTCCAACATCAACAACATCAACAACATCAACAACATCAACAACATCAACAACATCAGCAACAGCAACATCAACAAAATAATAATCATTATAATAAACAACAACATCATCGTAGAACACCAAATGGTAATCGTAGCAATGCAATGGGACGTCGCCGCTCTACTTCTTCATCGTCATCCAATGCTACTGTAAACTCTGGAAATGTTGGTGCTCATTCACATATGAATGCTGATACGCACTTCCGTAGGCAATTCGAACAACGAAGGAATACAATTGCTACTGCAACTGTTGGTAAGTAATTATTTTATCTATTACGTTAAGGCCAGAGTAGATATTTTGTTTAGGTAAAATTGAGTAAAAACTGTACAGATATCTTTGTTGATTGTTTCTTGTAAATGTTACTTTTGTTTGTCTCTAATTAAACAGTTTTCATTAGATAATTCGAATACCCGAAAGGGAACAATCATTTGTCCAGAATTTAATGGTGTCAACAATTCACTGAATTGACCGGGGGTAATTCCGTAAAATTAAAACGATCGAACGATAATCATTTCATAGGTACGGTCTCTATGAAATCGTAAAAGTATGATGTATGACGATATCGTCTGGCGATAGTCGAATTACGTAATGATTCCCCAGTTTACGTTGTAGTGAATTGCGTACAAATATTGAATTGTGCACAGTTAATTAGCCTAAAGCCTTGAATAAAGCACCTTCCTAGTCAACAGCTTTTGATGTTATGAGTATAAAATAAAATAAATAGAAAATAACTCATTAATTAACCATACATTTTAATTTATGGTTTATCAAAATCCAAAAATATTAAGATGCCAACAACACGTGGTGTTCCCAAGCGGTCCCCCATCTAAGTACTAACCACGCCCGACGCTGCTTAATTTCGGTGATCGGACGAGAACCGATGCGCTCAGCGTGGTATGGTCGTTGGCGAATAATTTTATAGCTAATTTTGTAGTTCTGGAAAATATGTAGATACAACGTTTTTACTTGCGACTATAAGGCAAGTTAATCAACCATGACATGACAAATGATAGAGAAGACGAATTTCGTGGGTCGGGCAATTCTGTCTGCCTGTACGTACAGCCTTAACGGTTGAGCCGATTTTCTTCAAACTTGGTAGGTACGAAGTATTCTAGAGAAGTTTTTTTTATTTTTAAGCTTGGTATTAAGATAACGGTACCTAACCTACCATATGGCCAATATGGCTTAGTGCACAAATGTGTTAACTGCACTCATTGTATATAAATTTCTATAGTACAACCATGGAGCAGCGCCATCTAAAGAAAGTTATTAACTACACATTTGGAGGTTCTTACATTTACTAAGTGTCTATTCTGTTACCCTAACAATAGTCGTCTGCGAAACAAATTAATAATATATAATGTATTTTATTGGCTCTAAAATCCATATTTCCTTGACAAGAGTCGTAAACAAAACAAAAATAATATATGTTTACGACTGTTTTCAGGGTTACAGAATAGACAACTATTAAATGCACGAACCTAAAAATGTGTTTATCACACGTTTCTCAAGATGGCCAGGCGGTGATTATTCAGCATGAAAATACTATAGAAATGTATATACCTACAATGCTGCACTTTTTGTAAAAAATTAGTTAATTACATATCGTCGGCTAAAGATGCAATTTGTGAAATTTGTTTTGTGTAATTTGAAAAAGGTTATGAAATTTAATTGCGATCTTGTAAATATATCAAAGTTTGGTTTAATGTTTTTTTAAGTAAAAGAGGTCTTTTATCAACAAGTGGATATACTTGGTTTTCTATCTTCAGACATTTATATCAAAAATGGATTTGTGTGCTTTTCTTATTTCCTCTATACACATCTTTTATGCTTCTTTTGTCCTTTTAATTGTTATTTTTATCCAATTCACATTGTTTCTTCGCAATGTGATATTGCGTCAGCATCCTGCAGTCCAAAATGGAGGCATTTGGATATGTCAAAAAGACTGCATCAAGAATGCAATTTTTCGATGGACAAAATAATTTTGAAAAGCACTTAAAATTAGTTTTAAAAGGCTAGCACCGATTTTATGTTACTATTTTGGCGCGCCTGAATGTTTGTCCAGTTATTGCCAATAATATTTTATTAATGGCAATTATGACTACCGGAAATGGCCGGAAACCAGAGATAAACAAATACCTATCTTTGGTAAGCTAATTTTGCACGAATTTTTTTTCACTTAAATGTAGTTTGAAATAATAATGTATAACTGCCATAACATTATCAAGTCGGAAAATGGTTGCCAGAATACAATAAATTTCTTTTATCAAGTGTTTTTATATTGTTTTTACTGGCTTAATAGGGCAAGTAGTGGTTTCGTGTAAGAAAAAAAAATAGCGGTTTTAATCAAACCAGACATTACTATACTAGAGAAGCGTAAAAAAGTAGGTTTCGTGATGCCGTCCGTGGGTATGTCTTTGCGGAAGTGCGGATGTGCGTATGTGAGTATGTTTGGTTGTATGTGCACTGACCTTCAGCCTAGACGGTTTGACTGATTTGGTTAAAATCTCGTATTCTTGTTTTAGCCCAGCTATAACGGGTCTTTCCATATAACGGTTTTAGTTTTTCCAAATTTTCTCTAAAATGGCTCTAATATTTTAGGTTTTCGGCTAAAAATGCTTATAACGGAGATTTGGTGATAACGGTTTTTACTAATTTGAAAAAAAAATTTATAACAACCGCCGATTTCTTTTAAATTCAGTACAGATTATAAACTTTAAGCACAAGATGACATTCACAGTTTTTTTTTTGCTATACAACCGTTTAATGATAGCTGCCATACAACTTGATCTGACGTTTATGCCATTTTTTTGCTATTTTTCGAACCATCTTCAGAATTTGCTACAAGAGCAAGTTCGTGCGACCCAATCGTGCATTTTATTTGAGTTGTTCTGGCAACTCTTTTTCGGATTGGAAATCTTATCGTAGTTTTACATTATTATTTTAAACGTTTTAAACCACACTTAAGTGAAACAAAATTTTGTGCTAAAATAGCTTACCAAAGTTAGGTAATTTTGTCTGGACCTTGAATGGCTGTATCTCTGGGTTTCTGTCATTTTCGATACCCATAATTGTCATTCATTATATTAAGTGACATTGAAGCAATAACTGGACAAAATTTAAGACCAAAATAATGGTAAGTAGTTATTTTACCTAAGTTTTGTTACTATAAGATTTTAGGGCGCAAAAAATTAATCAAATGGTATAAAAAGAAATATTAGATATGTCAAAAATAAACAAATGCTAGTAAATTGAATACTAGAAATCACTGCCCTGCACATTTTACAAAAATGGGTTTACGAGGTGTGCATCCTTAGCCGACGATATACCATTCTACTTAGCACCTATTCCATTTATTTACCATGCTATTTTTTGACTGTTTACCATTTTGTTTTTAAGAACGCAACTGTACTGAAATAAAAAAAAGCTTTAAAAGTTGGTGGAATCCCTCAAAGCTTTTATGATAACTAGGAAAACGATTTCTTTAATTCCTCTTTTCTTTTTCGTCTTCCTATTAATTCGGTTTCAATATGTTGCTTCAAATTACGTATAAACAAGATAGTATTGTAACTCTTTTGCCCAAAGAATGAATGTCCAATTTGAAATTTTCAGACAACGTCATTGTCGTATGAATTGAATGTTTAGACCAAGTTTTTCGGTCTTACCAGCATTATGAGAAACTGGTACAACAAAAATTGTTGAAAATTGTTATACGAAAACGGTCGGTTTTAAGAAAAATTTAGCCAATATTTTCAAATTGCTCATTCATGCTTCTGGCATAAGGGCAACGAGTTAAAACAATGTTCTATCATGAAGTGGAAATTAAAATGCCACTATATTAACATTTCCAAATTGTTAAAATTTTTTTGATAGTTTATTAAAATTTACAAAGTTATACAAGAAAAATAGGTTACAATGGTTGGCTCGAAAACTAGAATATTTATTTTAGAATCGAATAAAATTGTGCCATCATGTTTCTAAATCGTTATTTAACATTTTTGAATTTAAAGTCATCTTCTACAATTTCTTTGTTTCTATTTTGGTAATAGATTTATTATGCCATTTCGTTTCGAACTTTTCCATTTTCGAAAAATGGCATTTGTGTTGTGTTCTGTCAAATTGTTTTATTTTTATTGGTTGATGATTGTTAAATAATAAACGAAATGGAAATAGAAGTGAACGTGAAATAATTTTTTGTGCAATTTTATTTTTCTTGTCGATAAAAATATATTTGTTCTTGCGATGCGTATAAGGGCTCCTCGAAATATAAAAAAATCACAATTAATGATAGTAACCGCAGTTGGATTTATTTGCGGCGTTTACATTTGGCAACCACTAATTATAAAATATAAAAAAGAATTTGTAACGCCAGAAATAGAAAATTCTAAAGCATCCAATAGTGAACCAGTAGCAAAGTAATAATAAATATCAGGTTCATAAGTTATTCTTCTTTAAATAATTATTTCTGATTTATTAATATTTCCATTGCAGATGACTTTGTTCAAATTCCTCAAAGAATATAAAGACTCGGGGCCCGGCACTTTGGCCAAAGCGATAATAGGCACTACTTGTATGTTGGTAGCTTATCGCTTACTTAAACCCGAAATGGAACAAAGACGTCGCCGGCAAGCGGAATCCCATGCCAATTTCTTATACGAAACAGAGCAACAGCAGAAATCTAACCTCCCCACAAATATTAAAAATGATGAATTCCAGTAAAAGCATAAAATTTAATGGATTACATTACAAGTGCAGTTGCAAATATTCCGTTTGTTTATTAATTTAATGTTTTTTTTAAATAATTACTTTGTTTTGTTCATCATTTAACTACTTTTAAGGTATTCAAATTATATTCATATATTATTGCAACAAATAAAATGCACTTCATTCAGAAAATAAAGATAAACCAATGAATTATGTTAAACATGTTTTTTTTATTATTTTTTCATTCGTTTGTTTTTATGTAACATGTAAATATTTTTTTGGAAATGGTTTCATAAATCGTGAATGTTACGAAATTTATCGTAAAAGAGGTTAGGTATATGACATTTGGGTGGTTTTTTGTAATAGATTTTTTGGCAGAAAGTGTCAAATTGAAAAATGTAGCAAATTATTGAAAAAAATATTAGGGGTACACAGGCAACCATATAAAAGTTTCGTAAAGTTTGAAGACCACATAAATATATCACATAGCAAACGAAAGATTTTATTACGGCTCCTATTTATTTCTTGCAAGTCACCAGCAAAAATTGTCGAACGTGACTATTTGGTATTATTTTTTGCGACTTTCCTATCTATAACAAATAACAAAACATCATAAAATAATTAGAAACTGAACCAAAACTAACCTCATGTGGCGGAAAACTCATTTGCGTCGTATTAAAAAAAAATACTCTACTTTTATGAACATATATATTTGTTTATATTTTAATTGGATTTAAACCGAATAAAATTTTGTTCTCTATTAAATCATTTATTGGTAGGCTTAAGCTCCTCACTTTATTTTAACCTTTAAGCTTACTAATAGTCGACATTTGTATCTGATTATTAGTAAGGCCTAATGTCTAATTGTTGAAATACTGTCCTGTGTACTCATATAATCAATTTAATATCTAAGTAGCTTATCAAACAAACTTGTTTATTGAAAAATATTTTTTCTTTACTTCATTAAAATTATTCAAACTGTTCACATCGAATTATTTATTTTATTTAAATATTCTTCTGGAACAAGCTTAACTTACTACAGGTTATGGGCCCAGCAAATTTCTAGAAGAATTTGTATTGAATAATTAATATTTGTTTTTTGGTGATCCTGATATCAATTGTAATTACGTGCAATGGGAAACGACAAGAATTTTTTGACTTCGATTGAAAAGCTAAAGGGACGTGAAAATTATTCCACATTGAAGTTTGCGATGCAGACATTTTTGGAATATAATGGTCTTTGGGCTGCAGTACTTGGAACGGAAAAAGTTGCTGATAAGATAACACAGGTCAGGGCAGCAATAATTTTAAGCGTTGATCCAAGCAATTATGTACACATCCAAGATGCTTCAACAGCGCAAGATGTTTGGGATAAATTAAAGTCCACATTTGAAGACAAGGGTCGTGCACGCCGAATTACATTGGTAAGACAATTAACAGGCACAAAACTTGAAAGTTGCAGTTCAATGGAAACATACGTTACTACAATCATTACGGCGGCTCAGCGTTTGAATGCTATAGGATTCAAAGTCGACGATGAATGGTTGGCAATTTTTCTGATGTGCGGTTTGTCTGATCAGTTCACACCAATGGTCATGGCATTGGACAATGTTGATACAAAACTCTCCAGTGATGCAATAAAAACCAAACTGTTGCAAGAAGCTTCTTCAGTGAGTGGTGAAGGTGCATTTTTTAGTGGACACAGTGGAAATAAAAAAGGTTTCACTAAGAAAAAGGGAATACGTTGCTATAGCTGCAACAAATTTGGACATAAATCTCCCGATTGCCCAATGAAGAAGTCCAACAAGGTGGATGAAAAAACTAAATCTGGAGCTTCTTTTAGCGCTGTGTTTTTGGCTGGTAATTTCAACCCAGGTGATTGGTATATTGATTCGGGCGCAACGCAACATCTTACCATGAACCAAAGTTGGATTTTCAATGCAGAGAAACCAGCGATACCTGATATAACTGCAGCTAATAGCACTAAAATGAAGGTTGAATCTTCTGGTTCGGTGAAGTTACTAGCTGATGTAAATGGAAAACCGAATATGATCGAAGTAAAGAACGTTTTGTGCATTCCGAACTTGACAGCGAATCTTCTATCTGTAAGTCAGATGACAAAACGTGGACATATTGTTGAATTCTTTACAGATCGATGTGAAGTTCGAGACCAACAGAAGAACATTTTGGCAACAGCTTCCATGGTTGATGGTTTATATCGTCTGAATAGTTTGCAACATTGTGGTTTCATTGCAATTGCATCAGCTGAAAGTAGCGAGACTTGGCATCGGCGGTTGGGTCATTTGAACTATCAGGACCTGAAGAAAATGAAGTCTGGTGCTGTTGAAGGTATTTCGTTTCTTGAAGACAGTGGGGAACATGTTTGTGTCACTTGTTTGAAAGGGAAACAATCAAGATTGCCATTCAAGAAAGCTTGCTCAAGATCAATGGCGCTTTTAGAAACAGTGCACGCTGACTTAACAGGGCCGATGGAAAATATTTCAATTGGTGGAGCTCGCTATGCATTTGTTTTGGTTGACGATTTTAGCAGAAAAACTTTTACCTATTTTCTTAAATCGAAAGATGAAGCATTTTCTAAATTCTGTGAATTCAAGGCTTTGGTTGAGAAACAAACTGGAAAACAAATCAAGAAATTCCGATCAGATAATGTTACTGAATTCTGCAATCAAAGGTTCAATAAGTTGTTTAAGGCATGTGGTATTGAACGGCAGACGTCAACGCCATACACACCACAGCAAAATGGGCTTGCAGAGCGAACAATAAGAACTTTGACCGAGCGTGCAAGGTGCATGCTACAAGATGCAGATCTTCCGAAAAAGTTTTGGGCTGAAGCGATGTCAACGGCGACTTATTTAAAAAATCGTTCAATATCACGTGTCTTGAACGACAAAACGCCAGTTGAAATATGGACCGGATCAAGACCAAATCTAAGCCATTTAAGAATTTTTGGATCGCGTGCAATGGTACATGTTCCTGCTGAGAAAAGAAGAAAATTTGATCCAAAATCCCAGGAATTGATTTTTATTGGTTATTGGTTATTCTTCAACCAACCGTGCTATAAACAGTCGTGATGTCATTTTCTTGGAAAAAGGTAATTTTTTGATTCAAATTATACTTACGATTTTGTTGTGTACGATAGTTCTGAAACTGAAGAAGAAAATTCTGACACTGCGGATACAAGAGTTCAGGAAATTGATCAGGTGGCAGAAGTGAGTTCGACTGATGATGTTTTGATGAATCAATCTGAAAGTAGATCTGACAGCGTTCAGGATACTGATGCTTCAATCAACACTCTATCAGACAGTGATTCAAATACCGAATTAACACAATTAAGAAGATCATCAAGAGAACGAAAAAAGAAAGAATTTCCTGGCTTTGTGTCGTATCTAGCCTGTAGCAATATTGAAGAACCACTGACAGTTGAAGAAGCTTTAAGTAGTTCAAATAGCAATGAATGGAAGTGTGCAATGAGCGAAGAGTATCAATCTTTATTAGATAACCGGACTTGGGAGTTAATAGATTTGCCCAAAGATAGAAAATCTATAAATTGTAAGTGGGTCTACAAAGTGAAAACCAATTCCAATGGCGAAATTGTCCGTTACAAGGCCCAAGATTAAATTCTGATTGCACTTGCTTCAAAATTTAATCTTGCCATCGATCAAATGGATGCAGTTACAGCTTTTCTGCAGGGGGATGTTGAAGAAAAGGTGTATATGAAGCAACCAGAAAGTTTCGACGATGGAAGTGGACGAGTGTGTTTGCTTGGAAAGGCAATATATGGGTTAAAGCAAGCCAGTCGTCAATGGAATGTAAAATTGAATGATGTCATGGTTAAGTCTGGATACACTCGTTCCAAAACGGACGCTTGTATTTATTTTCGTCGTGAAAACAAGAGTATGGTATTCGTTGCTGTATATGTAGACGATTCAAATACTGGAAAGATTTGGGATGTCAGACTGTCATCCTATTGATTCCCCAATTGATCCAAACACAAAATTAACAAAGGACATGTCACCAAAGACAGCGTATGAAGAAAAGGATATGGAAAATATTCCTTATCAAGAAGCGGTGGGGAGTATTCTATATTTATCACAATGTACCCGACCTGACATTACTTATGCAATTGGTAATCTAAGCAGATTTAATAACAAGCCGGGACGACCACATTGGAATGCTGTCAAAAGAATTTTCCGATACCTGAAGAAAACGAAAGATTTCAAGCAAGTTTTCAAATCACTTGATGAAGAAGCTTCAAGACTTCATGGGTATTGCGATGCTGATTGGGCGTCAGATCCAGATGACAGAAAATCTTGCACGGGGTATATTTTCAAATTTGAAAACTGTGCAATTTCATGGGCAAGCAAGAAACAGCCAACTGTAGCACTTTCCAGTGCCGAGTCTGAGTACATGGCTCTCTCAGCGGTTACTCAAGAAGCTATTTGGATTCGACAACTTTTAGCTGAGATTTTGGAAAATTACCAAGAATCAATCGAAATTTACAGTGACAATCAAAGTGCCATCAATATGGCTAAAAATCAAATGTATAGCCCAAGAACTAAACATATAGACATTCGTCATCATTTCGTTCGAGAAAAATTAGATTGTGGAGACATTGAAGTCAACTATATCAACACCAATAAAATGATTGCCGATAATTTGACCAAAGCAGTTAATAATGAAAAACATTCTTTTTGCACCAAGAATATGGGTTTATTTTAATTTAGAAACTAAATGAACATATCTTTCTGTTATTTAAATAATTTTGTTTATGTTTGTATAATTTATTTAAATACTAGATTGTTTGTTAAAACTTAATTTGTTCATATTTGGAGATTGTTAACTTTTTAACTTATTTTTTTTTATTAAGTGAATTGATTAAGTGGGGATGTTGAAATACTGTACTGTGTACTCATATAATCAATTTAATATCTAAGTAACTTATCAAACAAACTTGTTTATTGAAAAATATTTTTTCTTTACTTCATTAAAATTATTCAAACTGTTCACATCGAATTATTTATTTTATTTAAATATTCTTCTGGAACAAGCTTAACTTACTACACTAATAATAGCCGGTTAATTAAAACGCTTTTAAGTGTATTTTAGTGCAACTGAACCCTTATTAAAAAACGCGATTTATCGATGAGTTATCGTTAAACTCCGGAACTAATGTCAAAACGTTATTTATAAACACGGAATAGCTATTTGGATTGTGAGTTAAGTTACACCCAAGTAGGTGGTTTAGCGATGGTGTAAGATTGAAAAGTGTCATTTCGTTTTGTTTTGACTTTTTCATCGAAAATATATAAGTGCAATTTGTATATAAAAAGGTAAACTATAAAACTAAACAAAAATATGTTTGTTAAATTCATGCCAAATGCGTTTTCTCGGGTTTATTTTTCTTCTTCTTTATTATTATTTTAGAAAAAAATAATTTTAAAAGTGTATTTTTCGCCCTATTTATTTGAGTTCTGGAAGTGCAACTTTTTTGTCGTTTTTTGGCCAAACCAGGGATATAGTTGCCACGACCTTCTTTGATATTTCCTCTATCCAATAACATTTGAACTGTGTAAATCGGTTCAGTGATTGCTGGGACACAGATGGATTAAGATTAGTCATTATAATCATTAAAAGGGTCTTAACTTCCGTTGAAAATTTTAACTTTAAATTTTATCTTTTCAAACAAGAAAATTATTATTTTGTATTTTATTTGATAAGAGTTTCGATTCATCTGTCTGTAAATGATACGATACGAACGCAAAACTTGTTTATCGGCATTTTGAAAATACAAAATACAAAGAAATAAACAACATACTCATAAATCTTTACGTGGAAACACATAACGTTCTTCAGGTGGAAACATAGTCACAGACTATAAACAAATAATTGTAATCGAACTGTAGTAGATTTATTTTAACGAATGTGGGCTAACTATTCCATGATTTATTTTGTTTTATTAATAAGAAATTTTAACTCCTGACTTAACTCTTATTCCATGGTGTAGTTAAGTCTTGAGTTAGAGACGAAATAAGCGTTTTTTATTAATAGGGCTGAAGGTGTTTTATCCAAAACTTATATGATGAAACCAATGTTCATGATAAACTTTTTTGTCACGCTACTAAACTATAAGGTTCAATGGCGGATAAGAAAATAAAACATTTTTGGACCTCGGAAGGTTGCTTACGTCACAAGTGACAAACAAAAAGCTGAAAAAAAAAGTGTCGTAATCTTGTATTCTTTCATTCATGATCGGAAGGACGGGTACGAGTGTGACTTAAAAGATCTACTACAATATATAAACTTCTTATCCCATCAAACACTTCACTTAATCGCACATTCTTCTTTGTTTTCACCAACAGTCAACCACAGAAAATCCCGCCAAAAGAAAATCAAAACTGACACAACAAAAACTCTCCTCCTGAATTTCTCCATATTCTCCCTATTCGTTGTCGAAATAAAAAAAGTCGTCCCGTTTGGCTGACTTCGCTGCGCTACTGCGGTTTAGCTGCCGCTCTCTCTCACCAACTTAGCTAAATCGAACGAAATTGTTTTTTCCTTTTTATTGTACGATTGTGAGCGCGAAGTGAAGACGACGTAATTAAAAACGTTACAAAATAAGAAATACAAAAAAATATATTTTAATTCTTTTTTTTTTACATAATATATAATGTAACTTTTTCTACAATTAAAAACAAAATAAAGATTAAAATAACAGAGAATTGCGACAAAGTAGAAAATATATTTCAGTGCTAAAGGTCCAATAAAAAGCTTTAACTTATAAAACGAAAAAGCAGGAAATATTAAAAAAGTGAATCAAAATTTTAAAGCGAATTGGAAAAATAACTTCAAATTATTCCCAACTAGAAATATTGTAAATTTGTAAGTGAAAATAAAAAAAATAATTAAACATAATAAAACAAATAAAGAAAAATAATACCACTATAAAAGGTTCATTTAAACCTTTTTTTTATACAAAAAATCTGACATCATGTAATACAGCAAAAGTGCGAAAGTTAAATAAAAAAAAGAACAAAAAAAAACGTAACACAAAAGGGTGGCCGCGAAAGACGGCGAAAATATAAAATCTACAACACCAACAAAAATCAAACCAACTGACATCTGTGTGAAACGTCGAAAATAGCACAAAAATAAAGAAAAGTTTTTTTTTTCTTACCAAATTATCGAAAGAAGAAAAACCACAACCAAAAACATAACCTGTGCTGAAGAGGGAGGGAGAAAAAACGTGGTTGTTCAGTTGGTCGCGTGTGAGGGAATTTTCAATTTTACAACGCAACGCATACATTTTCTTTTCTCTACAATTTGCCTTGTTGTGTTTAAAGTGTCGTCATATGGCACGTCATCGTTATTTGTTCATCGTGGTGAATATGTGCTGAATGTTGCCCTTTTGTTGTCCCTTTTCGTTCTCTAGCAAAATAACAAAAATAACTGTTTCAAAACAAAAAAATAATCAAAACATAAATATTAAAAAATAAACAGTTTTTTTCTCTCTTAAAATCAGATGTGTAAATGCGCGCCAAAAAGAAAAAAGTATATATTGAGAAATCGTAGCAAAACAAAAAGAGATCAATAAAAATACAAATTAAAATAAAGAGGACAAAAGGAAAAACAAAAGCCAAGGAACCTCAATTAAACAAAAAAAAAAATATGAATAATTGTGATATAACGGAAAGCAGCAATAGCAGCATTGAAGAAACTCAACAGACAACAGCCGCCACGGCTTTAGAAGATACAGCGACGACAGGAGAACTATTCTCTTGTACCAATAACAAATGCAATGAAAATATAGAAAACGACGGACAATGTGGAGAAGCCACGACCACGATCGAAACAACCGCCACGGCAGCCTCTATTGTTGCGCCTAGCTTTCTGATTGCACCCACAGCAGTGGCGACTACGACAGCGGTCAGTTATGCGGCTATAACAGCAATGGATACAGCTTCAGCCACTGCATTCATTAGTTCTCAGAAAATGGAAGCAATATTTTTCTCTGATCAAAACTTAACAACATTTTGTGATAAAGAATCTACAATTCAAGAAGAACCAGAAACTCTCGTAGTTGGAGAAACACAATTGGAACGCTTAGAACTAATTTCAAGTGAAGGCAATCTAGACAGTGGCAGTAGCAACAGTAATCAGAACCATAATAAACAGGTTAAAGAGAAGCAGAAGGTAGTGGTATCAATGATCACTGCATCATCATCCCCAGCCATGTCGCCTCCGTCATCGCCGTTGTTGATAGAAAACAAAGAAAAAGCACTCGAGGCGAATATCTCAACAACTTCGCCGTCGTCGTTGTCGGTTTTGAATGCTCTGAGTGGAAGTACGTTGGACAGTAATTGCGGTGATATCGCCCCAACAAATCCAAGTCCGAGTCTATCTGTCGGTATCAATTCAATGCTACTAGCACAAAAGAAAATTTACAACAATCATCATCACACTCTGACGACAACGTCGAGTGAACCAATTTTAATGAAATGCGTTAGCTATGGCGGTCAGAGCCAAACGGAACCAACTACTAACACAACTTCAATGGGTTCAGGGACGACGGGTGTTAATGCTGGTGCAGTGATAACAAGGCGTGTATCATTTCCGAAGAGTGATGAAGCACTTGTGACGGGATATTTAGAACCGGCTAATCCGTGGGAGCATGGTAAGTGTTTTTTTTTCCTTTTTGTGTACTTTTTCAACGTCACTTTATACATATTTTTGCGTAATTTGTATCTTTTTTTCATCAAGAAGGTGGGGGTGTTACGTAAGGTTTCTAATCGATTTGGAAAGTTGTAGGTATGTAGCTACGAATGTACGTAGGTACCTACTATTTGTATGTAGGTAAAGTTACCGGGTGCACACTTATCATTAAGCTAATGTTGTTTTTCTTTTTTGTGGCGTTGACCTCTTATAGGCTTTGGTTTGAGGGTTGCTTTTTTTTCGGTATGTTAAAATAGACGTAATTTTGTGGAATTCTATGTGAAAATAGGGAGGAGTTTTATACATTGAATGAATGGAAAAAGTAACAACAAAATGCTTACGTAAGTAGGTACTATTTCGACTTTTGATGTTTGACAACTTCTATTTGTAAGTCTTCTTTTTACATTATTGTGAATCGTTTCATATGAAGAAGGTATTAAGAATGTACAGAACTTTTGGTGGTTCTCATTTCTGAGCGAGTCAAAGGGTTATTTTAAGGGGGTGTTGGATAAGAAATCGCGACTGACAAACTCCCTGCTTAGAAAATCTCGACTGAAAAAAGAAGTTAGCTAGGTGGGTATGCAAACCCCCTGCTTGACGTTTAAGGGTAGGTGTGATTTTGAGTATATGCAATTTTCTGTTAAAATTTTAAAAACATACCTACCTAGATATGTATTTTATACTTAAACTTTAATCAAACACCAATTTGCTAAATATAAACTTCTGATTATGATTAATTTATATTATGTTGACGACGTATCTGAACGGCGGTAAGCGCCTACGAACTTTTTTCATCGCGCTTGATTGCTAGACTATTCAGACTGGTGGTTTTATCCATGATTGTGTTTTCAGAGTGTACTTCTGTCAAAACTCGGCCTTAGAGATTTTTTTTTGTATTGTAGTTTTTTAAATTTTCTTCATTTGTGTACCTATGCTTACACAATTTTTTGTGCTATTTTTGTGAATTTTGTAACCAAAAATTTTTGAAGAAAAATGCTGAAAATAACAGCTGATATCGAAATAAGTATCGAGTTTTAACCGATATAGACGCGCACTTAATGGGGCGACTGATAAGATACAAATTACTAAACCTACATATCGTCAGCGAGTGTACCCACCTGAAAAGCCCTCACAAGATCGGTTTAGTATCAACAATAAAGCAAAAATAAACAATATCAGAAAAAATATCATAAGTCAGTCTTAAGTTCTGTAAATAACACCAGATCCGGAATTTTGAAGACTGAGTCAGTTTTTTGATTTAGTGATTTGAGTCAGCGATTTTGATAAAAAAAAGTTTAATTTCATTCTTGAACAGGGCAGTTCTTATGTTTTTTTTTTTTACAAAACTTACGACTGGCTTTGATATTTTTCTGATAAGGTCGGTTTATTTTTGTTTTATTGCCAATACTTAAACGATGTTTCAAATTCGCCCAGAAAGCTTGCTGACTTTCTTGGTAATGATTTTAACTGCTGCCTTGGATGTTCTGGTAGCCTTGTTCTTCATCAGTCGTCCAATTAAGCGCGCGTCTACATCGGTTAAACTAGTTGTCTCTCTTAGGCTCTTTAAACAGACTTCATAATTTTTAAAATGTCTGACTTTTACGACCAGTTTTTTTAGCTATGGTGTTTCTATTTTTACCAGCAAATGGTTAAATTTAACCAGAGCTGAAAAGACTGGGCCTTGGTTCGTTTCGGTGCCAAAAATGTTGCGCTCTTGCAATTTTCGGTCTGTGTAACCATTTTTTTTCATCTAAAAGATACTTTTTACGATATCCGCTGTTATTTTCAGCATTTTTCTTCATGTTACAAAATTTACCAAAATAGCTCAAAAAAATACTTACAAAACGAAAAAAAAATGAAGCAATTTTCCAAAACTACGGTATAAAAAACTAATATTAACGATAAACAAGACGAAAAGCAAACATAAATACAAACTGAAAAAAGTGGATACATGGACTCTTTGAACATTTTGGCTTAGTTAAACCTTTTATTTATATTATCACTTTTCTTTGGGGATTTTTTAAATGACTGAATTTGTAACTTAAAAAGTTTTTGAAATAGCGGAATTTGTTTTATTTACCAAACACTGGGAAATAGCAAATTATGTATCCAATTTTTCTCGGCACTGTACTTGCTTGAGTTGACTTAAGAAACAGAGCAATCTCTTTTATCCATACTCATAATAACCGTTTTGCTCCGTTTCGTTAATTTCGAGCGATTGGAATTGCAGAGTAGGTAAGTTCATAAAGAATTTCAGATTTGATAGTATGTCGTTGTTATTTTGTGTTAATGTAATCGTTTTTATATTGGTATTTGCTAATTAGGTTTCTAGGTATTCGCGGAAATATGTGAAGAGTTGGTGTGTATTGACTTGATGTTCTTATGTTTTCCTACTGTCTGTCGCAATACAGATATTTTGGTCGATGGTAGACTTTTCTGGTCGAAAACTATACTAAAGACTGATCATACTTTTGAAGCTTTTATACACAAGTTTTTTCCGTTTATAACATGTTAATTAATTATGCAAGTTAACTTTGACATCTATTAAAAGCTAATAATTCATATTTACGAATGTTTATCAGTTAGGACTTCCCTTCTTTTTCAGCCCATTATGCAATCTTAAATGCCTATTTTTCTCAATTTAACATTCACACATTCCAATGTCTCGGTTCACGTTTTAAGCCAATAATTGCTAATAATTAGTTGGCACATAGAGCACAGATTTAATTTGTGAAAATAAAAATGTATATTAATATGTATTTATTTTCGCTAGATAAACGTCGGAAGCGTTTCATCTTTATAAATGACGCTGCCCAGGAGCTACTCGAGTTTATTACACGCATCATTAGATCTAGACAAATTATTTCTTTTGGCTGATTTTGATTGTATGCCAGTTTGGTGACCCAACGAGAACACATGTCCAATTTCTTTCATTTCCTTGCGTTTTTAATTAAAGTACAAGTTGCAACGAAAATAGTCTTGCATTTTAAAAATTATTAATTACTTGTTTTTCATTCAAAGAAATATGCAATAAATTTATAACACAATATTAAATGTCTTCTAAATTTGTTTTGTCGTGAACTTGCAAATGTCAGTTAAAAAGCTTTTTTTTAATTTTAGATTGTTGATTTAATGTGTTCAGACAAAAATACAAACCGGTTTGTTGGGTCCTCAGAAAGTGTCTCTATTAAAATGATACGTTGGATACAAATTTCAAGTAACTACCTAAACAAACTAAAAAAGGATGAATTATGATGAGTTTTACTAATTATAGAGTCATTATCACAATGTCTCATGTATCGGAAAAGGCTCGTAACATCACTCAAATAAACGTCTTCACTTTGCATAAATAAATAATTCGATACATATATCGACATTATTTATTTATTCACATTATTAAAAAAGAAATTCTCGTGCCGATTTATTATGTGTTCTCCTTTTTGATTAAATGTTATTGTTGAGTGTCGACCTTTGGTATTTTAATTTCAGAGTTGTTTTTATTTACAATTTTTTTTTAGTTACTTGAGTAGAATTTTAATTAAATTTTAAATTGATAACAGAATTTTCTTGTGCGAAACACAAACAAAAGTCGAGAGCTTATTATAAAAAAATCATTTGTACGGCTTTCTACATATTATGCAATTTTGATGTGATAACATTTTGGATTGAACTGTAATATATAGGTAGGTACTTAATATTTCATGTTGAAATAATCCATCCAAAGCTGCATTTCAGTTATTATTATCATTGTTTAAGAATAAAGCGTCGGCAAGTTCATATACCTGTTCCAGATTAGCTGATCATGTTGCGACCAAGATTGTATAGTATCATCTATTTTGTATTTATGAAAGTAAAAACACATTAAGGATTTAGATTTCGATCAAATTAGTTCTTAGATCTTCACATTTTATTGCAGAGCTCGCGATTCAGCGATGTAATTTTCGATAACTTCGACACATATCGGTCAATAACTTTGCCATATCTTGACAGCATTCTTTGTTATCAGTTCACATCACGAAAACGCGAAATATCTCGTCCTGAATATTTTTCATGGAATAAAGCCGATGCCGTAATGTCCGAAAAGTAATAACTACATCTCTTGTTGAAACCACTAAATCACTTATTCAGTCCTATCTAGGTATGCGTTCGGAACGTAAAACTCTCCGATTTTATATAAGTTATAAATCCCAACGCACATTTTTATAGAACACACAATAGCATTTTGGGTGTCACTGGAATTAAGTGGTTTTTTAGTGAAAATTTCATAAAATAATTTGTATGAAATTGGATTTTTTTTCGTTCCGAAGGTATACCTCGATAGGGCTGAATATTTGGGTATACGGTTGAGAATTTACAGGTTAGGGATTTTCCGAACAACTTTTTTACAAACATAAAAGTCTTAAAAAAAAAAAACAGATTGGTCATACTAATCAAATAGAAATGTCATTATAATGTCAAAGTAAATGATATTCATTTATGTTCATTTTATGAAATCATTCGATAATGAATATTTTTCATTCGAATGTCAAAATATACGAAATTCATTCGAATGAATAGATCTATTCTATCGAATAAGCTATTCGATGGAATCTTAAAATAAGCCTGAATATTTTTTAAGTTCCGAAAAAATGGTTCATTCAAGGACTATGGCCATGATCTCTCTAACGCAAGATAATTCCTACAATAAAGTGGGTAACGCTTCGCCTCTCGGCTGCACATTCGCGTACTTTTCTGTGGGCCATGTCATATCACGACCGGCATGATCATCACCACTACAGTTTAAGTATTCAAATATCAATATGATATAGGTACATATAGGTATACCGATGTTTGTCGACAAGATTTTTTAGTCGGTATTTTCATTGTCAGTTACAAAAATATTTGATAAACTGAATGCAACTCAATTTTGAGATCTATTGTGAATGGTTTTATTGACAAACTTATTTTAATTAATTTGGTCCACTATTCACAAGCGATGCAAAATGTAGTTAATAATAATTGTAAATTTTGATAATAATATCTTAATTGATAAATGTCATCGTCCGATTGATCCGTAATACCGTAATAAGGGTGTATGTCTTGTGAACGTCTTTGCCAACCTTGCAAAGACGTTCGATCGTTTGAGATCGATCTTAGTTAGGCATTTACATTTTTTCCGATTTTTTTCAGATAATTGTCCAGAATATTTCCCACACATCACCCTACGGATTAACTTCTTCTGCGAGTGAGTTGCAAAGGACCTATTTATTCCTTGAAAACTCAACAACACATTCATATCCCGAACCATTAAGCCCTGGTCATTTACAATTATGTGGGCTTAGGTTGAGCCAGTGGGCCGATTAGGGAATACAAAGCGAGTCGTTTTTGGTGGCGAAAATGTAGTTTTGTATTGTTGTTTTCGCTTTTCTTTGGCGGATTAGTGTTTTGACGGCGAATGTTTTTTGGTTAATGTTTTGTTGCATTAAAATAAATAAAAATGTAAGTTTGATTAGTTAAATATATTTTTGGATCTTAAACTAAAGAAATAAACAATAAATTATTTTATAAACAATGTGTAGGTAATAAAAACAGCAACACACGACAGCATCAACACTCAGACAGCTACTTTTCTCATATATAGTGGAGTTATAATTTTACGTTATAACCACGTATCTATATAGTTCATCATTTTATACTCAGAATAAAAATTTTAAGGGTGTGTCCCAGACAAGAATAAACAAACAACTACTTCTATTTCTGATACTGTCAACATCTCCTATTTCTGTTTGTTCTTATAATACATATTCTATACAACGACTGAAAAAAAAACTCACATCCTCTCCTCATATAAAGTTTCTTATCGCAATTTGCATAAAATAAATGCAATTGCATGTCACTCTTAGAGCTGCAACAATGACAGATTCGCAACAAAAAGCTACAATAATATAATGTGCAACTTTGCTTTGAAATGTCAAAACAATCTTCCTTGAATTTTTGTTTGTCTAGAAAAATGTAGTAGACTATGTTTATATACTTACATATGTATATTTATGTAACAACACAATAAGACACAAATTTTAGTATAAAGTGAGATAACAAGCAAGTTCTTAAAGATTGTATGGTATAGTATAGTACCTATATACATATATCTTTTTAAATGAACATACAAAATTACATTACATACTACACCCTAACCCCCTATTTATCAAGCAGTCAAATCATCCGCAAAAACAAACATAATATTACTTTTCTTGCCCTATGAATCGCTGCTGGTTCCATTCGCCTCTGCCTCCATTTCCAATGCCACCTTCTCGCCGCAGTAGATTGTGAGTGTTGGACCGGCCTTTTAGATTTAGAAGTCTTATCGCCCCAAAAACGAATCATGTGTATGCTGACTGATGAGATATACGGTAATGTAGCGGGTGAAACGCAAAACGAAGAAGCGGGAGTTACGCTGGGAAAGGCGATTATCGTTCTTCTTTTACGAGTACCAAGGCCATGTGGCGATGTTGTTTTTTTGTCCGTTTTGCCATACAAATTTTGACGTTTTATAAGCGACGACGTCATTTTGATTCTTATTTTGTCGAATGTCGAACTCAAATCAACAGAAAACATAAATTTTAAAGAAATTGGCATTTATTTCTCGCGCCATAACCGCTATACTACAGATAGATATAGATACCTATGTCAGTGTTCGACATCGAAGATTGTAGAAGTCTATGAAATCATTTCCTTACGAGCGATTTATGAGTTTTTGTCGCAGTAAACAGTTTCTTACGATTAAATTAAACCTTGAGACGCAAAAATTTGTTTTTCTTCCCTTCTTCATGATTGTATTTCTATTTGTATTCAATAGAGGGACAAAGTTATGGGGTAGTTGAATTTTTGGTTTTTATGCGGTAACTCTTTTGATAAACTAGAGTAATTCTTTTTTTTTTGTTTTTTTGATTGTCATCCATCAATCTATTCAAACTTAAGTTTGCTTTTTAAGATCTTTGGACCTTTGCCATTATTTTTCTTTTTGTGGTGAACTTCCTGTCTTTCTTTATTATTTTGTTTTTGTTTGAATAACACAAAACTTTCCATCAACCCAACATCATAGAGAGCATAATATTATGTGGCCTTGTAGATTTTTCTTCTCACTTTTTTTTTTCAAAGTTGATCTATTTTTAAATTTTTACTTGTATTCTAGGTTGGTAAAATACCGTCACCTCCTCAAGAGGTTGAATCACCTTCGTGTTGATTTTAAACAAAAAAAAAAATAGGTAGCATGGTGTATTGCGGTTAGCGTGTCTCACTCTCACTAAGTTATTATATTTTTATTTATTTTGTTTTCTTATTTTCTAGTTTTACACATGAGTTATTTAAATGTTATTTTGTTTTATGTTTTAAGGTTGAAGAGTCCCATAAGCCATGGCAATGAACATGATTTCTATCACCCACCCTTTTGCGACGCATTTTCGGGTTATACCTAGGATGTTAAAAATAATTTTGTTTAAGATATACAGAGTAATAGCTATGTTTTGTTGTTTAATTTAGTATTGCTTTGGTTTTTGGAGAAAATAACGTCACAAAAATTGTAACTAAATTGTTTTAAATCCCGAAAAATGCTATTCCCAACATGAAATAATTTTTAATGTTGTGAACTTCCATCGAAATAAATTCTACCCGAGACAGGAAACTTAATCAAACACATTCAAATTTTAAAATTTTAACTATTAGATTAATTGTCGTGAATTTTTGAAATACCTAACCACAAAAAACAAATTTTTAGAACGAAGTTCCTTCAACACACATCGTGCCGATTACTTTGGACAGTGCTGGTGCTGGTGCTGGTTTTAATCTGTTTAGCGCATAACACTAGAGTGAACTAAATGTTCTCGTAACGAAAAAGCGTTAAATTGCTATATAGTATACTTGGACTGCTAGTAGCACGTATGTTAACATAACTACTAGCAGTGAAACCATGTAACTAAGAAATTTAAAGAATCATTACCATACAGGGGATTGGAGGCTGTATGTTTGTTTCTGCAGTAGTCAAGTTTGTACTGAAGAGCAAAGATAACTTCGTGCTTATTTTGACAACCCGTAGCGCATTTTAACTTTACCATATACATACGTGTGGCGCTGCAGTAGTCAATTTCGTACTAAAGAGCAAAGATAACTAAGTGCAATTTTGACCACCCGTTGCGCATTTCAACTTTACCAATCCTCAATATAATAAGAGGATTTGAGGCTATGTGGCGCTGCAGAAATTAAGTTTGTACTAAAGAGCAAAGACAACTTAGTGCTAATTTTGACTACCCTTTGGGGCTATAGGTACAAAAAAGCGATTCACGCTTAGTGAATGAAAATTTAGTGGTGAATTCAATTCTTTTCGCTGTGGTGATTAATTTTTGTTGTTTTTTGTGTATTTTCCTTGTTATTGAGGTTGCTAGGGTCCGATTCTGGTTATATGAAAAGTGAATCGAATAAATGTATAAAAATTTCGCTTAAACATTCATTTGCTAATGAGGGCGTGAAAACAAATTATTTAAATGAAAATTTTTGACGTCTACTGGCATGCGAAACATCTTCAACTCAGTTACCGTCAATTTGTTCTTATACTTTTGTACATTGTCCACAGTGTAAGCGCTGAACGTATCACTGCTATGTATAAAGTTTTCCTTTCAGCTAAGGTGGCATTTTTCGGTTACAGAAGACGGCAGAGTTCCCAAGCTACTTCATCCACCTTATGTTTACGCGATGGTTGATGTCGTCGTCACAGGATGCTGTATTGTTGATCATAGATCCAAGATATTTAAACTTTTGACACTTGAGAAGCACTGTTTTATTCAAATAAGTGTTCAGAATAGGCCTGGATGGATCAGAAAATGGGCAGCTAGATATCCAGTCTTTTTAGCGCTATCTCTGATCTGTCAACATTTTCATAATAGAAATTATTTATTTCGGTATTTGTGGTTATTTTTTGTGGATACTTAATAAGATCAAAATTCTGCAAATCAAAATCATGAACAAAATCATATCGTTTTCTTTCAAAATATTTGCTGCACCCCCTCCTATAGACAAAATTTGGGTAATTTTCGCTACACAGTACACGTGCGATAAAAGTATAATATTCTCCTCCCCCGAGTAAATGCCAACTTATTTTCAATTCATATTCCTAAAATAAATCATTAACTAACAAATCTGGTTTTCTTATGAAAATAAAAGGCTGTCGATATCACCTTTTGCCAAATAACAAAAGAAATAAAAAAAAAAAGATTCTCACTCAATCGGAAACATCGATCATCACAATTTGAGTCATAAAGAAGAGTGCATCAGGAATCATTGATATTTAATGTTTTTTTCTTCTTTTACTAAAAGATATTTTTTTTTTTAAATGTTTTGTTTTTATTTACATACATATATTTTTTTGTATATAAAAAAAAATCTTCCTCACTTCAAAGATATTTCTTACCTCTTTAAGCTTCACATATTTCTATATGTGTATGGTATTATTGTATACACTTCTAATTATCTTAAGTAAACAATTTCTGTGAATACGCTAATTTTAGCCATTTGACAGCTTTTTCGATCGTTTTTGCTGCTCTGCTGTGGTCTGCTCGGTCTAATGAACGTCAGACACACTATAGCAGGAATCAAAAAGAAAAGAAAAGATATGTCAATAATTATTCATTGGATTTCTTTTTAGTACTTTATTTGGGCAGCACGAGCGGCAAAAAAATAAACGATAACAAATTAAACAATAAAAACAAAAGAAACACGAATGATTTACATTTTATTTTTGAACTTTTACAATGTTTGGTTAGTTTGTTATCAAACAATTTATTGATGGGTTTGTTTTTGAATTGTTTTTTTTTCTATATTTTATTTCTTGAATATTTCGCCATTAAATGTTAATTAAATCAAATTATCGAAGATTGTGATGAAAAATAATCGAACAAATGAATTTGTTGTCACGTTAGTATTGCATCTTTAAAATTACGAGTATAACCTTTAACAGAAGGATTGCTAAGTACGACTTACATAACTTTTTTGACAAAAAGCTAATGTGAACTATACCAGCAAGATCACGGTTGCAATCATTTTCAATTGGGGTGGTGTTTTTGTTTTGCCTCGTGGCTAAGGCTAAGATATAACAAAGAAATAAAATAAATAACGATACAAATTCTATATACTAATATGAATAAAAACACCACCCCCAGTTGAAAATGATTACAACCGTGATCTTCCTGGTATACTTCACATAAGCTTTTTGTCAAAAAAGTTATGTAAGCTGAGCTAGAGAAATCTTTAAATTGCGTAATGACAAGGTGCTTTTTGGTGGACGTCATCTGACGAGCCCACAAAGCTAGCACCGGGCGAAACGCAATGTTTTTTTCACAAAAAATATGTCGATTGTTTAAAATGTCGATTTTTTCCGACATTAAAATTGTTGACAGACAATTTTTTTTGTATCGATCAGCAAAACATCGACATTTTAAAATCTTGTCTTAAGAACTGTCAAAGTCCTTGAAAAAATTGACAAAAATGTCAACAAGTCGGCTTTCATGCCAAAAAAAAAATTGTCGGATATTTTAGTATCTTCGTTTTATTGCCGTACACTTCACCACCTAACCTACATTTCAACACCATCCGTTTCATAAATATCGTTAGTAATTTTACATCATATACCCAAACTTAGACCCACTCCAATTCATAGAATTAGACCAAGAAGGGGGTTCCATGAAACACCATGCTCCCCTCATAACTAGCTCACTGTTTATACGCTATAAACTTAAACTACTTTGTGACTGAAATAACGACTGTTAAAATATCGATTACCGTCGGAATTGTAAAAATCGAGATTTCAAATAATCGACATTATGAACAATCGAGTCTTTTGACCAATGGGGTTATCTTTGTAGTTCGCACAACAGTGTCAAAATCAGCAGTTCGTGGATGAAAGCTCAAATTTTGTTTATCATTGTTGACAAATTGATTGAAAACAAGAGCTGAATTTCAATGATTTGTTCGCGAAAATTGTGAATAGTGTATTATTAAACTTTTAAATAAATCACGAAAATCTCAAATTTCGCAGGAAAAAAAGATCGATTTTAAAAATTATTTACAAAATACTTTTTGCAAGATGTTGAGTTTGACAGTCTGAAAAAAGCGCCATACATATTTCAATCTGTCATCTGCGAGTGTGAGCTGTCATTTTTTCTTTTGACAACATGGTAAATTCCCTATCGACATTATTTTCTCCTTTCGAAAAGTGTTAATATTTCGTGAACTTAGCCCAAATTGTCTTAAAATTGAAAAAGAAAATTTTCATTGATGAGTTTCAATGATAGGTACAAAATGGCCCCTAAAGTAGAGAAGAAGAATCGTGGGCATTTGAAATTGTACAAATAATCTGCTTTCGAATACTCGTATTACGTTACTCGTGAATAAAATGACGTTTTAGCTGTCGTTTAGCGTCTTAAGTTATTAAATGTCAAAGTTTTACGTAAATTGTTTTTTCGTTGAGTATGTTTTCGATGATGTTTTAGTTAGTGTATAATATTTTTGTAGATAGGAAAATTTGTTATGATTTTGAACTTATATACTAAGTTCTTCAGCACTATACTTTATTTATAGGAAACAACTCGAATCAAAGTTCCGCCTTTCTTTACATTAATTTTCTTTCATTGCATTCTTTGCATTAGTTTACATTCTTTGCATTAATTTACATTTTATGCATCAATTACATTTTTTTGCATTCTTAACATTAATTTTAATTTTTTGCAATACAAAAAATTTGTATTAGTTTCCATTCTCTGTACTTGTTGTCATTGTTTGCATTAATTTGCTTTTGTTTGTCATTTATTTATTTTTTTTATAAATTTTAATTGTGTGCATTACTTTGCATTAGTTTGCATTTGCAATAATTTGCATTAGTTTGCATTTGCAATAATTTGCATTTATTAAAAAAATAAAAAACTTCGCCATAAAAAAAAACGTTGGATTTGTTTTATTTTGACAACCGTCTTCTTAGTAATTTTGATGTTAATTGAAATTACATGCAATTTCAGCATAGTGTGAAGTTTTGATTAAACTTGACAAAAATGTTGCGCCAAATGTATTTTACAATTGTATTTCTTTTCTTTGCGGCTGCTGCTGTCCGCTTGAAAAGATTATGTCGAAAGCAGTACAGGTCATTTTCTTTTTGGGAAAATATTCAGAATTTCTTGACAGCCCGTCCGCAGTAGAGAATGGTTTCTGAAAGACGCAATTTTTGGTATCACCACAAGGAGTTGTCACCTTGGTAGCTCACCGAAGAAATTTGGGGTGCGTTTGACATTCATATGTCATTCACCGATTTTTCGTATAGCAATAAAAATAAACTATGTAGGTACCTGAAACTTTTAAACTTAAACCTGCTCACTGAATGTTGAATATAACAATAAAAAAAAAATATATATTACAAAAGAAAAATTATTACAAGGAAATTTTTTTTCTAGATAAATTGAATTCAAATGCGCAAATAGCACGTTCACATCATCCAAACTTGTTGTTAAAGAGAATAAATTTCATTTATTGGCTTGGGTTAATATGTGAATAATTTAAATCGTAAAAAGTGTTTATTTTGCAAATTGAAAGCACAAATATAGTGGAGCATGTAATACAGCATACATAATATTACAAAATGGAAATGAGTAATAGCAATACAAATAAATACATGTATAAATTTTCATTTCGATAACAATCGGAACGATTGTGTTGGCAATAATTATTTGTTGTAAGGTACTTTTGAAGTCAAATGGATATTTCTTATAATCAATGGTATTTATTTTAAAATAAATAAATACTTTTATATTGGATGCAGGTAAAACTAGTTTGTTGTGGCTGATTTATAATTTTTTAAATGCGTACATATGAAATTCTTTAAGAAATTTTAACCAAAGGAATTCTTCGAGTGGCTGTCTGTTTCATATCAATAGAATGTCGTTTGTGACTTTTATCATTAGGTTTCAAAAAAAAAAAAAATTGAATTAGTATTTTCCTGTGGTTTCTTTTTTTATAGCTATGAATGACGAAGAGCTTTGTCGGGATACTATATTTGTATATGAAAATTTGACCAAGTTGAATATTCCAAATGTTTAATTGAGAATATTATATTATTATTGAAGTTCGTTCTCATCGGCTGTTTTGGTCGTGATGATGTTTTAAAAGAAAACAATTTTCCGAACCTTTCGATTGTGGTTAACCTCTTTTTCAGGGGAGCTTTATTTTCAAAAATAAAAAAGTCGGTATAAAGCTACGACACTTACAACGACGACACTTATTGAGAAACTCCAAGTATAAAGCTTGCGTACAGGTTTACATTGTGTTCAAACAGTTAAAGCAATTTCAAAAGTTCTGTCAAAAATTTAGAGGGTGATGTTTTAAAGATAATATGGAGATTTCCTGCCTTTAAGACTAGAGTATACATGGTATGCTTTAAGCAATGTCTATTACATATTTGAGAAATCGTAATGCAAGTATTAAATTCTTTTTAGTATCGTGTTAACTTGGCTATACATTTGGTGCCATTGAAAAAAAGACTCGTTCAAATCCACAACGGTAAAAAGTGACTCTGATTTTATTTTACCTACATAACTTAATGATTTTAAAGTTGCTTAACTCTACAGCTCAACGGAAGTCTTAATTGACAGATGATCGGAGAAACTCTGCTTGTATTTCGAAATACTAAATCAACGTATAAGAAGAGAATACAAGCCAGAATTACAACGTTTACAACTAAGGAGTCTAATGTGGTTTTTCATTGGAAACTTCAGATATTGCTCTGAGATTTCAGATTTTTTTGAATAAAACGCAAAAAAGATTTTTTTGTGTGTATCATTTTATATTTGTTCATTTATAAATCGGCGAGAGGGAGACAAACTGAGTTCGCACTAACCTGACAAGTACACAATGTTGTGTATGTGAAAGCAAATAAAAAAAAAAATCTCACTTCAAATTGAGATGTCGAGATTCTTATCTAGACGTAATCTAGATTTAATTTTTTTGAGCAATGAAACGCTAAATCTAAAAAAGATGGGAAAAAATATATCTAGGTCAATAAAAAAACACTTTTTGCGCCCAATGAAAAACCACATAACTCTGCTTTGTACTTTGAGTTTTGTGTTTGCAACCTCTTTGTACGGTTGTGAAAAACGCATATGTTGACGGAGTTGACAGTTTATATATTAATTACCATTTCTGTGGTTTTCGTTCTGTTGTATTTTTTTTTTTATTTTGAGATTTTTGAAAAGTTCTTAATAATTTACCATTCTTAAGTTACCTATTAGAGAAAATGCGTTAATCCAATTCTGTCACCCACCATACCGCCATTATTTGCGATATCTAATCCTGAGTCTTGAAAGACTTACTTATGATATCTATAATCATAAAATTGGAGGTATTCTGCAATAAAATTCTGCTGACTGGCCTAAAATCTTAAAGCTTATTCTAAATCGTTCACCTACAATTTGTAGATAAAGGTTTACCCCGCTGGATTGCAATAAAATAAGTGCTTTCATGCAATTAATCCATGATTGAAAAAATTGAAAATTGCGACACTTGTTTTTTTTTTATATTTTTTGTTGTCGTTTTTTTTGCCACAAACGTGACGTTTGTGACGTAAGCACAAACATAAAACCAATTAAAAGGCGGTGTCTTGTAATGACTTACCACAACCTATAAGTTAAAGAGTGCAAGGTGCTAACGTGACAAGTGAAATATACCTACGTCACAAGTGAAACAACAACAAAGTGAAAATGCCGAAGTTTTGTAATTTTGTATTCTTTCAATCATGCTATGAATCTATGATTTAGAATGGATTCGTTCAGTTCTTTTGCTGAATATTGACACTTTGTTAACACTAAGTTTGTGTTTGTGTATAACAAAATTAAAATAATGCAGTGAAGTGGGAAGTTTGTGATTCCATTCGAGATCATAACATCGTCAGAAAAGAAGAACGAAAAAAAAGGTCAATATTGAAATTATTCGTGCTATCAATCGTTTCACGAGAAAGTTTTCAAGCAGAACTATTTTTAACTATTTTGAGTCAAAAACTCTTCATATTTTACAGATTTTTATATTTTGGAAAATTATTTACAATAAAATTTACACGAAATAATAATTTCGTGTAAATTTTGTTTAAAGTACCATTCGCATAAAAAACGAAAGGTTATTTTTTGTTTTGGCGATACACCCATACTTTTATGCCCGATAACGCAATTTAAAAATCTGTCTAAAAGTTGCACGAACACATACCTAGCTACAAAAACTCTAAACTCACCGACCGAAAATGAAGCCTTCTTTAAGCTTGTATTAGACGACGTGTAAAACGTACATAATTATGTACGCGTGACGTCAGAGAAAAGTACAACATATTCATTACATATAATATATTACATATGCTTCGAACAGGAAATGATAAGCTTAACGTGGGTACCTATAAGCGGTAAAAGCTTCTAACTCCACGGTGGCGAATCCACTGCGGGTTCAATCAAACGTGAAACCAGCGTCCTGAAGTAAAATTACCGAAGTAGATTACACCGCAGTAACAAATTAAGAACATGTAGGTATGTGCACACTATTTGTTAAGAAGCGAGACCGATCTACATCTCTTGCACCGAAGTGCCAAATGTTTCCGCTTGGATAACCACAGCCAGCACGAAGCTCCCCGAAAGGGCCAGCCCAACTGTTAGGGTAGAGAATGATCATGATTAAATTCCATAAAGGACATTCCTCTCGAACAAACTCTAGGGCCCCTAACACCCGTGCTAAGTTTATTGTACGTCAAACCTAAAACGTCGTTTAGTTGAGGAAATACTCTCAACTGTAAAACTTTGACATTCTGACTTTACCTACAAAGCCACAGGGATTGCCTACCCTGAAGATGTGCCAAGTATGTCTTGAACTGGAACCAACTCAAGTTCCACATCTCAACTTCTGTCAATTCTACTTGACTTACTCAATTTTTGACGGTAGTAACGATCGTTACCCAGTTTATGTTCTGGGATAGAGTAGTTATCTACCGCCTTTTCGGGTGGCCTCCTTGAGTTACAAAGACCACCCTGCTTATTTGCTACTATCACAATGGCACTAGCCCAGTGAAAAACCAACAAAACACTCATGTTATGAAAGTTCCCTTTCAAACGTTTAAATGAGTAATCGTCAAGGACACTTTCGTGATTCCCCTGCCCTAACTACTTTTGCCTGATGTAGGGCCGTTACCCAGTTAATCCTGGGATAGGTTACCTATTGAACACGGACATTACTCTGAAGATGTTTATAAATAAACATTCAGGTATGCTCTGGTTCTACATCAAACTTGAGGGTGAACATCCTAGGGCGAGGCGTTCTCCCGGACTGCGGTTAGTTCACTGATCAAGACATCTTAGATGCCGTAGAATGATGAACAGTTTAAGCCCTACCACCACGACAAGGTCGCAGTCCATCGGTAGAGATGCTTCGAACAATATTATGTTTATTACACGATATGTCTTTTATAGAAAAAAAAAAATCTACATAAAAATATGTTTGTCAATTCTCATATGTTTACATCCGCCAAGTTTTATGTACATTGAAAGTATCCGCCATGTTATTATGTAAATTTTCTTATGGGAGGATTGAAGAATTATGGAATTGGGGAGTGGGAACTATTTTAGACAATTGAGAAATAGATGCATCCATGTGTAATTCATTAAGACAATTCAGAAATAGATGCATCCATATCATAAAAAAAAACAAAATTCGTAGTATTTTGCACATACCAACTTTGTTTGACTTTTCACTAACACTTTATTGAAAACAAAAAAAAACACGTATAACAAAAACACAAATTACTTTATGAAAAACAGCAAAACAAAAATTGAAATTCCTTTTTTTGACGCTTGACTTTTCGGATTTTTGTTTAACTCGCTTGTGTGTAATGTCGATTTATGTAAACTTCAGATTTCAGTGATCTATATATTTTTTATTGTGACATATTTGTGTATCAGAAAAATTTTATGTAAAAAGTTTTATGTAGCGATCTATTACACGATATGCTAAAATGCACATATATTTATGAAAAAATATGTATGAAATATAACATCGTTCAAATGTTCGCCGCGGTTTCTTTGAGGCGCATCCGAAATATCTAATTTTTCATGACTGGTTCGTATAATTCAGGCTGAAAATCCATACTAAACAGTGATGCAATAAATGCTTTTAGATCTTATGTGAATTGGTATAGTGTCCCAAATTCTACAATCTTATTTGCTGACGTACCCATTCATCCAGAAATGGGACTCTTCGCTGAAAACTTTTTTTCTACCGAAATTAAGTTCAACTTTTTCAAACAGAACACCTACTTTCATAAAACAATTTAATAATTTGCACATGCTGTTGAACGTTTTACTTCTACATGTTAATTAGCCAGGCAATTTGACAGATGAATGTATATGTAGCTTCAACAATATGACTGTGATGACCTGTCAAAGTTTGAAAGTCCCTATTGGAAGATCCTGCACTATTTCCAAAACCATAATCAGTCCAACGTAAATTCCAATTAAAGAAGTTGAGCAAATAATACTGCAGCAAATTATTACAGCTTTATATTCTTTGTCACAAATAACAATCTATAATCTAAGTAGGTGGGACTTAAAAAATCACTTATCTTTCACTAAGCACAGTCCCTCACGAACAAAGCACAAAACTTGTACTCCGCCCACTTATTTAAAAGAAATAACAAAATCTATTAAAATTCTCTCTATACATTTGTTACAAGCAAGAATACTCAAATCATCATTTAATGTAGCTTAAAATCGATTAATTTTATTTTCTCTGTTTGGCAAACAAAACAATTGAATAAAGATTAAGGTCAAACCCCCTTGGCATCCACGTTTATGTCAGTAATAAAAATGCACTTTATAAATATAAATACACATTCAATCGATCATATAACATTTTATCGCTCTTTTGTAGTGTTGAAAACAACAAAAAAAACTATTGACATCTTCCAAGCCCATTTTTTTTGACGTGTAAACGTCATATTCATATTAAGTGTCAATAATTTCACATCCTATGTTAAACGACAAAAGACTGACGTCGACGCCACCTATATGTTTCTGGTACAATAGACATGACAAACAATACAGCAAGCAAACCACCCACATCCCCATGTTTTCTGTCTCTAATTCTATAATAAAAAATGTCTACAACATTCCCTAACTCTGTTTGTCTGACAGTTCCATAAAATTTAAGTAATTCAGTATAATATTAAAGCATAACATAAAAAGCAATTTGAAATCAAATGAAAAGAAAATTATCATCGAAAGAGAAGGAACCACACAAAAAAAAAAAAAAAAACAAAGTTTTAAACTTCGATGGACGAAAAAAACTAATTGACAAGCTACTGTCATACACTTTACTACACGCAAAACCCCATTCAAATGTCAATAAATACGACCATGCTTACATAGCCACATAATGACGTCAACTAAAACGCTGTACATTTTGGAATATTTGCCACACGACTAAATATTTACTCTACTTTGGTAGTTTGATTTTTGTAAACACTGACATTTGAGGGCCCGTCTACATTTACATTAAATAATTATGTGTATCTACGCGAAAATGATTTCCCGAATTTTATTTCAATAAATCATGAACATAACGTTGACAGACAATGACGTTGATGGTTGAACAATAAACATCTGGAGATTGAAAAGAGTTTTATTTCAAGGTCAAAACTTCTGTGTTGAGCTGTAGTAGTAAAGTAAAATAAATTTTCATTTGTTTTTTTTTCTTCTTTTCGCCCTGACCGGTTTCATTTTCATGTTTTTGTTTTTCTATTGTGTCGTAGGGTAATTATTTATCGCTGGCTGTTGGCAATACAGTACATACTGGTTCCGATGGATCAATGAATGAGACCAACAACTTTAAGTTTTGACAGTGGAAGAATTCAGACTGAAAAGTCTCCATTAAATAAACCATTATCCGAAAATAACGTGAAAAAGTTTTCGATTGCTGTCTGGGTTTGTTATCTGTCTTTTGACGCAAAAAATATTTTATTTTCATACTTGTTTTGGTTTCTTATTTGTTTTTGTGTTCGTACCTACTACAAAAAATAGTAAATTCTAGCGTAAAAAAGAGAGAGAAACTTTCCACAAACCAGTGGCTAATTTATGGTTCGATATTTTTTTTTATTTTTATTATTGTTTGTACCTATCTGATAAGTGATATCTAAAATATGATACAAAGCTACTTAACTCACTCATGAAAATTATGTGTGTTTAATTATTCATAACACATATCTTATATTTTAAATAATCGTTGAAGCAACAAAAATGTTATTATGGTGTGTTTTATGCGTAAACACATTTTTTCTTCATGTTTAGAAATAATTTAATTCTAGTCAAGTTATATTTTTTATTGAAGGTTGCTTTTAAAGATATATATTTGTGTTGTTTACTGTTTGTTTTTTGAGAGTGGAAAGTTTTACTGTCATTCTCAAATTTATAGGGAATTGGAATTTTTTGACCATGAACTTTTGAGTTTAATAAAATACTTGTAGAATATGTAGGAACTATACCTACCTATAATAGTTTTATTGGGAAATATCCTTGAATGAAAATTATGTCGAAAGAAATAGTACAAGAGGAAAAACAATTTCTTTTGAGGGTTTCCATTTTGTTACTCACTGAATTTTGTTGGAAAAAAGAAGGAAATTTGAACAACTACTTGAAGAAGTCTATTTTATACTAATGAGAATCTAACAAATTGAAGCAATTAAATTAAGAGATTCTTCCATAAAAGGTTCTTCTTCAAAGTTTAAAGCAAATGAGGATTTAGAAATTACCGATATTTGATGGCTTTTCAAACATTTAGTTATCCAATGTTCGTTAATACTTTATTTGATTTAAAAAGCCATTATCAGCATAAAGATTGGCGTGTAAGAATTTTCAATACGTAAAATGTATATCAATCCGTCTCTATTTGCGCAAACATTGTACTTAGCTCGAAAGTAACTCTATGGTGGCTGTCCATATGTGAGTAGGTAATGTTTCCAAAATTTTAATATCGAGAGTTCTTTAGTAGAATTTGTTTATTTACTGAGAGTACTTTTAAACACCGTGTTTTTGTACCATAGACAAGACAATTACCTAGAGAGGGGACCAGAACATCTCGCAACTCGCAAATATTAAGAAATTTAGAAAGCAGAAACTCATGTTTAACTCCTTAGTTTCTTAACTATATTCAATGTCGCGTGCTTCAGTAAAATAGCCAATCGTAAATAATTGCTCAATTTGAGCTTAGTTTATACGAGACAACACTCACAAGCTTAAAATAATGAAACTTAGCAAAATTTATGCAGCTATGCTAGCGCTAAAGAGGTCGAACCAGTTGGTTCATTGCCAATACCGTAATAATTTTCTGTCAAAAGTGTAAACATGATTTTGGATTACGGCCACTAGCTCAAATGTAGGAATCAACTCACAATCTGTCAAATAACATGAAAACTACATGAAGTTGTCCGCGCTCTACTTTGTGCTCCGTCTGCTACATCATTTTATATTGAGCTTATCGAGCGCACTCTGAGTAAGCTTTGATTGAAAAAAGAAGCAAAAGTTGATCACTTTGAGCATTCGGATCTAAAAAAGAAGCAAGGATCTATTTTTGACAGCTCATAGTGCACTGCTCCGAGCTTAAAAAGAAAAACCCATACTGTGAATGAAATAAAAAAAATATATTGAGCAAAAACTATCTGTCAGCTGTCAAATATACTGTCATAAGAAACAGTGTTGCCATTTTTGAAACTTTGATCTTTCTAATTTATTATCAAAATAAATAAAACTGGTGCAAGTCATTTGGACCAAACTCTTTTTGCAAATAACATAATACAAAGGCTATGTCGCAGTGTTAATATCGCTTATTATTAGGTATAAACTTATTGTTTAGCAAAAAATTGTTTTCCTTAAAACGAATTTCATGTGAAATTCATTAGCACATAAAATAGGGAAATAAACTTAAGAACTGAATAATAATATGTCAAAAAGTATACTAAATAGGGAAGTAACAAAAAGAAACTTATGTATATAAAATGTCATTTATTTGGTTAGGTAGGTAGGTAGGTAAGAACAGAAGCTATTCTGCTAGAATAAAACCCAATTAGCGCTTGGGGCGCCTTTTTGATACCATAAACTCATGAGACCTATCATTTTGTGGAGGTTGGGATAACGTTTTGATGACTGTGGTTTTAGACATAATTTCCGCAGTAGACATAACCCGGCTGAGATATTGATACGGTTTGTTACGTTTTATAGCCATTTAGTTGTATTCAAAAAGCCAAGGAGATTACCCTTTATTCGGTTATTATTAATAAATTATTAGTATTTACAACTCTTGATAAGATAAATCTATATAAGAGAATTCTATATCCATTGAAATGTAGAAATTCTAAACTTAGTAAAGAATACAAAATTTTATTGTAGTCAATTTTCCAATCAATCCTCTTATATGGTGCTCCTGTTCAAAAACTTCCAAATATGTCAAAATAAGATCCTCAAAATTATGCTTTATTTACCATGGTGTTATTCAACTCACAGGCTTCATGAACAAAGCAATGTCAATCTTTTGGACTCCCTTATTGAAAAAAAACCCAAATATTTTACGATACCTGTTCCTACTCCGATAACGAACTTATTAAATGTTTATCCCTATCATAAATTCATTTAAAGAATGTACTCTATTAATAGTAAATGTATTGTAAAAATTTAAAGAAATCAGAGTTTAAGTCACGATTCACAATTTAAATCTTAAATACTTAATGTGGGAGTTTTGCAATATTAGTTTTAAGTGTTTTAACTATTTTAAAATTCTGAAACTATTATCGTTATATGTTTTATTAAACTATAGTTGAAAAGGATAAGCCATCCTAAATCTCTAAAATTATGTTCTAACCAAATCTATACAAATATTGTTTATTGCTTCCTAATAAAATAAATTGAATGAATTAATAAAAATAAAAACCAACAGTACTTTTATTAATCAAGGTAAAACATCAAATCAAAATAGCAATTACCTACAAGCTGATAATCCGATTATCATTTTTTTTTTGTATTCTCATTTTAAATTAATTACAAATTTTATTTATTTATTTACTTGAAGGCAAAACAAACCAGACACACTGGCTAATCTCAACAAAAAAAGGAAAAACAAATTAAAATTAAAAAACAGAAACATCTTGGCTCATTATCTTTATTTCACTGATAAAGGCTTGTTAGATAATTCGGTATATTATAATCAAAAGAAAATGTCATAAATACATTTTAATCAAATTAAAGATAAGAGTCATGCAAAAAAGAAACAAAATAAAAAAGTAAAAATAAATAAATAAAATACTTATGTGTGACAAAACAATTTAAACAAATGCTTGAAAGACGAATTGTGATAAACAGTCACGGATATATCATAGCAGCTGTCAGTGATATGTTGGCGGATGAGAAGCCGGTTTTTTATTTGCTTTTGTTTACAATATTTTTTTTTATAATATTTTTATACTGATAGAAATATTGTTTAACAATTCTATGATCCAGTTTTTTTTATTAAAAGATTAGATGACAGCTGTCAAATAGGATTAAATTGATGGTGAATGTATTATTTGAATGTCAATCATTGGTTTTTGTTTCAACAATTTTGGAGATGCATATATACATTTCATTAAGTAGATCAAAGATTAAAAAAAAAAAAAAAAGAAAAGTTATTTTATAAATATTTTAATTGGAGGCCACACAATTTTTGAAATGATTTATTTCTAGACCATAATATATTATGAGTTGTCTCCTCGGGAAGATACATGTATAAAACATGAATATAAATGTATGTACAATTTGATTTAAAATCCCTTTTTGACAGATTCAATTTGTTGTTTTGGTTAGAGTTAAGTAGGACACCAATAGTTTTTTGTTTTCTAATTTATTTTACACAGGGTGGACAGAAAGTCTCTTTATGATTTTTAAAATGGAATAACGAAATTGATTCAGATTTTTTTTAAATTTTGTAAGACTTTTGTTAATGGTGTGTAGCAGGTTACCTTAAGAGACCAACAAATCGGCCAACGAACCCAATATAGACCTAATTGAATTTAAGTTTTATTAAGAAAATCATAAAGCAGAAATTGGATGTTGAAAGTCTCCGAGGACTTTCCGCTTCCCCAATGCTGGTTTTCGTGGTTTTTGTTTTTGTCATACCAGCAGACCGGATTTCTATTCAGTTTCTGTCGTGATTATATGACCGAAACCGCGACGCATCGTAGAGGCCGGAGATCATCGCTTATGTATATATCTTGATCGTTCTTCGAAGTATAATCTCGCATTATTTCCAACCATGTTGGGCGTTTAATCATCCTTGTGCAAAGAAATTAAATCTTATATCTTTTTATCAGTCAGTAAGCCGATTTGGTAGAAAATCTTATACTTTTATACTTGTTCCGAGAAGGATTTATACAAAATTGGAAAATTGAAGTTATGCGGGGTTCTTCAAAATCCGACCCCGCTTACTTCCAATTTTCCAATTTTGTATAAATTTTGAGTTTTAAAAAATTGTCTAAAAAATAAGTATATTTTCGATCACATACCATTAAAGTGCAAGAAAAAGGATTGCTTTAACAAAAATATTAATGTGTATAGGTAAATCTAATTGTTTAAACACAAAAATTAATCAAAAGATAGCTACCACTTAATTAAATATCGAACTTACGCTGAAAAAAAAAAATTAAGTGCGACAGTGTTATGTTTACACTTTACTTGTAATATTTCGAATGACCAGTTATATCCATCATTTAATAGATAAGAAATAATGACAAAAGATCAATTTATTACAATAATTGGTTATTGATAAACATTTTATATTGACTGTTTAAATAATTTTTCTGCAGGAAGGAATATTACGCATACGCCTCTTGCGAGAAAATGACAAAACCGAGCTACAGCCTAAACGGTTTGACGGATTTCCTTCAAAATTCACCTCCCGTATAACGGTTTCTCGAATATTCAATGCTTCATCCGACTCAATTGTATCTATCCTTAACGTATTTTAATTCGACTATTTTTAGTCTTTTATTGTTTTTATTTATTCATTCTTATAACTTCGCTTGGCCACGAGCATAACATCATAATTTCTAATGTCTAACTTTAATCAAAGTTCAGGGAGTTTTCTCTGTAAATTTTATAAAGCAGTCGGTAATCATCGACAGTTATTGCGTACTAGATTAAGTTTGATGTCATCTAGCTGATGAGCCCACCATCAAACTAGGGCGAAACGCAATGCTTTTGGAGTAAAGGCCACAAAACCTTTAATATTGAATTTCATTCATAAATACTCCACTAAATAAATTTTAATTCGACTATTTTTAGTCTTTTTATTGTTTTTATTTATTCATACTTAACGTATATCATTATGATATTTATACATTTGTTGAATTAAGGTATGCACTTAATCCTAATAAAAAATATTCCCATTCTAAATTTTAACTGTAAAAAAAATTAATTTATTTCGTAAAGGAATCTGTAAATTTCATTAATGCACGTATGAATACGTTAATTACGCCTTTTTAACCCATTAACCTTAAATAAAACAAAAATGTTGGTACATTATGTAGGTATGCTTACATACTTTTGAACTTATTGTAGGTCTTCTTCCCATTAAAAGTTCAATTACATAAAAAACAACACCCATATGGTTCTCAAATATCTTTTTTGCAAACAATAAATGTTTTTATAAAAGCCTAAACGACATTTAAGTAACAACAATAATTACACCTTTCACGTGCAATTAAATTTCAAAAATAAAAATCTATATCCACATAAAGGTGTTAAACACAAAATGGCGTCATTTCCCTCTTTAGAAAATCAAAATGGTGTGAATTTTTAATTCTTGAATATGTTTTTTTTTTTATTATACAAAGTAGTAGGTATTTTTCTTTGAAGAAGAATATCTGCTGCAATAATTACTAATTAATGAGCGGCAAGAACACAGTAAATAAAAATTTAAATTGTTTCTACTTAAAAAAATATTCTACAACAAACACTTCAAACAAACATTTGTGTTTAACGCAAATTGCATGTTTTATTTTTTATCGATTTAGAATCAAGTAGATATTTTTTTATTGTTATAATTGTGTTGCTGTTCAATACATCGTTCATTTCTAATTTAACAAATGAATGAATAATGAACTCTATGACCCTGCCACTGTATTTTGCAATTGTTGCATTCGTGCCAAGCTAGCAGTTATATAGCGGCGGCGGCGACGCGGCTAGTTTACATTGCTACCTACAACTCTTAATACATTTTAATAGATATTTTCAAGTTCTGTTAGATCTTTCTTCTTATATAGTTTTTTTTTTTTATTTCGTGGGTAGGTGGAGCAGAATAGGGGGTGGCAGATTGGTGTCTCGTGTACGATACAAAAGTGTTGTGTGATATTCTGAGGGCTGCCATTCGATTCTCGAAATTAATAAATCATTCTTTTCTATTCTTGTTGTACAACGAACTATTTTTTTTTATAATAATTATTTGTATGCCGTTTTGAGTATGATTGTATTTTGTATTCTATTTTGGATTGAAACGGGTTTGTGTGTAATAGTTTTGCATGCATGCCGTGCCTACTAATTAGAATAAATAAAGAAGCAAGCACACAAAACTATAAAACAGATTAAAATATGAAAATTATAATTATTTTAAAGATGTTTTGTAAAGTAAGTGTAGGCGGGGTATTAGATTTTAGCAAATGAATAAGGAACAACATTGTGTTGCTGGTATAATGAATGCCTGCTTACTTGTTCACAATGAGAATTGTTTTGACAAGTTTCTAATTTATACCGCTCAACCTGTAATTTATTCGTTGTTTAAAAAAAAAAAAAATATAAAAATAAATGCAGGAATATCATTAAAACAAGTGCACTTGACTTGGGAGCTTAAAAGGAAAAAAAGAAGGTGTGAGCGCATATATGTGTGTATTGTGTAAATGTCAGATGAAAATTGGCAGCAATGGCGAAGGTGACAGTGATGCTATAAGAATATTCACAATGAAAGATTTATTTTGGCTAAGACGACCATTTTGATTGTTAGTCTTGCTACTTGTCATTACAATGATTTTTTTCGAAATCGAATTAAAGAAGTAAAATTATGTGTGTGATGTTAAACATTAAGGGAAGTGAATGAATGTCCTTGATCCTAAAGATATTGAAATTCGAATTATTTATTTATTTATATTTAGACTATAAGTCAATTATCACTTTGAAATTTTAAAAGATGATGAAGGTACTATTTGATTAATTGTCATGACTAAAAAATTTGTCGCGTTATAAATTTTGAAAACAACCCCTGGTAATACTAATTTAACGGTCAAATTTGCACTACCACCCCAGAAAAAGGATTAAATGTAATCGAAAATTAAAAAAGATTTCTGAAATAATTGTTGCTTTTTGTTGTATTAATACGTCGGTCCTGTAACTAAAAAATTTGTCATGCTATTTTTTTAAATAACCCCGAAAATCTAATATTTTAGTCAAGTAAGGGTTGCCACCTTAGGAAAAGTATCAAATCTAATAGAAAATTGAAAAGGATAACGCTAATAATCTCAGTTTTTTGTCGCGTTAATATTTTTAAAAATAACCCCTGGTAATACTTATTTGACAATAAAGTTAGCATTACCAGGTGTGATTTTCAAATATAATCTCGCCACAATTTTTTTAGTTGCACGACAAATTTACGACAATTCACGTGTATATGCGTCAGACATCAAAATGTTTGCATACATTTAAACATCGCATCCTAAATCTCATTTTGTCTTGGCGAGAGCAACAGGAGGAGTCGAGTTACCTCGCACCGCTGCTGTCAAATGCATATAAAAAAAACAACACACTAAAATAAAAGTGCCGCATTCTTTTTGCAGAACACCTTTTCCTGTATTTCTTCTTCATTGGTCACCATGCCAAGTTACACTATTTAGCGATGGCCACAGCATGCTCGTCACAGACTGTCAACCGACCCACCCTTACTAAAAAACCTTTAGTATCGATTCTATGAATTAAAGGTTTGCTGATCAACCAGGTGTTTACAGTCCTTAACGGACATATTATTCACTTGATTTAATCCATTTATAAAATCATATCCAGATATGAATTATTGTTCTTGTTCATATAATAAAATAATAAATTAATAAAAAACAAAGATAATCTAAAAGAAACAGCTGTTAGAAAAAGAAAACTAATAAATAATTTACATCTGGATTTAAGTCTAACAGTCTATTATTGATTGATTGATTGATTTTTGAGAGGATTGTTGTGACACGATAACATTTTTCGTATTCTGTTCCAAAAGTCACACGAAAAGTCACAAACAAACTAACCGCATCATTGTGAATATTATTGCTCGATTTGGAACAGCCGATTATGACAACATAAAAAAGTTTGCATTTTGTTCGAGCAAATTTGTTATGAAAACTTAATAATTTCAGATAAAATTTATTTTCGAAGAATAAAGTAATGAATTACAATCGTCTAAATCATTTTAGGATAAAGTATCTAACTACAGTCAATAAATATTGGCGCGTTACCTTGCTATTTTTGTTCAAACAAAATAAAATCAAAAAGACTTTATAATAAAATTGTATTCTTTCCGTTTTGTTTCCATTAAAATAAAATTAGGTACCTATGTAACAACTAATTACAAATTTAAAAGCATAAGAAATTCAGTAAAATATAACTCCTTGCAATCATAACAATTCGAATTTGTGCGTTGTGACTGGTTGTCTTTGGAGGAGAACACAATTTTGATTGTTTTGTGACTCTAATAAGGTGTGACTAGAGGGCAGAATACGAAAAAGTCACAAATATCGATTTCACCTTCATCAGTCAGAGCCAATTGTGTCCTGTAAGGTATCAGAGAGGTTGGGCAGAATCGGGCTGTATGTCTGTATTTTGTGTTTTTTGCTTAACTAATATTTTTTACCCGAATAACAAATAACAAAATTTCTTTGATATCAAAAGAACTCATTAAGGAAAGGTGGCGATCAATTGCAGTTGCTTAAGTATATCGCACCACCTAGCCCTATATCGTCGTACAATATTATGATGACTTTGCTGCCAAATTTTGTGATATTGATACTCCAGCTAAGCTCGGCCTTTGTCAATAGAGAGACAGAGAGTATGCCCGTTCAACCATATAACATCAGAGTAAAAGAGGGTATTTTATTCCTATTGGTGAAGAGCATCAACTCTGTTTTGTTCTGGCTGTCACCTAGTCCACAGTGGAATAGATGCTAGGCTGAATGATTCTTAATTTTAACAACGATAGGTATTTTCAAAAGTGTAAAAAAGTGTCAAAAGTGAAAGGAATGAGAACTAATAAAAATAAGGACATTTAATAAGATAATAAAAATAGTTTTATCAAGTGCTATTGCAAACTAAACTATCGCAGTTTTTTCCTCAATTTCCGAAAATTCGAATTAGTTTTATAGCTGAGTCATTAAGTGGTTCACACGAGCAGATATATGTAAAATTAGTTTAAAATAAGCTTCAAACTGGTAAATTGCGATCGTTTATTGCCGTTTGCGATTATTTTAGTTGAATGATTGCGTTTTGAAAGCAGTCTTAATAATAATCATACTGACCATGTTCTTACAAAAATAACTCTTCTGTTATTATAGTCGCAGGCAAGAATGTTTTCTTTGTTTTTAAATGTTTTTGTTTTGATGGACACTTCAAACAAAAAGCAATAATTATTATATGTATATGTATATTTTTTCTAAAAGCAAAAACGTGTGCAAAATTTAAATTTTCAAAAATATATTGCTGAACTTTTTAAAAAAGACCATCCATCATATTTAGTAAGTTTTTAAAAACGAATGTTGAAAAAAAAAACACTTTTTCAATGTCAGTTCAAATTATTGTTGTTATTTTGGTTTTCACTTAAATAAATTATTTTTGCATTTAAGTATCCATTAGGCATAATTATATTGAGAACATACAATTCATTTTATGATATTATTTAATTATTATTAACATCATTAAAACTTGGTCTAAAAATATGAAATCCACAAGCCACAAAATTTCTCAATTTAAAAAAAAAAAAAATAAGAACCCCCATCTGACCATACCATCAAACCAAATTTAAAAGTCTTCTCTTGTTTGAAGAGCCGGAAATTTATCATTAAACTTGAAATTAATTTTTGTTTTCCTTACAAAATAATGTAAAAAAAATGCGTTCACCCACATTAAAATAATAAACAAATAACAACAACCAACAAATAATATAATGGTCTCAATTCCGATGCTTAATTCCGGCGAATTAATCTTTATCCGACTTTGTCATGCTGTGTGCTGTATCATCTCATCAATTTCGAAATGCAAACAATAAATTAATATTATTAATTTATTTTGTAAATTGTTCGACTTTTTTTTTATATGATAGTGACGGGTTGACTGACGAGCGTTGCGGCATTTCATTCGGGATCAAAGAATATCGCAAAAAACATTTTCCAATCGATTCAAAAACAAGGAATGAAAAAAAAGTATCTTCATTGTTTTTGCAAAAAAAAAAAAAATATATAATAAAACAAAAATAAATATTCCAAAGCCACCGGCAGATATAATTTTAATTGCTCCCAATGTGTCTATTGTGGCATAAAGCTTGCTGTGTGTTTTTGTCTTGCCTGTGTGTCTACAGTGTCATAGTTGTATATTTTTTTTATATTTCTTGAGATATAAATAAAGTTTGAGGGTATGTTAAGTACTCGTAAAAAAATGATGTTTGTTCAATATGACACAAGAAGGAAAAATTAAATTTTTAAGGATCTATTAAAAAACATGAAATATATTTCACAGGTATGTACTTCCAAAGTTATAGGCTCTGGGGTAAAATGATGTGAATTCCTAGCAGTATAAGATTGTTACCTACGTTTGCATTCTTTCAAAGAAAGAAGCAACGTATTTCTTCAGAAAATTTCTTGAAAAGAAACATAACGACTATGGTCACAAAGTGAAAAACAAAAGGGTAAAACAAATGTTTCTACTCATGGATAATGGGATTAGGGGTATGCTCCGCTTAAGCGAAAGATTGCGGACTGGAAGTTTTACATTTTTAAATTGAGAGAGAGAGAGAGATACAGAGTTAGAGAAAGAAACAGAGTGAGAGAAAGAGAGAAACAGACAGAGAGAGAGAGGAATAGAGAAAAATAGGTTGTGAGAAAGAGACAGAGTGTAAACGAGAGATAAAGAGAAAAAGCGAGAGATGCTCACTATCTGTCGTTTTGGAAAAGTCCAAAGCAGTACATTCCAAAAAATTTTGCATAATTTTTGGGCAAAAGCAATACGCATACAATTTTTTTTTAAATTCATATTTATATAATAAACTTAGATACATATCTACTTTACATATATGTAAGCCTTTTAGTTCAATTGCTTAGTCTTATTTTAACATAAATATTTTTATTAATTTCACTTTTAATAAAATAGGAACTTTTTTTTATAATAAAACTAAATATATATTAAAGCTATATAACTATTATACAAAAATAAATTAATAAAAATAAAATAAAAATATCGCAGTTAATTTCAATTAATATTTGTGAATTTTTAAACACATTTAATATGTAATTATAGCACGAGAATATTTTTTTATAAAGACTCAACACAAAATTATATTTTAAATTCAGGTAACTAGTAATAATTTTGGAAGCCAAACAATGTTTATTGAATTTTACATTATTTGTATTTTGATAAGATTTCTTTGGGTGAAACCCACTCTATAGCGATGCTATGCCTTATTAATTCCTTTGCCATTAATATTGAATTGACTGTGGATGTCGGTAAAGAGTTTCTTTTTTTTATCTTTTATCAAAGCTACTTGCGAAAATATGCGCTCTGCACTTGCACTGCTATGCGGAAAGCATAAAATGGACCCAACAAATGTTTTTAAAATTGGAAACATTGGGACATTTAATACGTTTTTTAAATTAAAGATAGCGCTTCAATAGTCTTCGAATTTCAAATCTAAACTTATCATACTTTGATGTAAAAGAGCCCTCCATTCATCATCAAGGTCATCGACAAGTTCTTCTTGAATTCAATTTGGAAACAATTGTTGTGGATTAATTTTTTGGATCAATTATTTGGATTGCTTCTAAAATTTTATCTTGGAACTTAATTCTTTTTCTTATTTGCGTACATAATTCGATGTAGTAATCTCTACACTTTTTTTTATATTTTGTATAACTTCAACTGTTAAGCCCCCAGAGCAAACTGAAATGTTAGCTTGTGCGCTAAGGTAGATTTCTTTTGAGTCTAAAAAGCAATCTTTATTGCAAAAATCTATTGAGTTCAGAGAGGCGTCATCGATAAATTCGTTTTTGACAAAGTTAGATAAAATAGTTTTAAAATACGTTTTTGCTGTTGAAAGCAGAACGTGAATAACCGGTTCTTCGGACTGGTATTCAACATTAATTTTGTTTGTTAGTTTTAAAATGTATTGCAAGAAATATAAGTATAATTTTATTTCATCTGTCATATGAGCATAAATGCTATGAGCTAAGTCTGCATTCTGTTCTAGCTGATATGTGATGAAATAATGTTTCAACGGAACCCACTGCTCTAAGATTCGCGATACAACATTTTCAAGCGATAGCCACCTGGTACATGATGTTTTTAATATTTTGTGGGCCTTTGTGTTGAAAAACTCTTGAAAATCACGAAAATCGGTTTGTCGCTTAGAACTGTGGGAAAAAACAAGTAAATATCTCTCGCTAATCTTTCAACATCCTGCGGTATCTTTTTCAAAGCTGCAATGGAACATAAATGAATGGAATGACATGTACATCCCATTACAAATAATTTTTTTTTTTCATGTTTGGTTTTATGAACAACGAATTTTGAAAAGCAATAAAAATGGCAATACAAAAATGAAAATGCAGTACAAAAAAAAAGTGTGCAATACGGCAGTACGGACAAAGCCAAAGCAATACAAATATAGCTTTTGCAGTACGTTCGACAGCATTGATAGTGAGAAAGATATATAGAGAGAGATAGTGAGAGAGATATATAGAGAGAGATAGTGAGAGAGATATATAGAGAGAGTTAGTGAGAGAGATAGATAGAGAGAGATAGTGAGAGAGATAGATAGCGAAGGAGAAAGAGAAATAGATTTACAGAGTTGGAGATCGACAAAGTTAGAGATAGGAAGAGATAGAGAGTAAAAGAGAGAAGTGAAAGAGATAAAGAAAGTTGGATAAACGAAATTTACTTACACTGGACGTCCAGTATAACGAAAGATATAATGTACACTGTACAGCCAATTCGTTATATCGAAAGATCCTTTCTTCATTTATAAGCATTTCGCTAACTCTCATGTGGTTTTCCATTTTTCGCAAAAAGTGCTTTTTTATTGATCTAAGTATAATTTTTTCCAATCTTTTTTAGGTTTTGCGTTTCATTGGTCAAACAAATCAAATCTAGATTACGTCTATATCAAAATCTCGAAATCTCGATTTGAAGTGAGATTTTTTCATTGGCTTTCACATACACAACAATGTGTGAGACTGTAAACTTGTCAAGTTAGTGCGGACTCAGTTTATCTCCCTCTCGCAAATTAATAAATGAACAAACATAAAATGATACACACAAAAAAATCTTTTTGTGTTTCATTCGACAACAAAAATCTAAATCTCAGGGCATTATCTGAAATTTCCAATGAAAAACCACTTCAGTAAAAAAATATCTTTCTAGCATCCGCAATGAATTTTTTTTCATCAAGCGATGTTGTGTTTGATTTATGCAGTGTTAGTGTGTAGTTACGTTCCACAATCTTGGTTTTGTGATAGAGAATGGTTATTCACTTTTAGAAATTTTCACAGCTTGCTAAAAAAGATAATAAAGTGGATTGATGTTTTTAGCGTTAGCAAGATGCTTGTGGGGACTACAATTTAAAAATTACACAAATTAGCTTAGTTAAATACTAAATTCACTTTACCATTATGCTAAGTCGACTAAAAAACTGTAACACCAAGAAAATAAAATATCGCTGTGAACAATGTTCATGTTGCTGTTCGGTTGAGATGACGGAACAAATTTAATGAACGCTTAAAAATACTAGACTACTGTACACATTCAACGTACTTATTTTGAAACCTATTAACCCTGTCGAGTGTCGCTCTTCCTCTTTATAACATAAGAGCAAGATGTCAAATCGAGAGTTTTTCAAAACTTACACGATTTTTTTGAAATTTCATATTCTTTAATTTGTCAATTGTTCTGTTTTTATCTTTATTTTTCACAAACATGGTTATTCATATTTTATTTTGATTTTCAATCATGCAAACATGAACTTATTTTGCATCCAGTTTAATCTTATATAAATAACTTGGATGAGTGACCCCATATAGTTGGTTCAAAATACACTTAAAACCAGCTGTGTTCTCTAAACTACCGAACTCCGCCCAACTCAACCACAAAATAATGTCACTTTGACGTTAATTGCACTGAAATGACCAAGTTTTTGTAGTGTTCGTCTGAATTCGGAAACAATGAAAAGTTAACGAACGCGGCCGCCTTAAAAATTATCAGAGTTGTAAAATTTATCGACATTTAAACTAAAATTAAACACTTATCAAGTTGCTTCAAGCAGCACACAAGTGCAATAAACTTGCACCTAGTAAGTGGGTAGGTTAGGTACCTATATCTATTATGTAATTTCGAGTACACATGGTGTAAATTGTAAATTATCTAAAGCAATTTCGTGCGACCTAGAGGTACATTTTAGTCTCCTTTGTTTGAAAAAAAAACACATAATTCTTAATAGAAAAGCTAGATACAATACAATTCATCACCTCAAATAATTTAATAATAACAATTCATAAGCTCACTCTGCGATTGATGTGTATTGTGTAATGTGTGTAGTGTATACCTACATATAATTTTAAGAATTATTGTTAAAAGTGTTGTGACTTGACTGAGTTTTTTTTTACTAAACAACGATGATGAATGTGCTTTTTTCTGCTTGTCTATTCTTATAAGAAATAAATAGTAGAGCGGCGGCGGCAAAATGTCGGCTGCCTCTAGATAAAAAGCTAAAAAAAAACTATCTGCCGTTTAACCCCCCATAAGTAGTAGGTAGGGGGTTGTTTGGTGCGGTATACATTATGTATATAACATTATACAGCTACTCGGTTCGGTAATATTAACAAAAGGTCACTTCCTTGCGGGATGAATGAATCAACAATTGCGGATAATAATGCTCATTATGATGATGCTGACGACGAACGGACGGACGAATGCGAAGCGACGACACAACGACGATGATGATGATGATGCTGTTGCGGGTGTCGACATCGTCATCTTCGTCATATTGAGGTTTTTAAATTAAAAGGAGAAAAGGCGAAAGAAAAACATCAGTTCAACATGCGGTGGCGGTGGTTTGGTTTAAAATGTCCAGTGGGGCCAATTAAGGGGGTTGGTTTTATAATAGAGAATTTTTTGTGCTGATTAGATAGATCAACTTAAAAAGTAATTGAAGATAAATGAAAAAGGGCTTTGAGGTACGCTGCAATAAAAAAGAATTGTTGGTGTATTAGAAGGTTAAATTATGGCCCAATGCTGTAGTTCTATTATAAAATAGAAAATCATGAAAACTATAAAGATAGGTACAATGAGGGAGGAAAGTTTGCGATCCGGTGTTGTGTGTGGAGCCTCAGACAGACCCTGAAATAGGAGTGAGCATACTTTTATGCTGTTGCTCCTAATGCATAAATGCAGCTCCAATATTTTCCTCGCATCTTTAGATGGAGAGGCATCAAATCTTACTCTGTCAAATTTTCTCTTCGACAGTGGAGAAGCTATTTTCATTTCTTCAATGTTTTGGTCTGAATATAGAAAACTTCGTTCAATCTTTTTTTTTTAACTTCATTTATCGCTTTATATTAGGAACAGAAATATGCATTCCTTATGCATATCGTTAAGATGGATTGACATTTTGTAAAAGCTGGAGATTTTGTTTCTGTTTTTTTGTTTTTTTTTTTCTTACAAAATTTCAGCTAAATGTTTGCCTCGACCATTCTTACAATTTATCATCCCCATGATGACATTTATCATAACATTTATGTATATACATAACTGTGAATGCATGAATTGGTGGTGAAACTCTGACGCGCACATGTCTGTAATCACTCAAATGGTGCTAATTACAAGATCTCGGCGAGCAATTCAAATTATCATTTCTAAAGATCATACGTGAAGGAAGTTTTTCACGCAATAGATTCAGCTGTAATGGCAAGACAAGCTTCGATTCCATAAAATTGTCTGACCAAAAAAGGGTGTCGAAACAACAAGCTTTTTCACTTTACCCAATCCTTAGCTAATTGTCTCAGTTATGCAGTCCAATCAGAACCACCTTTGTTAACGTCTTCGACCATTTTCAGAAAGATCAAGACCCAAGACATGTCGTATCATTTGGGTCCTTAGGATTTGAGGAGATAAATTCCTATTCGTTTGATTAGTCCGATGTTGCTGTACAACTCTTAAGATTGGTCGTTGATATTTATGTCTATTTTTTTCGTCCAACATATTTTCGGCACCACTGTGTTTATGCAATTGTTTGCCGCCTTTATTGTTGTCTGTCCCGGTCACATTTTCGGAAAAGACGCATTCTTGCTTGCCGGGTGTAGTTTGTAGTACCTACTGAAGTTCGGTGGCACCATAATGATTGCAAGCAAAGAAAAAAAAAGAACAAAATAATCCTACAACAAAACAACATGATGTGGAAGCCTCTTTAATTGAAGCTTTTATTTCGCAATTTGATTTCCCTCTTTTTGTTTCTGTTGCACTTGTTATATGCTTCTATGTATGTACAGTAGTCGGCTATGCATGCTGCTCATAGTTTGTCACCTTTGGTATTTTACGCAGCAATTTGCTGAATCATCACTTAACTTCCACATACCTACCGCCTCCAATTCACGTCATAAGAGAAAAACAAACCTACTCAGATTTGTTTGTGTATATATATTTAAAAATGTCCCCAGAAGATTTCTGACTTTTGATAATAATTGAGATGATTATTATAGGTACAGTGTAGAATGTACATATATCTTTTAAGGATTGATGCAATCTTTGTTGTTTTGAAGACTGATTGCAAACGATTGTGAATGCGTTCAATGCCTTGACGGAAGTGCATGTCCTAATTATTTTTTTTTTTGCTTGTATTTTTTATCAAAACAAAAATCATATAATAATCTATTCTTTTCATTATTTTAAAGAAACAAAAACTGCAATTGTTGCAAAATTAAAAAAAAAAAGAAAAGCAAAAATCATAACAAAGTAGTACACAATTTTTTTCGAACAGGAATTTGCAAATATGGTTACGATTGGTTGTTTTCCGAGTTGTAAGCTGCATATAGTATCATATTTTCGAACTATAAAGTGTCATCATTTTTCGGTGTCAAATTCGTTCAAGTTCTATGTCATTGGAAGTACAGTTAAATTGTTTAGATTAAATATTTATTTATGTGAACGTACGTTATGTTTTCCGCATATTTGTATTCTGACAAGAATTTTGAAATTATTCACCTTCGTTTTATTTTCTACATAGGATGTAATCGAAGGGGAATACCTTTTTCAGTTAAATTGTAATTATCTAAGTCAATCAAAACTTGTTTCAAGAACCTACTTCGAAATTACAATCAAGTGGTTGCTTGTCAATCAAATGTCAAAAGAATGTGTGGTTAGAGTTTGTTGACCTTAAATCATAATGATTAAGTTTACAAAGTGATGTCGAAAAACTCACCAGTTCAAAGCAAAGCCAGCAATGGTTTTATATGCTACGAAATGGAGGCCATCCATATAAGGAAACAAAAATTTTATTTGATTTAGTAACATCTATTCAATTAGCAATTAGAGTTAAGGGACTAATTTGCACACAAATTAGTAACTTGCAAACATTTAATTTTTCTGAGAAAGATTGGAACTTGTGTATGCACCAAATAGACCAAGTGATAGTTTGAAAACTACTTGCTCTAGAAAAATTCGTTTTGCTGCTTCATTAGTTTTGGAATCAAGAAAGTATTTCCATAAATCATTTTAAAACCCAAAAATTAATGATTTTTGTGAAAAAAACAAAAAATCCACCATCCACTTCGCTTAAATGCTTGGTTAAATTTAAGGTGCAAGGCTTAATTTTGGAGATAATTTAGTAAGGAATTTTAAGTTGCGGCTTGAGTTGCATACTAGACTTTAGGGTAGTTTCTATTGGTAAAAGGGTCGCGGAAAAACGGGTCCCAGTCGACCATATGTGTCATAAATGGAAGATCAAATCAATCAATCAATTTTTTTTGTGCCCTATACATAATTAACTTTAACCAACAATTGCAACATGTGCACAAAGTAAAACAAAAAACATAAACAAGACTATTTTGATGTGCTAGTAAAAGTAAATTTTTATTTTAAAATCACGATGTTGACACAAATGCCAGGGATACCAACTTTAAAACATTGTTCATTTAAGAGCGACGACGACAAACGAATGGACAAAATATTCGTTAATTTTAACATTTCATTGACATGGCAATTTTTATTTTAAAATCACGATTTTGACACATTATGCCAGGTATACCAACTTAAAAAGTGTGTTAATTTATGAGCGACGACGACAAACGAATGGACAAATATTTGATAATATTGACATTTCATTGACATGGCAATTTGTGTTTTGCTATACGAACAAGCACAAATCATAATGAGGGTTTGTTCGACCAACGGTAGTCGCGTGCCAACAATTTTTTCATCCCGATGTGGACAGTTTGAGGAAGGCGAAAAAATCTTCACAGTTCGTTGCAATCACTTTATAACTCGTTTAGAACAATTTATTTTATCACTATTTACTTATTTAAACCAATGAAAGTGCATATTTAATTTGTATTGGTACCGACAGCTTCGAAGGGCCAAGATCTATAGTGACTTGCACTATCAACCAATCTTTTTCTGTGCGTTGTTAGTTCTACGGGATTCGAGAGAACATACAATTTTTTCACGAGTCCGAACGACTAAGGCGAGATGCACTTTATCATGAAAATTACATCTTTTTTGTCGATCTAGGTTTAGATTTAGATCTTCCCTTTTTGTTTAAGTAAAACATCAAAATGCAAAAAGAATTTTTTTTGATTAAAAGAGCAGATCTATTGAAAAAACAAGAAAATCTTTCCTTAAACGAAAAACACTATTAAATAAACAAATAAAATTAGTTAATATTGACAAAAGACTATTGTATATCCATTTTTCTATTCAGAGTTGTTCAGGTTAAAATGATAAGAAATATTTTTTGTTCAAACACAACTGTCCTTAAAAATCAACAAAAGGATAAAGAGAAATAATGTCGCCATAACAATTAGGTTGACTTTGTTTGAATTTCCTTATTTGCTAAGGATATACGTACCACAGCACATCTTCTCTGCTGACAATTTTAGTTTCTACGTAATTTATACGCACTTCTTTTTAAAGCATCAGCAAACTCTGGATTTTTTCTTTGTTCGTTCTCATTCGTTCATAACTTAATAATAAAAAAACAACATATAAAACTACAAATGGGTTACCATTTTTCTTTTTTTCATGCTAGTAATGATGTCATAAGGATTCTCTCGTTCCATTTATATCCCAATGATATCATTAACCTTTTGTTGGTAAACAAAAAAAAGTCTTCTAGCATGTCACTATGTTTTTGCTGATTGAGTTTAGTTTTCAATTTGTTCATGGTCTATGGTCTTTTAGGTCCTTCAAGATTCTTTGGGTTGTGTATTTGTTGTATAGTAACTGCTATGACGACGCCTGACCTAATACAACTTTAATATTCTTGAAATGTTTTTGATTTAGGGAAAAAAGTCTAAAACGCAAGCTAGCAATCTATGCTATCTGACAAAAAAATCATCATGATTTATTGCCCTGGTGTGACAGAATAATGTTTAATGCCATCGCGTGTTAACTATACCAAAGTGGATGGACAACACAATATTGATGGCGTAATTTTATGGAAGTGTTATTACGTATTACGAATTGTTTCGAGTTTGAGTTTGTTTAGTTTCATTGTATTGAAACTGATACAAAATACGTATAATTTTTAAAGAGAAAAAAACATTTCAAAAAGTATAATCAAAAAAAATATTTTTAGGTAACTGTTCAATAAGAACTAAAGCTACACTAAGGTTACACCCAAATGTGGTTTTTGAGAAACATAAACTCAACCTGCCGAACTAATTCTTTGCGTTTTAATACTTGATTTCAGTCTGAAAAAGATTAATGTTTATTTCGCCGGCGCTGGATCGGGTTGATGTATTGAATATAATGTCAAAGTGGCTTTAGTTTTTTCAAGCCTATTTTGTAGACTTGCCCAGGTAATCTTAGTTTAGAAATTGTTATTGGTAAGGTTTTCTCTGCGCTATTCTTCACCATGAACTTCTCGGTTGCCTAAAGATAATTTGATCAACGTCTACTTGTTCCTATGTTATTTAAATAATACGATCTGGTCTCAAAATTTAATTTTTAAGATTTCATTTTGCAAGAATAAGCTTTATTCTTTTTCACTTGCTATCAATTAGATAAATCTAGAGCAACTCCTTTCTATAGAAATAAACGGGTTAAGACTCAAAAAGTCCTCAATTTGCATGCCATACTGAAACATCCAAATCACTTTCTGAAAAACTATTATTTCTGACTTAAGACCTTTTTTCTAACGCTAAGAATTAATTCAGTAATTCTCCGATGTGTCCTCCAAGACTGTTGCAATATAAAATGCGGATGAACTAGCCGGATGTGTTAGCACTTGCACCTAGTAAAACTTAAAAGAGGAAAATGAAAACAGTAAAATAAATAAAAAAAATTATTAATAACAGCTTGCTTGCCGAATTTTAAGTAATCTTAGATCTTTTAAAGAAAAAAATTAAATATTTACTTACCCCCAGTTTCACAGTCAACGTTTAAACTCCACTTTTAGTTTAAACTGCAGTTCAACAATTTATTTGGTTTCACAGGTTCGATTAAACCTTGAACAACGTTAAATTTAGTTTAAGTTAACCAAAACTGTTTAAACTACAGTTCAGCATCTGCAACCACTCCCCGGATGACATTTCAATTAAAGAAAATTTATTTACAACATTGCAAAACTAGCTACCTACTTCTTTTTAAGAAAATATTTTTTACTAAAAAAATTGCATTTTTAAAATGTATTTGATTTGTGAAAAGATTTTAAAGGTTAGCAACGAGAAAAACTTGCGAATATGAGAAGAGCACAAAAAGAAACGAAACAAAAGAAAGACAAGGAAAGATAGTTGAATACGAAAAATGCTGCCAGCTTCTTTTAATAAAATCTTGTTAAACGACGTTCAACTGAACCGAAGATCAGATTTCACTGTGAAACCGGACAAGTTGAACGAAAAATGTAAACTCCGTTTAACGTTCAGCTGAACTGAAGTTACTGTAAAAAGGGGGGTTAGAATCTTAATGCCCAACTATTACCTAGTTTATATGCAGGGTCGAAAGATCGAGTTTGATTTGAAACGAAATTCCAACCCAGGTATTTCAGCCAACTAGTTGAATGCTTGAGGAGTTGAGTTAAGTGCGAAAAAGTTGAAATGACAGGAGAATACCTGTGTTGCTTTGTAGACATTAAGACCAAAAGATTGAATTTTCGAGAAAAAAAATATTTGTATTGCTTTTACAAGTTATACGCAAACTTTTCAACAACAAATATTCATTCGTTAATATGCAATTGATCACACGCAGAAAAAATTGTGTATTCGCCATTTCAACCCAGGTATTTCATTTAATTTTCGACTCAACACCACTGCTCGAGTGCGATCGAGTCGAATTCCATTTCGTTCCAACTCATCCCCGTTTACAAATGGGTGAACCTAAGTTCAAGCTCGCTTCAACCATGCATATAAACTAGGTATATAATGCGCATGAGTAAGCATGAGCTACTGTCAAAATCGCATGTGTAAATGAGCGAATAATTGTACAGTTGTTTCAACCTTATTAATTTAACTTTCTCAGCAATCGAGCCTTTTATCTATGTTGGCTTTTATACTAACTGCATTAAAATACACCATGTTCTTGTTATTGCATCATTCGTTCCAAAAGCAAAAAAAAAAAATATAAAATCTACTTTATCCAAACTAAAATCTCTTAAAACACTTTCAAGTTCATTTTTTCCGTGACAATGATTCCTCGATACATATGTACTGCCCACAAGGTAAAGCAAATAAAATTAACATTAAGAACTAAAATTAATTATTGCAATATCCTTGTTGGATTTTATATAAAAAAATATTGTTTTCATTGTGTTAAGACCGCAACAACTAAAATTAATTATTGCAATATCCTTGTTGGATTTTATATAAACAAATATTGTTTTCATTGTGTTAAGACCGCATCCTTGAACGTTGCGAGGGTTAAATGTTTGTGAGTCATGTCCAAGAAAAGAATAGTTTTTTTTTCACTATTATTATGCACAAAAAAAAAGCATCAAAAACAAACCTATCATCCTTCAGTCGTTGAATTCTTATTTTATAGATGAAAAAGAGTTATTTGAAATTGAAATGTCAATTGCATTATAAAGTCCTTGTTATGGATAGACGCTATCATATTATAGTATTGTGTTTCTAGAAACTCATTAGTTCATCCATTAAAAATTGATGACATAGTCCATTTGTCGTAGTCGCTGTTCGGTTAAGTAGATCTGTTCTCTCTTCATGATTTGGCCCATAAAAATAAATAAAAAAAAAAGAAACAGAAACATTATAATATCCATTCTCAATGAATTCTGGTTGCATTAAATGTTTAAAAATGTATGTCAAGGCGATATTTCATTATTCAAACAATATCGCGCGATATGTTTATATGAATGACACTGCAACAACTCTTTTAAGAGGCACAACACCGGCACCTCCTCCATCGTCGCCGCCGCCACCGTCTTCACGTTGTTTGTTGTTGTTGCTACATTTTTGACATGGCCATTTTCTCGAAAATGCACAATGCGGGGAATTTATTTCCTTTTTTATTTTATTTTTTTTTCTTGTCTGGCTGACATAGTCTCCTCGTGGCTGACATAAACAAAGTGGGTTGAATGCTGAGTTAAGGACTCTATATTTTCAATAAAAAATCTTTCGTGACTAAAAGTAATCTCCTGGAGTGCGTCACTGGCAAAACCTTTTCCCACGTGAAGTTAAATCGAACGCGTATTGAACTAAGAGAATTTAATTAATTTTTATTCTTCGAATTTGCTTCTGAGGTTAAGGTCAGTTCGCTGTCATACTCATAATGATTATTATTCAAGATTTTGTAAGTCAGTTAATGCAGAGAAATGACGTATTTTTATCTGGATATGATCTGTTTGTCTCAGAAGACAGCAATATAACTTTGTCATACAAACATATTAGGTATGTAGTTCTTCAAAGCAGAAAAGGGCATTATGTTGTGTTCCATTAATGCAATAATTTAATGCGTGAATCATTACATCCACATTTATTTTAATAAAAAAAAAAAAAAACAGATAAGAATTCAAAACTAGAATGTTATCTATTATCTTGTGATGTCGATCGATTGCTAGCTGGGTAAATAAAATGTATATACGAATTCGCCTTATATTTCAAATTTGTCACTCCGATCTGGAGATGGGGTGTGGTTGAATTTGGCTAACAAGATGGGAACATCGATCGTCATCTGTTCACCTACTTATCCAAGTCTGTAGGTATGCAACTTTATTTCCTAATTATTATTTTCACCAAGAGGTTCACGAATCGCACTCGTCTCTTGATTGTTCTTAAAACAGTTCAATCCGTTTATTATATTGCTTTCGGGTACTGCACCATCTTACCTAGATGTTGTTTCTTTCCGTAATCTGACTAATACAAACCTTTTCCCTCAAAACTTATGTAATTCTTATTACGGACTATTTTTTTCTAAATATAATTTGTTATCCAATACATCTTCTAACAAACTATTATTTTCTTCTTATTTCAGTTTGCATGGTGAAAAGCATTTCCGAAATTGCCGAACTATATGTACAGTCATGCAAAAAACACAATACCATACCGATTCCATCAGTTCTGGATCATTTGAAAAATATCGAACTCAATGAAACAATACGACAGCCAAGTTTATTATTGAAAAACATCAAACTCATGCCTGCAGATTGTGAAGCCCTCGAGGAAATATTTAAAAGGGTAAAACGAATAATCATCATCCAACATCACCGCTCGAGTGAGTTTTTTAAGATATAAAATTCTTAAAATATTCCACTCCCTTGCAGGTTCAATATAAATCCATTGATGTCTCATCGTGTGATCTAAATGAAGCTGCCGCTAGTGCCCTATTCGATATGTTTGAATATTATGAAGTGACAAATGAATTGGATATATCATCAAATGCTGATGGTATGACACAACGTGGCTGGACATCATGCATCTATATGGTTAGTCATAGTAGGGCACTGCAAGTGTTGAATGCTCAGGGTAATCCATTGTCGAAGAATTGTGCAGATAATCTCGGTAGTGCATTGAATTCATCAAATTTACACACAATTAAGCTGGAGCACTGCGGACTGAGGGGCTATCCGTTAGACTCGTTATGTAAGTTTTGATTTTAAAATAAAAATAAGCAGCGAATTTTACTAACCCTTAACTATATGTGTATTGTATATACCATCAATAAAAACAAAAGAGCGCTGCTAATTTTATTTATAAAAAAAATACATGTTTTCACTAACAATTTGATTTTCCAGGTACAAAATTACGTAATAACCAGATATTAAAAGAGCTATGGTTGGCATATAACGATCTCACGAGTTCGGATGCGGATAAAATAGCACAATTACTAAGAACAAATCACTATTTACAGTTAATTGACATAAGTAATAACAATATCAAGGTATGTATGTGCGAGTAAAAAAAGTTATTTTGTTTTTGACTTGAAAAGGTGGATTCTGGAATGTTTGTTATATAAAACACTATTTCAGAGAAATATTTTTATTTTCGTCACTTGGCAAATATTTATACTCACTAAAATCTATATGTTTTCTGTTGAAATATCAGACAGTATGGCGTGAATTTCCATCAATTGTTATTTATTTTTTTTACAGACAGCTTACGGCTGTTTAAATAATAAGTTTTAATTACTTCGTTTTTTTTGGAATTGTTTATTAATAAGGTTATTTTGACAAAAATATTTATGATATTTGTTAAATATATACCTATCTTTAAGAGAAATAATAAAATATTCGTAAATTTTTTTTTTTTTTTGGAAAGGGACTAAAATAGTTAATTTATATGGTACTTAGTGGAGTAAAACTTTTGAAATAAATCTTGAATAGTGAATGAATTAATAAGTGGGGTTAGATAAACTATGACCTGTAGATGTAATTTCGGATAATAATGCTCACTCTACACTCACCTACGGCTCTTCCTCCGGACATGACTTTACTATTTAGATTACAAAGTCTGTTCTCTTCTATCTGGCAACGTCCGAGTTATTTATGTGTTTCTAGTATTAGTGCTCCACGTTTTCCTGTCAGATGATCCGTAATTTCCTCGTGTTTATTGTACCTCTAAATCGACATGATGGGCTGCTTAATACCCCGAGAATACTAAATGCCTTCTTAATTTGCAGTGCCCAGTGAAGAAACTCATACCGATTCTTACGTTATTTGTGTTTCAATTGATACTATTCTTATTGTTTTTTCAAAGCATAGTTTAGCCTGTCACGATGAGGATGTCCATCCAACTTCTCTTCCTTTTTTGATTTTTTTTCTTATCACGGTTTCACATAAACCAATGTGGGGATTTCACCCCATGAGTGGTGTTTCGCTCCCTACTTTTGGCAGTATGGTTAGAGAATCTAATTTGTCTACGTACCGACACTTTTGTTTCGATTTTGGCTTAGGAATTTAAATCTTTGAGTGCAGCTTGACTGTCTGCCAAAGCAAAAATTATTTATGACAGAATATCAACTGTTTTCAATTTAACGAAAAGTGATTTCGGAATACATTCGGAGTTGCCAGAACGGTCGAAATGTGGAACACTGTTTTTCATTTTTGATTTCGGTTTAATATCACTCGATTTCTGGAACCTAGCTTTGCATTTAAATTCGCTTGGAAAATGCATCAAGACTGTCGAATCGACACTAAAAGTTTGGTTCCTATCTTGAATATTCCTGCGCCATCGCCAGTTCTTTAAGCTGGTCTGGAACCATCAGCTTACCAGTTAATGACGTTTGTCTTGTAGATATAGTTTATTAGTTCGTTTAATCATTCTTTCTTGTTCCTCAACTCCAAGCAACATTTCGTATTTCTTATTCGTCTTATTTTTATATAAATAAGGACTGAAAAACCACAGTAGTTTCATACATTTCAGTAGGTTGTTTCCTTAAATGTGTAAAATTTCCTTTAGCTTCTGATTAAAGTATATTTTTAAATATTCCTTTCTTTAGTGACAGAGAGCTGCACAGAGAAAGAAAAAGTGTGGAGTGTACTTCTTCATCACGACATCCTACGAGTTATGCCCGGTAGTAATGCTGATAAGAGAAGACAGAGATTTTTTGTTCAATTGTATTATTAATTTGTTAAAATCTGGCCATATTTTCCTAGTTATGACATAAAGGTCAAGTGACCTCCATCATCTCTCGTTCGTTATGTAGAGTAATTTGTGAACTATGGTCTATGTGAAATAACATGGTGTGATACTGACCTTTAAGTCTGCTTCTACTGTCTACTTCTCCACTTCACCTACTGATCTGCTTTTGGGGTTCGTCTAGTTGACCTCAGAAAATGTCGGCAAGTTTCTCGGTGCCGCTGCATTTCCTTTTCCAGGAATTTTTGGACTTTGGTTCTCTGTTCTATCAATTATGAAATATAAAAAGAAATAATTTTTCCTATTACATATAAATTGTTCTTCTCTGATACTCACCTTTTAAAAATCTAAAACATTCAGAGCTTTGCAGAGACTTTTAATAACTTATTCTTTTATTTTTTCTATATTTTTTAGGATGACGGCCTAATGAAAATAGTACAAGCTCTCATAGAGCAATCTACAGAATTAGAACGTCAGAAAATCGCTGCTGCAGCGATAGCCTTTGCTATTTCAGAAGCTGAACACAAAAAACGACAACAACTATTGAATAGTAGCAACAAGAGCAGTACAATTACAAATAATACAGCATCCTCCCAAACTACAGCAACAAATGGTACAAATGTTATGGGCACAAGCACAGATGATGAAATGACTAGTGGCGATAGTGATGCTAGTCCCGCCGAAGAGGAAGAAGACGAAGATGACGTAGACGATGATGATGAAGCCGATGATGCTGATGTCGATACAGACGCTAATGATGCTGAAGATGATGATGGCACGACAACCGAAGATGATGGTGGTGGCTCAAAAGCGGAAGACGATGACGACGACGAGGATACTGTTAAGACTTCGACAATTAAAACAACTCCACCAATCAATGGACAATCAAAATTGGATAAACTTCTGTCCATGAACAACAGTGATAGCAGTGAAGAAGTTCCCACAGACACAGTTGCCGCCTCCGATATTAGTGTGAGTGATGATATTTTTGACAGTACTAGTTTTGTGGTGCCTGTAGTGACTTCGACTCCAATCGTGGAACAAACGTTAGAACAACCGATCTCGAACAATAATAACAATACAGCAGCAGCAGCACTTTTCGAAGAGAATGATTTGATCGAAGATGCTACTATAGCCAAGGCTATCACTCCTACCAAAGCATTGGATGTAAATAAAAATTCAACTAAACTGGAAGATTTTGACGACACCCACAGTACAGATTCGGCTTTTGAAAGCTCATCAGACGGAGATATCAGTCGGCATTTGCCGGAAGAGTTTGTGGACAGATTCGGCAGCAAGGAAGAAGTAGAAACGGCCACAATAGCCACAGAAGCTCTAACCACACCAACACCCACCCCAACTCCACCATCCATGGCGACAATAGAAATGCCACCACCGACAATCACAACACCAAAACCAATCGAAGTCACTCCTCTCAGTCAGTTGGCATTATCAGCCTCGCCAAACACGAGCTGTGATAGTTCCAGCGGCGATATGTCGGCATTGAAAAATGCGGCCCTTACTGGCACTAGTCCTTCGCCGGCATCAGGAATGCGCCGAACTGAATCCACCTGCGCTATTACCCGTTCAACAAGAGTCCGTTCGCACAGCTCCGATAGCCTTAGCAGTGATAACTCACTAGATGGTAGCATAAGTGATTCTGCAAGCGGGAACTTCTCGACCAGAATCAACGAGAAACTAACCAAAAACGACACCTTAACCAGACAAAAGCAATTCGATGTGCCTGTAGATAGTAATAAGACACCACACGGCCTTAAAGCCTTGGCTCTGTGGAACAACAATCTGACCAAAGAATCAGGTCCTCTTATAGCTGATCTACTAGCGACCACTGTATCGCTGGAACTGCTCAATATAGGAAAAAATATTTTGTGCAATGATTTTGTGGCATCAATTCGTGATAGTTTGTCCCAAAATACAACACTGACAACGTTCGGGCTGCAGAGTGCACATTTAAGTTGTGCCGGTATTCGAACACTGTCATCGATTTTACAATTTGGTGGTAATAGCACATTGCAGAGGATCGATATACGTGATAATAAAATTGAAGTTGAAAGTTTAAATATGCTTGGAGAGGCACTTAAGTCAAATACAACTGTAACGCAGATCGATATTGATGATGAACCAAAGAGGCTGTCGGTAAGTAACGAAGATAATTGGGAGTGTAATTTTTGCAATTTTGATAATGTATATACATACAAACAAAAAATATGCACCCACAAACAGTTTGAGAGGGTATGGAAAAAATCACCATTCCGTTCGCACCGCGTGGTGAGTATTTGAATATTGATGCTTGTTGCTATTTCATAAAATTGTTGTTCAAACGAATGGGATTCGTTTTGTAGATGTTATTGTTTTTTCTTTTATTCAGAGATTACTTTGTTTAGATTTTATTTTTCGAAATAATGTTTGTAAATAGTTAAGGTTCTACTTTGATGTTTACACTACTGTAATCAGTTTTTTTCCTGTTGATCTCTTAGTTCCATTTTAGGTTTAATTGTTATAGTTGTAGTATTTACTGCACTATCTTGCATGTTAGTTTCGGTGATAAAAGTGAAATTCCCCTGCAAAATTCTTTTTTATGTCTGTGGTCGTCGATTTATGAAAACCTTTATTTTCTATCTTTTTCTTTTCTAGAGATAACAACTCCATTATGTGAAAATACAAAACCCAAACTACTTACGACTGCTGTGAATTCGAAGTGTTAGCTGTAAAAGCAACTGCACTGCCCTTTTTTGTTTTGACAATTGTTTGTTCAGGAGCTTAATCTGCTGTGTATAAGTCGTCGCTCCCCAATATGCATATTTGGGAAACTTTTGAGTTTTAGAGTATTTTTTTCCTTCGCCAAGTTCTTTGAAGAAGGCTTGTTTTTAAGCTCTGAAGGAGCACTCGCAAGCAAAATCCTTTATCACTCTATACTTTTGGAAGTTTTTCTGAGTTTGTTGCCTTACGTTATGGTAGTGATTCACCAATTTTGGCAAAACTAGGGGAATTCGTTTTTTTTCATATTTGCTCAACTAAGGCAGCGAGGTATACCTTCGAAATGATTTCCGGTCGGAACGAAAACTGCGATCGAGGAATCCCTTTCGGAACAGTATAAATAAAGGATATAAACGCACTCATTTGATATTTTCCATCAGATACAGTTTGAAAAATGTTGATAGTTTAAAAAAAAATATTTTTAACAACGAAGTTAGTGTCTCTGATATGTGGTGTATCTCGATTCAAAATTCTCCGATTTTGTACGGCTCAAAGTTTTCTTCCGAACGGAAACTTAGAACTTATAATAATATATTTAATAAAACGATCACTTTATTGTCGTCTAAAAAGAATGTTTATTTGGTTTACAAAGTTTTCCTTAAAGATTTCTCTTGAAAAATTTTAATCAATATACATACATATTTAATAATTAGTATTCACAGAGTCTGACAAACAAACCACAGGTCACCAGTCACTTATGAAACAAATCATTTCATTATAAAAAACATAATGTAAATATTGAATGTGATTTTAAGTTTGATTTTTTTTTTAAGTTTTAGAATGTTAATATTGTTTGTGTTACTGTTTCTGACCTCCTATCACACTCCCGGCATAATTTTGTTTTAAGAATTCATCAAGCTCATCATGCTCGCCTTCCACAACATTTCCGAGAGAAAGTTGCTGTTGTTTTTTTTTTATTAAAAAAAAAAACTTCTTAAAAAATGTTTAAAGTTTAAATTATCCTCTCATCCTATCCGCATGCAATTCAATGTTATTTATTTTCTTTTCTACTGCAGATTGGCAGCGACGCTCAACTCGATTACGCCCGCGTCCTGGAAAACGTTCGCTCTCTCTGTTCCCGGAATGAACAAACCCCACCCACAGCAGCAGAAGCAGCAGACAAAGCGACAGTAGTACCAGCAGCAAAACGTCGCGGTGGCTACTACCTGGGCTCCCGCAAAATCTCCTTAACTTGCCATAGCGCGCCCCCACGAGCGGCAATCATCGATCAGGCATCATCAACAAATTCCACACCAACGAGCAGTAAACTTGAGGTGAAAAAGAAAACCGGTGTTCGTCTGCGATCTCCCATCCCAAGTCCACCCACTATCTCACCGTCTTCGTCCCCAGTGCCAAGTCCTTCGAAAAGTCGATTTCAAGTGTTCCGTGTATCGGAAGTTAGTCCTCTTACATCACCAATGACCCCGTCCCCATCACCATCCCCCACACCTTCACCGACACCATTATGTACGACGGCTTCTGGTGTCATCATCAATTCCAAAGATTCCACAACAACAATTAAGAGGCTCTCAACATCGCCACGTTCTAGGTTCCATGTTATGAAGATTTATGAAGATCCTGGTGTGCCGATTGCACATCGAACTCTGCCACCGATAACACCATCGCCCTCACCACCAACAGCGCCAAGTATAACAATGCCGCAGATTAATCCATCAACATCAAAATCAACAACAACGGTGCCACAACATAAATTTGAAGAGCAAACAATCGTTACAACACCAGCAACACCACCTATTCAAGAAAACGCCACAGCAGCGCCATCTTTTAATCATGATACTACAGCTGCTGCAAATATTACAAATAATTCAGCTACAAATACCAAAATATATCCAAATTTTATAGATGTAAATAATAGTACAAATAATACCTTTAAACCAAATGATCAAGTGGATGCATTACCGAGTGTTCGGAGTCCTCGACCGTTCGTTCATGTTCCACCTCAAGATGAAGAAGCAACAAAATGTCAGCAACAACTCTGTTCTCCGCCACTGCCAGTAGTGGAGGATGATCAAAGAACTCTCACCAATAGTCCTGATGTAAATACTGATTTAATAGCAGTTACAACATCATGTCCAAGTGCACAATCAGAATTCACAATTACACAATCCACAGAAGGTCAAAAAGATCTAAACGAACCACAAGAACTGCAATCACAACCGGCCACATCAGCAGCAGCTTCTGGAAGAACAAGAAAAAACTCGTGGATACCAAATTCCACTTATCCCGGAACAGTTGATCGTCTCCTGAGCATGTTCCAAAATCCAGCCCATTTATTCCATCGAAGTTCCTCGCCAGAAACGACCTCAGCCAGTCAAGAACGAGGGACACCCCCATCCGAAGCAGACCTACAACAGTCATTAGTTCCTGTGCGGAAGCGGACTCCGCCCGCGGCTAACCAATTGCCATCGTGGTGCAAACTTGGTACAGAAATGTGCAAACCCGTTACTTCAGTAATGCAGACCGCTGCAGCAGTATCCAGTGGATATGTGGCCACTGGATCACCAACAACGGCGGTAGTCGCCTCAGTAGAAAGTCCACGATCCTTTTTCGATGCTGCCTCTAAGCAACTACGAGACTTTAGCAAACAAGTATTCCGCCAAAATATCGCCTTTGGCAATGAGGCGACCAACATCAACCAGGAGCAGCTGATGCAACAGCAGCTCCTTCAACACGACTGTGATACAATACCGAGTGATATGAAGCTGGAAATCAAGGAGAACATTTCTCCGGAGCACACAATCAACGAGGAGCAACTGCAATCCTTACAGAAGATTAGCGGTAGCCCAGGCAGCAGCAGCACTAGCAGCAGTGGAACTGAAACAACAGAAGGTGCATCTATAACTTCGACATCTTCATCGCCGTCATCACTGCTGAGTGTTCCGCTTATTGGAGTTAACCCAACAATAACATCCACAACAATAGAATCAACAAATGCAGCAGCAGCATTACCACCATCACCACCATCGCAGCCGCAGCCACATGTTCCAAATGAAGAACAGTCTTGTAATTCCTGATGTCAAGGGTGGTGAGTAAATAAATAAAACTTTATTTGTGGAACTTATATTTATATTATTAAAAAAAAAACAGATTAACATTTTAAGAACAAAATAATTAAAAATAAAATGTACAAGAGTACTTAGTAGACGTATTGCTTTAATGCAAACAAACAATTTTATAATAATTTAACACACACTAAGAAAAAAAAAAAACAAATAACTATGTTATAAATAATTATTTAACAAAGAAAATATTACTATTTCATTTATTTTTGTTAAAAAATAAATAAGTTTAATTAAAAAAAAAAAAAACAAAAATATATTTAATTTTTGATAAAGTTATGAAAATGTTTTGGCTTATAATTATTTTTGTTTTATCTATATTTTTGATGAAGTAAATGAGAGTGAAATTGAATGGAGTTAAGGATTATTTATATGAGATCGAGCAACGCATTGCCGAATATTCTTTAATTTTTATGTTTCGTTCACATGGTAATTTTCTATTTCCTTGTAAAGCACCGTCAAATACAAATTAAAACAAAGAAAATAATAATGAAGTTATGAACGACGGAAGTCGCACGCGAAAAATTTATTCGGCCGGGTGTTGATATTATGTAGAAGTGGAACAGAGCATTACAGTTCGTTGGAATCACCTTGTAAACTATACCGAGGAACATTTTATTTTATCAAAATTTACTTATAGCGTTTTTCATATACCTTTTTGCATTTTTGGTATTTCATTTAAATGAAAAGAGGAGGAAAAAAGCAAATCTCAACAAGAAAGAAGCGGTCTCGCAAATTTGGGAAATTTGATCTAAACACTGACACATGAAAACATTTTAATGACGGATTTTTGTTTGCGCGTTCTTTCTTATTCTAAAACTATTGGATAGCTTTTTGTTGTTTTAACTTTGTTGGACCGTATAGGTATATTATTGCACTCAAGAAAATGCAAACTCATAATATTTTTCATAAATCTAACAAGTTTTTTACGAATTTGCACAAATGTTCAAGTAAACAAACAATGCTAATGAATAATGATACTTGTAATTGAATGGGAGTGTTAAATATAAATGACGTCTTATTGGCGTTTGGAACGCAGACAGATTATTAACACAGCCTATGTCTGATTAATCTCTGTCTAACACTACAAAAAAAAAGCAGCCCAACATGTTTCATTTAAAAGAGCAATTCTTGAGTTTGAGGGCAAATCTTTGAGATTTAAATGAAAAACGCTATTAGGGGATGAAAGCGCATATTTTAAAAACTTAAATACATATGTATGTAAAATTCGTTCTCTTTCAATTAATGTTGTAGTAGTCTAGAAATTATTTGTAAAAATGTTTAAAATTTTATTTTTCGTTCATTCGTTGATCCCTCTCATTACAAACAATCCTTTTGACAGCGGTTGAAACTTTTTACAGCTCATACATTTTTGTTATTAAAGTTACGCCTAGTATGCTGCTGAAGTTGTCAAAATATCGCAAGCAATAAATGTGGAGACTTGAACTATTACATATGTATTTAAGCATTAGATATGTATTTCGTTGTGGTTCAGTCCACCGTTATACGAAAAGTACCACAAAAATTTGAGTATGGTTTCTTTTTGTTCGTATCGAATCATTAGCTTACTGATAACGTATTAAAAAAGCTCGCAATTTTATTCACGTGCTATATTTTTTTATAATGAACTTATTAACTGAAGTAGAAGATCAGTTTAATACAAAAGATAGAGAAGATTGTTTTCTAACGTCATACTCTTCGTAATTCATACTTTATTTTCATTTTGGGGAAAAGGATCCTAATCCATTGCGTGCTTCGTTATAGCTCGCCGGAGGGTTTGTCCAATCCACTGCCACTTTCTTTTGCGAATAAAGATGTCGTAACATTGTGACCAGTTTGCCAAGGATTTCTTAGATGAAGATGGTATTCGTCCAAAGGAACTGAAGGATGTTTCGAAAACATCTATTTACAAATATTTCCAGCTTTTTTGTGTCAAATTACATGGAAAGTACTACACACATATTTTTAGCCTTTCTTAATTTTTGACATCATTTCGATGGCAGCTTTTGCTTTGCAAATTACAAAGTCAACATCTTCCTCTGTACCACAATCGTCTATTGAGACAACGCTCCCTAAGGTACAAAGTTGTTCATCACTTCAACCTTCTGTCCCACGTCAACTTGAGATGTGTTAACAGAAATGTTAAGTTTCTTTGATCTCCCGGTGTTGATAATGAGGCCGGCTTTATTCTCTTCACTTATTTTGCTCATCAAGTATTGAAGATTCATGATGATGTGTGAAAGCAAACAAATATCGTCTCCTTAGTCGAGAAGTTGTAGAAAGGGAAACATCTTCCATTTCTGATTCCTCGTGCTTGTTCGGGTAAGGCTGCATGAAGAACGTCGCCAATAGCCATCAGAAATAACAATTATGGTATAAGTTAATACCCTTGTAGAGCTTCATTTTGGATTTTGAAATCCTGAGATACCTTTAAGTTGCAGCCTTGCTGTTATCGATAGCAATACAAGAAATGATGCATTGCAACAGAAAGGTGGTGCTGCACTGCTATGCACAATAAAAGTATCACTTACTTATGATGCTCATTTGTTTGATGTTTAGGAATTCACGTTCCCTCTCAGCCAGATCTTCCATTCCATATTCAGACACCGATAAGAAGTTCATAAAAAGGTTTCGTCGTGGCTGAAGATATAACAGCTATAGCTCTTGAACTATAGGCACAAAATAGTCCTCAGCTTCATACCATGATGGAATTTTTTTTTTTTACTTTATTGCTATTTTGGTCGTTTTAAATCAAACAAATATGATTAAATATAACAACGAAAAATTTGTAAAGTATAATTTTTCTTCTTAAATACTTAGAAGAAGAAAGGTGCCATTCTATTCCATTCGAATTCATTAAAGGTAACCACACTAAATAAAACAATTTATAGTTTGTTTTCATTTGTAAATTTTGGATCAATTAACAAAAGAGATCAACTTAAAAAAATAATATATTTTGTTAAAATTATTTTGTAAATTTTGAATGGCCGTTAACTACTTACTAAACAAAAATACAAACAACCATTTATTTTTCTATTATGTGTATTTAATTAATGTATTATCCATTTAATCTTTAGAATCTAGATCTCACGGCGTTGGTAGTATAAAAAACATTTATAATATAAAATTTGAGTATGTCAGTTTTCGACACTCACAAAATATATAAAACAAAATAAAGCAAACATTTGAATTAAAATCAACCTCCTAGTTTATCCAAAATGTTTTATATTTTTATTCAAAAACAAACAAAAAATAAATAGGTACTTGAAATTAAAAACAAAACCCAACCCCGATTGAAAAAAAATATTTTGTACGTTCCTTTTTTTTTCTAAAGTTAAACAATATTTTTGTTTACTTAAGAAAAAGTAAAACTTTTTATGAGGAAACAAATTCTTAGACTGCTAATTATTGTTAAATTTTGTTCACCATGATAGCGTGATATACAAACAAAAAAATTGAAAACAAAAAGCAGTTTAAAGAAAAAAAAAATATTGGAAAATATATTTAAATGAAAAAATAAAGATGAATATTTTAACTATTGGTAAATTTTAAATTATTAAAGAGTGGACATTTTTTTGAAATAAAATAAAAGAAAAACTATTTTATGTAATAAATTCACTTTTTATCACTTTCGTACCTTAATTCAAATATCAATTACAAAATTAATATGATGTATTGTCTAGATAAGTATGTGTTAAGTGAAATTAATATAATAACAAAAAAAAAAAAACAATGACCCTATTTGTAGATTACCTTAAAATTATTATTGATTTAAAAAACAAAACAAAATTTTCATTTTTATTTTAATAAGAAAGTTTATAGTGAAATCAGAAAAGAAAAAAAGAACATAATTTATATGAAAATACATAGATACATACCTAATTGTAAATGAAAATATCCTACCTATAACTACTTCATGAAAAAGAAACGATGATTGTTTAGTTGATAGATAAATTAACTCAACAGATGGAGCTTAAACATAAATACATAAAATTAATAGAATTTATCCACTTAAAATAATATGCATTAATTAGAAAAAAACATAATTTGATTACTGGCTAAATTACAATTATACAAAAATAACTGGGTTTTAATGAGCTTAATTTTAAGATATTCGCTTTTGGAAGGCTCAACTCAAAATTATTGATTTTTAAAATCTTTTTGGTATCTATAACAAAATTGTGTTGTCTGTTTTGATCCGCCAACTAATCTTCATGCTTAAGGTTGCAATATTTTATTATTACATTTTAATGATTATCTTAAAATACTTGTTATAATGTGCCGTTTTACTTTAATTATCTAGTATTAAAATTAAAAACTCATTAAATACGATTGGGCTAGTAAAATTAGAAAAACCATTCAGCCTTATTGTGAAGTTCACCCGGAAGACATTTCGCCTGGCGAAAATCTGTTTAATTTAAAAGCTATTGGGGATTCCGTCCGAACGATTTTTCATTTCAATTCAACAGTGACATTTCGGATAAGCGAGGCGTGTTTATGCACTTCTTAAAGTAACATCAATTTAATCCCGAACAAAGTGTGACAGTTTTGTTTTTCATTTCTAACAAAAAAATTATCATTAATCTTGATTTTTAAATCTTTTCGGTTTTAATTTTACATTTTTATAATTAAACAATTAAACAGCTACTGCAACTTTCTAAAATATCTTCTATTATTTTTTTTTGTAATAAATGCATTCTCTGAGAAAATATTTTCTACTCCTTCAAGTTCGAGAATTTACTTGAAAAAATAAATGAACACACCTAGTTTCTTATTTGACAGATCTTAAGAGATAATTGTGTTGTGTGTTTTTTTTCAAAGAGATTGCAAAATTAAATTTTTTATCAACAAGAACAAGGTATTTCAGTATTTCGTCGTATAAACAGTGAGGTTAGTATGGGGGCATACTGCCCCCCTGCAACCCCCAGCCTGTGCCTACGATAGAATTTGGAATCGGTGCAAGTTTGGGTATATGCAGAGTTGTTTATTCAAAAACTTTGCATTTACCCAAACTCGGACCCAGCCCAAATCCTACCGTAGGCCCAACCACCGTACCAAGCACCTACGTACCTTAATTTTTACTATAAAATGATCTCTTATCCTAAATTAAACAAAACAATTTGGGTATAATTTCATTTACCACAGCGAAATAAAGCCAAATTGGCGTTATTTCGTTATTGAAGACGAAATAAGGCCAAGGGTTCAACTATGTAACTCGATTCTACAATTAAGATATTCGAATTCGCAAAATCGGAACTCTGTAATTCTATAAGAATGCTCTAATAAACGAAAGTCGAATGAAAAAAAAATTCCTTTCGCAAATTTGGCACTACCTAACTCGAAAGTAGATGTCAAACCCATTCGAATTAGCATAACATTGTTCGCATGCCAATGTGTTTGCGAGCAACCCTTTTAAATTAAAAGAAAGCATAAAATAGGCATGAAATCATATTTTATTGTAATTGTTAATATTTATTTAATTGTTTTTAATTAATGAATAATACATTTTCTACGTAAGGATTCACTTAAAAGTGCGAAAACAAAAGCTTCTCAATTCACTGTTCTTGGCCAACATAATGATGAAATCCACCGATTTTTACAAAAAAATTTAAAGGGTCAACACATAAATTCATTTTCTAAAAGCACTATTTTTATTGCAAAACTGAAAATAAAACATTTCACTCTGTAATCGCTTTATTATACATACTTGCATTTTTAATAATTCTTTTTGCGATAAGCACCATTATACCTACCTCCATATTATGTACAATGTATTGCATTTACATTTTTCACGTTCCAATTTGTTTCTCATTTGAAAAGCATCTGATAAAACTCGATAACAACAATATTTACGATGATTAATTAATATTTTCAATCAAAAACTTGATCTACATAATTTAAAATGTTTCACAAAAAAAAAGTTTATTATTTCCTTTTTCAATTCTTCATCTGCCAAATAGAACGCGAGACTCGTTCGAAAGTCAGTAATATTGTGGGATATTTTTGAAACTTGTTTTTTTCGATTCTCATTTTATACAAAGTGCCAGTTGAAAGTAGAATCGGAAATGATTTGCGAATAGAATCAAAAGTAGAATCGAGTTACATAGTTGGGCCCCAAAATTAAAATATGTGAACATATAAACTCAACAAAAAACTTTTTTGATTATTTTTGTTGACTTTGTTCACATATTAGCGATCTTCTAAGCGTTTAGCGTTTCTGAGTTATAAGCGAAACACTGAAAAAAAGGAAATTGAAATCCCCCCGCACCCTTTTGTGACCAACCTATAGGATAAGGGACTTTAAGTATTTAACCTCCTCGCTATAGTCAAAACAAAGCTGCATGCTTTGTTTTTCTACCCTCCATTTTTCCACATACACCCCTCTTTTGACCATTTGTTGACTGGGCTATATGCAATAGAAATGTATTTATTGTAATGATTGATAATTAGGTATATTACCAATTTTTTATCTGATTGATAAATGTTATCGATTATCTGCTAATTGATTTTTGGCAACCGTTATAAGAATCCATGTATAAATGTAATTTTTTTTCTTGTGTATCCAACTTTTATTAAGAATCAGTTATTATAAACATAGATTGGTAATTGGTATAGAGAAATATAAAGCGAACCTTACACGGTCAATCATTTGATATCGTTCTTTAATATAGTTTTTGTAAAAACACTGCTGTGACGAGAATTAAAACACTTGATTTTTCCTGATGACAGAATATAAATATGTCGTCTGACTGACCGTGTAAGGTTCGCTTAAGACCCCGGATACATTGGAGCAAGTTGAACAGCAACTTTAGTCAAAACGTAAAAGAGAGGGAATGATTTTATATAAGAAGGAAAGAGATGGATTGGAAAATTAAAAAAAAAACATCTCTTTCCTTCTTATGTAAAATCATTCCCTCTCTTTTACGTTTTGAATGAGGTTGCTGGTGCACTTGCTCCAATGTATCCAGGGTCTAAGAAGAATACCAATGTCTGTTCACAACATTGTAGTAGGTAGACATTGTGTTTTTAAGCAGATTATAATTTTAAAATTGAACCACATTAAAACCCCGCTTATCAATTTAATACTGAAAAAAACAAATCTTTATTTATAATCAAAATGTTAAATTAAAACTACCACATAAAATACAAAAAAAAATTTTTATTATTTGTTGGTATTCTTTTTTAAATAAAGCAACAACAAATTGTTTCCCATTTTTTTTTTTTTTTTTTGTGATAAAAAAAATGTTTTGCTCGTTAATATGTATGTATGTTGTATTTGTAAGTCAAAGGCTTAAAAAAGTTTAATTTCATTATTTAAATTTATTTTTATGTATTAAACAATATCTGAAATTTATATGGAAACAAAGTTTGCATTGAAACATTACAAAAACAAATAATTACGTAGATATATATGTAGTTTTAATTTTATCCAATACATTTTTATTTTAAAATTCCCCTTATGTTATGTAGAAACACAAATTAGAATTTAGTTGGTAGTTTTTAATAAGAAAACAATTTATTTTGTTTTTTTGTCGTTTGTATTGTACACCAAACACAAAATAAGAAAAAACAAAAAAATGTATTTTTCTTAATACATAATGTACTTTTTGTCCATCCCTCTCCCCTCAAATTATATATGTATATTTTTTTATGTTTAACAAATTGTTGATGTATATAATGTAATTATGTACAAAGCAAAACATAAAGAAGCAGAAAAAAAAGTTCACAGAAAATGAAAGAAAAAACAAATAATGCATATAAATTATAAAACACATTTAAAATCTTTTTATTTATTTTTAAATTAATAAACAAACAAGAAACAAAATTTCTTTATTTGAATAAAAATGAAAAATTATGATTACAAAAATAAATAAAAAATTGTTGTTTCATTACTTAATGATTCGAAGGTGTATGGTTTTATGTTAAGAGTAAGAGTGGGTGTTCAAAGGTAAACAATATTAACAAAGATAAACTCTATGATGAAACACCATTGGACACAGTCCATAAGGGATTAACAGTAGAAACTCTCCTTTATGCTGGGTCTTGAGGGGTGAATTAAGTTATTCAAAAGCACGTTTTCTTTTCATTTTCAAATTTCATGCTGGCGTAGGCTTGAATTTTCATTTGATAATGAGTTCTGAAATTTTAACTGTTGAATTTCCTAAATGGAAATGAACATGATGATTAGGCTAACGGTCGCGGACGGTTTATTTGGATTTATTTTTCGGAACACATAGGTACACACCACACGGTAAGTTGATTTCTACTCACAGTTAGGTTGAAAATGTTTAAAAGCTGTTAATTTATTTACAAACATTTCCAAATGCTTTTAAGAAAGGTATAGGTACCTAGTATCATAGAGGAATCAAGATGGTTTCAAACTCACCGAAGTAGATGTTGCTAAATGAGCATGTCGAGTAATTATTATTAATTCCCTATATCAAAAATCACTCAAACCGAATCGAAAAAAAATTCTTCTGCATAGGTACATTTATTTTTCTTTATTTCTCTTTCTTTAATTCAGGAATAATTGCTGCAAGAGTAAAAAAAAAACAAGTCGATAGTAACGATATCCTACGAGCAGTAAACATACACATGACTTCTTTATGTGTATAAACTCAATGGAAGTATTCATTTCAATTATATTATTATTATCTAAAGTAACCTACCAGAAAAGTTTACGAAATTAAATGAACGAAGATCACATTGCTTGTGCCTTACTGCTCATCGCGGAACTATCAGTACCTCTATGTAAGTTAGTAGGTATATCAGAGTGTGCTTAACCAAGTTCTAAAGGTGAAAAACTGAAACCACCATACCATGCATTATCTCGAAGATCACTCGTATTTACACATTTAAAATAATACAATTTTTTTTAATATAAGTAGAAAAATTGACAAAATACTTACATTATGTAGGTATAGGCGTATATACATAGGTACCTGGATAAAACAAAAAAAAAGTTTGTATGATGCAGTGTTTTTCCTTAATTTATTTGGTTTCCCAAAATGGTTTTGGCCCTTATTGGGAAACCCTTGAAAATTGTTACTTTTGGCTAACAGTGCAATCTTCTTAATAAAACTTTTTTTCTTTATTTAAAATGTTTTGGGTCTATTTTTCTCCTGTTTTAAAATACTAAAATCTGCATATATAAAGAAAATTTTTAATTTATCTACCTCGATTTACCATCAGCTATACATCAAGTGCGAGGTAGTGGCAGTGGCAGTGCACTGCACTGTGCACCTAGCATTAAAGATCACCATGAACCTGCAGTTAAAAATGTAATTTCTCCTAAAAGTATGCTCTAAATACTGTATGTCGAAAAAAAAATACTTTCTGGGATTTTGTGAAAAATATATAAAAATAATATAATTTTTTTCCTTAACACCAGGCACCCAGGAAGACGAAGCAAGTATTCATTCACTTCTATCACCAAACCGGTTTTTATTAGCGTGATCTGATTGGTCGTTCAAGCTTCATTTGCTTGCGGTGAACCGTGATTCAAGTTCAAGCACATTTGTTGTAAAGCCAGTTTCTTAATTTCTTATCGTTATCAATAACGATGATGTGAAAAAAAACAACAAAACTGTTTTATTATAACTAGCTCTGATTGGTGGTTTATTTTTGGTCCCAGATTGCCAGTTCAGTTATTTATTTTTATATAAACTACATACTCAAAAAGTAATAGAAGATCTGCTTAGGAAACTCCCCCTATTTTCCTTCGATGTGTATGTGCACCTGTTTATGCCTACGTATATGTATTAGTGCCGCTGGTATAGTGGCATCCATTTGAAGTAAGGTGAATTTCTACAGCTAAAAACACATTATTTAAAAACGTCTGCAATTATAGCAGTTATTTTTATAAAATGTTCATGAAAATGCAAACGGAGAAACACAATTTTAAAGTTTTGTAGGCAGATTTTCTAATTTCTATGATGAAGCTAACCATGACTGGCTGTTTATAGAGTTGTGTTAATGAATACGGATGTGGCATTATTTTTAGAAGACAAATATGAATCAGAGTCTGCTGCAATTTCTGAAAGCTTATTAGGTAACTATTCTTGTAATTTATATGTCTATTAAACAAACACTAGGATCTATCTTTCTCATATATCGAGCCATCTTCTGTTACCGAAAAACGTCCCTTAGTAGACACGAGAGCTTTACACTGGAGTGCACATTTAATATTAAACGATGGTAATGAAATTCCATTTAATGATATTCAACATCAAAAACAAGGAATGTAACCTTTGACAAATTAGCTCAGTTTTAACCAAAAAAATAATAAGTCAGAAAACGGAAAGTAAAAAAGCTATCGAAAATCAGTTCAGTAAATTACAAATAGAATCCATCATCGGCGGTAATTATCGACTAGGAAGTGCGAATAGCACCATCGACACATTTTTTTTCTTATATCGATCTTTTTCTGATAGTCGTTGAAAAAACACTCGTTTTCGTTCAAATGCGACTTTAGGCGTTTTTCTTTTTTTAGCTCTGAGCGGATCACTGAGCTGTCGAAAATAGGTCTGTGTTTCTTTTTTGGCTCGGAGCTTTCAACTTGTGTTTCTTTTTTTCGATCAGAGCTTGCTCGGAGCGCGCTCTATGAGCTAAGGATACAATTATGGACTAGACCGAGCACAACTTAATGTAGTTTTCATAAAACTTTGTCCATGGAAAGGTTTAGGACCGAAAAACACAAAAATGCCTTTCTTATACTCCAGTGCTTCATTTTTTGTGTTAAATGTGGTAAAAGGTGCTTATTCACCTCATTTCAGCAAGGCTCATCTTTTAATATATTGTTTATTGGTTCCGTATAAACAAGAAAATACCACTGTAAGACGTTTTAGCCCTCAATGACAAAAAACAAAACAAAATATCATTATGTTTACGACTGTTGGTAACAAAATAGACACTTAGTAAATGTAAGAACCCCCAAAAGTGTTATTCACAAGTTTCTTTAGACGGCCAGGGGTTGCATTTTGTTCATGGTTATAAAATTCATTAAACACGACCAGAAATTTTTAATTTTTCATAAATAAAAGTTTAATTTTACATCAAGCACGCATTTATAAGTATAGGTATCCCAAAAAATATGAATAATTGCCATTTAAAATAATAAGAAAACATCTTTACTTTGATCGATTTTAACATCACGATTAACACAGATTCACACCCTATAACTATTTCCCCAGTCAAACAAAAAGTCTTTACACCCTGTAACGGTTTTTCCAGTCAAGGACAAAAAGCGAGTTTAGTATCAGCCTGTAGGACTTTGGCTATAATGGTTAATATGGTTCTCTAAAATCGGATGATGTCCGGCGATTTGGATGAAATAAGTTTCAGCGCATAGGCCTTCAATAGGCCTACATTCTGACTTTAAAGTAACCCCGATTTACAGGTAGTTAGTATGTGCATTAATTTTTGCAAATGCCTCAAGTTGACCTTCAGTTAGTTAGAAATTATTTTTAATAAGGAACACAAAACACCAAAGAGTAAGTAAAAATTACAGCCTATTTTAACACGCTTAGAACCTTCAATCCGCCATTTTTAATTGGATTTTTTGAGGTGCTCCCATGGTCGAACTTCGTCTGCTTTTCTAAAAGTTTTTTTGAATAAATTTCAATTTAAAAACCTTTCTGTCCATATTGCCCACATTCATTGAAACATCGCCTGGTTTCTCTACGAACATGTATTGAGAAAGACCGTTAGTTTTTTTTCTGTTTTTCACAGGCAAAATTGACAGAACGTTAAGTATTTGATTGAAATTTAAAAAAATGGAAACCCATTTTCGTTGCAAATGTCGAGTGCTCGGAGTGCAGTTTTAGGCGTCGACGCTTAAGTTGAACTTCGTTTATCCAGAAGTCACGAGAATCATCATGCATAATTGAAGAGCATGGTGCAAATAGTTCACGTTTCATTGAAAATTTTCATTCTGTTGAGGAAAGGTATATACTTCACTATGCTTATTATTCCCATGGAGGGGATTAGAACCCCAACCACCCCATCCTGCGCACGGGCTTGCTAGGTGAAGCAGTAAGTGATAAAGTGGTGGTTTCAATCGAGATCACTACCATCGTCGACAAAAAACAACAATTTACAAGAAGGAATCGTTCATAAAAGTATAACAAATTATGATGCTCCGAACGGAACGGTTTAATGCTTATACAACCAAACGAAAGTTAAGCTTAAGATATAAATCAAAGTACCACCACCGCAACTGGTTTATCCCATTCAAAGATAATAGTGATAAGGCACATGAACTATAGTTAAAAAGAGGTTCACACTCTTTATCGACCCAACTTCTAATTACAAAATCCCTACTTACGTGCATAATCACGACCTCACATCTGCTTATAGGAGAGCCCGGCAAACCATTTATCACATCTATTCATACAAAATACCTATCTTCATACAAAAAAAAAAAATAACAAAACACTATGCAAATAGATATAGAATTTCACATTTTCAAATCAAAACGGTCGGTAATACATTAATTCTAGCCCATGGCTGTAGCGCAGAATCCATTTAAATGAAAAACAGAAACAACACAAAATAAAAAAAAACTATAAGCAAACAAATTTCAAATCCATGAATGAAAATGAATCACAAACATAGAAAGACGAGCCTCCTAATAATTCCATCCCAAGTCTTAACACAAAACACTTTTAAGTAAAAAGGTGCTACCGAAACTGTCACTCAAATATTGAGCGGAGTGAGATTTTGTACCCAGCACCGAACCGAGGGTACACGCAAACCGATTTTTGTGGAAAAAACAAGGGATGTGAGTGTCATGGGGGTTGCAGATTGTTTGTTTACATTTCCTCTTTTCGTCTTTGGTTTTATTCATTCAACGTGTTGACGGAAGTAGACAAAAACAAACGTGCTCTGTTAAATAACATGGATTCCCAGTTAACATTCATCTCCAGTTAACAGAACACTTCCCACCCGCATCTCTTTCCTTCCACTACTATCAGAGGTCAGAGGGATGAGGTTCTCATGATGACGGCGGCGCATGGGGGGTGGGAAGTGTTTTCGCGCTAGAAAATCCAACCAGAGTAGTAGTCAAAGTGATGGCCGTTGGGAATGAATATTCAGTTACAGTTGAACATTGGAGGAACTCGGTTGAGTTTAACAGTTTCCTCTAAAGAAGATCGCCCATAAAATAAAGACGGTTCACATTTAAATTAAAATTAAAATTACCGTCGCAATATTGTTTGCATAATAAAAATTCTGACGTAAACGAAAAAATAAGTAAGAGACAAAAAGTGATTATAATTTGTAAACAATTTATTTGTTATGAAAATGTCTTCCACTGAAATGAATGGAAGTTCTGCCACGACCAACGGTTCGGAGACGTTTAAAAAAATTCTAGATATTCATAATAATTTAAATCGGTCAAATTTTAATAACAACAATAAATGTGCGACGGCAGATAGTGAACGAGGAGGTGGTGGTGGTACCATTGCAACTGCAACTGCAAATAGTGATCATAGATTTAGTGATAAAGTTTTTGGTTGGGGAAAATTCCAACCGAAGTTTTTACAAAGATTTTGTACTGCGAAATGGGCACTTTTTTGGCTGTGCTGGGGCGGAGCTATGCAAGGTAGGATTAGTTCTTAGTTTTAAATAAATTATAGTTTACAAAATAATTCAAATAAAGGACACGATTGAGTCGCAGAAACTTGCTCTTGAGGCAAGTTACTTTCGTGTTTACAACTGGAAAATTCATTTGACCATCAGCTGTTTTTTTATGAAGAAAAGATTTTCAGTATTTTATATTTTGAATTAGGTATCTTTTATAAACAATTGTATGGAATAAAAAAAGGTTTATATCAAAGATATAGTTTTCGGTAAAAATATAATTACTTGAAATTTTAACAAAGTTTATAGTATTTTTTTCGAAAAAATTAGATTTATTGGTTTTGGCAAAAAATAACACTTTTTCAAAAATTACTTTCTTTCAAATTATTTTTTTCAGTTTCATTTCAGTTTAGCAGTAGTTTTTGAATATTAAATTTAGTTAAAATCGGTGAAGCCGTTCAAAAGGTAGTCGGAGCAATAAAAAAAGGTTCTATATGGCAGGTACCGTTAATAAGCAGATTCTGAAAAAAAAAATCAATCATAAAATTTTAACAACATTGATCGTATTTTTTCGAAATAAATAGAACTATCGGTTACGCTTATATGGTAGGTACCGTTATACCTATAGGTCAAAAATAAAAAAAAAAACGTCCGGGGATATTTCACTAAGAATAGTTTATGCCAAGTTTGAAGAAAGTCGGACCAACCGCTTAGGCTGCAGGTGTCGATCCAGACAGACAGACAGAATTGTCGGACATAATTTTTTCGTCTTCTCTATCATCGTAATGTCATGTTTGATTGTTATCTCGAAACTTTTTTTTACGAATGCCTAACTTTCCTTATAGTACCTATAATCGCCAGCAAAAAATGTGAATGTGATCAACATTTTAATTGGAAATAAAAACTAATGCCTTCAAAATTCTATTTCGTGTTACAACTTTGCATTTTTTTATTTGATTGAAAAGATGTATTTTTTAAATACAAAATTGACTAAAATAAATTAAAAAAATTGAGAAACACAGAACAATAACTTATAAAAAAGCAAATCTAAGAAAATATGGAGATAAATGTTTTGATAAGTTGAAAAAAAGTGCTTCACATAACTATTATTTAATAATAATTTTTAATATGGGTTTCTGATAAATTAATTATTATTAAAAAAAAATTTTTAATTTGAAACAAAATATTAGAAAAAAACAGGTAATAAATATTTTTCTCATAAATTGGAATTTTTACAAAATATTTGTATTTTTTTTTTTCAAGTCTGATATTTTTTGGAAATCGACAAAAAAAAAATTATGAAAAAGAAAAGGGTTCTGTGGGATCCCATAAATAGACTTCATACATATTCTAAGCTTTGATTGTAGATAACTGCAAATATCTTCGTTAAGAGGGTTTATTTTGCAATTCTTAGGCCAGTGGTTAATTTTTGACATTTGTTTTGCTGCGTTCATTTGTACATTTTCTTGTTAAAGGAACACAACGAATCCCAAATGGGAAATTTATATTCGAAAAAATCCTTTGGATTTTTGGAGGCGGAACAAAACAACATACTTAAAGGCGCTTAAAAAAATGTTGAAAGCTCCAAATGCGTTTGAAAAAACAAACAAACATAACATCTCGACCTGTGTCGTCAGTGGTCATAAGCGGTGGAATGCGTTGTGCATTCGACTTCGAAGACTGAGTAAAATCTGAAGGCGTGGGTTCGAATCTCACGAGGTGCATGTGAAAAAGTTTTTCACAATAAAATTGGATTAAAGCTCAATACCACTAAAAGGAGACTGATGAAAGGAATTGGCAATCCTTGAAATAGCTATATCTCCAGCCAAAGATAGAAAGAAACGAATAACAATATTCGTAAACGAGTAAATAAAATTCGTTTAAAATTGGTGGTAGCGCCTTTAAGTTGTTGTTGTTGTTCAAACACATTCAATGAAAATTAACAGAATGGTCAGTAATAAAAACTGACATTCTAGTACGAATAGTACAATATAATAACAATAATCCTTTTTAATTCAATTGATACAGCAAAAAGCTTACATTTTATTACCCCAATAAAAACGGATCAAATTTAACTGGGATCATATTTAACTACAATTTTACAGCAGTTGGCACACGGCATTAGAAATTAATCTTTGACTATCAATTTTAATATCTGTGTGCATAGGATAGGAAATCAAGAGCACGACTGTATCACACTTCGCACTAACTTTCTTTTGTTGCAAGTTCCTGCGTGTCTCGGAAATGGCAACAAGTAAATTACCAAACAAATAAATAAAGTAATTAAAAATGTCTTTTATACTTATTAAAAAAATGTTAAATTTGTATTTTGTAATAAAACAAATATTAAATATTTCTTCTGTAAATCATATTAAAATTTTAAGTAAATATCTTATTTTTGAAGTAAATAAATACTTAGTTATGTATTAAGCAAATATGTAAGTAGAGCTGTCATTAGTTTCGATATACAGTGGTCGGGACCGATACTATTATTTTGACAAAAACGAACGTCCTTTATATGTATGTATTTTAAAAGCAAAACTATAGAAAAATAAAAATTCTCGTTTTTTTGTGTCATAATTATTTTGACAGATTTTATTTTAACTTGAAAAATAGAATTCGTAGGGCTTATAACAATAAATTAGTAACAAGTTAGCAAAAAATGCAACCTATCCTTTGTCATCAATAAATTTTTTAAGTGGTCTCTCAAGTGATTCAATGAGTTTCTCAAGCATTTTTTGAGGGGTTTCTTCACAAGGTATTTTGTATCAAAAAAAAATAGTCTCATCTCTTTCGCGAGGCAAACATGAGTCCAATTTTTCTTTTATTTAAGCATACACATTACACATGTTAAACGACATTAAAGTAAGGTGTAGGGACCTTGAGGTATAATAGGTATAGTTCAAATTTCCGAATTTAATATCCTTTAAACAAACCATTGGTGGTCATTTGGCTTTTGTCGTATGAGGCATTATAACGTTGAAAAACTAAAGAGCTTTTAATGAGCCAGTCTCCAAAATTGAACACGTGGCCATTTAGAACTCCTAAATAATTATTCTGGTTCATTCAATTCTGGAAAATGACTAAACCTCCTTGACCATTCAAAGCAATGCAAACCCAGAACATTATTTTCTACGCGGTTCTTATATCGTAAACGGATTAATCAATTGCTACACAAATAATTTTTTTAGAAAACTTAAAATTATTTGAACAAGTTTCAGAACAAAACGACTTTTAATTTTTAATTAATTTTTTAATTTATGTTTTTGTAAATTGAATATTTTGAAAATGACTTGACTAAAAATATTAATTTTTTATGGATAAAATAAAAACTATTCAGCGTTTTTAATTTGCGTGCTAACTTCAAATTCGTAAATTCGTAAAAAAAACTTTTATTTTAACTAAATTAAGATTTATTTTTTAGGCAACTTGCGACTAGTTCATGCGACCCAGTCGTGCTCTTTATTTCTTAGGTGTTGCAACCTGTAGATTCAACATCCATAACGGTATACTTCCGAAAATTATAAATTGTGAGACGCATTGAAATTTGAAAAATTTGTGAATCTTGCATACGTACCTACTTACTCTTTGAAAATTTGCAATTTGTCTGAGGAATTTTCGAATCCATCAAAATTATAACATTCCATTATCGCGGATGCAAAATTTAAACACTATCGCGATAGATCAGCGCAAAATTTGTCAATACTATAGAAATAAATTAATAATAGAAAAGATGATATGTAATGGTGTATTCCCTGAATGAAGAAATGGACTTATCAGCGTTAACTCATCATCTTATGATAATATCGTTAAATATGAGGACATTTTATTTGATTTTGCATGCATATAGAAATTTAAAGAAATTTTATATAAAAAGCAATGTAACTAGTTTTGCTTTGGATAAAGGCCACATAGTTGCAGCCAACGCACGGTGAAAGATAGAAATATAAATTAATAAAACAACTTGTATGGGTAAATTTTCCTTGGAAACATGGAAACTTATATCATGAACTCGATGCGGAGAGCGACGATGTAAAGATATAAAGAACTAAAGTCGCCATTATTGTTGACATTTCACCAAGGCGGGAAAACAATTGCAAACTTAACCATCAAGACTGTATTGCAAAATGGGAAAGATTTAGTTTTACAAAAATTTACAAAAAATGAAGAAAGTGAGGGTAAAAAAAGATAGGTACATTTGTATAAAAACAAATGATAAATAGAAATACACGAAGTAACTCTCTCAATATACCCGAATCCCCATTTTTTGCCAGTTTGAAGATTAAAGTGACGTCATAATACGATTCACGTCAATTTATGTCAACACCTTTCATTGGGCTTTCACAAAAACGTATGAGTGAAAGATATGTTTTTACATCAAACGTGAATTTACGTCCTATTATAAAAGTGTACATTTAAATGGATCAATGTTTCTTGTTCAATCACTTAAGATGATTAATTAAAAATTTGAATTTTTCTTAAGCAAAAAGCTTAACTTTTCTGACAAACATTCTAAAATTTCGGTTTTTCCACTCGAAATTCTGGCAGAGTGATCCTTTCGCATAGTTTTGTCGGGCATTTCATAATTTCGCTCACATTCTCATTTTTCACTTGATTGTTTCGCAAAAAATTATAATGTACCTCTCAGTTCTAATTTGACATTTAATTTCATTGCTTTTCTATTGTTCTTCGCTATTTATTATTAAGCCTTCTAATTGATTTGCCTTTCGATCTTTACATGTTAATGTGACGCAAGTGGTTTGGTTATGTCCACCAGACCACAACATTCCATTATCAAACATTTTATTTCCTCCAATATCTTCTGTGGTAACTACTTAACCAGGCGTGCATTTATTCTTCGTATTTGACACCATCAAACGCAGTATTTTTTTTAAAACTTCTAGAAAAAACCGTTAAAATTACCGTCATATTTCTTCTCAAGATATGTTTTCTGAACTACAAATTTACATTGTGATTTTGGTGAGTTAGGAAAATTGCAACTGACAGGGTTGCGAAGTAAATACAAATACCTAAGAAATAACAATTTGCAATTAAGTATGCGATACAAAAATGCGAAAAATCTTTCGAGAAGAACTTGCGATTTGATTTAAATAAGTCACTTTTTAGAATTTTACGTGAGATCATTTTTTAAAGTACAAAAAGTATTGCAAAATCAGAAAATTCTTATAACAAATTAGTTCTCGGATTTTTATAACATTCATAACATTCCGGACTTTTAAAAATACTCCGCCGTTAAGTTTTAAAAAGTGACTTATAGCATTTTACCATCTGATCAAGGATGTGACGACCAGACCCCGACTCGGGCGCCATTTAATAATTTAACTATCCATCACTTCCTTGTTCCTTCAACAAAATAAGAAGCTCAGTATAAACAATTTTGGCTGGAAATCGTGTTTTAGTTATTATTTAATTTTTAAATAATTTTTCAAATATTGTTGCATTAAATTTATTAAATTTTATGTCACACACATCTACTTTACTCAACGGGGACGTGTCAGATAATCAAAACAAAAACTCCATTTAAGCCACCTGATTCTGTTGGCAGTTAATCGTTGTCATTCCGACAATGAAACGCTATAAATATTAATACCACTTGCACGTGGTATCGTTTTTCATTATTTTTATTTATGTATAATGAACCAGGGCGTCAGGACAAACATTATAATAGGTGAAACATAAAACATAACTCATTTCCTGCATATAAATAATATTGTTCACATTGAGAAAAAAGCGACTCACTCTTTAATATTTCGCGACTTAAGTCCTTTTGTATTGTATTTATGACCAAACCGCAATATAAAATTTCTTTGTCCCTTAGGGTAGAACAAAACACTTTCTAGAGGCGCGTGCCACCACCGACCGCCATAAGTGCAACCACTTAAATTCAAAAACAAGGCGAAACCTTATGCTGAGCTATTTAATGGATTTCCATGGATTCAAACCTATATCACAGGAAGAGAAAAAGGATTCATTGCACCGAGAAATGGAGAGATTTGGTTAGTAATTAATGCACGCAGGCATCTGTTGCTAGGATGTCCTCGTAACCACTATATAACTAGCCCTAGGCCAGACCGCCTGCAGATAATATAGGCATATATTTCGTAAAATATTATTGCTGCCAAGGACAACCGACCGACTGAATTGCGTGCGTGGATGCATTTTGTGTGACACGTGATCAAATATCAAAGTGTTATTTGGGGGGAGGAATATGAATTCTATCTAGAACTACGAGCATATATACAGCAGCGGCATTAAGAATGAAAGGATTATTGCGAAGGACATGAGCATTGGGATTTTGCTGGTGATGGTGCGATATCATTTTTGCTTCAGCACGCAACTTAAAAGGATTTATACGTGTTGGACAAGACACTTGTAATTGAAACGGTATACATGAGTGGGATATCATTTCCATGATTTATAACCATTTCACAGAAGACGTTGCCGGGTGATAGAATTTAAAATAATTGACATGCATTTGATTGAAGTAGATTTTAAACGAGTTTAATTATTATGATTTGTTTGATGGTTCTTTTATCAAATGAAAATATAAATTACCGTTTGCTCGTTTAACTAAAATGAAGAATATATTTATGTTTTGGAATCTGAAGTTTCTTTGTTTGATTTTAAGGACTCATCTCAAGACTCTTTTACCTGGAGCATTTTTGTCCATTTGCTCGATGTGGCTTATTCATTGTAGTTCAAGTGTTTTTAGGTTTTGAACGAACCGTTTAAAACGTAAGAAAAAAATTGAGAAGTTTAAACCATTCCATCATCGTGTAGTACGACTAAAAAACACAATCTCTGTACTTCACTGTACGTCCAAAGTTAAGCTCTATAGAGGCTTAAATCATGAGCATTCCTTGCACTGCTAGTACTACAAATGTATTGCTCAGGGGGAACGCAAATAGCTCTTTCGGAACGCTCTCTGTATAAGAGTACCAACCAAATCATAAAGTTTTCATGGGGAAGTATAAATACTTCGGAACTTACTTGGCCGAAATGAGGATATTGCTCCGAATATTATTAGAATCATTTTCAGGGATGGTTTAATTTAAGGACAAACCTAGCCCCTTTCTTCCAGACACAGATCGCAGATACTGTCAAAATCGCATGTGTAAATGAGCGAATACACACAGTCATATGGCGTTGGCTCGTTGAGATTCGTTAAGCATGAACTACGCATGAGGTTGGCGATCTGAATCGCGCTTAGGGGCCGGTTATAGCGATCAGGAAAATGAATCAGAAAAAATTTTTAAGTCGATAACTAGCCATTAATACATTTGATTTAAAACAAAAATGTTACACTTATCGATTACAAAAATGATCAATTTAACAAATATTTGTTGTAAAAAACGCATTTATTTATTTTCCTGATTGAATCTCATTTTTCGTATCAGCTGACTGCCATTTTTAAAAAAGTGAAACAAATCGTTCCAATTATTTGATTTCAATTTTCACTTGTTCCACTGACAGATTTCTGTCAGGAAAAGTTTTTCGTGTGCATTTCAATCAGGAAAACAGCCTGTCCACTGACACATTATTACTGATCGCTATAAACGCATATCAGGAAAAAAAATTCTTTTTCTCATTTGTTTTTACTTTTCCTGATGGTTTTTCCTGATCGCTATAACCGTCCCCTTACATATGTAAATTTGACAGCCCATGTGCATTATAGTTCTACGCATTTTGGATATTCCTAAGCCACTTGGGAGCAAACCTTGAGTCGCCTGAAAATAGTTTTACGAAACGATAGTAATAGTAGTGGGCACAGCTGTTAAACGAGTAAAAGTGCACAAAAGTATAAAATCGTTTCTGTTAATTTACTTGAATGTTAAAATTGGTTTTAAAATACTTTGATTTCATCTAAGCTATAAAGTGTTTAAACTTCAAAAATAAAATTCCAGCTTGTTTTAAAGTTTTTACTAAAAGACCGCCTAGACCTAGAGCAGTCAAACGAATTGAAAGATGTTCGAAAATTGAGCCAACTATAGCGTGACTAAGCATGTAGGCAAACTCCTATCACGCAAAATGAACATAAAAACACAGTCATATTTGTCAACGGTTGTAAGCACATGGGCCTTTTGTTAAGTTTCGTTAAGCATTCTGAATCGTCCTGCAGGCACATGTAAATTCTACAACTTTGTCAATCGAAATGGCCATGCTTGTTCACGCGCATTATCGTTCAGCGTTTATAATTATTCTTATTTATAATGTTTTTATAAACTAAACAAACTGTGGATTTTTGACCAATATAGGCGTTTTTCTTTTTTCTTTCAAAGCAAAATCTGAGTTGTCAAAGTAAAGTTGTGTTCCTTTTTTCGCTGATCTTGTTGTAACCCTTGTAGGGTACACACGGTGGCGCTGCCTTTGCGCCACCGTCAAAGTAACAAAAAGTAAAAAGTAACTTGTGATTTAATAAAGTAATGTAACCTAGTTACAACTTTAACAGGGCGGCTTGTCCCACAGCATTTAAGCTGCAAAGCAGCGTTTATGGAGCCAGGCAAAAACATCTTGGAGATGCTAAGCAGCGCTCCAAGCAACAATCAGAACCATTTTCTACGAATTTTAACAGGGTGGCTTGCCCACCCAGCAACTGGGCTGCTACAAAGCAGCAGGATTCGTAATATTTGGCCTACAACATATAGAACATAATTAGCCAGGACAGTGGCTCCCCGCCCAGCTTGTTTTACCGTTAGATGAATAGCTGTATCAACAAAATCGGATGAAAGCAAAACGGTAAAATTGACCGCAACATGGTGTTGCTATGTACCGTTTGGAGAGATAGAAAGCCAACCACAATAATCAGGATTATAATCATGGGGAATGTCATAGTGAAGTGATATGCAGAACAAACATGCAAATATTTTTAAAAAAAATAAGAAAAATCCAAATTTTAAATCTGGTTATTTAAATAACTATATTCATTGTAATAAATGTGTAAAATGTGTAAATTTGAAAACATTACTAGAGCGCTCTCGCTTTATAAAAATTTAAAAATAACTACAAAGTTAGTAAGATAGAAAGAGAAAATTATCAATTCGAAACTGTGTGAGACATATCTTGCAATGCGCTGGCGCATTTTTCGTTTTAATTTTAGTTTGTAAGTTAGTATAGGTCTATTTTGTAAATACATTTGTGACTTTTCGTCTCAAGCAACAAAATAATACTTATGAGGAAAGTAGTGTGACTATACATATATCTTTTATATAATAACTTTTCGCCACGAGGCTTTCCATTATACACAACTGAAAAAGAAGGCCATACATTACAGCCACTTTTGTATTATAATAATAATAATAAGGTAGGTTTTGTTTAATAAAATAACAAGTGAAATATGTATGTTATTTTATGTATCAAATTAATATCAGAGTTTAAATGGACCAAATCGATAAGAATAAATAAATAACTTTCAATTTAGCTTTTGACATTGTGTGTGAAAGAATCAGAACAAATATAAATTTGTGACAACTAAGTGCTTAAGTATATTTCAAAAATAAATTTGAACGCTCAGACGTCAGACCATGTTCAGTTCATAAATGCTCTGAACTATCGGACTCTGTTCAGAGCTCTGTTCTTAACAAAAAAAGAAAAATGTCTTATGTAAGATCCGTGCTACAGTTTTTTTTTCTGTGACACATAAGCGTTTTGACAAACTAGAGAAAGTTGCAGGTTTTAGTTGAATAGTGGTTCGATGTCAATGTAAGGCAAATTATGTAAATGTAGTTGGACACTGAGAAATCAAAATGTGATCATATCGAAACATTCATTCGAATCAAATCCTTGCATGCAGGGGGTGGTTTGTAATAATGGAATAAAAAGAACCACATGGAAATCAACATTATTTGCAAAAGTTAAGCCCCAGAACAGAGGCTAAAATTTCCAGGTGCAGCATAAACGATAATTGTCATTGATTTCAACTCCGATTCGTTAAGTTTCGTTTAATCAAGCAGATGAAACCGTGTTAAATGAAACTGACGGCACGGTGTTTATCTATTAAACTATAATCATATCCCATAGGTAAGATTCCTTAAGTATATTTAAAAAAAATTATGATGAAAACAGCCAACACAATTAGAACTAATGCATACATGTATGTGTTTAAGCTAACCTTACTACTAAAAAGTGAATCTTGAGAAGATAGAATTTTTTTTTTAAAAGTCCTTTCGGTAAGTCCGCTTTGTCTACTAAATATAGTAGCCAGTTCATTTGTGCATTCTTCGCTTGCCACAAACATTTGAAAGAATTATAACAAGTCTTATTATCAATGAGGCAAACAACGAATAATTTTAAAATACAAAAAAGCATCATCATTAAATGCATTAGTGGTCTCTTGAAAGCATTGATTAAATAACCATAAATCTCATTCCTTTCTGAACAAAAGATCTCATTAAAGATGGTCAAACCCCGCATAATATAACGTCCTATTCCCGACAAAAAAAACCATTTAAATCTTTTCTTTAATTTGCGACGTGTGACCAACGCACTGCCCGACTGATCCAACACACAATTACAAGCAATTATTTAATTTCAGAGACTGTCTTTGCCGAAGCCTGTAAAACTCTTTTAAAGTATGTGTATAAGTATAACTCACCAATGTCAAGTTTTATTTTATTGACTATAGTTTTGAACCGTTTATGATCAATTTGAAACTAAATCTACATACACAAAACACAAAACAGATAGAATAAAAATTTGCCGGGTACTCCACTCGTACCGCGCGATTAAATTGAATAATGTGACGCGTGGGTGGCGTTATCTGAGCATGAAAACACACATTTTTTGTTGGTCATTTGTTTTCGGTGCGGATTAATATTGTCATGGTATAGTGATATCGGAACTATTTTCACTCGCTGCTATTTGAACAATCCGATTAACCATGTGAAAGTAGTACTCACACAACAGGGGGTTCCAAGTTTAAGTTTAAACTGTTTTTTTCTCAAAAATATAGAGATGTTGATTATTATAGGGATAAAGAGACAACCATAATAGTCGTAAGCAAACGATAGCTAATGTCATAGTTCTACGTCAAGTTTCCTTAAGTGCCGCCATTACCTTCAGTCGACCATAATGGTCGAACGCACATGCAAGCCAATTTCACATCTATTTGGCTGGCTGTCGGATTTACGTACGTAAACTGCGCTCTGGAGCGCTCTTTACGTAAGGAGGCAAAAGTGAACGAAAACTTGCCGAAACTGAGCAATCCGACATTATGTGCGCACTATACAAATTCCTTGTTCTCGTCCTTAACACCATGACGCAAAGACTGGCATGATTTTGTATGCGCGGTTCCGATAGGGGTCAAGTACCTACATCCTCCGACGAGCAGTAGGCCGGTCAAGCATGCCAGCACTGACCCCGACGGCAAGAAAGGAATCCGCAACAATGGCGGATTCTTCTTTTATGGTTCTGCCTTAACTCATCAGGCTTTTGGAAATTACGCCAGAATTTTGCTTTGGAAAAAACAAAAGAACATTTTTCTGGCTCGAAATTAAGCTAGATTTTTTTTCAATTGTGCCATTTAAGTTTAGAAAAAGAGTCAGAAAACTAAATAGTAATCAAGCCCAAAAATCAATAATTTCTGACTTTATTTCCAAATAACGTTTTGGAAAAAGAGCCAGGAAAATGTATTTTTAATCAATTGTTGCAATAAGATGTTGTAGATGTTAGACATTCAGCTTGGTTTTGTTTTTATACATATTAGCCCAATAGAAATCGACATAAAAATCGCAAAACATGATGTAGGTCTGAATTTTTGATAAGGTGTCTGTAGACGTAAACAAAATTTGCAACTATAAAAAACTTGTGCTTACCACTACACGAAAAACCACGAAAATTTAGGACTTTTTTCATTTTTAGCTGTAAATGTCACAAACTATGCGTTTTTGACAAACAAAACAATTTGCAACAAATCAAGAAGCTCTGATTGTTGGTATGGCTTCAGGGAGGGTGGTATATGAAAGATTTTTGAACTTTTTTCTAAACTATGCATCACTCCAGCATTTTATAACTACTTAAGATTTGTGACAACTTCTATGCCAACTTATAACTAAACTCTTCATTACGTTGTGACAAATTCCATTAAAAAGAATTATAGATATTCATTTCCTGTATGGTTCGGACCACTCGAACCCATACCTTCTCGGACAGAATAAAATTGGTTTCTTATGTGAATAAGTAATAAAAGATGTGGTGGGACAGCCATCTTTTGAAATGTCTGTCCGGAATCGTTCAGGACAGAGCAAAATTTATCTGAACAGTTTCGAACTATTCAGAACTAATTGTAAGTTCTTTACTCGCAATCGGTGATCGGATTTTCCAAACAAATGTCAGTTTTTAAGCTGGAAACCTACAACACAAATATAACGAGTTTTCTTAAAGAGTTCGATAACTGGAGATGTTTTGTAATAGGTGTCTCTACCTTATAACTATTGTTAGCAAAGTTCTATTATAAACAATCTCAAGGAACATTTATACCATCCCCCAAGACCTTTATCGGTATTTTATTACATAAAAGGTACGCTATTTCAGTTGCGGCATAAAGCCACGAAACACCCTGTATCTGAAACATACATAGGCTTTCTCATTGTTGAAGGAACACTTGTAAAGTTCAATACGTTATCGTTTCCAAGAGATTAATTTGCTGACAGCAGCAAACAAATAGATCAAAACTCAAGCATACCTTTACTATAACCCATAAATCCTCATCCATTGGTCATTTATCTCCCATAAAAAAATCTGATGGAACATTTATAAAAATATTTATATATTTTCTGTTTACCAATTTTTGGTCAGTGTTTTTTTTCCCGATCTCAATGACCAATAAATCAGCGAGCGAAAATGTGATTGATAAGCACGAGCTGCATGCATTTTCTGATAAATTAGACCAGAAACGTAAAGTCAACATGTAGACAGAGTGAAGAGGAAAGATAACCCGGTAACTTTGTGTGAAAAAAAAGACATTGGAAAGTCCTGCTGCATGTCCATAGAATACAGGCATTCTACACATTAAATCAGAATATGATAAAGTAGGATTTCCCAAATGGGAATGCAGCACCAGTGAATGGAAGTAAATGTGTGTCATTTTGAATGAAAGACTGACTGTGTCCCTTTGGGCCATTTGAAAAGTCAACTGCGCTTTAAAATAAACCTGTAAGATGAAAGACGCTATTCTGCATTTTGAAAAGAATTCTGGAAACTGGAATATATGTATGATGGACAGGAAGTGTGATGATTACATTTTGGATTAAGGGCCAATCTTTTCAGCTCTGGTTAAATCTCTGGTTTGTTCACCATAGACTTTTCTTAACCAGTTGTTTTGAAACTCGGTTACCCACAGTTCGTCTTTTCACCATTTTATCTACTTTGGTTACCAAACCAAAGATAGTTCCAGTTTTCCAGTGGTCCAGTTGTGAAACGGAATCTCTGGTTAAGTTTGTTTATACTTTTTTGAATGCGAGAGAAAGAGATAAAAGATTATGTCAATAACTGATAACAGCCTGTCTCGTTTCGATGCACATGGATAAACTGAATTGATTCATTTACACACAAAGGAAAACAAAAAAATATACATAAAATATAGGGGTGGAATTTATTAAGATGGTAGATCATCATTTTCTTTAATTTTATTCTATACGTAAGTAGTGATAATCAATTATTATCTGGTATATAATTTATCATTCAACACAAATGTGAAAATAATAATCGCTAACCATAGAATTTCTGTGGTTAACCAAGCAAAATTGACTGGTTAACGAAATCTCTGTTAACCATAGATTCTCTGGTTAAAATTTTGCTGAAAAGACCAAATCTCTGTTAACCGACTGGAATAATGACACTAACCACGGAAAATTAGCTGGTTAACGTAATCTATGGTAACCACAGATTCTCTGGTTAAGATTTTGTTGAAAAGACAGAATCTATGGTTACCAGCCGAAATAATCAATGATTAAACTTAACCAGAGCTGAAAAGACTGGCCCTAAGGGTACTAAATCGTCGAAAGTAAATAGTAAGTTATCGACAGGACATTTGTTTTGGTTTTAAGTGAAATTATAAGTCCAATAAAGTTAGACAAAAAAAGGTTAAATTACATTACGAAATAATTGGACAAAGATGGTTTCAGCAAAATCTTAAACAAGGCAGGACTTTTAAGGAGAGGGGGAGGAGGCTGAAAGAGTTCAAAATCCATTTTTTTTTTCAAATATGAGAGGTACACATTTTGAAAACTCTGAATTTCTTGAAAACAAAATTTAGGTATCTACAAGCAGTAGCTCAGTTTCCTAATACTTTTTGTCGTACCATCAATTAATTTCGGGAAAAAACTTGTAAAAATGTTAAAAAAAAATTGTTTTTTCCAAACCACTGCACCACTTTATTTGGCACTTTATTTAAATAGGTATATTTTCTTAAAATGCACGACATCGTCGCACGAACGTGCTTTAAAGTTGTAGTTTTTATCAAATTTGCTTGAAAACTGCTCAAACGATAACTTTTTGAACGTTTATTCGCAGTTCAAATTAAATTTAAAAATTTTTTTGAATAAGCTACAATTTGTACCTCAACATTTTTTTCAAAAAAGTTTACGGGTAATAGGCATGACTGGGCCGCATAAACTTGCTCTGATGGCAAATTTGTAAACAGCGTAACAGAAAAAAGGGACAATTGGTCTCACCAACTTTCTTTTTAACATCACCGAGCCAGCTTATCAGAAAAAGGAATGACTTCTTCGTTAGTCATTTTCTTCTTATTTTCCACGTAATTTTTTAGAAAATTAAATAATTTCTTAAATTCTTTTAACTAGTTAAATAAGAAATCTAAAAAAAAAATAAAATTAAATAACTTTGAAACTTTCTAACAAACCAGAGTTTTCCGAAAAAATCGTGGTATACCAGTAGTTTTTTTTATCACACTATAAAAAAAAATTGTTATAATCGTAAATCCAGTTTTCAAAAAATCTATTTTTTAACAACTTTTTTTAGAATATTTAAAAAAAAAATTATGTTGGTATATGACAATATTGGGAAACTAATAATTATCATGCGAAAACTGAATTTCAAAAAAATGCTTGCATATGATTTGCAAGCATTTGCACACTGTCCCAAAGGGGTTCACACGATTTGCAAGCAAAAGTTGCAAATTAATACGTAAAAATTACGTCATCACGTGTGCAAATATTTGCAACTTTTGCAAATCGTCTGAACATAGCATTAGTATTTTTAGAGGTATCGACCTGGGCTTGCTATGCATAAAACTTTTTTCTAATACAGTCTGTTTTTTAAACGACTTTGTTTTTACATAAATTATTCGAATAATAATAATAATAATAAAAATAATTTGGTTACATTTTATAGGAATAATTCGTTGGCAAGGTTTTTTTTTGCAACGGAATGACCACTCAATTTTATTATTGGATATAGTAAGTTACCTAGTTTTTCAGGTGTATCGAAAAAAAAAATTGCGGGATGGTGGGAGGTTTGCGTTCAATAAAGGTTTTCAATGGGAAATAAATCGGACAATTTTAAAACTTGGCACACTTACTCAGGGTTGTCTGGAGATAACGCAAAAAAGGCCCCAAAAATCCGACTGGAGTGCTAGAGGCAGTGAGGAGAAACATGTTATTTTTTCGGGGTTTCGCCTTTATCTTGGAAAATGTTACTCAAATCAAAAATTTAGCTTCTACAAAAATAAAGCTTTAACAATTCTCTAAAAAAAAAGATTATGTATATTTTTTCCGTATCTGTACTAGTTTTTGAAATAACTTTAGCTGCAGTTAGGATAAACATGCAGTTTTCTCCCATTTATCTTAGAAACTGTTTGTCATATCAAAACAAAATCTTATTTAAATTCCCTTAAAATAATGATATTTATTTGAGTTGAGGTGAACAAATGTTTAGCTTTTTGGTGTGCGAACTGGATTAAATGGGATTTTTAACACTAATATATTTTTTTAAATTTCCCTACAATAATTGAAAAATTTCCCCTTCTATTTCTTGGTACGGGGAAATGTAAAAATTTGTTTTACAAAAAACGAAAAAAAGAACGCAGCATATAGGAAAGTTCTTAGCTGATTCTGGAATGGTTGCAACCATCCAATTCTGTTTAGTAGCTTAGAAGGTATGGCCCCATTTAGCATTTTCAACGTATACCTACATTTTGTAAATCCTATGAATTGTTTTTGATTTTGAACCAAATAAAAAACTGACTATGCAGAAAGTAGCTCGGTTCAAATATGTGTCTATAATTATATAGTCATCCAGATCAATTCAGTGGTTTAGAAAATATGGTCCCATTTAATATTTTCAACCGCTATCGCTGCTGTTCTGTTCTGATATAAATAAAAAAACTTTAAACGCAGCATTTTTTATTATATGTATACCGCAGAAATAATAAAGGATAAAACATTGTTTTTTGAAAGAGTTATTATAAAGCTATTGGTTCAACATTTTGCCAAAAGCTTTCAAACTCATTATATAAGAGTTTTCGCAAAAGCGACCCCAGCCCCATATATTCGGTTATTTGAAATAGCCTTAGTCATTTCTTAGAACATCAGCTATCCACCAGTTAAAGCCCCCTTCAAAATCGGTACATCCGTTTCCCGTCGTCGCATCATAAGTTACTTCCTATGTTATCAGCCATCTGGCACTGAAGATCCCGTCAAAATCTATCCAGACATTATCTATCGGTCAGTGAAAGTCTCGTCAAAATCGGTCTAGCCGTTCTCGAGATTAGCCAGGACAAACAGACAGATAAACATTTTAAAAATGTGTGTTTTGATATAAGGGCTGTGTATGCTGTCATATGCGTGTAGTAAAATACTGTTATTTTGACACTCCATTTTTATTTATGTGTATAGATTTATTTTATTTTGTTAAAGAAAAAAAAATTGAACTACTTTGTAAAATAATTAAAATTATGGGAAGTTTTAACGCGGTACAAAACACTGGTTTGGCAGCTGAACTTTACAAAAAAATTTGTTTCACAATGAATATTAATGTACAAAAGAGTAAATCGGTTATTTTTAGTAATTCTTCGTACCTAACGAAGTTAAATTAAACATAATTTACAAAAACACAAACGGAAAATTTGACATTAATGATTAATATAAAACAAACAAAAATAAATGCAAATAAAAACAAACACACTACTCCTACTGTCTCTCTTACTCCTTTATCCACTCCTTTATCTACTGGCTAAAATTTTAGCCTGCTCCAGAGCAGGCTAAATTTTTGAAGTTTGTATTCACCACACTAGTGTCATAATTTAGCCAATGGATAAAATTTTAACGCTGTTCGCACACGGCCTTAGAGGAACACGTAGAATATTTCTTGAAACAAAAACTTACTTCTACAAATAAGAAGCCAAGTTAATTTTCGACAAAATCGATAAAATAATTTATTTTTGGTGTTTAGTATATCCATAACTTAATAAATGCATATTTTCAGTATAGATATTTAAATTTAAAATATAATGTAGCAAAATTGCCCATGTTCTTTTTTAATGAAATGAAAAAAATTAAAAACATCTGGTCGATCTTAATGTTGGATTGTATCTGCTTTTCTTGCAGAAGCAAGCTTTGAGCAATAATGGCGGTTGCTTACGGACTAACGCTATACCAATTCGCAAACACATCGTCTAATTCTAAAGCCTTAAACACCTCTATATATGGCATGTTATATCAATATGTAGGCAGGTACTCAACACAACTCCATAAATCAATCTTTAAAAAAATACTAGGTACACTCATTGGTATTTATAATATACCTTCTTTATTTCTGCCACATTAGACAGATAGATTAAATCCAACAAAATATACCACCCCTAAGTAGGATCACCTTACCTATAGTTAAAATCAAAATTGTAACTCCTTCCCAACTTTCATTCAATAAGGAGGCTAAGACTTCTTCCCACAAAACCAAAACAAAAAAAGAAATGCAAATAAAAGTATCTAGCTATCTCCTACAAAGTATCTTTTCTCCTTCAAGTGAAACTATTGAAAGGATATTGAACGCCTTTGGTTTTTGCATCCTTTAGCACTTTAGAACGGTGTGATGGTGCGGTCTCCTTGACTACAGACATGCAGGCAGGCACACAATGCTTTGCTTATCCTTTTCTCTTGTTGAACAAAATCGCCGATTACTCAATGATGCAATGAAGAATGGAATCCTTCGGTAAATGTCACGTAGCGCGTTACACAAAGTGTATTCATTTGCAGAAAAAATATATATAATAACCATCTGGGAAGTTAAATGATTCCTTGAATGTTTTAATTTTTTTTTGCTATAAGTTTCAAGGAAGAGTCCTTAAGCAAAATAGGAGGAGGTCATAAATTCCACCAACAATATTTTTGTATAAAATTATTACCCAAAGGTGTGCGCGTAAAGGATGATTAACTGCGGATACGTGACTTGTTGATTTGTAGGAATTTTTTGTTTTATATTTATTTTTTCTAAGCCTCCCCATTTCCTATAATTTTAAGAAGGGAATATAAGGAAGTACTTTTGTCGTAAATTATATTAAATTTATTTCTATTCTTCTTTTAATTGAATGTTTGTAAAAAAAATTGTATCCTGAAGGATTTCGTGTTGGCATGAATTCCTTAAAAAATAATATTTTATGAAATGTGTTTTCGAGATAGAGCTTTTTCCTTCATAAACAATATTTCTTCGTAGAAGGGAGTAAAGTTTCAAGACCTTTTGTATGAAAAACGAAAAATCCACTGTACTGGTCGAGACGATTTGATCATATTCTCCACCAAGAATTCGAAGCTCCGTAGTCAAAAGTAAAATTATTGAAACCACCAGAGAATCGTTTACAGAATTTTTGGATTATACGTTTAGCTGCCTAGTCGAAATAACTGACCCTAATAAGTTGTAAATTAGTTTTCCAATAGGGATGTATTGATAATCTGTATCGACCATGTTATATATGCTGCTGCTCGCAGTAGTGTTGGCGTTTTTGACTAAAACATAAGCCACAGATTGTCAAAAGCAACACGTTCTTATCGAAAAATTATTTTATAGCAACATGTTCCTACCGGGAAATCATTTTAAACTTTCTTTAATAAACAATATTTTCCGAGACATCACCTCACGTCTATTTTTTGACACATTCTATGATTTTTTGGTTATCGCTATTGACTTCAAAAGCTTCATAAATCATAACTGACCCAGTTGGACGGGTACGGGTCTATCTTGAAAGTTATTATTAACCATGGTACAGTCATCGCTTTCCAATATTGTCACTTAAGATGGTGATGTGGCATTTTTGACCAAATATTAAAAATTAAAAAAAATATTGACAAAAGCTCTCAAAACAACTTATACTATAAAACCCTTTATAAGCTTTCATCGTTAGTATTTAATATAGATTACAATAAAATGATCTATGAGAACTCATATACTATGAGAACTCATAGTCAACTCATATGATTATCGTTTATTAGACCATCAAAAGATCCTTCAAAAGATTTGTTCTTTTTGCGTTTTTGATGTTTCATTTAAATGAAAAGATGGAAAAAGATCAAATCTCAACAAGAAAGATACGGTCTTGTAAATTTGAGAGATTTAATCTGAATTCAGCCACACATGAACATGAAAATGATTTCAAAGCTATTGAAACTATCAATTTGAGAACTCTGCGTCAATATGTGCCCTCGCACCTTATTTCTATGATTGAAAGTTCGCTAGGGGAGGAGAGATTAGAAGCCTGCTGATGAGATGAGAGTGGAAATATGGTTATAAACAGAGAGTCAGCCATAGCTGAAGATCTGGAAATAGAAAACACTTTTCTTATAGAGAGAGCCAAGATATAGCCAACATTTCGCTGCAAAGCAGAACACCTCATTCGATGGACAGTGATGACCAAAATTTCGTCCCACCTGTATATGCGGTTATAGTTTTCAAATATTAAGTCGTAGAATGGAGTTTGTGCGGATGTGGACTACCAGTCGAACTACTAAAGCACTGGTAGACGACCTACCTATGAAGTATACCCGCACTATACAGAAATACGTTTAGGGAACGTCGCTTAACGAAGAACTACTATTGCCAACAGCTGTTTCTTTGGGCTTAGAAAGCATTTAAGTATTAAATAAAGTGCACGACTGGGTCGTACGAACTTGTTCTTGTATAGCAAGTTACTAAATAAATAAAATTAAATTTAATAAAAATAAATTTAATATTTGTTTTTAATAAAAATGAAAAATACGAATAAAATCATATGAAATGTTTTTAAAAGTGCTAAAACTACTTTTTAGGAAAATTCAAACGAATATCAAAGTATGCAGAAAATGTTGTTGCCTGAGCAGAAGTTTACCAAAAAAATAATTCCAAAATCGTTAGAGTGGTTTTTAATTAAATCGATGTTTACTTAATCATTTTTATAAAACTTTTTTTTACGAATTTAAGAAACTCCAATTTAAAGTACAAAACAGTTTGAATTTTATGCACAAAAAGTTATTTTTTTTAGTAAAGCCGTTTTCAAAATATTGGATTTACGAAAAAATAAATTAAAAAATTAATTAAAACTAAAACTAAACATTTTTGAAAAATTTTGGTATCGAGTCAAGTCTAGGTCTTTTTAAACAAATTTTTAAATTATAATCGATTAACCCGTTCACGAAATAGCTCAAGAAGAAAAATAACGGTTCTATATGGGAGGTATATACCGTTAATAAGCTTGCGAATTTTTTTTTTACAAATTAACAAAAGACAATTGGTTAAAACCTTCTGTAATTTTTTTGAAGAAAATCATTGGAGCCGTTTTCGAGAAAATTAAGATTTTCCAAAACCGTTATATGGCAGGTACCGTTATTTTTTGAGCTAAAGTAAAAATTTCAATTTCACCTCTAAGAAATGGTCTATAAACCTTAAAAACCAAATTTGAAGTAAATCGGAACAGCCGTTGAGGCTGTAGGTGCTGATACATACAGACTGACATGCAGACACATAGACAGACAGACAAACAGACAGACAGACTTCGACTTCGCTTCATCGTAATGTCATGTTTGATTGTTATCTCAAATTTTTTTTTTGCACGAATGCATAACTTCCCATAATAGCAAGTAAAAATACTTTTATGAACTAATCATGTAGAATTGTAGATTGTCTTATTAGTAATGGATAAAATTTTGTTTGGATGTATTGAGTGAGAGGAGAATTCTTGGGTGGTTTTTAGTCTTTTAGCTCAGTGGTATAGAAGGAGCAACTTTAGTTGTGCATATAACTGGGTGCAGCTAAAGTTTACTAGAACGCTAGAAGGGCTTTTTGTTTAAAGCTGTAATCCATCTTATAGACTGTGAACGTCATCTAAAGTTAAGGAAAGTAAGGCAATTATCTTGAAATCATTTAAACCATTCATTCTTCGGGTAGAACTAATTAATATCAACAAAATGCTCCATACGATTACCGACTGATATATTTGCGGTGTATAATGTCAACTAGCTAATATTTATAAAATATTTACCTATACGTATCGCAGATCACAGTCTTATAGTTCTCTTGAAATTGTACGCTGATTTCTTTGCAATTGTTCGTCGGCAGTATAGCCAACCGATAAAAAGACCGTACCGCAATATTTACACTTAATAACTAAAAATATAGGACAATTCAAAAATATTAACTAATAAAGGTATAAATATTGGAAAGTAGTTGAATTAACCTATGTATAACAACCTGTGCACACCAACAATATAAGGCAGGATTTACAGATATTTCATGACGATGGCTGCCATAACCTAACCATCAGATTCCTTAGTGGTACTCGTTGTATATATTCTGCGTAGCCTGCTCTAGATTCTAAAGAAATATTCGAAAGAAATTTGATGGACAGATCCTTCAACAACATTTCTAGCTAAGTCGTCTCAAAATGAGGAGAATCATTCATAAAAAACTGATTCAAATACTGCATTGCCAACAGAGATGACCATTTCGATTAAAGAAAATGATTTTTTTCGAATCTTGCAATACTTGACCCCAAATATATAATTTAAAAATCAGCAGGTGTTAAAAATTATAATTTGATTTATAACAACACGTAAGGTGTTTAAAAATGATTTCAACATTATTTGTAACAATAAAATTATTTCTTAACTTGAAAATCCAATTTGTTTGTAACAATGGGTCGTCTATCACTCTCCTTCTCCTGCTATATCCTGTTATGGGACATGGACATGACCGCATGCCATCTCGAATCGAATAGGGATGTTTGCCTTTTGTAACAATCATGAATCAACCATCACATCACATCACGAAGCCAACAACTATTATAACCACTTAAGTGGGATGTTTTTATAAGTATCTGTAAAATGTTAAGCAAACAGTGGCAAAAGAGATGAGGGTAGTAAACAAATAAAAGAAAAAAAAAAAAAATGTTTACATTGTCGATAATTTAATAGCCACCAGTGTCAAGTGATTTTTAGAAATTGAAATAGGGGTGCTGTGATGTCATTTGGGATTATACTTGTTAGAAAACTTCATTTGGGATTTTTATTTCCAATCGTTGAAAGTGATTGGGATCGGAAAACAATTTGACTTCTAATTTGTGATTTACTGATGGCTTTTGATGGCCGTTTGTCGTTAAAGAGATTAAACTTATGTTATCTTTTTTGTATAGGAATTGTTTAGAGGGGTTGATTGATGGTTTGGGATGCTCTTGTGACTTTTTATTGTGCATAAGGAGTTCCTTTGTATTTACTGAATGCTCTTTAGGTATAGTTGACGCGATTTTCCATTCTAATGTAGGATACTCTATTGGGAATTAGTTCCTGTATAGAAATGTAATAAGAAACTTTCCAAAATCTTTTACATTATCAAATTGCCAACGTTTTAATGGATAATTTCAGATAAGAATAATTTTTGAAGTTACGGCCAATTGTATTTTGTTAGTTATTCAACGTGGTTCGGTGGGTTAAAAAAAATTAACCATGATTCACGATTGTACATGTACAACTGGCCCTTATGTATGGGGCAAGCAGACGGTGGTATTGCCATGTCCTTATTCTTAGGAAATCACTTTGTAAAACTATTTTGAAAAAAAAAAACAAAGATCTTATCTATCTATCTATCTATCTATGTATTGGGTATGGTTCGTTTCGCCTTTTATACATAGTTTTTTTTTGTAGTTTCGCATAAGTCGTTTCACGTTTTGTTGTTTTGCATTTTGTTGTTAAATTTTCCATTTGTTTGTTTTACTTTTGTTTCGATAATTTATTCTACGATTTTTGAGTATTTCGTCTTAAGTTCCTTTCGTTTGTTACTCTTTCGTTTTTCGATTATTTCGTTTTCTATTGTTTTATTTATTGATTATTTTGTTTTTGTTCAGTTCGATTTCACTTATTTCTCCATCGTTTCTTTGTTTTTTATTTTTGTGGATGTAGAAAGCCTAAAGGCGTTAAAATTAGCGCGAGTTTTAACGCTTTTAGTAGGCTCTTATTATCCACAATCAATATCAATACAGTGAAAATAGTTTTCAATTCTTTACAAAAATTAATGTTTACAACATTTTTACAATCAATCAATCAATCTATCAAATCAATGGCGCACAATTATAGTCAAGTTAACTTGAAACTAAAGCAAAACTTACTAGGCTTTAATTGCATGTAATTTCAGCTTAGTGTCAAAATAAATATGCTTCGGCTAAGTTTTTCAGTATTAAGTTAACCCTGAATTTAGCTCAGAGCTAGTTTATCTCGAGAATAAATTAATCTCGAGTTAACTCAAGAATCAGTTGTTCAGTTAAGGGCAAACTCTGATTGGAAATGGCATGTTAATGCTGGCATATGTTTATCGAAACATGTCATTTTCAATGTAAAAATAAAACAAACAACAAAAAGAATAAAGCAAACATCTATGCAATATAAAAAAAACAAAAATGTAACCAATGGTTACAAGTACAAATTATATTCTGCGGGGCATATTTCAGAATAATGTCAACAATTTTAATTTTATTGAATCCAAACTTAACTCAGACAATTTTGTGAGTTAACTATGAGTTAACTCGGGCTTTCAAACCAACCGAAAAACGTATTTTCAGAGTTAAGTTGAGGTTTACTCTAACCGTGGGATGATCTCGCACTGAAAAACTGGGCCTTAATGTCGAGTTAACTTGGCTTTAATTTTGCGCGAATATATTTTAATAGAGACAAAATGCAAAAAAAAAAAGCTTTAACGAGATAGCCTAAGGCTTAACAATTCATTGTACTTTTAACGAAAAAGGCGAAAAATGTGAGAAACGAGATAAGAAATGCTAAGTAACTGTATGGCGAAATGATCGAAAAACAAAAATAAGACAGTTTTTGCTCATTGAACGGAAATTGTATTTCAATGTGGCTTCAATGACAAAAACAAATGGCAGTATCTTTAAAAGAAGTCTATATTTCCCTCTTTAAATGGGGACTAAGTTTAAATGTCTAAAGGTCAGTTTTTCAGTTGGAGAAGACTTTCATTTTATACCCAGAGTTAACTCTAAGTTGACTTATCGAATTTCGTGAGTTAATTCAAGATGCAGTTGCATTAAAATAAATCTTTAAGTTCTTTGAAGAACTCGAACCACAGTCCTCCTGAGTAAGAGTTGTTAGATTTTATTTTTTAAATTCATCGATCCAAAGTGAACTCTTTACTGAAAAACTGGTTGATGAGTTAACTCATGATCTAGAATCTGGAGCTAATTAACTCAGATTTGATTACGAGTTATCTCAAAATGGAAAAACTTACCTTAAGACATTCGAGAAAACGTGATGCAGGAGAACATGATTGAAAGCAATTTCCTACAATCAAGTCCAAGTTCAATTTAAATATTTACACGATCACAAGTAGAAGTTACCTCATTTCTATACTTATTATTTTCGTTACCGCAGAACATTACTAAAAAGGCTGGATTAAAGTTTGCGGGGCACTGTTGGACAAACAAAAATGGTGGAGCTCCTTTTAAATAATACATTTTTTTTGACAATTGTATTTTGACATTAGAAAATTAAATTTATGGCACTTTGCATTTTTCTCTGAAGTCCATTTCTCGAGGTAAATTACTCTCTATATACAGATAAATAAGAAATGAACAAGACATTTTTGTGTCATCTGTCCCTACCTACGCCAGCATCATAATTCTTAATAATTTGCATTTTGGAAAATGAACGTTCTCCATGAAGTTATAAGCCACCATGAATAAATTATAGTCGAATAAATATAGGTGTATGTTAAAAAAAACAGCGCCTAAGTCGTCATCCATAAAAATCCTCCAGAAGAGCATTTCTTCAGGTTCACTATCGACATTGTATAGTTTTTCTTCATGAAACATTTATTAAAGCTAAAAAAGGGCCAACTCATTCTAAAAATTTATCTGCAAATCGCCACAGCTTAAATAAGTATTACATAACAGACAACGTAATTGGCTCCAATCCTATATCGCTCATCAGACATTCCTAAAGCTACTCAACCATAGGATTAAAACTTCTTGCTCGAAATTGTTCTTTCGGTATTTTCATGTATTTCATGCAAAAACTCGAAAAAGTACCTATACAACGCCATCCTTGGCTGTCGCTTTTTTAACTATGTTCAAATTTAAGGAACTACAACTTTTGAAATAAAAATAATAGTACAGTCATTTTAGGCACAAAAAGGGGTCAACCTAGAAATGAGAGATAATAAGCCAGAAAATCGTATACACCTTCATATTGGCATTCTAAAAGTTCATATTGGCATTCATATTGGCATTCAAAGGTCACGAAAACCAGTTTTTCAGAAATGTCTCGGTTCCTATCGTACCAACGATGTTAGCATCCATCACAAAATTATAGAGCATACAAATTCCAACAAATTTTATCACAAATATTTTTACATGCGATCAAATGTTTTTGAGATAGCCCTTAGCAATAGATACATACTAGTCTAGGCGCTTTGTTAAACACCCAGAGGGGTATCGTATAAATCAACACAGGTCACATGTTACAAATCATGGTCGTTTGGCCGCCATTTTAAAAAATAGCTTCCCAATTGATCAAATCTTGTTTGACGGTATATCCGTACTTTGTGGTCCGATTTTAATTTTGGAAAAAAAATTGTATTAATTACAATTTTTACCAAAACACATTTTTTTCTAAATCAAGTAATTCATGATATATTTAAATTTAATTTATATAGTAAAAAAAACAGCTGTATTCATAGAGATTTTGTATTCTTGTTTATTTATTTATTTATTTATTTATTTATTTATTCATTTGTTTGTTTGACTTTAAAACGCAAATAAAAATGAGTCTTTAACAATGAAAATTACACTACTGGATGACGAAATATCTTTAAACTAAGGGAATAAATAAAACTAAAACAATTGAATATATTTTTCTTTACTTGTTTTCGTGAGTCTTGAATATCTTAGAAACTATGTGTTTTAGAGAAAAATGTTGTTTATAAAAATTGTTTATTAGTACAAAAAAATTTACAAAATTAAAATCGGACCACTAAGTACGGAGATTCCGTCATACTAAATTTGATCAATTGGGCGGCTATTTTTCAAAATGGCGGCCAAACGACCACGATTTGGACCATGTAACCCATGTTGATTTATACCCCGATGATTTTTTAACAATGCCCCATGACAAAACAGAGGGGACATATAACGGCACACGTGACATGGGCTAGCGCCTAGACTAGTCTGTATTGCTGAGCGCGGGGAACTCAACGCCCGCCCGTCCCCTTATCTCAAAAACGGTTGATCACATGCAAAAATGTTTGTGATAAATTTTGTTGGAATTTGTATGCTCTTTTATTTTGTGATTGATGCTAACATCATTGGAGCCATAGAAACCCAGATATTCCCAGAAAACTGATTTTCGTGACATTTGACCTTGATCTTATGTTGCAGACACGAAAATGATGTTGACTTTCTAGACAACTTTTAGAACGCCATAATGAACGTGTATACAAGTTTGCAGCTTATTATCTCTCATTTCTAGATTAAACCCTAAAATGACTGGACTAATAAGGAATTTTTCTTTACGGAGCATATCCTCACACATATCGTAAAACAACTACTGTCAGTTGATAAACGTATGAGTTATCAGGTGTAGAATAAACTGATATCGAATAATATGTAATTGTATCTTTTTTTGATTCATGCCGAGACAATCTGATGCCAGTAAAAGCAAATGTGAACTGGACTACTAAGGTTTTAAATATTATTAGAAACTTAAAAAATCTGACTAGATTTCCGCTTTGAAAAACAGTATTTTACGTTTATTATTAAAATTATTTAATTGTTTTTAAATAATAAAGCTATACAACTTACACGAGAACTTACATACACGCAAATTTACTTTGATGAAAAAAGTAGAGGTCTAAATATACAATCCTGTGGTACACCGTTGATTCCTGCAATCAAAAAAGTTGGGTTTTAAATAAGGACACAAAATAATAAAATATATACAATAACTATATTTCCTACAAATAAATATTTTATAAAAACTCTTTTTTCTATTTCCTTTACAGGTCTTATTGTTAATGGTTTCATAAACATCTCAATTACAACAATCGAACGAAGATTTGGCCTACGCTCCCGTCAAACAGGACTCGTTGCTAGCGGCTATGACATTGCTTCATTTGTTTGCCTAGTCCCGGTATCTTACTTCGGTGGACGTATTGGAGCATCTAAACCTCGTTGGATAGCTTGGGGCATTATCCTTATGGCTCTTGGCTCAACTGTTTTCGCCCTACCACACTTTATAGCAAGTTCTTATAAGGCAACATTCGCCGAAGACAACACCTGTCATAATGAAAAGAATTCAACTGTTGATGTAAGTTCAAGTGTAAAAATTTCAAATGTCAATAACTAATGTATAAATATTTAGTATTGCAATGAACAATTAACATCCGAGACTGAACAGGATAACTTCTCCTGGAGTGTATGGTTCTTTTTTGCTGCCCAACTTTTACATGGAGCTGGAGCTTCACCATTGTTTACACTAGGCGTTACATACATCGATGAAAATGTCTCCAAAAAGATGTCATCTGTTTATTTAGGTAAGAAAAAATGTCTACAAAGCATGGAGGTTTTCTTATGTTTACACTGTGTGAAAGTTCTATAAGACAATATAATGGTAAGCGTTTTTCCGCACATCTTAGTTTTGTGTCATGTGATAGGGTTTGATTTCGTCTGACTTGGATAAATAAAATCCTTCGTCATCATCAATCATCCTTTGGTGTTTTTTTGGCAGCGGTGGTGGATCAATATCAAATACCGGATTTAATCAAACAAGACCTTATTAGATGCCGATAAATTTTAAAGAGGAAAGGGAAAGTTTTCACAAAACATCAAGGGACAACTTACATATATGTAGAGACGATATAGACTAGAGAGACCAACTTTCTATGGTTGATATAAGTTTGTAAAATGACAAAGATCTTATTTGGTGTATAAGGACTATAAAGATGCTTGTTTACAACCAATATCTTGGTGACCTAGTTAAATATCATTCGCCTTTTGCATCATTGTTTTCCTGCATCTGTTTTCTACGTAATACGTTCGGAATGAAAAGTTATATACTTCGAGATAAGGACAAAAAGATATTGGGCTCGAAGGAGGAGAAGGTTTTGAGAAAATTTATTGTCTTTTGTCAGACAATTGCGATTGGAGCTTAAATTTTGTATAGTCGGCGTATTAGATAGTGTGAGAGACAGTAAACAATTGGAAAGAGATTTACAATTTATTAGCAAAAATGAGGGAGGGTATATGGCATCATACGACACTGGCGGAAGGATTTGTTTTGGGCGACGCATTTTGTTTTTATTAAAAAAAAGGGTAGTTTGTGTTTACCTAGACAACTTGATATGCTCCGTTATTCAGAACCACAATAAATTTTAAATGTTATCTCATAAAAGCATTGCACATTGACGGGATTATTATATTAAGTCAAAAAGGATTCGGAAGACTATCGAAATCGACAAGACAGATGGGTTTGGGTTCGGTTTTGATATCGTTTATATATAGCTTTGAAACAATAAGTGAGTTTGTAACAGAATGGGCTTTGATTTTCGACAGTTTCATTGGTCTGTTTAAATCCAATTAGAGAGGTCATAAAGGAATCTTACCTATGCATGAATTGATTTTTTTGGTGGGGGTTGGGATTTTTCAGGGAAATGGAGAATTTAAAAGATTTACTTACTTCGAAACAGACTCGAAAAATGTATTAACTATTAAGTTAGATTTTAGAGAGCCATTTGAACAACTATATAGATAAAGCGAGAAAAATTGACAGGCACCGATTAACACCCTGTTCTCTGGAATCGGGTGGTGTGCGATTGGGCTGAAATAGGTTTTATTGAATAGGTCCAGAATAGACCAACACTCTGACACTAACTTTGCTTTATCTCTGAAAAAAGTTACATGGTGTTAATCGGTGTGCAAACATTTTTCTCATCTTTGACCGAATTCCTGAATTTAACTTTCTGTCAGTAAGAAAATATGTTTATAAAGAAATACATGAATGAGGCACAAAAAACATCATGACAGCTAAATACAAGTATAACCCTATTATCACACGCACGTATTATTTAACACACCATTTTGAAATTGATTATTAACGTGTTCCCATAGTCGGATTTTGTATGATTTCAGATGTTGTTCAGAAATGAATGCTGACAAAATATCAATTTAAGAAGCTTATGTTGCAATTTTGCCCACGTATATTCACACATTGCCCCTGAATTAATTTTTTGTATAGTAATTATTTGCTCGGGGACCCTACAACCCTGAATCGGACCCTGTTGAAGATATTTTTTAATACAAAGAATAATAAATAAATTTAGTGGCACTGACAGCTCCAAAGAACCACGGCCTAGTGACTTACAACTCTCAACCAATCCTTTTGTGTGCGTTATTAGTTCTACAGGATTGGAGGGGACCTACAATTTTACGTCGAATCCGAACGACTAAGGTGAGATGCATTTTTCAATTTTACTCTTTGAGAATTTTTCACTTACTCACAAGAGGCAGTGTCTTTGAAAAAACAAGGTGTTCTCGAAGCTGGGCTCGAACCCACCCTTCGGCGTGATTGTCCGACGCACTAACCAATACGCCACGGGGCACTTCAAATGTAATTATTAGTAATATAGATACTAAGAATTTGACACTTGAATGGCCACTCAAGAACATTAAGTTTTTTTTTAAGGCGGTGATTTTTCCAAGATGGCAGACAAACCTACACTCGAAATTTTCGGGAACTTTCAAATTTTAAAAAGGGTGCTGTTGTGAAGATTTTTTCAACCGAATTTCAGCTTTCAAAAATTTCGTCTGGCCCAAAATTTAAAAGCACCTTGTCTAGGATGAAACATTGAATAAAGACTGTCTAATATGGCAGTTTAATTGAAAAATCGTTTAATCATATACAAATTCAGAGATCTCATATGCTTCATATATTTTTAGCTGTAGAAACGCATTAGTCGAAAACGTAGAGGGAAGGTAGCCTCTCCAAATCGAATGGTGAATGGAAAAGCTGTAACATAGTCCGAGAATTAGCCGTCGATTTTAGGATATTTTTTTCGCGCGCTTGAATTTTTGTCTAGTTATTGCTTGAATGTCACTCGTTAAATAATTTTAAAAAAAATGCTAAATTTTACATATATTTTTTTCGCATGATTGAAATGTTTATAGTATTCATATTTGATGTTACGGATACTATATTCAAAGCCCCATTTCGATGTCAACCATTATGCGAAAAAAATATATTTAGTCTAGCATTTTTTTAACTTTTTGAGTTGCTCTGGCAACTCTTTTCCTGCAAGATAATGTTTATGGCAGTTATGCATTACTATTTTGAACATTTTAAACTGCAGTTTATTAAAAAAAATTGAGACAAAATAACATCCACTTTCGCACTTTGGAACTTTTATTGACGAATTGCATACGAGTACTGATTTCGCCATTAAAATAGTAAACTTGTTTTGTAGTATAAATTTCCACTAAAATATTTCAAAAGAAAATTAATTAATTAAAAAATCATATCACATATTTTCTAACATTTTTTTTTTTCCAAACTATAAAAACAAAAACTGCGATTTTATTTAAAGTCACCAAGAACAACATTTCGACTGATTTTGACAGATAATGCCGAACGTTCGCTAATTGCAACAGTCTTTTTTACTAATCTGTCAAACCAAACCCATCTACTATGAAACCAGGCACACCTAATTTTAATACCCATATGAAGTCTTCAGGTGTAAATGAGTCAAATATGCAAAATTATTATGAGAATATAGCCGCCTGTTAAAAATCCATATAAAGTTACGTTTCAGTTCGCCAAAATGTTTGGCGAATTTATAATTTGGCGAGTTGCGGACATTAATACATTTGCCAATTTTTTCTTGCGACTCGCAAATCATAATATATAGGAGCCTACATTACTCCACAAAAATGTGTTTATTTACATAAATTTATTTTAAAGTTGATTATTATTAGCTTAGATGCATGTAAGTATAATAAAAATGAAAGTAGACACGCAACGTTAACCTCTCATATTACATGCTCTATTTGTTTAGTTGTCCCATAAATCCTTTTAAATCCCTCCCCATAAAGCCCCCATTACAATATAAACAAGTCAATAAAAAGCTCCATTTACCAACAAAAAAAGTGACATGGTTGACTGACTGCTATTAATGGACAAACGTTTATATTAAGACAGTTCCCCATGATTAAGCAATCTCATTTTTTTCAATTTTTATTCTATCTTCTAGGAATTTACTACACTATGGCTGTAATTGGTCCTGCTATTGGATATGTCCTTGGAGGACAACTTTTACAAATCTACACGGACTTCTTAAGCGTCGATTCAACAACGTAAGTCAAGACATTCGTCATCTCTTAAAGTTAATTGAAATAAATGAAACAAAAATTCAGTGCGTATATCCTTTGAATATGATCTTTGTTCTTTGAGAAGTCCTTTAAGGATAAAACGATGTTTTTTTTTCTAAATAGGTATGTATTTACAAAATATAGGAACAAGAGGTGGAGAAATCATATTAAAAGCAAAATCTCATCTGTGGTAATAATAAACCGTGTCAACAAACTGCTGTATCCAGGAGGATGTAAGAAACACCTCTTGTTTGTTTGTGTTGTTGTTGTTGTTGTTGTTGTTGTTGTTGTTGGTAAAATATAATGCAACAGGGACTTCTTTCTTTCTTGATATAGAGGGTGACTGAAAATAATAACACATTAGCAGGGCTGTTCCTTTAGAGCTTCGCCAGTCATCCTTCTTTTATTTATTGCTATGGTGATCCTTAGTTATTTTAATAGATATTCACCTGTAAAATGGAATTCTTCCCTGCAGCGTTTACAGGATGGGATTATCTGGGGATTCACGTTTAGTTATTTGTAAATATTTGCAGAAAATCCTGCCGAGGGTATAGGTACTTAGATATAGGGAGATAATCTAATGACGTAGAAAACACATTTCACTGCGAAATAGAAGGATATGTTCATAGTATTTTTTCCTTAAAGTCGCCACGCCACAATCTCATTTTATTTAATTGAATTTTTTTGAATAAGGATTTAGGGGATGTGTTGCGGCGAATATGATATAGCGTCTAAGATGTCAACTCTATAAAAAGAAGTCAGGTGTAAAATTTTAAATTGAAAATTCGTTGTCGGGAATAACAAAATGCAAAAGAAGTTAACAACTGTGTTCACACCGAACACAGTTGTTAACAGTTAGAAAAGTTAGTAAAGTGTTGTCGGGTTACCGCTGTCCTCAGAGACGTCTTTTTATTTCTGAGGGTCGGCTAATACTCTATTTGTAACAAAAATATATCCCAGGTTTTGGGAGATTAAAATTAAGAACGGTCTTAGGCGGTCACAATAATTAAAACTCAGATTAACTCTGCAAGAATTTTCAATACACCTTAACTTCAATAAAATAGGTCAAAATACTAATAAGCCACCAAATATTCGTGTTTATAAAATTTTGTTTTGTAATTATTTCCTTAAATTAAAGAAACACATTCGCAAATGAATTTATGTGACGGACAACTAAAGCTGTCCTTATCCTTACACAATCAAATCATTTAATTATTAAAATTTGTTAGTATGTAATATATATATGATCAGAAAGATTTCCACGAGAAAAAAGCCGATGGTTTTTAAAACAGCTGCCGTCTTTTTTCGACGAAGATACCTATGAGCAAACTCATATGTTAAAATCATTGACGTACTAGATATGGACCGCCAGTCGGTTGACATTTTCATACAAACAGCCAAGAAAAGTTGTTCCAGCTAACAACAGTCTAAAAACGCCATCATCTATTAGTGTTAAATACGTGTACTAATTTCGCCATTAGAATTTAAATGAAAACGGTAATATATTCATCAGTAAGTAACTCATGGCATAAGGAGTGGATGTGTTTTGTAAAATAAAAGTAGTTTGATAATAATTTCCACCAAAATATTTCAATAGTAAATAATTAATTTAAAAAATCATATCACTGCTACGCAGATTCCTTCTACTATTTTATGGCGCCCCTAGTTATGTTGGAACACGCACAAAATTTGATGTCAAATGAAAGCGTTCAAAAAATGGGCGTGTTCCCGAAATCGCATATGAACATTTATTGGAAATTATTTGAGTTTGACAGTTCAGTTCAGGGGTCGCATACGCTTATTTATGTAATTTTAAAATTTTATGTGCAGTAACTTTTAAATTTAGACAATAATTTAACTTTCTATCGAATTTAATGCACTGTCGGACTCCATTACAAGAATTGTTTCCAAAAATATCCTTACACTGAAATCGTTATTAGATAGAGGCGGTATCAATGTCCACAATTCTTCTAGGCTTCGAACTTCTGGTCAGAAAACACTCGAAGAAAGGTATACAGAGATCTTTGCTGAGTTAAATCACTTAACTTAGCTTGTAAATAGCCAACTCGAATACCAGATGTTGAAGGTCATTCTCCGAATACGCTTGACTTGTTCCTTACCTCTGATCCTGATAAATAAACCAGGATTGCAAAAGCTTAAGCTCTTTGTTAGCTTAAGCCTTAAGCCCTCTTTTAATTAACAATTCAGTTGTGGACTTTGAATTAAAAAATATTTAATTCACAAGCACTTATTAATTAACGAATTGAATCTGATTAAATTCACAAGCTCTTTTTGACTTGTGAATAGAAAAATATTTAATTCACAAGTCTTCATGTTTTTTGAACAAAATGAGTCATATCAGTTAATACTGATTCTTTAACCCACTTTTTTCTTAGCTTTAAGCTACACGTACACATTATTAGCAGATATAAGACTCATCTTGTTCAAAAAAAAAAACATGAGGGCATGTGAATAAAATATTTTTCAAATCACAATTCCATTTTTCTGCACTTAAGAGGGCTGTGTTGTTGGTTTCCGCCCATTTCCGGTAGCCGTAATCGTAAATTTTTATTGACGAGTGACAATCAAGCAATAACTGAACAAAAATTCAGGCGCCCTAAAATAATGTTCAAAATCGGTTGCTCTCCTTCTATATCCTACCCCAGATGCAAATATGATATAAAGAGGATGAAAAAAATTAGATTAGTATAGTATGGCAACTCTTTAATGAAATAGATGAGGGCTGCCAGACTTATCGTTTTTAAAAAGAGAATGATAGAATGAAAAGTTTAAAATCAGTGACAAAAATGTAGACCAAATTTTTGACTATTTCCTTCAACTTATTCAATGACTATCGCTAATAAAAAATCTCTTATTTTAGGTTAGGTTTTACGAACCTAAGCAAAGTTTGGATTGGAGCATGGTGGATTGGATTTCTTTTCACTGCTCTAGCATGTGTTCTATCATCAATTCCAATTTTCGGCTATCCAAAATCTCTTCCTGGATCCGAAGAAATCAAACAGGATAGAATTTCTGAAGCATATAACGGAAAATCTGAAAAAGGCAGTGAAAGTTTCACAAAACTTAGAGAACTTCCAAAAGCATTATTATCGCTCCTAAGAAACCCGACATTCTTCTTCCTCAATTTAGCTGGAGCATCTGAAGGACTTGTCATAGCTGGATTTTCTGCATTTCTACCTAAGCAGATTGAAAATCAATTTAGCATTTCACCAGTTTGGTCAGCATTAATCATGGGAATTATTGTTGTGCCTGCCGGAGGTGGTGGAACATTCTTGGGAGGATATTTGATCAAAAAATTTGACCTAGCATGCTCGGGAATTATACGGATGTGTTTGATAGTGACCACCATTTCGGCATTTTTCACAATGACATTCTTATTGTCTTGTGATAATTTAAACTTTGCTGGTGTCACATCAGACTATAACGGTGTTGCAACTTTAAGTATTAATGATTATGCTCAATTGGATGACACTTGTAATAGTGGATGCCGTTGCAGTCGAATGAATTACGATCCAATTTGTGGATCAGATGGCGTAATGTACTTCAGTCCTTGCCATGCTGGTTGTCAACAAGAGAGGACCTTTGGAAAATCTAAGATCTATCTAGATTGTGATTGCATAAAATCTCCCGAGAATTCGACTTTTGAAGCTATCAACACGATGTGCGAATCAAGTTGCTCACATTTATGGTATTTTGTATTTTTCTGTTTCATCCTGATGCTTTTTACATTCCTATCAACAATGCCAGCACTGTCAGCTACTTTGAGGTAATAAATCAAAAACACCCTTATAAAGTTCATAAGCCAGTAACATTTGCTTTATTTTTTAGATGCGTTCAAGACGAACAGCGTTCATTTGCTCTTGGAATTCAGTGGATCAAAGTACGTCTCTTGGGAACCATTCCAGCTCCATTGATTTTTGGAGCCCTCATCGACGAAACATGCATTTTATGGAGGGAAACATGTGAAGAACATGGAGCATGTCTTGTCTACGACAATAATAGCATGAGCAGGTCCAAATACGGCCAACAGGTTGCATTTTTTCATTGATTTCATTTTGTTTTCTTTTTTTATCTATAACAGGTCAATGTGGATTCTGGCTTTAACTGGTAAAGTAGCATCTGTGTTGTTTTTCTTAGGCGCATGGTGGTTTTATATTCCACCAAAGACTGTGAGTGGCAATACCAATGGGGAGGTTCACACTGTTAACAGTGACAACAATAGCCATGAGTTCTGTTACGAAGAAGACAAGCAGTCACAACAAGAGCAACAGGTGCGCCATTCCATTGAGGGAAATTTATTGAATGAAAATTCGGAACATGCGCAGAATCATATTAACAATGGCGGCCGTTTTTAAGGAACATTTTTGTTTTGTTTTAATTGGTTTACTAGTTTTGAAATTATTCAAATAAACAATGAGGCGGAAAACACTGCCATTTAAAAAAAAACGTAAAATAAAAATGGATATTTTAAAATATTTAAAGATAAATACTACATTATTGTGATGATTTTTTTTGTTTAAATTAAACTACTTCCCCTACGATAATGTGTAAGATTTTTTTTTAAGAAAAGTGTCATTAGTTTATCTCTAATATACTATAGTCATATAGATTTTTAACTTTATATGAAATATTTATACATTATACCTATATAGTTATTTAGAAAACAAAGGTTACTCACTGATAACTTTATGTCTTTACAATTTTGAAAAAAGATAAATTTTCTAACAAAAGAGTTGTCAAAGTTGCTAAATTAACTTAAATAAGATACTAATGACTTGTTGTACCAAAATAAACTTAAAATCATAAAATTTATCATCATTTTCAATTTAAATTTGTAGCATCAATGCTAGGCGTGATGTTTTTTTCCAATTTGAAGTAAGCCTTCTCTGTTTCTAATTTGTTTTTATTTTTTTTTAATTTTAATAAAACTACCAAAAATATTCTTTAAGTATACGTTTTCAAGACTTGTTAACAACAAACTGAGACTTTAGTTTATTGGTAGAAAATGTCTTTTTTAAATTTGAGAACTCAAAAAAAATATTTAAACATACTTGAGCAACTAGGCATTAGTTTTCATTGAGTGATCTTGGTAAAATAGAAGGGCTTCGTCGTACTTTTAAATAGTTATCTATATGTATACTTTATGTAGAAACTATGTAAACAATTTGACATTTAATTGTTTGTAACTTTTTCAACATTATACATTTAAATACTTATTACATTTGATACAATTTTTTAAAAATAAAAATAAAAATTAGGTTTAAATAAATGTGTAACCACAAGAAATGGTGTTGATTTTTGTAATTTAAACAGAGTATTAGATATTAAATGCCGGTTTCGTGAGTTCCAAGTCTTAGTAAGCCTAACCAGCACTTGAGATCCAACTAAACTCCAAATATCGGTTTCATATGTCTCGGTTAGTGATAACTGACAACTAAAATCTCGGTTAGCCTAACCGTCGGATCAAGTGTCAGTTAAGGTTCTTAACCGGAACTTTAGCTAAATATTTATTTAAAGCGGGAAAATACACTTCCAGCTTCTTTTTTTTCGTTGACGAGCGTATAGATTGCAGCCATAAGTGTCCTAGTATGGATTTATTTAAATTTTTAGAACTATGTATGTATATTACATGGCATTATTTGAACAAAATTGGGCATTACTATTGACAGGGTCTCCATTTTTGACGCATGCGTGAACTTGAAAGAATCGATAAACAATTGTTACATGAAAATGGCGGAAAAAGCTAATCGTTTTTTCACGCAAATAAATTTATTTGTATTTTGACGTTGTGTGCAAGCGAGTAAGAACAAATATCATTTCATTACAGCAAAGTGCTTGTTTCAAAAAGGACGGAAAAATCAAAAACGCCTAATGTCAATTTGACAGAAACTGAATATTTTGTGGGACACTTTTCTCAGTGCAAATATAGGTATATAAAAAACAATAACAACAAATTTTGGAGTGCAAACTGAAAAATTATTGCACGGAGGTGCTCATTTAGTTATTTTTCACTTTGGTTTGGCATCACATCATTTGAAAAAAAATTAATAATTTTTTTCGAAAACTTAGGTTAAGTTCAACAAAGAATAATGTGGCAAGACATGAATTAACAAAATGCGAAAACACTTTTACTTTTTTTACTTTGTTCTTGATTCATTTGAGGCTATTCATAAGCTTTAAGTTTGAAGTAACTGACTGGTCTAGTAGTTGTAATAGGGTTTTAAATAAGGACAGTATGTTTACATTATGTAGCGGCCATCACTTTATTGTGTAGATATTTTGAAAGCGATTAAACGAGATTAGATAAAGCAAATATATTGAACTTAAGTACCTACCTGCAGATCTGTTCTTAGCTAGCCGCTTCCAATGACGTTGGATGATGTCATTTTTCACTTGTGGGCGCTTGGGGGCTTATCAATGCTGCGTACACCATCAGGATTGGACTCCAAGAGTCTTGGACTCAAACTCGTCGAGCTGATGGTGCGTTGGTTTCCATACTCTCCATATGTCTCAGCAATCTCAGCCATCTAAGCCGCTGTATTTTCAGCTTTTTGCTAATATCTTTGTATAACCCGTATAGCTCGTCTTTGGATCTTCTTCTCAATCAGATTGTTAACAAAGGGTTTTAAGCGATCACACAGGATAGTAGATAAGATTTTACAAGCAACCGACGTTAAGGAGGATTATTCTTCGGTAGTTGGTGCATGTCAAAGCGTCTTCTTTTTAGTGGATGAAGAACACTATGCCAAGGTTCCATTCATCAGAAATACTTTCAACTTTCATCCGATCATATTTTAAAGATAAGTTGGTGCATGTCTATTTGTTTTGTGTTGTTCAGAAAGAAACATAAAGCAATGTGTTCATATAATTAAAACTCCATCCAGTGTATAATAATATAAATGGTACGTTACGATAACTTTGGCGCAAAGAATTGATAACTGTTTTTTGTAGAACAGTTCAATACAAGCATTTTTTACTATAGGTGGGGGGTCTATCTCCTTCCGTTTGGGCGGGAGGGGCAATTTTATAAAAACAGTGCTAAAAATTTAAAACAAATATTCAAAAATAACGGTAATACTTACAACTAAGTTTTATATCTTTTTTTAAAGCCAATACTTTTTTCTATTAGATGTTTTTTAAATCAAGTGAAACCTATGAATAGTCTTTGAAAAAACGGACTTTAAACTCAAAAATTGCGAAAAAAAGGTAAAATAAAACTTTGAAGTGTGATTTTTCAAAACTGTAAAACAAAATACTACTTTTTTTTATAAAATTCGTTGCTCATATTAGTTTTAAATCATAAACTGAAAACAAAATGATTTTATGTTTTCTGGTTTTTGAGAAAATGGAAAATTACTAAAACTACTTTTTTATAAGAGTTTTCGGCACGAGTACGATAACTTTGTCGCCAAGAATTGATAACTTTTTTTTGTAGAACACATCAATACAAGCATTTTTTACTGTGGGTGGGGGGTCTATCTCCCTCCGGTTGGGCGGGAGGGGCAATTTTATAAAAACAGTGCTAAAAATTTAAAACAAATATTAAAAAATAACGGTAATACTTACAACTAAGTTTTATATCTTTTTTTAAAGCCAATACTTTTTTCTATTAGATGTTTTTTAAATCAAGTGAAACCTATGCATAGTATTTGAAAAAACGGACTTTAAACTCAAAAATTGCGAAAAAAAAGGTAAAACAAAACTTTGAAGTGTGATTTTTCAAAACTGTAAAATAAAATACTATTTTTTTTTATAAAATTCGTTGTTCATATTAATTTTAAATCATAAACTGAAAACAAAATGATTTTATGTTTTCTGGTTTTTGAGAAAATGGAAAATTACTAAAGTGTATAAACAGTGTGGTATGTAAGGGGGGCATGCTGCCCCCCTGCAACCCCCCTGCTTAGACACACTACAGGATTTGGGGTGGGTGCGAGGTGGGGTGGGTGCTAGGTTGGGTGTATGCAAAGCTTCTGTTGAATTTAAAGATGCTCAAGCATCATTACAAAAACTAACCTACGTACAACATTCACCGTATACCAAAAAAAAAAAAAAAACTCTTATAAAAAAGTAGTTTTAGTAATTTTCCATTTTCTCAAAAACCAGACAACATAAAATCATTTTGTTTTCAGTTTATGATTTAAAATTAATATGAGCAACGAATTTTATAAAAAAAGTAGTATTTTGTTTTACAGTTTTGAAAAATCACACTTCAAAGTTTTTTTTTACCTTTTTTTTCGCAATTTTTGAGTTTAAAGTCCGTTTTTTAAAGACTATGCATAGGTTTCACTTGATTTAAAAAACATTTAATAGAAAAAAGTATTGGCTTTAAAAAAAGATATAAAACTTAGTTGTAAGTATTACTGTTATTTTTGAATATTTGTTTTAAATTTTTAGCACGTTTTTATAAAATTGCCCCTCCCGCAAACGGAGGGAGATAGACCCCCCACCCATAGTAAAAAATGCTTATATTGAACTGTTCTACAAAAAACCGTTATCAATTCTTGGCGCCAAAGTTATCGTACTCTCCCCTAACAACTCGTTACTCTAATACGGTTTATTCGTTGCCTCACCTAGCAAAAGATCTACCACGTCATCTTATCACACCTATGCTCGAATAGGAAACAAAATTTGAGAGTTCCATCAAGGGAGTCCAAGTCAACTATGGGTGGTTTAAACTTCCAATTAACACCCCTGGGATTAAAATAATTTCACCATTAAAGCACCAAACGCACTAAGATGAATTCAAATCGAATTCGCTTCGAACAATCACACCATATTAAATGCGCATGAACGATCTGCGCTGTTTCGTTTTTTTACAGAATATTTTCATAACAAAGGAAAATGTTTATTCTATTATTCATCACATATGGTTTTTGTTTTCGTTTCTGGAATGATTTTTTTCTTGATTTGAAACAGTATTGCATAACGTATGCGGGACAAATAAAGGGAGTTTTCAGATGTTATCAAAATGTAGGTAAATATATGTTTTATTAGTTATTTAAATTTTTTTTTGTAAAGCGTTGCATGCAAGTAAAATAGTTCTAAGTAAATATTTTACTTTTAAAAGTCATTCAATTAGGTACAAAATGTCCGTTTATATATATGTATATACCTAATGCATTGTCCTTAAAGGGGAATATAAAATTTAAAATTTTTTAGGGCAACCAAAGTTCATAATGTCGATATAAAACATTATCACATAATAACTGTTTGCAAACTTATTGTTATAGAAGCGTATTATTTGGTAACGTAAATTTTGGTCAGTATTCAGGAATGCTATAACAATGAATAGCTACATATATTCACCTTAATACCCACATTTAATTTTGATCTTTAAGTTGGTATCCCTGGCATTTCGTGTCGAAAACTTCTTAAAATAAAATTTATTTTTGATTACAACATAAAAAATCCGTTTTTTTAATGTGTTTTGTGTTACCATTTGTCATATTTTGCTTGTTAAAATATATTGTAGGAAACAAAATATTCGAATTCGAATTGATGTTTAGAATATCGTACATTGGTGCACCCACGGTTTGTCCGTTATCGTGTGCACGTCTCCATACGTGTATAGATTTCCGTGAATACGTGTGGATAGTCAATAAACGGAGTGAATATTTAATGGAACTATCTTCAATTTCCGCTTGTTTATTTATTTAACGCGATTTTCATTAAAAAAAAACAAAATGAGCGTTAAACTCGTCATACACGTAACACAAATCAATCAATCAAATTTATTTAAGCATGAAGATTTACCAATAAATCAATAAATTTATCAATAATTTATGCATTTTCAACACAAATGAAAGGAACTAAAAATATATAATTTTGCCAGATAATGAGTATATTATTTATCATTATTATTTATTTATTTATCATTTTTTGTAAAACATGACGTAACACTACGTTTAATTTTGATATTAGCTCATGGGCGTTAATGTAGTTCTTTATTTTTTGTGCATAATATTAAAATGAATAAATAAAATTTAGCATGTCATCTATTGTGGTAATTTATTTTGTAATATCAGTCCCCTCAATCGCAAGCACAGAATACAAAAATAAATAGAACATCGATATTTAAAAGACTCTTCCTTTTTGCCTAGAAACTGCCATTGGCAATTTCGCTGCCACTTTCCTGACTCTTTAAAGCGAGTGCGTGCTTGCTTTTGAATAGGAAAGTATCACACTACTAAAAAATACGGTTCAAAAACGAACATAGCTTACTGCATAAATCCATCCGACAGCAACATCGCAATAATTATTTCTGAATTACAACAAAGATTTATTTTTTTTTAAATTGTCCGCTTATGTATTTAAAAATTAGTTATAACTTATTTTTATTTCAAATAACACCCCTGCTTTTCTTACATTTCAAATAATTCCCCTCATATCCTCTTAAAACTCACCACATATGCTGATGTCATTTCAACATTTCACAGCTGACGACGCCATGTTTATTTTGACTTTAATTCGCCGCACACAAAAACTAATTACAATAAACTGTTTATCTCCTTCGTACACACTTTGTTAACTATAAAACTTTATGTTTTCTTTCACTTACATCGATTTATTAGACTTCTTCTTTTGAGTTCATCTTCGTTATATATTTTTCCCCTCGATGCTTTTCGACATTAAAATTTTCACTCAGTCGAACGGTGAATTTATAACAAATCAGTCTAATTCGCGGATAGTTTTATATCAAATAATAAGAAAATAAAAACAACAAAATACTTTTTATAACTTTTGCGGTCATTCAACTAGAAACAAAACAAATAAAATCGCGAGGATAAGGATTTATTTGAAGACAAAAATGTCGCCCAGACATTTTTCTGTCAAAATTGAGAAAATTGAATTGGAAGTTTAGACGACAATGGTGAATAAATAGAACAATGGAATTTATTCTTGTTCACCTGTTTTTTGTTCATAACTGGATTTTTTCCATAAAATAAAATATTCCTGGAGGTAGTACAGTGGAGAAAAAAAGTTCGGTTATTTATTTTTTTATGTTTTCGGTCGATGCATGTGGCTTGCTGCATTTTGTGTGTTCAAGATTTTCTTTGTTTTTATGGATTTCATAAAAAAATAAACAAAAATAGTTATAAAAAAGAACGAGACAGCAAAGAAGGGGAAACAGACCAAGAAGGAGAAATCAAAATCGAAGTTTATGTTTTGATGTGACAGGACGGAACAGTGAAAAAGTTACGAATTATATTTATTTTTTATTAAATTTTCTTTGCATGGTTTTAAGAAGTAAAAAAAGATTAATTTAATTGTGAAAAAAGCTCCCGAAAGTAGAGCAAACCTTGAATGTGTGATTTTCCATACAAAAATCAATTGGAAAATTCTCCCCAACGAATTAAAAGAAACGAAAATAATTACTTAATAATTAGCAACCTTCCTTTCATAAAAAAAAAGAATTAATGCGTTTTTTTGTTCACTTTCACCTCCCGCGTAGTGTCAAAAGTGATTGTTATTTGTATCATTTTATGAAAATTCGATTTGAATTCATTCATTAATTCAATTGTGAATACAAAAATGTGTTTCGTGCTATGATAGTTTTTTTTTTGTCAAAAATTCAATTTCCCCAAGGGAATCAATTCAGCACTTTAGCAGACAAAGAGGATACAAAAAATTAAAAGAAAACTTTCGGGTGAGTGTTTTTTTTTTTATTTATAAAATTAATATTAAAATAATAGTTTAATGTTTTCTTCTATCTACAACAACAGTAGATGTAGATTCTACATTCTACCCATGGGGGCACAATCGATTTTTATTTTCTGCTCATTTCACCTCGTCCCACTTCAACTTGCATCCCGCTACTGATTTGGAGGGACAGATTAGTTGCTATCATCATTACACATTTCAGGTTCTTAAGAAATTTCGAGTTGTTATTGAAATAAGATATTCTCATTATCACTGTGCGAGGGTTTCACTTCCTTCAAATAACAAAAGAAACTTCGTGGGATGTCCTTGTTAAAAGAGATTTGTATACCTAGGAAAAAACTCCTTGAGACATTTTATTATGAAAGATGTGATGATAGGCATTTTGCGTGGGTCAGAGATTAGAGGAGAATAGGTGTTTCAGAAGAATAAGGAATCATTCAAGCGATTTTTTTTTGTAATTATGTATGTGATAGGTGTATCATTATGGAGCAAACTCGCTTGTTTGAATCGATATAAACAATTCTAGAAAAACTTTTTCTTTGGACCTACTTAACATAGGTACCTAATAATTGTCTGCTAAGAATTCAGACACAAAATTAAAACTGGTCTTTTTCTTCTTCTTTTCTGAAGAAATTTTTGATCTCCATTAGGAGACCAAATTTACCACTTTACAGCTTCATCTTATTTGGATCTGCTTGTGTGGGGTTCCCCGTGCTGACATTAAAAAACTTTGGCAAGTCTCCTGGTTTTCGATTGTTGTTGGATTTGTTTTTAACCATGAGTTTTAAAGGCCTTATCTTCAAGTAGATATATTCCAAAACTGTAATAAAGATCAAATCAAGACGCTTCCTTGCTCTTAGTGTACACCAACTTCGATTACAAACAAAATGTTGGTGACTCCCGCAATGCATCTAAGCTTTGTTTTGACTTGATTGTACCTACATAACTATTATTTTTGATTATACGGAATTCTTCGTTGCCTTATACACATATATATCGGATCTCGTTGTTATCAATCAAATGTTTTTTTTTTTTTTTTTTAAAATGAGCAAATTCAGCATGCAAATCGTTTAAGGAATCATTGTGTTGCTATCGAGTATCCGCTCAACGATCATTATGGTGTGTCACATCAGCTTCAGCTTGATTGAAAGGTAATTATTGCGCGAATAACCCTTTCTCTTGTATATTGGGAGAAGGTAGTTTTCCCCTTACTGATGTGGTTTTGGGTCGCCAACTTTGTAGATAAGAATCGTGAGCCATTTAAGGCCGATGTCTCCCATCTTTTCCAGAACTCCTAACCTACACCGTATTGCCCAATCGCTTTTCTTTTTTTTAGAGTTTTTCAAACTGTTCATATAAAAGTCCTTCACAATACTGTCAAGAATTTTGAAGAAGTTTGTCGTCATTAACAAGAAGTTTGTCTGGAGCATTGTATTTATAAACTTTAGTGAACAAGTCCCTGATCTTTTCTCTTTCTTTGAGCAAACATTTTAAAGATAGTTGTGCCTTTGTTAATGTCGGCATGTCACCGTTCCTGTAAAGCCTGGTTGGCAAGCGTGGGAAATTTGTCTATATTATATTATTTGATTTAGGCCTCTGTTTGTTTACTTCTCTTGCGTACTTACTTAAGATAGTGCTTACAGTCCAGGATGGACTACGGCCTCAACCAATATGTGTCTCCAGCCAGCACTGTTCCTAGCTAGCCGCTTCCAATTTTGCACCGCAAGTTGGCTGAGGTCGTTTGCCACTTGTGTGCGCCATCTATTGGGGGGTCGTCCAAACGCTGCATACCCCATCAGGAATGGACTCGAAGACTTGTCGGGCTGGTGCGTTGGTGTTCATACGCTCCACGTGACTCAGCCAACTCAGCCGCGGTATTTTCAACTTCTTGACCAGGTTAATATCGCTGTATAGCCCGTATAGCTCGTCATTGAATCTTCTTATCCATACTCCTTCGATACGCACAGGACCAAAAATCACTCGAATAATCTTTCTCTTGCTTCTCTTGCTCGTCTCCATTAAAAATTCGGTCACAAAAAATATAATCAAAGCTCAATTCAAAGCATAAAAGATCGGGACCAGTGTCTCCTCATTTTGGATGCTTTTGACGGTTTCTAATCGGCTTCTCGTCATCACTTCTTCCAATTTGTAGGTTCGTTCGATCATACTTCCAACGTTTCAAGTTAGCGGTTCATTTTTCAGGAATTTTCTATGATTTATTTCAAGTAATAATTTAAATTGTAATTTGCCAATTTTTATTTGGATAAACAAACAAAAATTAAGTCAACAATTGGATATGAACAATGAAAATGTTACATTTGAATCTATTTTTAATGGGTAAACCTTGAGGTGTGGGCAGGTGTTTGGTTTTGTTTTATTTTTTTTTTCCATTGAAGGTTTATTAGATTAAGAGCTGTAGACAAACTAATTTTGTAGACGAAGAGAATGTGAATAACACTATATGTTTCGAATCTTTATGCTTCACAATGTCAGACATGTATTGTTAAATTAAATCAAGGTCAGAACTTGGCCCCTTACAGAATTTGCGAACATAAGATTTAGATTGTTTGGGTAAAATGACGTAGCCAGTTTCATGAAGTCTTGAGTGAAAAATTCAAATGTTCACAAGTGTAAACTTTTCATTAAAAATAAATCAGTACCTTTTAGGTAATGCATGGAAAACCAAAAAAGATAATTAGAGCAAAATATTCAAATTTTAATTATTTTTTTAAGCGGTGTAACAGTTTTCAGAAAATTTAGCTTTTTTATAATTGGTTTAATACCAGATACCATTTTGTTATGAGCTTAATATGTAATACAAATTATAATCTATATGTACAATATACCAAACTGCCTACCAAATTTTGGAAAAATCGGTTCTGTCGTTTAAGCTGTAAGTACTTATATGTATACACTTGCACAGTGATACAGATTGTCTGGACCCATTAACCATCAGGTTAGCATTACCACTTTGAAATTAGAAAATTGTCGCACGACAAATTTACAACGATTAATCTAATGGTTAGACGGCCATATTAATCACTAGTTAAAAACTTAAATCAGGATTTAAATAATTGTTTTTTGTTTATTTTCATATAAAAATCATCTTTTTTGATTGTTTCTTCTTTTATATTACTTTGTTTCTTATATGTGTTATTTTGTGTGAACAAACAATATTAAACTTGGGTCAAGAATGAGTAAAGTGAAGAATTAATTTTTGTATTTAATTTTACATCTGGGTTTAACGAGTGAATAATATGGCCGTTAAAGTAAGCACTATCAGGGTTTATGTTAAAAAATTAAACTTGTTAGTTAAATTAGGTGTGTTACCTACCGGAAGTTCTTAAAAAAAAAGTTATGTGACAAATTTACTTACTTACTTACTTAGTTGGCAATACGGAGAGTGGGGTGCTCCATGGCCTCACGTAATATGCTTCTCCAGCCAGCTCGATCCTCAATACCTCAAGAGAGCTTTCATCCGATTTGAAAAGAGTACATACTTTTGCACTGGGACTTTATTCCTCATTTGCTTAAGTAATCCAAAGAAACAGCGATTTATAGAAAGATTTAATCTACGTTTGATTTTCGCGCTGATGTTGTTTTCGGTGTTAACAGCAGTGCCCAAGTAAACAAATTCACTGACCACGTCGAAGTTATACCTATTGATGATCAAATTCTGACCCAGTCTCCAGGGTCTGGTGCAGTGTGAAGATTTGGTTGATAACAGACTTTTCTGGTCTGAAGCTGCACTGGTATAGTTCAATTAGAATATCAGAATTAGGCTTAAAACAAACACTTGTTAGGATCTTATATGCGATGTTCAAAAGGCAAATGCTTATGTAGTTGACGTAGAGTAAACGGTCGCCATATGGTACGGATGGGGCAATTGGTACTCAGGTTCCATTTATCGGGCATACTTTTCGTCGCATGCATTCTTAAATAGCTCTGCTTGTAGTCCATCATCACCGGCTGCTTTTAACAATTTTAGGCGGCTGATGGCGATCTTGATCTCATTTTGTTCACGTTTTTGAAGCTCTAGATTATCAACCAAGGTTACTCAAAGGCTTTTATCACCATTTAGCAGCTGGTTCTTCTTTATAGACCGAGAGCCCACAGCAATATTTGGATGTGATTAGTCCAATATAGTTGGTATTGTTCGTATGCACTACAGTTGCCATTTTTAAAAGTGAGCGTCTTGCAGTCCAAAGTGGGGGCATTTTCGAGAATACATTTTTTGCAACAATGCATTTTTTTAAGAGACAAAATAATATTGACAGGCCTTTAAAAATTAAAAAAAAAATTATAAACTATGTCCCCTGATAGCAAATATGAGTTTGAAAGCTGTTTTTCGATGCGATTTCTGCAATTTTTTGAATATGTCTTGGAAGCAGAAAACTCACTGAAAGACGTCTTGCAACATCATATTTCCGATCAGCGCACATAGCACATAATTTTAAAATTAATTTTAAGAGCTTGTCAAAATTATTTTGTCTATAAAAAAATAAAATGCACTGTTGATGCAGTATTTCTTCCAAATGCCCCCAGTTAAGATTGCAAGATGCTGACTTTTGAAAATGCTAATTATAGTGTTATGGAATTATACACATTTTTATAGGGTTACCAAATCATACCCAAAAATTACTGTGGGCTCTTACCTTTACAGGCACCAGGGCTATAAGTGAATCCTGTTGTTTGCTTTTTTGACTATGCTGTAGAAATTTCATACTTGTTTCTTGCTAAAGCATTTCTGCAGCTCCTCGACTTCATTCTGTTCGTATTGTTTTTTCTTCTTCCTGTGTATGCGGTTTTCTTCCCTTCTACTATTAACGTATAGGTGACGTGATCCTCTTGTTCTCCTTTGCTGGCACAACCTATAGACATCCGATTTGGCTTTGTTTGCCTGAGCACATTCGGAGTTGAACCAAGGATTTCTCGGTGGTGGTTGTAAAAATCTTAGCAACACAGTTGCGGCATTTCTGATGGCGATTATGGATTCATATCATTAGCAGTAGGGCTTCAACAAATTTACAAAAAATATTCCAATTTGTAAAGTTGATATTCATGTAGTCGCTCAACCAATTTTTTAGTTGCACGAGAAATTTACTAGAAAATCGAATGGATAAAGTTGACATCAGTCAAGTTAGCACTACGAGAAGGTAAACAATCTACATTTTCCTTAGTTGGACTAGTTTGCGGCAGTTGATCCAATGGCTATACTTTTAAAATTTGAAAGTGGTAGTGCTAACTTAATGAAAGTTTTTTGTTGTTTTTGTTTTTTTTGTTCACTTTTGAGTTAACTATCTAAACATTATTTTAGTAAATAGGAACTATTAAATGTTTAGACAAATTATTCTCCATCAACTGTACCTAACTTAAAATTGTTATCACAACTAACATTTCCCCATTATCACCTAGAACAATATTTGTTCAAGTGTTTCCATGCAATGTATCTCAGTTGAATATACTTAAAACAAAAACATCTTCTATATGTACTGTATATATATGTATGTATAGTAGATAAGACAACGTCGCTCATGTTTTTTTTTTTTTTTTTTTATAAAAAAAAGCACAATATACAGCTCCTTTATTGCAGCTCCTTTTGTGGTTGTGTTTTGTGTTTCTTTAACAAAGTTCGAATGAGAATTCAGTAAACAATATTTATATTATAAAAAATAAAAGTTTTGTTTGTAGATTTTGTGAGTTATACTATACATACAATAAAACAAAATTAAATATGCGACACAACAACAAATACAAACAGCAAATGGCCTTACTATCTTATATTATATATTTTATAGTTTATTGTCTTTTCCCAAAGTGTTCTAGCAATTAAATTTAATTTATGAATGCAGATAGTTTCATACTCACTGTTGATGTGGTTTGTGGTGAATATTTTGAGATTTAATAGGATTAATTTCTGTTCAAATTGTGTATTTGACTTTTGGAATAGCTTTTAATAGGTTTAAGGTCTACACTTGAGGGTACTAAATATTTAAATTATATTGCATTTCAGTTGCAAATTATTAGGCAGTTTGTTTGCCTTTTAGGAAGGTTGTTCTATATAATTATAATTAGAAATATTTTATGAAAGAGTTATTTAGGTTGCTCGAGGAAAAGATAAGCAAAGCGCAATGTCATTAGGTATATAAAATAATTATTTAAATCAAAGTAAAGAGCTCACAACTTTTAATCATAAATTTCGAGTAAATTTATTTCAGGAGTTTAGTTTCACATGATTTAATCTTCATATTATTTATCTAAACCAAGGCTGCCCTACATTTTTAACACTTGGGCCTAATTGATGGTAAAAAATCAATAGCGGGCCACTGCTAGTTTTAACCTTATTTTATGCAAGGAAAAACTATTTTTTTTGAATGTTTTTGAACAACAAGAACAACTTAAAGGCGCTTCCACCAATTTTTAAACGAATTTTTATTTACTCGTTTACGAATTTTTATTATTCGTTTTTTTCTATCTTTGGCTTGAGATATATGTAGCTATTTCAAGGATTGCCAATTCCTTTCATCAGTCTCCTTTTTAGTGGTACTGAGCTTTAATCCAATTTTATTATGAAAAACTTTTTCACATGCACATCATGAGATTCGAACCCACGCTTTCAGATTTACTCAGTCTTCGAAGTCGTATGCACAACGCATTCCACCGCTTATGACCCCACTGACGACGCAGGTCGAGATGTTATGTTTGTTTGTTTTTTCAAATGCATTTGGAGCTTCAACATTTTTCTAAGCGCCTCTAAGTATGTTGTTTTGTTCCGCCTCCATTTTCTCCTAACCTTATTTGATAGACTACATACAATTTGTAGCACATATCAAAGGGGGAGAGGTTGGAAGAATTTTTTATTATTACAATGTGTTTATCAAAGCATTAAAATAAATATCATCTTTGCAAAAAAAGGAACAAAAATGTACATAATATGTTCTATGTATGTAATAAAAACGAAAAGAAAAAAAGAGATCTCCCAAATCTTCTGATAAAGCTTGTGGATTTGAAGAAATGTTTTCTCTAAAATGTTGTTTTAATGCGCAATGATATTGCAGGTCAGTGAGTTACAACTGAATATTGGCTGTATAACTGATTATTTTAGTCAAACTTATTGTGCATGAATTAACGAAAGTTTACAAATTTTGCTTTCCATTCTAAAAGTCCGTGGGCTTATACATACCAAGAAATTACTAGTTTCGTAGTTGTAGTAGTTGAACGAGAGACAAATTTTAACAAGTGACACTGATTTGTGTACCACAAAACTACAAGTAAACCTGGAATTTAATAATTGTAGAATCAAACTTTAACAACTGAAAAATTGACTACTTGCAATTGATATTTATTGTTAAATAATTATAAAAACATTGTTTTAATATTTAAAATTTTATTTCAAAAAGAATTTTTTTATCGCAGAAAAACAAAACAGGACAAATTTTCAGATCGATGATACATATATTATGTTTTCTTTCGATTTAAAACGCAAATTATCTACACTTATCGATGGCAAATAAATCAAAGAATTTCTTGTGATTATAAAAAAATTTTAGTTGAAAATGATTAATTTTTGTTTACAAAAAAATATGTGCCTAATTGAAAATTTAATCATCAGAAAAAATTCTGTGTGTTATTTGTCATCGATAATTGCAGCATTTGTGTTTCTATAATAAATACTTAATTATGGATTAGAGAAGTTTTTCCTGTTTCATTTTACTGATCGCTATAATCGTCCTTTTAGCCACTACACTTGTGTTTTTATCTCCACATTGTCTTTATTATTGTTGATGTATTTTGTACAATCGAATTGTACAAAAACGGAAAGTTTTCAAATTTAACACATCTAGGGAAATTTTTGAGAAATGTATCATGTTCGAATAATGATTTATTCGTTTTCGCTTACACATGGTGTCGGCGGATATAAAACGAAAAACTTGTTAGTTTTAAGGCCGTGTGCGAATTGCGTTAAAATGGTTGTTAAATTTGATCCCATGGATAAATTTTGACACTGCTGCGGTGAATACAGGCGTCAAAAATTAACCTGCTCAGGAGCTCGTTAAAATTTTAGCATTGGTTAAATTTTGACATTTGTCAAACAAATGCAAATATTTTTTTCTTGTTTTATGCGTAAAAAAATTAAATTTTTTTAAAAAAATGGATACGGTAATGTTGAACAATGTATAAGAAGTAGCAACACCAGCATTCTGTTGGCCTTATGAAACAATCCATAACCGGAAAGCTTGCCTTTATTTTGTAAAAAAAAATCATATACACTTTATTATGCACAGAGGCATTGCACATAGGTACATATTTCGCGAAAACGAACTAGATTTAAAAAATCGTCACTACTTAATTGATGGATTCTCTGGCCTCGTATCAGATGTCTATTCCTTATCTGCGTGCCTATTTCATATTCGCCAAGGAAAACACTCTTATCCACTTGGGTTTGGTTTTCAACTGGGAAAGATTCGCCATAGTTTTGTTCCCTTTAAAGAAAAACTCCGTAAGAAATTACAATCTTTTGTGAAAATTCAAATACATACATGCATTGTTTCCTCTACCTGTTGATACATCTGAAAACATTTTCTTGATTTTACTGGTAGGATGTCAATATCGTTATTACTTAACTAGGTTCAGTTAATAGTTGTCCTTTAATGATATTAATTATATTTTTTCAAAGTTGCTTTCAATTTCAACTTCATCAACACAATTTCTCTGATCAAAAAATGAAAATCAAATGAATTAGCTCCGTTTGACACATGTCATCCGAACAGGGTTGTTTACTAAAAAAAACTAAAAACTGAGTGCGTTCGGTTGCACACGAGATAGCAATCTAAGATAGCTAGATAGATGTTCGTTGTAAGGTGTTTTTCAAAGTCCATATTTCCACATGTAGGAAACGATGATTTTTCTATAAATAGTGATGGTGAGAGGTGTAACTTGAAGAGACGTACGTACGGGGAAAAAAATCTAAAATTTTATAAAGATTGAGTGAATTTTCTAGTGTGTGTGTAATAATATTGTCACTACTTGTAACTAAATTTGCAATTTTTAATTTTTTCGCTTTTTGAACCAATACCTTGGAAGTTTTCATAAAATTCCATCACTTGTGACTGAAAATTTTAATTAAACATGAGCCTATAAAGAATATTGTAAACATCGACGCTCATTTCAAATATTTTGTTTTTTTGTTTGACCCTGTTTACACCAGTCCTTTTACCGTGCGTTTCGTCAATAAAACCACCATTATCTTGTGATTTTATTATAAGTAGAAAGACAGTTTTACATATTTTAATTTTTGTACCTCCTAAATTTTTCTTCTTTGATTATTTGAATTTCCTGTTATATATCTTTGATATTGCAAAATAATGATTAACATTAATTGAAAATACTTTAGCAGTCGATTGTTCATTTTGGATTTTTTGTTTGACGCATTATTATTATTATTATTTATAAATACACTATACCAACGTTCTTTATTAGATCCTTTTTATCGAATGTATCCAAAGCAATCTAGGTAGCTTCGTGCAGTTGTAATCCCTTGTAAAAAAAATGCTGATGCAACAACTTAAGGTATCTGAACATTTTTAGATAGTTTGCTACCGTCCTAGATAGGTTCTTGAACACAATGAATGTCAATGGGAAATGTATGCTTAAAAAATCCCATTTAAAGCAATTCACACAGCAAAATGCTAAAATTTTATTCACCTCCATAAAAACGGATCAAATTTAACTGGGATCCAATTAACCAGCATTTTCAACGCGATTCGCACACGGCCTAAGACGTTAAGCATTAACAAGTAAACCAAGTTAATTTTGAATATTTTAGTATGTAAAAGTATTAGGCCTTAATCCCCTACTATAGTAAAATAAGGAATATTGATAAGGGTTTACAAAATGTTTTATTTTGTTTCTGTTTACTGAAGAACTTGCAATATTTTGTTTATTTATGTTAGTTTAGTATGTTAGATAAAGTTGATAAAGACTAAGGTTTTGTCTTCAGAGATTCGGTCTGTTTGTGAAATGTTTTTTTTTTCTTGTGCTACGCATCAAAATTAAAGCAAAAATGTTACGGTTGAGTTAAAAACGGTGTGAAAGTGTTTTTGGACGCGTAATTAATTTCCAATTTTTTTTTTTTTCATATCTCACGGGCCATTTAGAATTTGTTCTCGGGCCACATTTCGGCCCGCGGGCCTGGGGTTGGGCAGCCTTGATCTAAACAATGAAAAAGAATGTCATTAAAATGATCTCCTCCTTCCTTTAAAAAAAAATGATATTCTTCTAATACCTTCGATATTTTTACTTGAACAACCATAACACACTGGCTCCACTGGCGATGCCGATGCCCAACAACTCAACAACAATCATATCCACTATCCAATTCTCATTCGGTCTGTGGGCAAATTATGTCTTGTCGTTTCATTTTATTCTTCGACAACGAGTAAAATAAACATGCTTACCTTTACCCCGTTTCTCCCTTCAGAAGATACAAAGTACATACAAAATGAAAGAGAATGACAAACACCTGAAGCAATTGCACATATACAACAAAAATTCTGCAAAAAGCAGTTCATCTCACTCTCAAATGTAAGAAACGTCAAAATTCATGTCCAAATTTTCAACAGGGCTCATGTCTTGTTTAAAAAATGGATTTCTACGACAAGTCACCTGATTGGATATGGATTTTCCAAACTTCATTGGTTTCTTTCATGGCGTGTTCATAATTAGAGCAGCGTTCATGCCCAGTAGAGCCAGTGTGTAACTTTTAAAAATAAGTTCTGCTTTTATGATCTTCAACAGAACAAACAAGTTTCTTCAAATTTATATCAATATTAAGTTTGATAGCGTAGAATTTTCTCTACAAAATTTCGAACGAAATTTTTTTTCAAATTCTGAATAACTTTTACCATACATGTTTCAAATAAGTTTTAATAAGGAACACAATTTTTTTACTCGTTCATTCATTTTATTCATTTTAACTCATTGGAATCTATTTACTTTATACCTCAAATAAATAATCGGTGTTTCAATTTGAAATTCATTTTTACAAAAGTTACTCTTTCTTTTGTTAGCTTGCAAAAGTTAAAAGTGTTTTATGCGGTTCGATGGAGAAAATCCATCAGGTGAAATTCAACATACTTAGGTCAATGTAGACAAATTATTGTGATGCATTTGGATGAACATAAGCTTCAAGAGCTTTAAGAGATTAATCCAATGAAATAAGTAAGCTTGTCATAGCTGCAGTATTAAAAATTGCAGCTATGACATAATTTTTTCTGATGGTTACATGTTGATGTTTCGGAGTGGTATACATTTATTAGAAGTTTAAGAGCTAAATGCGCCCATGATCGAGTAACGTTATCGATTCCAGACAGCTACAGCTACCTAGTGCAATTTCATTTTTCAATCGAATTTCATCAAGTATCAAATTGAGCAAGAAGTGCATCCAGGAACAATAATTCCACTACTTTCGTTGTTGGCTACGTTTGCTTTTTCTAAGACTATTTTTTTTGTTCAGCATCCAACAGTTGTTTCTGAGCATTCAACAAAATGGCACAAATTATCAGAATTATATCGCTGTTCACGTAGGTACCAAATTTCTTTCGTGAATATTGTTTCGATGCTGGTAGTCCTTCGTGTCGATTTTGGTAGTCCTTTCAACGCTCCGCTTTCAGTGTTTCCACAAAGTTTTATTTCTTAGATGGTGGAAAACTTCGTCATTGTATTCTCTGCACAGGTCGCCTTCAGTCCTACTAGTTTTTTTGGCGTGGTTTCGTTAAAATGTTATTGTGTAAATGAATTTCATACGTTACCTTAAGTTAAGGATCATATAATGTAGGTTTTACAATATCTTATAAGAGTTCTAAGCCAATCCATTTTCTTGCCGATTCGTCAGCATTTCCAATAATTGCTGTGTGACCGGGGACTTAGATGCATTTTATATTTAGAACTTTAGATCCCAACAACAGCTTTTCACAAGCTTTGATATTTATTTCAACAGTAGAAATTGTTTTTATTGCCTGGCTGTTAATAAAAACTGAAATATCGCCCCGCGATATTGCTATCATCCAGGCAACTCTTTTAAAACTTCCGCTATCCGCTGGAAATACAATTCTTTTGGTCTGATCGAACATTATTTCATATTTACTTGCGATTATAGGTACCTACTAAGGCAAGTTTGCAAAAAAAAAACTTTGAGGTAACAATCCAATATGACATTACGATAATAGCGAAGACGAAAAAAGTGGGTCTGAAAATTCTGTCTGTCTGTCTGTCTGCATGTCAGTCTGTATTTATCAGCCTAACCGATGTACTTCAAATTTCATATGTAAGGTTTGTAGACCATTCCTTAGAGGAGAAATTGAATTTTTTTTAGCTTAAAAAATAACGGTACCTGCTATATAACGGTTTTGTAAAAATTTTATTTTTTCGAAAATAGCTCCAACGATTTTGTTAAAAAAAATTACCTACTGATGATTTTCTTTTGTTGAATCGCAAAAAAAAAATGTTGGCAATCCCATTAACGGTACCTCACATAGAACCGTTATTTTTTTCTTGAGCTATCTCATGAACAGGTTAATCGATTTCAAACCAAATTTTTTTTTGTAAATTCAATATTTGGAAAAAGGCTTGACAAATTTTTTTTATTTTTGTGTATAAAATGCAAACAATTAAGCACTTAAAAATGGCGTTCTTCAAATTCGTTAAAAAACTTTTTAACGAATATTTTTTTTGTAAAAAATATTAAGTAAACATCGATTTATTTAAAAACCGCTCTAACGATTTTGTAATAATTTTTTTTGGTAAACTTATATTTAGGCAACAAAACTTTCTGCATACTTTAATATTGGCTTGAATCTTTGTAAAAAGAAATTTTATCACTTTTGTGAAAAATTCATATGATTTTTTTTCCTTTATATTAAAAAAAAAAAAAATATTTAATTTTATTTTCGTGGCATGGATTCGGTGGTAGGTTAGATTGCATAACCTCTTTCTTGTCCAGGCATTTCTACGCATTTAAAGTGTTTTTTCGTATAAGGAACCATGTAGTCAATGACGAGCAATAAAAACTATGCAATCAGTTTCAGGTTGATTTCTTTAAAATAATTTGGGTGTGCGTTAATTTTGAACAAGAGTGTAATTTCACTAATTGTAAAAGTTATAAGTCTCCTTTACATAACACTGAAAACACTGAAAAAGACCAAGAATAAATATGAATACGATAAATACCATCTCTTGACTGAAATAAAAGGTATTTGCTCTCTATTTCCCCTGAATAAAAATAAAAAAAATATATAAAATTAATTCAATGAGCGTTAAAAGAAACTTAAAATTAATCACATAAACAGACATAACTAAATGTTCTTTATGTTGAATTATCCAATCTATTAGAATTATATTGACATACACACATTCCACCTCATCTAAACACACCTCTCTATGACTCATTTTAATACTTTCCGTTCTAGTTGTCAAAAAAATTATGTTCACCACACCTTTAAATTGATATCATTTTCTGTAACCAAAACAAAAAATTGCCAATTTCTATTTGACAAACAGAACCAATGTCAACTGTCAAAAATGTCATAAATTTATTGCAGGGGACACCAACATGACGAAGCAAAAGTCAGATATTTTAGTTAAAGTGAGGGTTTTCTTTTTATCTGCCCTATTGCAAGGGTGAAGAGGAAGGCCAATGTAAACTAAATGAAAATAAACCTATAGGTAAGATACCAATGAATGTCTGTCTCTTGGCACTTTATCAATCCTGTTAAGAGGTTTCCTTTCCTTGTTCGATTTATTGACATTTCTTGTAAATAGAATGAACAGAGGTATGACAGTTGAAGGGTGATCGGGTAGAGATTTTATGTGGTGAATTCGATGGAACAGGTTTTTACAAATTTTATATAGGTATGTAAATAGAAGAAAAGGGTTTAACAAAGTGAATGCATATTAATTGACAGCTAATCAATCAAAGTCGAATTGGGGGTAATGTTGTTATTTGTAATGGGATTTCAAAGCACTTTCATCATTAAAATCAAATAGTGATATACATTTACATTTATATATGTACGTGTACTTTGAGGAAGGAAGGTACCTATATTATGTCGCAATTTGTTGTGTGAACTCATTAACTTTATGACATAATTATACAGGCAAAGTATGTGTTTGATTTGATTTAGTAGACTTGCGTGTATTTTGTTCAGCACGAGCTGTTGCTATGGATAACCTTAATACAAACATTTAGTTATTTAATTTAAATTCAACAAACTCTGAAGTTGTAATTAAAATAGGATATTCTAGGGTAAGGCAAATGAAAATGTAATTAATAGGCTTTTGTGATGACGGAAGTGTGACTTACATTAAAATTTGGAACATACATGTATGGTGTACATATATGAGTTTTTCGAAAAAAAAATTATTTATATTCTTTGCAATGGAACGATCCTTAAAGAGGATCTTACATCCTTGCAAAAAGTATTTGATGATTATTAATGGGTTGAGTTTTCCAAGGCAAATGGGTAAGTGAATAAAAAGAATGCGCTTATGTGGGTCATTTTTAATTCGCCCAACCTATTTTGTTTGAACGAAACATGCCTTCCCAAGTGCGAAAAGTTTATATACTTTGAATCTGTCATCAATTATGACAAAAGGAGTGAAGGAAGGTTGAAAACAAGACGAATCAGAGAAAACCTTCAAGTCAAAAATTAAATTTTAGTCACAATACAGCAGTTATTGTTGGTACTGGTACAGTCCTATTTATTAGAATTCTCTATATTCTTCATCTGTATACGGAAGAATTGTTACACAGTGACAGTGAATAATTCCCCTGTTCTGACATGAAAAATTCCTTATTTATAAAAAATTCCCCAAGCCATTTTAGTTACAATGCACTAGCAATAAAAAGGACCAAAAAAGGGAAATTCACTATCAATAACTATATACTTAATTTTAGTCAAAAACAGAAAACCCTGATGCTCAAATGTCTTCTAGTTTTTGTAAAAATTAAGAATCACTTAAACCAACTCTTCTAAGAAATATACTATTTTAATAAAAATTAATATTATTAAACCAATTATTTATTTTTATAATATCCTTTATTTTTGCTATATTTTTCAAAAAAAATCGACACTGCGCCCGTTTCTAATAAACTTTTCAATCACATTCAATCAAAAGCCTACTCATAGTGTCGAGCTGTGATCAGCAAGTCGTTACAAAACTAACAAAAGGATATTTTTATGAGACATGGTTTCTCTCATTTCACTCCACTTGGAATCCACTTGATTTACGTGAACAGTAGTAGTCTAATTCCCAGTTTCTTCAAAAATACATCTAAAAGCATTTTAGTTAACGGAGTAATAAAATTTATTAACATTTTAGCTTCAAATGGTTTGCACCAACAAAAGGAGGTGAATTTTTAAAAATGAGGAAACTTGATGCCAAACCAGGATTTTTATCCACCACTCATGGCTCTCTTTCATTAGAGCAAGCGAGAGGAGAAATAACGTTCTCTTTGTCTTGCATTTTTAAGACGCCTTTAAAATTTCTTTGGAACAAAATGGGAAATTAGTTTATTGGCCCTTTTAAAAATCAAAGTGGTTGGTAAAATTGAAAAATGCCATTTTAAGATTTAACAACCCAGTAAATATTTAAAAGTGCTTGGAGAAACTGGCCATAAGTGCATAATTATAAAATGAGTTTTACAATATGGTTTTTGTTATTCTTAATTTTCTCAAAAACTAGAAGACATTTGAGCATCCGGTTTTCTATTTTTGCCTAAAAACTAATTAGAGCGTTGAATTTTGAAAACAAAATTACAATTTTTTTTTTCCAAAATTTTGAGTTTGAAAATTAGTTTTCCAAAAACCATTCACTGGCACAACTTTATTAAAGAATTTTCTTGTATTGACCCAACCTACTCGCTCCAGCTGTTTTTTGAATTGAACGTTAATCAACTTGTAAAAGTGGTTGATATGTGGATTTGTGAGATACTTTGAGTGAATATCTCCTCAGCCAATTGACTTAGAACTTTGATGTAGTAATATAAAATGTTGCGTGGCCGGCTAAAATAAGACTAGCCCAAATGGGTGGATGTCCTGCTTCTAATTTTTTTTTTTACAAATCAGTCAGTATTTTAAAAGAATGATCAATATTTCAGCTATACAAAAAAAAAAAGAGAGTGGTCGTCTCTAAACGTGATTTTATATGGGTTAGAATCAAGAATTTACTGTTCACATTTTCTGCTCTAAACGTATTTAGATTTGCTGATTTTCATACATTTTTACTAAAAAGGTTAGAGTAGAATTGTCTGCACTTGGTTTTGAGGAAGTTCGATTTGTCTACGTTAACTTCATCTGACACCTTTCTATGCCTGCGCTGCTCTGATCTGAACTTATCTGACTATTTGTTTGATAAACACAGGGCTCTATTCAATTAAAATAAAAACGATCGATATTTTTGGAAAGATAAAGAGATCATAACGTTAAAACGATGATCGTTCAATCGTTTTATTTCGAATTCATTGGGAATTAACTGTTGACTTTTTTCGGACTAAAGTCGCTTTATTCGGTCCAAAAAAAGTTGTTTTTCCACTCAAATTAACTCTTTTCGAATCTCGATTTGGTAGCAAGATTCAAACGCATTTTAACTCACACCAAATATATTTTATAACTTCTTTCAGAGGAATATTTTAACTGTGTTTATATTAATAAGGATATGCGAAATAAAATTATTTAAAACAATCACTATTAGACGTTCTTTTTGTTGTAAAAATAAAATATACATCTCATAGTTGTGCAATAGTGTAACAGTTCAACTGATATTTGATTGTGAAAAGACGTTGATTATATCAATAATAGAGAAAGCAAATTGTAAATTGGTTTCTCCATTGAAGATTGGCAAACTTGAAATGCGCAACGGGTAGTCAAAATTACCACTTAGTTATCTTTGCTCTTCAGTACAATAGCTTTAAATCCCATATAGTATGGTAATGATTCTTTAAATTTCTTAGTTACATGGTTTCACTGCTAGCAGTTATTGCTAATAATAGCAGTCCATGTATACTATATATTTATTTAAAGCTTTTTCGTTACGAAAACTTTCAGTTCACTCTAGTGTAAGCCGCGAAAAGAAACTTCGTTCCAATAATAGAAAATATGTTAGCAGAAAATGTCCATAGCGTATTAAAATAAAAAACAACATAACCAATCTCCCCGACTGCGGAGTATGTAGGTGTATAACATAGACAGGGATAAGTTGTAACAATTAGTTTAAGGTTTTTTACTTCGTAAAAATCTTATACCACTGCGAACCTGAATCCTAAAATAGCTCACCACTGCGAACCTGAATCTTAAAATAGCTCGAATATATGACTACCTACTTAAAACAATAGGTAGCATATCTCGAAAAATTAAGAAACAACCTGAACTTTACCTATTACATAAGAAGAGGAATTTATGTACCGAAAATACAAAACAATGTTACTAATCTCTTAATTTAGGGACTATGTTTGCAAGGGGTGCCTATTGTTTCGTCTTTTTCATTTGTCACAATTATTTTCCCTTCACTTCGCAAAACCCGTATTGTTTTTCGTTCACTTGGTTTCTCGATCATTTCGCCAAACGATTATTCCGCATTTCTTATTTTACTTCTCACATGTTTTGCATTTTCGTTAAGAGTACCTACAATAAATTGTTTAGGTTTGGGTTATATCGATAAATAATTTTTTTTTCGCATTTTGTCTGAATAAAAATCTATTGTGTCGCATTCGATCACTTTGTCCTCAGCCAGATTATAATTTATTGTAAAAAATATTTTAAAAATATTGTTTTTGTAAAGAATTTGAAACTACTTTCACAGTATTGATAATCAATACCTACAAAACCTACCTTGATTTCAAACTTTTGTATAAATATTTTTTTTCTTATTTTTTTTTTTTGGTTTGACATGAATTTTTTGTAACCAATTTTCCTTTAAAAAATTAAAATAATGTATTTTTTTGTGGCTCTTAACATCTACAAACAAGCAAAAAAAAAAAAAAAAAAAGCTGGCGAAATAATTAAAATCGAAGTGAACAAATACGAAATAATCGAAAAATAAATCAATAGAAAACGATATGAATGAAATCGAAAAACGAAACAATAACAAACGAAATAACTTGACGAAATATTCAGAAATCTTCTAATAAATTATAGAAACGAAAGTAAACCAAACAAACGAAAAACTAAACAACAAAAAGCGAAGCTACAAAATGCGAAACGACTTATGCGAAACAAAAAAATCTAGATGAAAAAGGCGAAACGAACCATACCCTTTTGAATGTTCTATGCTCGTTCTTTTATAATTTATTGACAATCAAATCACAGTTGAATAAGAAACAAAGAATGCCTTGGAGAAGTCTAATAGGAATTTTTGTTTTTCAAGCGATTCTCTATTTTTAGAGAAGGAAACCATTTGGTTTATACTTACTACTGTTACTCTTATCCCTGCTTTCTCCAACTCGATATTTTTTGGAAAACATAAAAAAACATTGATAAACATTTTGGTCTACTAATATTATTTGCCTGTGTCTAGAGTTGTCATGATAAACAAAAACTGGTTGGCCTCCTCGGTTAAATAAATAATGAACTTATAACACATAAATAAGGATGAGTTACAAGTGTACTATGATGGATTTTTGACTTTGACACCGCCAAAACCACTGTTCAGTCAGAAAAGTTTGAGCACTTCTATAGCGAATTGCGATTGTAGCCCGTAAAAATTTGCTCTCTTAGGCCCAATTCTGGTTCTCTGAAAAAGTGAATCGTTCAAATTTATACTCTGGTTTTAAGAATCAGTGCTTCAATTAGTATAAATTCACTTGCAAATGAGGGCATGAACATTATTATTCATATGAACATTTTTGTTCATATGAACATTTTTTAAGTTTGGTTTTATCTTTTCGCAGAACAAAAATCCAAATTACTGTGAAATTGTGAAAATATTTTCATCTAATTTTTCACAGAAACAGAAATTAACTTTTGACATTTTGGCTCTTAATTTAAGAAGATTTTTTCTTTAAAAGTTCTTCTTTTTCTAAGAATAATTTCTTAATGTTAATAATCTTTTACACTTCAATAGTTTTCCTGAATTGTCACCACACGTAACTTCCTTTGAATTGAAATTGTTTCCAAGGACCATACCCATACACTATGTATATTATTCACCTTGCTTACGCACAAACATGCTTACGTCCTTACCTATAGATTTTCTTTTATGTAGTTTGCTGACATTTTTCATTTGAAATTCTTTTGAACTATAAAAATAAACCTCTTCATAACATAGCTAACTCCTCTAAGTAACGTTTCATCGTTCATCATACTCGTGTAGCAAATTTAAAAGTAATTTTCTTATAATATCCTTGAAGTATATCTCCTTGGCATCAAATACCTACTATTTCTTCTTTCCACCTATATGCACTTATCTTTTCAAAGTCATGAGCAACCTCATGCTCATCTCTATTTCCAAAGAAGAATTTCCAATTAAATGTGAATGAACTAATAGAGAAGACTCATCATAGCTTCCTGTCTTTCACAGATACCTATACGCATTGTTTTTGTTTTAAGAAATGCTATCGCATATATCTATTCGTATAACATTGAATTTCTTTAGTCCCGTGTTATATTCTCTTTGGGAGCCCTAAGCTTCAAATGCACTTGAGCCTTGGAAACAAAACCCACACAAAGTACCCGGCATCTTATTCTCTGATTGCAATCCTGATGGTAGGTAACAAGAGTTTGTGCACGTGCAAACGCATATAGTTGATCGCACTTATTATCCTGCTACTGTATATGATACACGTCATAATAATTCCATCCATTTTTGCAACAAACATCTATCGTCGTCTGGCATTTTTTTTTGTGTATGGCCCACTTGTGTGTATACTTCTTCCGACCTCACTTAGGCCTTCGGGCAGAAAATCCTTGAGGAACAAACGACATACAAAAATCTGAAGGTGTCTTCCACATCCGCGAGAGAGACGACTCCATGTTGTCTATAGTTGTTCTCATATGAAAGGGGAAAAAAAAAAAAAAAACAAAAATAGCACAGCAAAAGAGGACCTAACTATAGTCACTTGGACTATCTAAGCTTTAGATACAGGTATGACGGCATTCATACCATATCGCATTCAAGCTGCATGTAAACATAGTTTGTGGTCTTGTTTGGCCTCTTTTGTGGGTATTTGTAGGAGAAAATGTGTATGCCATAGCTATTCATGTGTTCCTCTTCTTGGAATGTAGTTTCCTTTTGAGGTAATTTACATATAAGTATATATATATATATATAAAGTTGGCATAGACTCCCACGTCATACTCATCAAGTCTATCCGGGCAGGCCCTGCATTGTTCTTTCTAGGCTCTTTTTGCGACTGGCTTAACAAAAGGCCACTTGAAAATTAGCTCGGCGTTAATTAACTGTGCGTTATTTCCAAAAACAAAAGCGACTAAAAAATTCAAGGAGCTCTAGATGAATGTTTACTTCCTTTTTCTTATTTGGGTTGCCTCACAGGCATGAACACTTTATAGATTGAAGTATCTAGCCTTTTGTGACACCTTTTTATGGTGCTATGATATGCATGTGCTTGTGCTTATAATGCTACATACTCTACTCCTCTAATGGTTCTAATTAAAGATCCCAATTAGGTTGAATAACGTGGTGACATTGGGCGGCTAATCAAGGTTGTAGATTATGTTAAGTTTGATGTTTTTTTTTCTCATTTTATGATAGGTAGGTACTTAACTTTTTTTTTTTGTGAATTGTTTGAAGAGTTTTTCATTGGCATAATTTTTGTGGTCGGTGCTGTGGTCATAGGATAAATTACAGAAATGTTTTTGTAATTGGAATTCTAGTTTGTATTTCTGAGGAAATAGTTTTATCATTTTATTTCATTTCTGTCATTTTATAACATTTTTTTTTTTAATTTAACAATTAATAATTTTTGATGCACATCATACAATTTGTACCTTGTTCTCAGCGTCCAATATATCATTTTGGATACTTCTATATACATATACGTGTATGATTTTGGTAAACACAAAATTCTAAACAACAAAATTCTAAACATAAAATTCTAAAATTCTATTGCAACTAATAAAAGTTAAATTTTAACCACATTTATGTATAAACAGTAAAGCTTAAGTACCTATACATTTAAATATTCTAATTTGCAACCTCTGTAGGTCGGCCCTAATTTTCACTTGCTTTATTGTAGATAAAAAAAAAAGTTTTGAGATAACAACCAAGTATGACATTACCATGACGGAAAAATTGGGGGACCCCCAATACTGTCTGTCTTTCTGTATCGTCACTTACAACATAAACGACTCCAAATTTTATAGGTGGTGTTTTTGGGATAATATGCCCGGAGCTTTTTTTGAAGTTCATTGTAGGTCTAAAAATAACAGTACCTGCCATCAGTTATTGAATAGCTTATATTTTTCGAAAGCGGCTCTAACGATTTCAACTAAATTTCATATTTTTAATAAAGGATTGACTGTCTATCAGATGAATAAAAGAAGAGAATTTTTTTTTTTTTAAATATTTTAAAAAACTATTTAAAACAAAAATATTAAAAAACAAAAATATTAAAAAACAAAAATATTAAAAAACAAAAACATGAAAAAAAAATATTAAAAAATAAATATTAAAAAAAAAAAATATTTAAAACAAAAATATTAAAAAAAAATATTTAAGAAAAAAGTTAATTGTTTTTAACCAGATTAACCAGATTTCACCTTTTTTTGAAAAGGTGCTTTTAGTATTTTCTTAATTTCTCAAAAACTAAGATACATTTTGGCATCCGGTTTTCTGTTTTTGACTAAAAATTAGTAAGAGCATTGAATTTTGAAAATAAAAATAAAAAAATTTAGATTAATTTTTTTTTTAATTTTTTGAGTTTGGAAAATTAATTATTTTAAAACTGTTGACTTAAACAACTTAATTTAAAAATAAAATAAAAGAGTAGTTTCCGGGCTTTCCAAAAAGATATAACAAGGCTTTGTTTTTTTTTATTTTATTTTTTTATTTTTATTTTTTTTTTGATTTAAGTCAATTTTTTAGAAAATTGCCCCTCCCTTCAAAACCGGGGAAAATAGACCCCCCTCCTATACGATTTTTTTCTTGTCTTAACTCCACCTACACGCTCAAGCTTTTTGGTGCACCTTAAACCAATCACCCTGTATTTTTCGAAAGCGGCTCTAACGATTTCAACTAAATTTCATATTTTTAATAAAGGATTGACTGTTTATCAGATAATGAATAAAAGAAGAGAAAATTCTATTAAATTTTTAAATTTCGACTTTCTCGATATCGGCTGAAATGATTTCAATGAAATTTTGTACTGAAATTGTCGTAGCTATTTTAAATAACTTTGTATAAATTTCAAATATTTTAAAAGAAAACTGTTTTTGTTAATTCAATATTTTAAAAACCTGTTGCCGGATTTTTATGAAATTTTGTTTTAAGGTATAATAAATAAAATTCTTAAGTTTTCATACTTATTTTTTTTTGTTTAATATTTTAAAAAGAACTATTTAAAACAAAAATATTAAAAAACAAAAAAAAATATAAAAAATTAATATTTAAAAAAAAAATATTTAAAACAAAAATATTTAAAAAAAAAATTATTTAAAAAAAAAATATTTAATAACACATATTTAAAATATATTACCTATTTATTTACACCACCAATGTATAATTTTTGATACATCTATACAAGACGCTTCACTGTCCCCAAACCATATATATTTTTTACACCCATACGTCCAACAATGAAAAATTGCTTTGATTTTGTATCAAAAAAGATATATTGGACGTGGTTCAGGTAAAAATTATATGATGTGTATTCGAAATAATACATTGGACAGTGAAGCAAAAGTCATTTTTTATTCTGTTCGTAAAGATATAACAAATATATTTTGTATGGGGACAGTGAAGCGTCTTGTATAGATGTATCAAAAATGATAAATTGGACGTGAAGAACCAGTTAGAAGTTTTATGATGTGCATCAAAAATGATACATTAGCAGTGAACGTGTTAAACAAAAATATTTAAAAAAAAGTACCTATTTAAAATTTTTTTTAGAAAACTGCTTCAACAATTTTCATTTTTTTTAGTAAATTTTCTTAATAATCAAAATTTGTTTGCACACTACGTTTAAATCTATTATAGATATAAAGGGATTAGGAGAAAAATGGCACTAGTCCACTTTTTTCTTTTCAAAACTTAACTATTAATGACATTTTGTAGTTATTTGTGTGAACTATTTACTTTTTGAAAAAAGTAGGTATGTGATTCAAGCAAAAAATAAAATAAAATATGGGAAAATTCAACGTTCACCGATAAATGTAAAATGTAAAAATAACGAGGCGATGAATTTCCAGTGATAAACGCTTTATTACCATGGAAAAACGTCACAAGTCAAATACTTTATCAAAAAAAAAAAACTATTAAACGCATTAAGTCATGAAAGAAAAATTAATTTATGTTTTGTGTCTTAGAAAATCATTTCCAGCATTATGTAAATAACTTTTAGACTTATTTTTCCCGAAATCATTTTGAGTGGACTTGTGCCTTTTTTTCTCTGGACTCTTCATATATCGTCCCCGTTTAAGAAAACCGACATAACTCAAAAAACACGAATTTTGAGTTAATGATGCCAACCTACTAAAAAATAAAACATTCTTTATTTTGTAAAGTCGGCATAAGTGTATCTCTTTTAGATTCTGCTAGATAGAAGTTGTCCTAACTTCCTTTTTGTCCCATTTCATTGTTTGCCAATTTAGAACAGAGACATAACTCAGAAAGTGCTCGCTGTTCAAAACGAACAGATGTCATTTTAATGTGCAAAAGTGTGTGAAAATTTTTCTTCCGAAAGCGTTATAGAATTATTTATACCACGTTTTATTTCAAATTATATAATTTTTCTATAATATCATAATGCTTATAATCTTTAGTTTTTTATTTGAAATTTGAACTTACACTAAATTATGTCACTTTTCTTTAGTACCCATCGTTTTATTTTTAGTTCCGTACACGAAATTACTGCTTCAATTTTATTTTAAAACACAATTATTAGTTAAGTACAGTTATTTTCAATTGTTTATAGATACAAGTCATGCTGCCACGTGCACAGCAATTATTGAATATGGCTAGAGATAGGAGCACTTGCAAAAATATTACCGAAACAGAAATAAGTAGCACAGAAAATCAGCTGGAGAAAAACCTAATCCCACAGTACTACATTGACTTTTATAACAACTTGTAATTAAAGCAGTGATGTAGATTAATATCTCGATTTATTTGCTATACATAAAAGTGAATATTGGTTAATTTTTACTAGAAGATAGTATTTATTTATTTATTTATTTTTTTAATAACACATTGAAAGAAACAAACCTGTGAAAAACTGAGACTGAGATGGTACAACTAACATGCCTTATTTTCAAAACAAAAAAGTACAAAAAATAATTAGAATAATCTGCCTAATTTTTTTTTTTTAAGTATTCTTATAACTTTAAGCTCTATTAAATAGAACAAAAATTTTTTTTGTTCATAATTGTTAAGCTTTCGAAAAACGGCAACCTTGTAAAAATTGTTGTATTTTTATTTTATTACTCTTATTAATAAATAAAATTAATAAATCGATTTTTATAACAACTACAATCGTTATTAACTATTATTTTCTGCCGAGACTGTGATGAACTAAGTATATGAAATAAAAAAAAAAACTTGTCTGATTGTGACAAATTGCTTCTGGAAAAGTGACCTTAATTGGAAGGATCTTTTTGGACCCTCTTTTTTGCAACCATTTCAATCCTTTTTCTTATCTTATTTTTCTTTTTGGTTTCATTAAATAAAATATGTAAAAGAAAATATAGCTTACAAAATAATTCGAAAAAAACAATTCTAAATATTTGAAAAAAAAATAATATTATAAAAAATTACCTGACTGAAAAACATCAAATTGATTTTCTGAAAAATCACGTGTATTGAGTTATGCCGGTTGTCTTAAACAGGGACGATATGTAGATTTAAAACTTTTAATTAAATTTAATACGATATTTATTTATTTCTAATATCCCGTTTGTGTTTTTATTAAATTTAAATTTTAAAGAACAATTTCTTATAAATTTTGCCTACTATTCATTAAATAACATGAAAGTCCAGTAACGTAAGAACTAAAAATGCCTTTTTTTTTGAAGAGGATGGTTTTCGTCATTTTTGATTTACTCAAAAAGTGCAAGTCATTTAAGCATCCGGTCATCTTATACCGATCACTCTGCATATACAGATATTGTTAGATATAATATTAGAAGAAAAAGTTTGAATATTAATGATTGATGATTGAAGATTGTAGATTGAAAAGATTGAGAATTGTAAATTGAAGATTGAAGATCATCGGACGTTTCATATCATCGGACTGTGATTTTGACATTTTCGACGCATACTTTAATTTTTTTTTCGAAGGCATGTCCGATTAATAAATGGGTTACCATGATATAAAACTCAGTATATTTCGTACAAATCGGAGACAATTATAGTTCAGCCTTTAGTCTGGTTGGGACATGTAAAAGCAATTCAAATAGCACACCTCATGCGTACCGTCGCATCGAACTTTCGCACCGATATTTCTGTTTCTGTTTTGCTTGAACTTACCCAATTTTTGGAGTAACCACAAAATATTCATCTAGCTTCGGTCGCAGATCCATTATTCCGATAGTAGTCGGCAGCCCCCGCGCTTGATGGTTTCCACACTCACGCGAAAGTGTTTTTTTTTTTTCAAATGTAAAAAGTTTCGATCCACCCTGTTGTTTTCCAAATAACAATTAATGTTCTGTACATATATACTTCCGTACAATCCAAGGGTAATTGGCTTGTAAGGGTTCCCTCACCTTTTCTGCATTTTGCCCGACTTTTGATGTTTCCTATTTTTTGTCTTTCAAAATGACAGAGATTGTTATTTACTCTGTAAACCATTTTTTGTTGGTGTAAGCTCCGTCAAGAAATGTTCGTTGAACCTAAGAGAGCTTGATATTACCCAAATTAATCTTATTAAGCTTACGAACCTTCTTTAGAGTACCATATACGTATGTAACTCAAACATAATCCATTAAGTTCAATTAAAACTTGAATAATTTATATCTTTTTTTTTAAATCTATCAAATGACACCATTTCATCATTGCTTTTAAAGCAATGAAACTCAAGGTATGACGTAACCCTTTGTTTTCACTTATTTTCAACAAAAAAAAAAGAAAGCTCAGCACTCAATCAACTGACTGTCGTCTTACACGGAATTCCATCATCACATTGGGGAAGCTTGAAGCTCACTCAAGATAATTGGGGCGGAAATTTCGTTCACAATCAAAGAAACGAGAAGAAAATGTTAATCCTCTTCATTTTTTCTTTTATACTTTTTTTTTTTTTTAATATATAGTTTTTTTTTATTCTCATTTCTTTTTCTATTTTTAGCATTGTTAAATATTTTCCCTCTATTGAACATAATTCTTTTTTCCACCTGGTTTCAGGTTTCTTTCTTCCCCATTATAACACTTAGTTTCAAGAAATAATATGTATACAAAAATAAATAATCAACAACACCCTTATGGTAGTAATAATCACGTAAACCATACGAGGCCGGTGGTAAGGTAAAGTGCTTCATGAAATCATGGATCTTCAAAGTTTTTTCAGAAACTTGATGAACCACAGGGTCGGTAGTACTTGCTTTGAGGTAATGAAGTTGCTTTATTATAAATAAAACCCCACTTTAGTGGTTCTAACATTTCTGTGACTTATTTCTTATTTTTTTAATGTGAAGCTATGGAGAATTATATCAAAATATGTTGCTCGAAGTTTCCCCTTCAACAAAATGTATCAATTTTAAATTGAAGTTTTTAAATATACAAATTTTTAGATCTATGAGTTCATACTAAAAAATTGGTTAATTTATTGTGTATTTATGGTTCTGTTAGAAAATTGCGTATCTGGCAAACACGCTTACTTTTTCTGTTTTTAATTTTGGCAGAAAACGTTTTACAACTCCTTTTTATACAAAACGTTACAAGCCTTATAAACTTGTTTTCAAAAATCTTAACTGATGTAGTTTTCATCTAACATTGTTACCTCAAAAATTTGAAATATCAATACAACTACTATTTACGAACGAATATAGTTGAATTTCGAAAAATTTTGTCGTACACGCAAAAAATTTGGCGCGCTTTTTTTTAAATGACCCCTGATTATAGCGATGTTGTTTTAGTACCTACTAAAAATAAAAAATACGCCTTTTTTAATCTATGTATATAAAATGTCCGTCAAGTTAGAATTACCACTTTGAAATTTCAAAAGTTTAACTTACCTGTTGGATTAATTGTAGTGAATTTGTCGTGCGACTAAAAAATATGTCGCGCGACTATTTTAGAAATCAACCTTTGGTAATACTAACTTGACTGTCAAGCCCTAACAACCCAGAAAAAGGATGAAATGTAATCGAAACATAAAAAGTATACCTAACGGAAATAATTGTCATATAAATAAATCATGTAACTAAAAAATTTGTCTCGCATTTTTTTGAAATAACCCAAAACAACTAATTTTTTGGTCAAGTAAGGCTTACCACCTCAGAAAAATAAAAATAGAATTTAATCGAAAATAAATAAGTATAACACAAATTATTTAATTTTTTTTGTCGCGAATTTGTCGTGCAACTAAAAAATTTGTCGCGCTATAATTTTTTTTAAATAACTCCTGGTAGTGCTTACATGACTGTCAAGTTAGCATCACCAGGGGTTATTTTCTAAAATAGTCGCATGACAAATTTTTTACTTGCAAATTTACTTCAACGACAATTATTCCAATTAAAGTAAAACTTTTGAAATTTCAAAATGGTAATGCTAAATTGACGGACATATACCTAATTTGACAGTCAAGTTAGCACATCCACCCCATAAAAACGATGAATGTAATCATGTAATAATTTAATAAAAAAGGATAACGCCAATAACTTCAGTTTTTTGTCGAAATTTTTTCGTGCAACTAAAAAATCTGTTGCGTTTTGGTACCTAATGCTCACTTGACAGTCAAGTAAGGCTTACCACTTCTATTTGAAAATAAAAAAAAAATGATTACACAAATGATTTCAGTTTTTTTGTCGTAAACTTGTAGTGCAACTAAAAAAAAAAAATCGCGGAATTCGTTTTTAAATATGTAACCAGGTCAAGTCTTTATTTCCTTTTTTAATTTTCTATTACATTTAATCCTTTTTCTGGGGTGGTAGTGCTAACTCAAAGTTAGTATTACCAGGGGTTATTTTTAAAAATAATCGCGTGACAGTTTTTTTAGTTGCACAACAAATTCACTACAAATTACACAATAGTTTAACTTTTATAATTTCAAAGTTGAAGTTCTAATTTGACGGACACTCCTTAATGTTATTAGACCCAAATTTGAAATAAAATGCTACAACAAAAATTTCTTTGTGAAGTTTTTGGACGTAATGTCATTTTGCGATTCGGTCACCACATTATCGTTTTAAATTTCATTCTTACAAAAACAAAAGTATGCAAACAGTTTCGTTTTCCAAAACGATTGTTTTGAAGAAAAAAATTTCTTTACATTTTGTTTTAGTTGTAGAATTTTTTTTACATTTGTAAATTACCTTTTTTGAAATATATGCGTACAGTTAAAAAAGTTTTAGATATTAACCAAAGTTCGCAGAGTTTTTTTTTGTATGAAAGAATGTTCATTTTTGTTTTACCCAGGGCGATATTCCACCTTAATCCGGCACTGTCGACCTATACCACAAGTAAACAAAAAAAAAAAAAATTTAAGACAGAAAAACCACGTCTAATGATATCGTTAAACCATCTTATAGTTTATTGTCGTAGACAAAAGTAGTTTGTGTGTGGGCATTACGGTCTGGTTGCGGAATCAAACCTTCTTTGCACGTTTTTATTTAAGTTTTTTTTTTTCTATCAATACTTTTGAAGCTCACTAGGTTGTGTGTCTTACGCTAAATAGTTACCTAAAGTATTTACCTATTTGAAAAAAAAATTATAATTAGGTTCCGGCTTTGCATTTTAATTAGCGCAACGAATAATTGAATCGTGTTAGTTGTTCGGTCGTTCTGGTTTTTTTTTTACTTCTTCCTTCGAATACAAAGACTTTATTTTTAATTTTTTGAATGAAACAAAGTTAATTAAGTGTAAAGCAATAGATGTTTAGTGTTTACTTCTTCTTTGAACTTATATAGGTATATGCACACAAGAAAAGTGCATTATAGTTTCGTATGGTGTTTAAATATGCATTACATCCAATTATTTCCTTTTGAATGATTTTAATTGGTAAACAATATTTTGAAAAGGTATGGAATTTGAAAAAAAAAAAAAGAAATCTTTCTAAACATTAATTTCTTGTTATGAAATTTAGAGCGGCAGGCTTGAAGTAATGTTTACATAAATATTTGCTTTCATAAATGTTTAATGTATTTGGTTTTGGTGGGAATGACTAATGCAACAATTGTTAATTGTTTGAAAGCTTTTATTTAAGGTTACTTTTGTTTTATATGATTGTAGTGGTTATATGTAGAAATAAGTAATTAAAGGAATTGACTCAAAATAATTTACTTACAAATCGATGAAAAGCAGCTTGAAAGTCAATGAAAAGGTCGTGTGTTTTTTGATGTGTTGATGAGGTATTTTTCATTATGTAGCTGTCGATATTTAGATAAAGAAGGACAGACAAGGACCAATAAGGTTATTAATAAATGTTTCAAGACGCTAAAAGAAAATTTCCGAAAAGATTCTTGCGTTTATTAGAAATATGGTTGAAATATTTCAAATATTTTTGGAAGCAAGCGGGATTTCACGTTCCTTTTCTTAGCGGACAAAAGTTAGCGGAATTGAATAATGCATATCCTAAAAATTTGATGCGAATTTGATGCACTTTGATGCGAAAAATTATATTTTTAGCATTTTTATTTTTTTTTGTTGTGTATGACATTTTCCGCAAAAATAAGACAAGTTAGCGGACAATTTTTTTTAATTTTTGAAAAATCCCAATGATTTATATGTCGAAAATTTGATGCAAATTAGATGCGATTTATGTGTCAAAAATTTAATGCAAATTAGATGTACTATTAGTTACTATTAGCGCAAAAGCATTTTAAATTTTTTTGTTATGACATCTTCCGGTAAAATAAGAAAAGTTTCTTTTCCCCATAAATATTTTATGTGTTTATAATTTGAATTAAAAATGCTATAAAATGTATCTTTTGCGCATTAAAGTGCATCTAATTCGCATCAAATTTTTGACATATAAATCATTGGGAAATGAAATGAAAAATTTTGTTTGCTAACTTCAGGGGCCCAACTGTGTAATTGGATTCTTCAATTAAAATATTCGAATTCGCAAAATCTGAACTCTGTTAATTCTATAAGAACGCACTAATGAACGAAAGTCGAATGGAATAAATTTTCTCTCGCAAATTAAGTACTACCTAACTCGAAAATAGATGTCAAAATCATTCGAATTCGCATAATATTATTTGCGAGCAACTCTTCTAAATTAAAAAAAAACATACAAAAGGCATGAAAACATATTTTTCTGTAATTGTTAATATTTATTTAACTGTTTTTATTTAATCAATAATTAATTTTCTGCGTGCGGAATAACTTAAAAGTGCGAACACAAAAGCTTCTCAATTCATTGTTCTTGGCCAACACAATAACGAAGCACACCATTTGTAAAAAGATTTTAAAGGATCAACACATAAATTCATCTTCTGAAAGCGCTATATTTATTGCAAAACTTAAAAGAAAACATTTCACTATAATCGCTTTCTTATATTTGCATTTTTAATAATTCTTTTTCCGATGTATATACCTACCTCCATGTTATATACAATGTATTGCATTTACAGCGTATTTTTCTCGTTCGAATTTGTTTCCCATATTTGAAAAGCATCTGATAAAACTCAACAACAACAATATTCACGATGATTAATTAATAATTTTTATACAAAAACTTGGTTTAATTTAAAATGTTTAACAAAAAAAAAATGTTAATTGTTTCCTTGTTTCAATTCAATAGAATGCGAGACTCGTTCGAAAATCGGAAATATTGTGGGATATTTTTGGGACTTATTTTGTTCGATTCGCATTTCAATATTTAAGTTAAGTTAGAGCGTGTAGATACGATGTTGGTACGATATTTCAAATTATTATTACATTATATTTCATTTTAAAGTTAAATAATTAAATATACATTTTTGAAGTTCGGATTCATATAAAGTGCTAGAAAATATATGCAGACTGAAAAACGATAAAATTTATAACAATTATTATACAAACAACAATAAGATTTTGTACCATCTTCTCTTCTACGCTCTAACTTAACTTAAATATTGACTTAACAAAAAAGTTAAAGCAAAAATGTTTGCTCAGTTAAATTGTCTATTAATTTGTATTCAACATTTTTGTATGTAAAATGAAAAACAGAAACAATTTTCGATTTCAAAAACATAACCTGTAAATTAAGAGTTTATTATTTTTGAAATATTAAAGATACCGTCGGCCGAGAATTATGTGTCGACCAACCGCTGTTTTGAGTTATTCAACTTTAAAATTTAGTAGCTTTTTGATAATATTTATGTATGTAAAAAAATGTATTTCTTTATTTATTTAGCAATTTTCTTTTAATCCAAATTTAAATTTTTTCACAAGGTTCTATCAGCCAATGGCATGTCGTTCTAACTTCGATGAGGGTTGATGAAGGTTCTATGTACCACATAGAACCATGTAATTGTTAAGTAAGGTTATGGAGATTGCATAGAAATCAAATTAAATCGTTAAAAAAAAAACATAGTTGTTTTAGTAAAAGCAGCAAAATATACATTTTATGTCATCATTTGCAAATTAAATATGAAACAAAATGCAGATTTTTAAATTTTTATTAAGTATTGCAATTTTATTTTATAGTATTTATAAGGTAGGTATTACTCAAAACGGTATATTTAGATACTTTGTAAATTTTTCAATTCGAAACTTCAAAGTATAAATAAGCAAATAAGAAAATAGCTTATAATTTAATAAGGTGAACAAATAAACATTTTAGTTATTAATGGGATGTTTGACAATCTTTTTATTATATTTATGACAAAATATTTTTCAGTTTCAGGCGTATCTTTATCAAATTCAGGAATATGCATTACATTGAATTAATTGTTATTTAAGATTCCATCTTCAATTTTCAATGTTGTGTTTTCGGCAATCTGATAAGAATTATAGGTTATATGTACAAAATTAAGGAACACAAAGTTCTATGTCAGTAAGAAGATGAGTAGAAATTTTTATTGGTCGCGGAGAGAATAACAAAGTTCTATCTGCCAATTTTGCTACAGAACCTTATTGTTCTCAAAATAGATACATTTTGGTTGGTAGAACCTTTGTTTTACAATAAATAGGCTGAACTAAGAAACATACACATGATTTCATTCGAAAGTGCTTGAAAATACGAATCCAACGATACCCATAGAACCCTATAATTCTCGGCCGACGATACATTAAAAAAGTGTACTTAAAAGATAAACAATTTAATTTAATTTTTTGGCTGATTTCCTGTAAGACTACCGGTTTTCGAGATAATTGGCTTTAAGACTATCAAGACTACTTTAAAAATGGCGTCCAAACTATGCAATCCTAAATGCCAAAAAAATATTTTTGTATACTCAGGGGAGGAATCATTCTACAAAATTGAATCAAAAATTCTATTGAAATCACAAAATTCACTGTTAAACAAGCAAAACTGTATTTTAAAAACAACCATGAATATGCCTCATTAGGTTGCACGAAACTTAGACTTCCGCAAAATAATACAATGTTTAAATAATATAGTTACATAACTACATAGTATTAAAAATTAATACGCAAATACGGGACTAATACGAGACAGAAAATTAAGTACGCGACATTTGTATGTAGTTTATTTCTTAAAAAAATACCCGGGACAAGCTACTTAAATACGCGACTGTCCTGGGAAATACGGGACGAATGGTCACCGTATACGTAGTGCCGGTTGAAAGTAGAATCGGAAATGATTTGCGAATAGAATCAAAAGTAGAATCGAGTCACATATTTGGGCCAAAGTCTTATTTTAGCGGAAAATGTCATAACAAAAAAATTAAAATGCTAAAAATATAATTTTTCCCCATCAAAGTGGATCTAATTCGCATCAAATTTTTAAGATATGCATTATTCAATTCCGCTAACTTTCTTCCGCTAAGATAAGGGACGTCGGGATTTCTTTTTTGAGGATCGTGCACTTGATTTTAAGGTTTTATTTATCAGCTCCACTGTTTTTTTTTTGCTTTAGATCAAAGTTTGAAAATACTACTGAGTCACATAAGCTTCTTAATTTCTAAATAAAAGTTTACATCAATTTTTTATACAAAAAGAATAAATGCAGACGTTAAAGTTATTTTCCAAATCTAAATTGTAGCAGTTTTAATTGTGAATTTTCCCTGAAATTAAATTGCGTTCTAGTTTGATTTAGAAATTTTCCCCAACAATAATTTAATCTAACGATACCGCTGTAACACCCCCCCATCCTGTTCGTCATTCAACGCAAAAAAACATAAAACCAAAACATAACGACAAACTTGTTGACCTTTTCAATTAATTTCTGATGTCGTTGGTGAAACAAACCAAAACTATTTGGATTTGTTTTTCATTTCATAATATTTAATTTTGTTTACTTTCCAACTATTTGTATAAATGATAGCATATAGTGCCACTTCAAAACGAGAGAACAAACTTTATCTTCCTCGTTAAATTCCAAAACTTTATAAGAGTATTTCATCATGATATATACTAATAACAACTTTCAAATGACTCATCTTAAGATACTTAAATAATTATAGAGTACTTACCAAAAAGTGTTTCGTTTTAAAAAATAAAAAAAAAACAAATTCCACTCACCTTGAAAGTTCAGCAAATTGTGTTTAATTTCAAATTTGGATAGGCAAACAATTTGCCAGGTAAGAAACATATTATATCCATCACGAGTATTTGACTTTTTTTTTGTTGGTTTTCATGATAAAATATACTTTGCAGACAATTTGGAGAAATATTTTATGCATTTTGTTTGTCTATCTACGAAAAATAAAAGCTTTCTAATTTTATTTGTTCCTCGTGGTAGATAAAGCATGTCTTTGTGAAATTTATTAAAAAAAAATTAAGACACAAAGGCTTTCTTATTTTAGATTTTTATACTTCAAATAAGCAATAGATTATTGTAAAGATCAGAATATCTGTACAGAAGAAGAAGAATTTTGTGAAAACCCTCTGATCGAATTGTGTTGTTCAGTGTTTTAAGATTTTGTGCTTTCTTTTAATAGCATAGGTCAAAAGAACTAAGATTTCGTAAAAAGCGCTGACTTAAATGATGATAAGATTTGGTAAATTACATAAAAAAAATAATTAGTAATTTAACAACTGTTCATGTAGATTTTGATTTTTTTTTCCGATGAATCTTGAAGTTGGTCAATGGTTTAAAATCTTCATGCAAGCAGTAACGAATTCAATTTGTTATTTTAACTTTGTCAAAAAAAAAATATACGAAAAGTCATGCTCATTTACGTAAAAGTTCATAGTCCATGCTCCGAAATGGCAAATTTTTGATCTTTTTTAATGGAACTTTTCAAATTTAATCAAAATGAAAGTAACAAATGACTTTAACGGTTGTCAAATATCAATATAGGATAATTGATGTTTATCAACAAAATTGATATATCGGTATTATCTTGTCAATTATCAAAAGTTTTGATAAACTGTGAGTGCCACTCAAATTTGAATATTGTGAATCTATTGTGAATAGTTTTAGTAACTAGCTTGGTATTATCATTGTCAAACATATTGGTTTATTAAATTTTCAGTCAAACATTTGTTGTTGATAAATTATTTTGAAAGAACTAATTCGTTTTTTTTTTGTTTGTAAGAGAACAGCAGTCGATTGTTCACATTTATATTTATTTCTACAATAAATACGTTTCGGTTAACATATTTTTATTAAACTTTACTTGCACGGACATTTGTTTTTTATTGCACATACATATATATATTTCCACACATTTTGTTATCGCTTTTTTATTTGAATTCTTTACAAAACACAAATATATATACATAAATACATTTTGTTTTATTGATAAATGTTATCTTTGTAATAAGGGTGTAAGTCTGTTGATTAGTAAGAATTAAATTTGTTATCAATTCTAGAACAAAAATCATCAACAGAAAAAAATGATGACAATTAAAAAAAAATATACGCGAATTTCAAAATGTATAGTTTCTCCGTGTTTATTTTAATTATTTTTTTTATTTCAAAAACTCAAAAATTTTCATAAAAATATTTTTAAAAAATTGTTTGAAAAAATCGATTTTTTCAAAAACTGATCGTTCGATTTTCTTAAAAAAAAAACTCTAAAATATATTCTATTTTTTAATAATTACTGACATACTACGATGCCAACTATGGTTTGTTATAAGTTATTTTTTAAATTATTTTTTTTTAATTGTGTTTTAAATTAATTGAAATAATTTAAACAAATTATTTCATACACAAAAATTGAAAGACTACAACATGCAAGAAAAGTACGGGAGACCCATTTATGCCTTAACTTACCTGCCACAAGAGCAAGTTTGTGCGACCCAGTCGTGCCTTTTATTTATTTTAGTTTTTATTTAATTTTTATTTTGTTTCTTATTTTTTTTATTTTTTTTTATTTATTTTTTATTTAATATTATTGTTCATTTAATTTTTTTATTTGTTTTTTAATTTTTTTTACATTTTTGAATCTTTTGTTTCATATTTTGTATTACTATTTTTTTTATATTATTTTTATTTTAATTTTTGTAATTTTATTTTAATTTTATGTTATTTTTTTGTTGTTTTTTTTAATAATTTGTTACTATTTTTATTGAGAAAAGTAAAATGAATTTAAAATAAAATTAGTTGAAAGCTTAAACGTCATACAAAATATACGTTCACGAGAGAATAGTTGTGTTACATTTTTTGCATCGGCCAAACTGGTAGAACATTCAATAATATGTTCAAAGAGCACACATCGAAAGCCAACATCAAATCTACATTCGCTCTGCGTTTAATGGACAATAACCATAAGATTTTGCGCACCTACTTATTTGCAATAAAGGAAACATATTAGACACGACGAAAGAGTGTGAACTTTTATTTTTATTTAAAATCAAAATTAACAAATATTCATAATTAATAATATTTATTTTTTTACAATATAAAAAAATAAATAGCAACGGTCCTGAATGGCTTCCTTGCAGGACACCAACGTCCAACAGAACTTTATTAATTCAAAGGCTCTAATTTCTACCCGATGTTTTTAAGTTTGAATTATAAAATAGATTGATTAACTCTACTAAAAGTTTTTGAAAAATCTGGGTAAAATTATTAGGTACTAATTAATTACAAACAAAAGGAAACGAACTATCAAACCCAGCTTACTTAATTTTGTAAATGGTATTTCTCTTTTGTACTAGTGTTTTGTTTTAATTGACAATTTATATTTATGTATAATGATTTATATTATAATATGCAAGATTTTATATGCCTAACTATGAATTCTTCTTTTTTTTTTACAGAATTTATATTTCATCGAAAAATAAAATATTTAAACAGCCTTGCAGGTATGTCGATATTATATTCGTATTTGTTCTATTTTTGTTTTATTTTAAATTGTTAAAAATGAAATTCTGCAATTATTTTGCAAATTTTTTTTATAAATTAAAACGTAAATGAATTTAGATGATTTAACCATCAATCCATCAATTAACCGATATCACAGCAATTTACCTACCTACATATATGTTACATATCTTGATCAATTTCAAATAAATTAAAGCTTTGTAGAATACACATACATATAACTTACAAATATCATCACATTTTTCTCTTTTTTTTACCAATAAACTACATTGCTCGGCTACAGGAATACAAAATAAGAGTCTGACTATGCTATTTTAAAACATAAATGGCGTAACTTTTAACTATATATCCATTGAAATGTCACAACTTGTGCTTGTTCCTCGTAAGACAAAAAGAAATCCATAAAGAAAACCACTATAAGTATAGTCAGTCAAACCAATATCTTAACCATAAAGAATGATCTAATCATCACATTAATATATGAAGTTTTTTTTTTTGTTAGTAATACAATCCGTGAAACCACGAACGTAGTAAAAACTGAAAAAAACTCAAAATGCAAGATACAATTGTACTACAGGTGGGTGTTAAAATAGATACAATACCCTATCCTTAAACGCAAATGCATATTTTTTGTATTTATTTATCAAATGCAAGCTGAAAGCACTTAATAATGGCAGTAATCCATATTAAGTGCCTAGATCAGCCGGGGAAATTGCTTTGGAGGCGACTATGCGCGATTTAGAACATTTGAATACTCTTAGATTTATCGGTTCGGTATCTGTACTCAGAAAATCACTGCGCAATATCAATTGCCTGCTTAAATTCTTCTGCATACAATAATGCATATGCATTTGTTGATAAACTTCAAATATCGCTTTCCAATTGTTCAGTTCATATCATATAACCAAATTAAGACTTAGTCATACATATAACAAGTAATGTAAATTATGTATAATTTTTGAAGTCAATAAACTAAACTAACTAAACTAAACTAATATCATATATCGAGACCAGATATACCGATCCGTTACCGTCCTGAGAAATACATAGGCTATTTGGTTCAGAAAGCTCCGTTGTTGTAAAGCCGATTCCACTGTGAAAGGCTTTCCAACGTTTTCTGAGGTCAACGAACTCCAAAACAGATCTGCAGTGAAGTGCAAAGGTTGTGAGAAGAAGAAGAAGAAGAAGAAGAAGAAGAAGAAGAAGAAGAAGAAGAAGAAGAAGAAGAAGAAGAAGAAGAAGAAGAAGAAGAAGAAGAAGAAGAAGAAGAAGAAGAAGAAGAAGAAGAAGAAGAAGAAGAAGAAGAAGAAGAAGAAGAAGAAGAAGAAGAAGAAGAAGAAGAAGAAGAAGAAGAAGAAGAAGAAGAAGAAGAAGAAGAAGAAGAAGAAGAAGAAGAAGAAGAAGAAGAAGAAGAAGAAGAAGAAGAAGAAGAAGAAGAAGAAGAAGAAGAAGAAGAAGAAGAAGAAGAAGAAGAAGAAGAAGAAGAAGAAGAAGAAGAAGAAGAAGAAGAAGGAGAAGACGACGACGACGACGACGACGACGACGATGGTACTGAGGGTATGGAGGGTATAGCTTTTGATGAGATATTGTTCTCTTCTTACTTAAGATTTTGTACCATACTTCATATATTCCAGAATTGTTCCCGAGTTTATGGACAATAATGTTTGACAGTCCCTAAAAAGGAAGAGTTATACTCCGCTTCAAATTATCGAGCAATTGCCCTAAACTTCATAATTTTAAGAAACACCTCAAAGACCGAAAGGTTCTTAAAAGGTCCGTAAATCTGTAACGAACAATTTAATGAGTCGATTGTAAATAAAATTATTACCGCGGTATTATTGCAAATCAGACCCACGTTAGGCGCTAATCCGCAGCCAAACCCAATTTTGTTTCAAGGAGACTATATACTTGATATTCCCTGAGATGGGACTTAGATTTATTTAGAAGTTATGGATATTTTTGGGCTCCATGGAATAGCTCTTAACGTATGAGTCCTAACAAAATAAGCGACATAAATCATATATCATAAATAAACATTTCCAATACAAAGTTAGGAGTTAATACGCAAGACACTCTTAAATATTTTCTTTAGAAAACATTTCATCTGAGTTAGGTCTTATTGCATTTAGTCCGAGACTGGGTACCGCCATTCTAGGGGACTAAGAATTAGACCCTTTGAAGAATATTTCGAGCAAGAAAAAAACTGCGGTATGTACAATTTAGATTTCCCATCTTGATTTCGATCAGATTTATATTTATAAAAAAAATCAGAATAAATATATGCAATGGTTTCAAATTATTGTCGCGGACATAGAAAATTCCACCGTTTTGTAGAATCCCCCATACATTATAAGTAAGAACATTTATATAGCCATAATATATTTTCCTTTAAATTAAGCTTTTATATGCCCTTCCCCTGGGCTCAGTCCCCAATTTTATGAAAAAAAGGGACTAAAATTCTATCCAGATGACCTATTTTAGAAGCACTTTCAGTGTCAATTAGTTACAAGTTAATGCTATCTAATCACGATAAATCATGCAGATATAGATATAATCGTATATATACCGAAAAATTGACTTTCAACTTTCTCTTTCCATTTACGAAAATTATTATGTGCGCACTCTGGAAATTAGTGTTCATAAATGACTGTTGATGTTGAATTTCTCCTTAGAACTCGTCTTATTTTAAATAATTTTATACGGTTGAGGTAATTTTTTCATTTTAATATGAAGCATACGAGTAACACTCTCTGAAGTTCAATGACATATTTTCATCAATATAAGGGAAGTTCATTAGGCATGAATACATTTTAAATTTCCCGAGATTAAAGCCAGTTAAAGCCTATTGTTAGTTCCCCAATTTGTCACCCTAGTATAACAAAATTCAAAACATACCCTATGGAAAATTAAGGTGCAAAATAAAAATGTCAAATCAGAGCCATAAGCCAATCCGACTTTTGCCTCCACCCTTTTTTCTAACATTTTCTGTGGCCTTAAGCTTTGTTTTGTATTTCGCCTCCACCATTACAGCACACCACTAGAGAAACCTCTTTTTTTTTATCGAACTCTTATTTTATTATTATTTGCTTGTTCTTCTTGTTCACATCACTGGCACTGTGCTGCGCGAAGGCTATAAGAGCTAAAAGCCAAGTATTAGCATTTTTCTTCGATGGCTTGCTTGAATGGATTCGTTGCCCGAGAAGTGACTTGAAGTATCACTTTGGCATTCTACTGGATTGGCTGTTTTTTTTTTTTTTTTTTTACAAACAATGAGTCATTTTTGTGATTCTTTTAGTTCAACATCACTATGAAGCTTGGGTGTCAAATGGTCGGTTGATTTAGTTGGTTAACTTGCTTTTTTTTTTTTTTGGTTTCATGTTCGTTACTGCTGACGCTGTTGAATAACAGGATTAAGTGAACAAAAAACTAAATAAAAATTTATTTTAATTATAATTAATTTTTAATGAGGGTTTATGTGGCGCTATTTATGGTAAAACGTTTTGCTATTAACAGGTGGTCCAAAGATTTATTAGAAAAAGAAGGTTATATCGTCATACAATTTGGTGTATGCCTCCATTCTGGTTGTCAAAGCTGAATGCAGTACACGTCAGTTCAATCCGAAAAGTAGTAATGGTATCGGTAATAGGAAGCAGCCTTTCTTCTTGATAGACTTGTTTTTTTGTCAATTTCTTGGATACTATGAGCTTTTTGGAAAAAAAATTTTAAGGTACAAATAACAGATTATATAATTCTATACAAAAAAGTTCTTGAAACTTTTTATCGTACCATCATTCAATTTCGAGAAAAAACGTGTTAAATTGTTAAAAAGATGTTTTTATTTGTGTTTTATTTTATTGCAGTTTTATTAAAAGAACCGCAAGTATAATGCTCACAAAGTTTTATTAAAATCGTTAGAGCCGTTTTCGAGAAAATGTTTTATTTCTGAAAATTGTTCCTAAAAGAAATCCAATAACTGTATTTTAACTGTTTTTCCTTACCTAAAAAAAAATGAAAACAGAAACAGAAAAACATCAAGCGACAACAGGGGCCGAATTACGGCATCAGTGAGTTTGTGAGTAATTTTCATACGTTATCGAATAACCACATTGGTATGATGTCTTACGAAACATCATGTATCGAATGCAGTATTTATTGAACGTCCCTATTAAATTCGTGACTTGTCATTGGTGTATTTGCTCACAGCTGTTTGTGTTGACACTTTTGTTTTTTTTTAGATTTAAAAGTTGGTTTCTTTCAATTTGTTTTGCTTTTTATTTGTTATTGGTCATTGGATATTTTAATAAGATATACATTTTACAAACATTTAAATACATTAATGAACGTAGTGCTCTTCTGCATTTTTCCGGAATGTAATAAGTTCAATTGTTTATCAAATCGTGGTGCTCAACATTCTTTTTTATTTTTATTCTATGATATCTAACCACAAAAATAGGATAAAAACATTCTAAAGCATTTTTAATAAATATTAAACAAAAAATTGTAAAAAAAACCAAACAATTAACACTTTTTCTTTTTATTTATTTACCATACGTCTGCTTGGCATCTATCGAATGAAAAATCATACGTTCACTGACAAAGAAATGTCACAAATTAGATCCGATACTCGATACCATGTTCGATATCGTAAGCAGTAATGCCATTCGAGGGTATTTCAGTGACGTATTGCATGGTTACTGTTGCGGTAATTTGGTCCCAGTTCTTCTTGAAAGTAGAAAACAGAAGAAAGCTCTATTAATAATTAATCCTGAAAGCTCTATAGCATAACCCAAAGACAAACTAGATAATGGCAACTCTGGGGTGAACAATGATGTAAAAAAATAAAAATTCATTATTTACCTACGAATTTATAGTTGTCATAATTTCAATTACTTACTTAAATTCCATTCTCCATTTGATCGACATGAAACAATCATAAAAGCCTTATAATAAGAATCTTTTTGGCTAGAACAGTGGCATCGAATAACCCGTAAATCTTGTCGTGGAACCTTCTCCGCCACGCATTATGTAGGTACACACATACTGAACACAATATCAATCGAAGGATTTTTCATCCAAACTACCAAGAACTTTATCATCTAAATCTTGACAATGTCCACATAAGAAGGACTTTTGATGATCATTGTAATTTTATGGCCCTGGAATTAAACCCAATACATATACAGACCCCAAACTTGCAGGACAAGTTCTCTATGTATCTCCTATAAGTAGGAGAAAAACAGACATTCTAGAATCACTATTATTCGGTTACATAACATTGACCAAACATAAAACTTAATTCCGAAAAAAAAAGTTTCCTTTGAACTATCATGAAGAGTAAAGGTCATCATTTAACCATAATTCAGCCTACACAATCAACATTTTAATTGTAATTCTAATTCCGTAATCAGGTTACGAAATAAGTTTATTGGCATTCAGTGAACTCTTTGCTTTCGCCTGTTCATTAATCCGTTCGTGACATGAATCAAAACAGAATACTAAATTCATCATACGTATATGTAGGTTCATTCACATATATTTTTGTTTGCTTGTTTCCTGCACAAATAATGTTAAAATCCCCAACAAATCTTTTCATTCCTGAACCATTGACCCATAACCCGCACGTGTTTTTATTGGAAAAATATGTTTTTTTTTTTATTGTTGTTTGTGAAGTTTTATTTCGGGAGTTTAATGAACGACGTCATTTTTATAAAATGATATTTCGTTATATAGGTCGTTAGATATTAGATATGATTTTTTTTTATGTTTGTTTTACATTTTGTTAAATTTACCCAGACAGAATACAAATTTTATAGCATCAAATGGAATTATTAATTATTTTATTTAATAATGCACAGTGGCTTCTTTGTTGACCAAAAGTAGAAAAAATTTGTCAAAGTAGTTTTGCACTCCGTATACTCTATATTTGTGTAACTTTCAAAAACGTTTTTCTACAATATTTGCTCGATCTGGAAAACGGTAAAAAATAAAGAAAATGCGTACATCCGTACATCCGTTCATAAATTCTTCTACTGTACAATCTTCACTTTAGCTAGCTTTTTAAATGGTCAAACACCACTACATGCGTAGCCACTAAACAAATCTGGCCAAAACTAGACCTGAAACGCACTGAATGTTTGTTGTCTATGAGTAGATTAAATCTTAGCTCCCTAATTGGTGTCATAACCGGACACTGCCTTATAGGAAGACACGCCACAAGATTAAGCGTATTCGGTAACGACTTTTGCAGAAGCTGCAGAGATGAGGAGGAGGAGGAGGAGGAGAGTATCCCCCATCTTCTCTGTTCATGCCCAGCTCTCTCTCAATGACGTAAATTACACCTGGGTAAATTCTTTTTCGACGATCCTAATGACCTAAAGAATATTAATATTACTTCTCTTAATCGCTTCATTAGATGCTCTAACTGGTTTAATTAAAGAGGGACTTCCTCGTGCGTTCCGTGGTATCACACTGGACCTATATATGCTCTTAGTGCGTCAGTAGTTTTCCTGACAGCCACATAAACCTAACCTTACCTAACCTAACCTAGCTTTTCAACTCGCTGAATCAACCTTCTCAAGGATCTCAACTCAAGTTGTTTTTTTTCAGATTTTCACCTTCAAAAAGAAAATCCGATGGTTAACCAACTTCCCTCTCTCTCTCTTTCAATTATAAAACTTCAAATGATTCACACACTGTCGCTGAATTTTCCCCGACTATAATTATTTTAACTCTGCATAATTTCTCCTTTGGACCATTTCTTTATACAATATCGCTGAAAATAAATTTAATCAACTGAATTACGAACTCACTCCTGGTCCCCGTAGAAGACGCTATTTTAAACTGAAAATGATCCTCCACACTCTCTCTATTTCTCTCTCAAAAACGTTTAATTTTTATCCCTAAATCAAGTAGACTTATTCTGCCTTAGAGAATAAAAATTTAGTAGATATGTCAACCGATTTTAAGCAAAGCCTTTTAGGTATAAAATCTGCCTTACTTCAATTTTAACCCATTTATATTGAAATGTATTTCTTATCTAGAAACCGCGTTCTTATACATACGTTCGTTTAGATCTATATTCCCCGTCCTTCTTAGCCACCTCTGGAGTCCCCCAACTTTATTTCCTATATCGACGATATTATCCTTGAAGTTTATTCTGACATTGATATTCTTGATATGACTCGATCCCTCGTTGAGCGTCCATTTGTTGAATACGCCACTCATGAAAAGACCTGCTCCAAAATTTTCACATTTCCAGAAGCGAGGTCGTCCAACGTCAATTGCTTTCTGAGGCGTGGATTGATCAAATCCTTTGATAGCAATTGTAAAACGTATCAACCTAATTCACTTAAAAAGCAAAGAAAAATATTTCCCTCATTCATTGGTCTTTTACAAGTTCCACTGACTATACTTTACAAACTTATCCTTTTTTACACCAAATGTCAAAACTAAGCTTAGAAATGAAAATTCTAATAAACATTCTTTTATATCGTTGACATACTTCGGTATAACATACCTGTACAATGTCATTTTCTCATTTTTTTCTTACTTGTTGTTATACCTACATTCGGTACCGTATGGAAGTGCCATGACATTTGGCCAAGCGTTATATGGCCATATTTACAAATTTGACCATTTGACACTTTCACAATGCGTTAATGTACATATGCCCATTTGTCGCTTTACGAAAGTGTCATTTGACCGTTTTGCCCTAACGTCACTTTCAAATGCATTTTGTTTCTTGTCAAAAGAACCTGGAAAATCCAACGTTTTTGAAATAGTTCTAATTGAAATGTTGGTTAATATCTAAATCCGCCAGAGGAAAGTGGTGCCGGATGTAGTTGAGGTACCGGTCAGAAAAGAGTAGCTGAAAAGGTTCTAGGCATTGACGTATTAGGTATGGACCGCCAGTAGCCAACTTCACGCGTGTTCCAACATAACTAGGGGCGCCATCAACTACTAGCAGGCAATCTGCGTAGCAGTGATATGATTTTTTGAATTAATTATGTACTATTAAAATATTTTGGTGGAAATTATTATAAAACTACTTTTATTTTACAAAACACATCCACTCCTTATGCCTCCATATTATCGTTTTCATTTAAATTCTAATGGCGCAATTAGTACAACGTATTTAACACTAAAAGATGATGGCGTTTTTAGACTGTTTTTAGCTGGAACAACTTTTCTTGGCTGTTTGTATGAAAATTTCAAACGACTGGCGGTCCATACCAAGTACGTCAATGGTTCTAGGTGCAAGGCTGGGTACGGTAAGAAACGCAAAGCGTAAAGTTGAAAAAAATTTCGACGAATAGAAGATCAATTTGGGGTGTGAAAATTAAAAATTCACAGCCCAAACTTTTTTTTGAACAAATCTAAGCCCAAGCCCAAGCACTAGTGTGGATGCAAGGGCAGCATGCCCTTTTGACCCTCAAAAAGAGTATGGCTAAAAGTTGCAAAAAATTCAGGCCGTATGACACTTTGGCAAAGCGACAAATGGCCATTAAGTACAAATATGGCGCATTGTGAAAGTGTTGAATGGCCGAGAGAAACGGTATCGCACCGACAAGTTATAGGAAGTGTCCTTACATGGTTACATGGTTATGAACAAAATTTTAGTTCACTTTGACGGTACAACTTTTTTCACTTGGTATTTTCGATTTCAGTAAGCCATCTTGATTTTAAAGTTGTTTCAGGATTGCCGTAGTAAGCATTATAAATTGACGCAAATTTCAAAATATCGATAGGGTTACCAGCTGTTTATTAAGATTTGTTTCTTAAAACAGTAAAACATCCCGTTCTTTGACAGTTTGTCTTATTTTAAAAATAAAAAAATTCTAACTATTATAATTTTTTATTGTCAAAACCATAATAAAATAAACTTACTTAAAAAACACCTTCACATTATCAGTTATTCAACCGTCACTTGGTCCAGTCGTTTACCAAACCATAATGATCCTTTCTAATCGTGTCCTTTTGCTCTTTTTTTGCGACATATCTTCACATACCTTCACATATATTTTGGTTTTTTTTTCAAAAAGATTTTAAAACCTCTTTGTATTCCTTCAAAAACTAACGCAAATGGTAGGTAGATAGGTAATTATTCCTAAAAGAAAATAGCCAACAATAAACTGCATTTAAACTGATTTTTCATACCTAAAAAAACGAAAATAGAAAAACATCAAGTAACAACACTTATTCTTTAAAGTAAGAAGAATGCAAGCTGTAAAAGCAATAATCCTGAAATCTTCTTAGCCAAAAACCAAAGAAAAAATCATAAATATTTTATTTAAGTGAATAATTGCAACTCTGATCAGACATGAATATTGAATAGTGTAACTCAGATGAGGGTTGTTTGTTGATGGCAAATTGGCGAATGGCGATCGATCAGTCTTCTTTTCTTGGAGCCGGAAAGGAGGTCAGTTATGACGGCGTGTACGTGGTTCATTAGAAATTACACTAACAATTTACACTCAATTCTGTGTGTGTGATTTCATTTCAGTGTCAATCTCTTGAGCTGATTGCCGTGCAAACTGCGACAGGAGCCACTGTTTTGAAAAAAGGTCTCCCATAAGGCCTGTGGTGCGAATACCAATTGAACAAATTATAGAGCGAATGCGTGACGTCTTATTTTTGTTAGTTAGAAACAACTTTTTGAAGTGATCCATTTCGGGAATGCTTTCGCTATAGAAAACTCTCAAGAATAAGTCTCGAGTGACTTTTCAATTGAAAGTATTTTTTTCCCAAATTTTATTATCGCGAGTTTTCCGGTATCAGTTGGAAATATTTGGAGTGATATTTCTACAATATAAGCACTAAGGCTGCTTGTAGCATTGTTAATCATAAATAATTTATTTTTCTCCCCCGATGTCTACTATTTTGTTAAATCTAGCCTCAAACAATCTCAAAATACAACCTGTAATAGAAATCGGCAAGCTAGTTTCTGGTACTGATAAAAACCTGTAACAATTTGAGAATGAAATTAAAAGAAGTTTGAAAGTCGAGAGTAAAAAGTCAACTCTCATAATCTTGCGAGTTAACGGCAAAACGTCGAAAAGTATTATTGTTAATGAAGTGCATCTCATCTTAGCCGCTCAAATTTGGAAGAAAATTGTAGGCCCCTTCCATTCCTGTAGAACTAATACCGTAGGTAGGAATCCAAATCGATAAATTGTAGTGTAAGTCACTATAGGCCTTGGTTTTTCATGGGCTGCCGTTCAAATGTATTTATATTATTTTGTTGGTATAGTCGGAATAAGAAATGAAGATATGTTCTCCAACAGCAGGAGCACCTAATAGAAATAGAAAGTATTTGCGTGATAGAATATAAAGTGTGAAGAACCGTCAAAGAAATTCTTGAAAATGAAATTTATTTTTTCAATATAAATATTTAATATTGCCTTGGCAATAAAACATGGCTATAAATATTAGATGACTTCAATGTCGTACCCCTTTTTTCTTTTGTGAATATTTTAATACCTCAACTTATAAAAAAGTCGTAAAATATCAGCACTCCAATATGCTGTACTCGCTTCGCGTAATAACATAAAAATATTTCTTGCCTCAAGATTTTTATCTTCCACTAGTACATTTATTTAATATTCTTATACCTTTGCACGTGAGACTCTATAAGCAATGCACGAAATAGAATAAAACCCTTCTATATGTGCAATTGAACAAAAGCCAAAAACGAAATCTTCCTCCCCTTATGGCTCCTTAAAGGTTGTAAAATAAAGATATAAAAATTCACAACACAAAATGTGCAAAAACTTATGTCGCGTGCAAATAACCTTGATTATTATATAGTAAAGTGTTGCATTCTTTATGTATACACACGAAATTCGTTGTATGAGTCATCCTGACTGACATATCATTTAAAAAGCAAACAATCCTTAAATACTAATTTGCTAAATTAGAGAAAAGGCCGCCATACTTTTTGATAAATGATTCAAATAAAAGATTGAACTTGCCACACTGTCTCAAAAGTACGAAAGAGATGTCAAGGATACTATATTTTCGTGTCGAAAGTATAGGTACGTGTAATGTATTAAAGTGAGCTTCGAAGGACCTGCTCTTGTAGATTTATTATATAGGTAAACACCAAACACCGTTCAAGAGGAATATATTTACAAGGATTGTGTGCACCGCTTCAAGGGCATAGATTGCACAAGTTCTCGCCTTTCTCTACTCCTTGTATATAAATATATGTAAAAAAATCATCTCCTTGTTGTATAGGATATGCCTTCAGGACGAAATTTTATTATTGAATTTTCGGATCCTATTTTGAACATTTGTGTGAGCTTGCTTCTGCTGTTCGCTCGTTTGGTATGCTTGTATTGTTTTTTTTTTGCAAGGATACCGAAATCAATCCATCATTTAGGGGTTAAGGACTATTGTCAGTTTTTTTTTTTTTTCAATTTTACAATGGAGGCATTTTTTTAAGAAGAAGGTTTTTTTTATTTTATTTAGTTTTTTTTTCGGACGTTTGGTGAATCTAGTTTGTTTAGGATGAAAAGATTGGAATGAAAAGGAAATTGTAGAATTCAAGGTCAGTATCAGTATTTAAACAAATTTCAAGGCAAATACTCGAATTGATTTTTCGCTCTGTTGGAGAATACAAAGGTCAATACAATTTTTAATCAAATATCCAACCTAAGTTTATTAATTTTATCAATGTTTATTAAAATAAAAGATCAATTCATCAAATTAAAGAACGAGTTTAATAATTTCTATCCCTGAATTTAAATTTGTATATTAAAACTCGTTTCGAATAAATTATTTCGTTGGTTCTATAAAATCGCTTATGCGAACCCATTTCTCTCCAAAACATCCACTCATACATCAAGTGCTCATTCTTTATCGAACAGCAAACAATTTTTGGTGGCGATTTGATTAGGACATTTCTCCTCTGTAAATTGTCGCTCTTCCCCCATCTTTTATTACTAACCTTTTTTATTACTTGGGATTATAGTTACTATAAGGCAAGTTAATGGATCCTTCCATAAAACCGTTCTTTTTTTCTTGAGCTATCTCGTGAACGGATTAAGCGATTTCAACTGAAAAAAAAAAATTCAATGAACTGAACAAGTGAAAAAAAGTTAGCAGAAGTGCTTACCTAATTTAAATTTTAATTTTAATTTTAATTTTAATTTGTTTTATGTAAACTCAATATTTGAAAAATGATTTAACTTAAAAATTTTCTTTTTTGTACATTAAATGTAAAATATTTATCACTTAAAATTGGCGTAGGTACTTCAAATTTGTAAAAAAAAATTTTTTTATGAAAATTACTCAGTAGATAAACATCGATTTATTTAAAACCCGCGTGTACTTTATTTTTAACTTTACTCCCGAAATTGTTCCAAAATATAAAAAAAAACTCAGTTTTGCTTACGCCAATGTAAAGATTGTCAAAATAATGATTTTAACACACGAAAATAAATTTATTAGTTTTACAAATAGAAAACCCAATAAGTTGCAGTGGACGGTGTACGGAACTTACTTCACGGAAGGAAACTAACTTCACCACTAGTGGGTGAACTAACTTTTTGTTAGTGTAAATTGCCACTTAAAGTGATAAATATTTATGTGTGTCAAGTTAGTATTACCACTTTCAAATTTAAAAAGTTTAACTATTGGATTAACTGTCGTGAATTTGTCGTGCAACGAAAATTTTTATCGCGCGACTTTTTTACGACAGTCAAGTTAGCATTACCACCCCAGTAAAAGGATTAAATGTAATCGAAAATTAAACAGGATAATGGAAATAATTTTTTTGTCGTAAATAAGTTATGCAACTAAGTTGTCGTGCATTTTTTTTTCAAATGACCACAAAAAAACTAACTTTTTGGTCAAGTAAGGTTTACCACCCCAGAAAAAAATCTAATCGAAATTACGCAAATAATTTCAGTTTTTAAAAAAGGATAACGCAAATAATTTCAGTTTTTTTTCTGTCGCAAATTTGTAGTGCTTTTTCTGGGTTGGTAGTGCTAACTTGACAGTCAAGTTAGCAGTACCAGAGTTTATTTTCGAAAATAGTCGCGCGACAATTTTTTTAGTTGCACGACAAATTCACGACAATTAATCCAATAGTTAAACTTTTTAAATTTTAAAGTCATAGCCATCCTAAGATGGTATCCCGTTTGGCCCAATTTCTTATTCCTATTTGAAGTTTTTCACCGCCACACGAAGTCATTTTAAAATAAATAAAAAAAATACTTTGAATGTACCTAAGAGTTTAAATGGGTAAAGATAAAGACATTGTTTGGTCTTTTAGATCCAACTGGTGCTATCGAGGAAAGAGATAAAATCATTTATCCTTTTATTCGACAGAACATTTTTAGTTTATCGAGAAATGAGCTACCGAATGCTTCAGGGGTAACCTGGCCGGGCACTTACAAAAAAATTGCTCGATGGTTTCTTTCTTTGGAGGGTTCTTATGTCCAACCCCGTCGGGAAATAAGTCCCAAAAAAATAAATTTGGGACTTATATCCCACCTTCGATTTCTTTTGAATAAATTTTATGAATCTACCAAGAATACACTCATGTTGATAGTTTGTTCAGTTATTTCCGTTTAGTTTTACGCATTGTCAATGCTTTAATGCGTAAAACTCTACTGTAATACAATCAATGAAAACTCTTCTTACTGACAGCTCCAATAAAGTGAACAATTCCCATGACCGGGCAGAACTTTGGGGACCATGGGGGTTCGCTTATGGAAGCTTTGACTGTACAACTAAAATACAGTTACTTGTTGTCTTACTTTTTTTAAAACTGTAATTTTTAAATTTAAAAATGTAATTAAAAATCTCGCGATTTTTTGGTTTTAGTTTTTCAAATTCGCAAAAACTTGAATCTTCTAAGATTCTTTTCTTAAATTCACAGAAAATTAATTTTAAAAATAACAGTTTTGAAAAAATTTGAAAAAATTAAGACAACAAGTAACTGTATTGTAGTTGTACAGTCAAAGCACTTATAAGCGAACCCCTATGGCTGAAAAATTACAGTTTTGACAAAAGTAAGACAACGATTAAAAACACTACTTTTGATTATATGTAAAGATATTTTATTCTTATTTTTTCTAAAGTTAATTTTTTTCTTTGTTTTTTTGTTATAAAAAGGAAAAAGTTTTTGTTTCTTATCTGTAAATGAAATAAAATACCTACGAATTTTTTTATGTTATTTATCAAACCGTTTGTTTAGTTTTTTTTTTAAATATTACTATTTTTTGATTTTTTGTAGAAAAATGTAAATGTTGGGATTTATTTCCGATCTTTGAGATGCAAATGTTGGGACTCATGTCCCACTTCGGTGGGACATAAAATAAATTTGGGACTTATGTCCCGGGGACTTATGTCCTTGCGCCGCTCCCACATATGTGGTTTTATTCGGTTTGGTCTATATTGGGGATGTATTATTCGTAATACTCAGTTTCCGCAGCCTCGTCTTGCAGTGTAAACGCTCTAATTAGTTTATGTGCCCTTAACCGAGTGAAACCTATTGGTGTGGAAGGAGCAATTGGTGGTTACGAGGTTTCTATATTGGGTTCTCATATAAATATGACATGAGCCTTATAGTCAACATAAAATAAAAGCCATAAAAAGAACACAATGACACTCTTCATGTCAAATCTACAGTTCACTTAAAGAAACAAAATTTTACTAGTCTATATTGCTTTGATTCTGCAAGGTGACCTTTTTATCTTCACCATGTATGATGGAGCTGCCCCATATACTGTGCGTTGGTATAGTTTCCTTTTTCACTTCTAAAGGAGTGATTTCACTTTCAGAAGGGAAGTTCGTCGCTGATAATTCTACATTTTTACAACAGATCAAATAATTTAATTATATTCCACAAGTTTTGACAACAATATTACGATATACAAACAGTGTTCAATTTTGATCTCGATTTTGACCAACTAAAGCCCCTCAAAAGTCTATAGCAAGTTTTTTTTATGAACAAAAAAAAAAAAAAAAAAAAACACTGAACTTAAATAGTTTCAATTGCCACAGCAAAAACATGTCAACTAGCAACATAATTCGTTTGTTTTTATTTTATTTAAGTGAGCGATGATTTATTTTTGTTTCACTACTTCAAGCTTGAAGTGTAAATAGAAAAATCATAACCAATTTGTCATAAGCCAGAGCTAATTATAACTTCTCCAATACGTTTCGTCTATTTGAAATAAATTAGCACTTAATTTCTTGATTCTTTACCTCCAACCGGATGCTAATTGAAAAAATATAAATGAGACGCAAGAAACAACTGCGTATGAAGAAAAGATCAATTTGCAACAAACTGTCAATTTAATTACAAATAAAAAAGATACTTTGAATGGTTTACAGACAAACTAAATGAGTCGGAAGCAAGTACCCACACGGAATGGTATGTTCTTCCCGCGCGCAAAAATTAAAAATAAAATCAAAGAGAAAAGTAAAATTAACCAAGTGAAAAAAGACACTATAGTGAAAAATATAAACTCAAAAAATTATTTTTCTGACAAAAAAAAAGAAAAAATAAAAAACTCTAGTGAGACAAAAATAATGTTATCTCCCGAAATGGGAGAGGCGGGGATGGAACTTGAAGAAATCACCCGCCAAAAACTATGTGAAGCTATAGCATGTATAAAACAATACGAAAGTGAAATATTAAATTTAAAACAAATTATTCAAGACCTCAAAGGGCAAAATGAAAGTGAAATATCTAAATTAAATAAAAAAAGAAAAACAAATATTGATAAACTATCAAATAATCCAAACATTGGCACCAGTGATCGCGAAAACAGTTTCGGGATTCTACCCAGCGAAGAGCCCCTCAACCCACAGTCAATTCACATCGACGACGACGAGAGCTTTGATAATAATAAACCAACAACATCACGATCAATAATTGATAAAATCAAACAAAAAAACCAAAACAAACGGAAACAAGATATAGAGATAAAAAAAAACCAAACGGCAACAAACAAATCAGCACTAAACAGTGAAGCAAAAAAAACAACTGACGGTAAACAAAATAAGAAACCACCACCTATCAAAATATTTAAAGAAGATAGCAAAACTATCTCAAAATTGTTAAATGTAGAAATAGGAAAAGATAACTTTAAGTTAAAAAACGTAAGTAGAGATAAAATAACTCTTACACTAAGTAATACAAATGATTCCAATAAGGTTAAAGAGATATTTAATGAAACTGGAACAGAATATTTTTCCTATACTAATAGTGATGATAAAGTCCATTCATTCCTGTTAAAAGGTCTTAGTGTCAGTTATGAACCAGAAGAGGTATTAGAAGAACTCAGAGCTTCTAATGTAGAAAATATCAAATTTGTGGGTGCTTTTAGGTATGCTACGGCCAGGTCTAAGCGTGAGAACAATCTCCTACCCTTTATAACGGTACAGTTATCAGCAGATAGTGTTATCAAAAACCTGAGTAATATAAAGTTTATAGAAGGTCATGCGATCTCTTTTGAAAAAATCCGAAAAAGTGGTATATTACAGTGTCGCCGTTGCCAACGATTTGGTCACGTTTCGCCGAACTGTAAGATGGTATATAGGTGCGTAAAATGTGGCAAAAGTCACTTACCAGGTACAGATGAATGTAAAATACAAAAAGAAGCAACAAAAAATGAACTTTTCTGCATTTTATGTGGAAAAAATGGTCACCCTGCATCTTGGCGAGGTTGTGAAAGCTACAAAAAGACATTAGAGCTAGCTCAAGTAAAAAAAAAGGTTTCACAAGAACGTGTGTCTCAAAAATTAGCTATGATTAATAATCACGTTAGAGGAGGCATCTCATTTGCAGCCATGACTGGAAATGGTGTTGCTTCTAGCCAAAACAAAATCCCGACAAATAACGCATCGTTTGATGGTCTACAAACACAAATCAACAGTCTTACTAAGATTGTTGCAAATATTTCGGAGAAGGTAGATGCCTTTCTCAACATGTTTGCAAACCAAAATGAATAGACAAAAAATCTCAACCCTTAAAATAATTGCTCTTAACGTCAATTCTATTATCTCCAAAAGTAGGCGCAGTGACCTACTGCGTTTTACTGAGGAGAATAGGCCTGACGTATTGTTTTTGAGCGAAACTAAATTGAATGACCGACATTATATACAATTTGACAAATATGACATTATTCGAAATGATAGGAGAGACTCAAAGCAGGGTGGTGGTACTGCAATACTTGTACGAAAACCACTTTCTTTTCAGATTATTGAGCGCAGTGACATAAAAAATTTTTGTTGTCTGGAGACAACCATTATCTCATTACCCTTAAGGGATAATGGTTGTCTTTACTTAATATCGGCTTACGCTCCCTCAGCTCCTGCCAATGAATTTAACATCGAATTCGAAAAATTATTCGAAAAACTAAGGTTAGATAGTTTGGACAACTATTACATATTAGCGGGAGATCTTAATGCAAAACATCAAGATTGGTTGGACTTAAAAGAAAACGGAAGAGGCAGTCTCTTACGTCGCCTTATTGATGAAAACCAAATCGAATATAAAATGAAATTGTACAGCCCGATTACACCAAGCTACCCTTCGGGAAAATCTTATCTCGATCTTTGCATCGCGGACGCACGATTACAAATTGAAACCGTTTGCGACAATAAAATGTCTCTTTTGCAATATGATAGTGACCACATGGCAATAGTCATGCCAACAAACATTTCTGGAGACTCGTCATTTAGCTTTGCAACCAGACACACAGTATCTAAATTTAATTTTAGAAGAACTGATTGGTGTCGATTCCAACGTTGCGCCACCAGAAAGTATAGGAATTGCTCTTCATCTTCAAACATTCCTAGCAATAGAAATCTATCTAACGAGGAGTGCGATTCCTATATCGGGAGTCTAAAAAATGTGGTATTACAAGCTATAGAATCGACAGTTCCAAAAATGAAGGAAAAAAACAGTATTGAGCAATACATAAATCGCGATATACGGACTCTACAAAAACATAAGAGTTTCTTGATTACACAAATAAATCTAATTCGGCGTCAATTTCAAGACGATTCTTTATGTTTAGAGCTAACAAGATTAAAATCTCTTCTGAGAAACGTGAAGACGTTGTTGACCCAGCAGTTTCGAAATAATGTCAACAACTATTGGAAACAACGGGCTGAAAGTATAATTAAATCTGATTCAATAAACATGTTCCCTAAAATAAACAAAATGCACAAGTTTCGTAGTGTTGTCAGAATTCCGAAACTGAGAATACCGCTGTCTTCTCAACTGCTTCTCACCCAAGCAGATATAAATAGGCAACATTGTCCTATTGTCGACAATTACTTCGTAATTGATAATGGAATCGATAAGCTTAATCTCATCGGCTCTCATTTCGAAGCTATTCATTCAAGAGATATTCCTAGCAATAGAACAGAAGAAGTAAATGCGGAGTTAGTTAGGTTTGACAATTTGTTTACACCACCTCGTCTGAGTTTTTCTGAGCAAATAAAAGCGGATAACCTTAATATAGAACAAACTGACAATTACTACACGACACTTGACGAACTGACAGAAATATTCAGAAAACTAAACAACAAAAAATCGAGCGGTTTAGATAACATACCCAATATAGTTTTAAAACATATGCCAATTGAAATCGTACGGCAATATTGTATAATATTTAATAATTTATTAAACAACTGCTACTTCCCGAGTTATTGGAAAACAGCGAAAGTTTTCCCAATTATCAAAAAGAAAAAGGATCCTTCCGATCCTTCCAATTACAGACCTATCAGTCTTCTGCCTTGTATCGGAAAAGTATTCGAAGTACTTATTTGTAAGTCGATCCAGTTTTCCAGCGAAAGAAATGAGATAGTTCCGCGGAATCAGTTTGGATTCAGACGAAATCACTCGGCAGTGCACGCTGTGACGAAACTTACTTCAGACATAAACTGGAACCTAAGCTCGAAAAAATACACAGCTGCTTGCCTAGTGGATATTGAGAAAGCCTTCGATACGATATGGATCAATGGATTGATATTTAAGCTCATACGCTATGGTTTTCCAGTTCATCTTATTAAAATTATATCTTCTATGATTAATGGAAAGGAATTTGTAGTTACTGATAATCAATACACAACAACTAGGGTTTTTAAAGTTATTAATGGTTTACCACAAGGAACAGTCTCAGCACCACCCTTATTTAACATTTTTATTGCTGATATACTGAATGAACTCGATAGCTCATTGGCATTTGCTGATGATACTATTTTGTATGCAAGTAGCTCAAAAATTGCAAACATACAGGGTGAACTACAAACTAAGTTTGATAGACTGCAATCATTCTGCACAGAATGGAAACTAAGAATAAATCATACAAAGTGTGAAACCATACTGTTCCGCACCCCACTAAGACGCGGTAACTCAGATTTGCGACAAAATTGGAAAAACTTAAAAATCACAAGTTCCAATGGTCTTCATATTGAGTCGAAAACGGTTGTTAAATACTTAGGTGTACATTTGGACAACTTCCTGTACTACAATGATCACATAAATACTCAATTGAAAAAAGCAAGAGCTGCATTTATGTCTCTCAAGAGCCTCTTCTACTCCAACCGTTTGAGACCTGATGTGAAGATTATCTGCTATCAAGCATTTATTCGTCCAATTCTGACATACGCGAGTCCAGTATGGTGGAACATTAGTCCATCATATATGGAAAAATATCGTTTGTTTGAAAGAAAATGTCTCAGAGCATGTATGCAGATATACAGAAGTGCACACTCCGATTTTCAGCATTATGTCAGCAACAAAATACTTTTAGACAGATCTGGTGTATCGAGAATTGATAATGTAATATTAGGCCTTGTGAGAAATCACTTTGCACGATCAGTAAATGTTATAGATAATGGGTTCGTTTCCGGATTCTGTTACCCTAAACCTCAGTATTTCAAAAACGCTTTGGAGAACGGATACATACCTCCGGAGGGGTTCCTCTATCTGGATGCACATGGCTACTTGTCTGACTCGAAAAATATACCTATCATATACCATCTTTCTAGAAGAGCGACTGATAAAAGAATTTTATATGAACCTGGGAATTCGGAGAACGATAACACAAATCTAAGATACTGCGTTAGCATACCCGAAAGAGATACAAATAGTAATGAACATCTTAACAGACAAAAATACTGGTGGCTCGACTGGGTTGTAGCTGATACTTAGGATTAGGAGAACTGGATTTGACTCACGGTCTTTTACTTCATAGATTTTCATCGATGAGGTGAAGATTGCGGGATGAGTCTTGTTCTACTATTAGAATAAATTAGAGTTAAGTTAGGTTTAGGTATTAGTTCATAGGTCTTTTTATATTTAGTACTTAAAGTAGATTTTAAAAAACAAAAAACATTAATGTTTTCAAAGGTTTTTCACCACATTTTCCTTATTGAAACACAAACAAAATCTGTACTATATAATAAATATATATAAATAAATAAATGTAAATATAGACAAAACACATGGAAAATAAATAATAAAACATAAGTAATGCGTACCTTAATGGTCATTTACTAAAATACAAATGTTAAAAATTAGCTTTTAAGTTTATTTAAGCTAAGTACCTAATTGTTAATGTTATGAGTGGCAAATAAACAAATTAAAAAAAAAAAAAAAAAAAACAGACAAACTAAATCATTTGCGGAAATTTTCAACAAAAATGACAATATTGTTGTATTAAATGTTCTTTTTAATGTGCCGTATCTTTTAATAACTGAAAAATCCTTTAGACTTCTAATGGAATGTATCTGACACAATGAACAGATGACATTTAACTGCGTTTAATTGAACTATGATTTTTAAACAAAAATTCCCACATTGGATAAAGGACAAAGGAATTTTATTTAATTTTTATTTTCTTTCTTAAATTCAAACACAGACACAGACAAACTTCACAGACAGGAGACTGTTTGAAAGAAAAAATGGAATTTCGTTTCACAAAATGGTTGCAATAAACTTGATTAAATATTTGTCTGTCTGGATCTCTCTGTATATATAGCTATACTCGTATAAATGTCCTGTGAAGTGTTGTAGGAGTACTTTTATACTATTATGGTGTAGTGTAGACTAACAAGACAAATAACAATAACATGACAGAAAATGTTTTTCTGTGACAAATGTTTGACATTTTTATGATCTAATGAATTAGATGGTTTTGAGAATTTTTTGTTTACTAATACTTATTTTTGTTTGCACGAAAACGGAAAGAAGTTGAAGATAATAATAATCACTTGGGGTGGTTGCACAGCAAACAGAATAGAACAAAACTGATTGAAACAGTCGAAAATGTTTTTCTATGCTTTTTCAATTTTAAATATGCACGATTAAATTTTATCTGCATTTTGAACGATTATAGTCTTCATCAGGCCTTAAATTAAAAAAAAAATATTTGATAAATAAATTAAATAAAATTTGATATTTATACTAACAAATATGTTAGCAAATAAGTATTTAAAAAAATGCTCGAACAAATGTTTTGTTTTATCGTGATTTTTAATTTTATAAGTCTTGATTTTTCTTTTTTATATGTAACATACTTTAAACATCATTCTTTTGTTTATAATGCTTTTTTGACTGCAAGATCTGAACATTCTTAAAATCAGGTCGATTTTCTTCTTCTATAAAGGGTTATTGGTATAAGATGCCCCAAAAAGCTTGAGCGTGTAGGTGGGGTTAAGACAAGAAAAAAATCGTATGTGAGGGGGGTCTATTTCCCCCCGTTTAAGCGGGAGGGACAATTTTTTAAAAAATTGACTTAAATCAGAAAAAAAATTATTTTAAAACAACGGTGAAGGATACAAAGACTTGTTATATCTTTTTGAAAAGCCAGAAAACTACTCTTTTATTTTATTTTTAAATTAAGTTGTTGGAGTGAACAGTTTTAAAAAAATTAATTTTCAAACTCAAAATTTTGAAAAAAAAAAAATTTTAAACTAATTTTTTTCAAAATTTTATGTAATTAATTATTATTTTTATTTTCAAAATTCAATGCTCTTATTAATTTTTAGTCAAAAACAAAAAAACCGGATGTAAATGTACTAGAAGTATTTTTGTTCCAAGAAAAACACTTTTTTTTTGGTTTTCCCAAATTTGTCAATTATTAATTCGGGAATTATACCTTTTTTATTTTTTATTACATACCATCCGATTTTAATCAAATAATAAAAAAAACGAATTAACTTTTTACTTATTTTACTAGTTTCACTTTTATTTTTTTTTTAATTTCTCAAAATCTAAGATACATTTTGGCATCCGGTTTTCTGTTTTTGACTAAAAATTAATAAAAGCATTGAATTTTGAAAATAAAAATAATAGTTAATTACATAAAATTTTGAAAAAAATTAGTTTAAACTTTTTTTTTTATTTTTTTTTTTTAAATTTTGAGTTTGAAAATTAATTTTTTAAAACTGTTCACTCAAACAACTTAATTTAAAAATAAAATAAAAGAGTAGTTTTCTGGCTTTTCAAAAAGATATAACAAGTCTTTGTATCATTCACCGTTCTTTTTAAATATTTTTTTTTCTGATTTAAGTCAATTTTTTAGAAAATTGCCCCTCCCGCCTAAACGGGGGGAAATAGACCCCCCTCCCATACGATTTTTTTCTTTTCTTAACCCCACCTACACGCTCAAGCTTTTTTTGAATCTTATACCAATCACCCTGTATAATGCAAAGCAAATGCTGTTTTTTATGAACTTCCATTATTTATATCTAATCTATGACCTGATATTCTGTTACGCAGTTTTTGCATCGAGGTTCCTGCATAAGCATGATGGTAACTCATCTCCTAAATTCATTAGAAGACAATAAAAATCTTTTAATGAATAGACTTACCAAATTGTCCGATATATTGTAAAACGTGCAGTATTATTTTTTTTTATTTGCAGTGTAAAATTTGATTTTGCGACATGACATATTTTTTGCGATATTTGCGGTATTTTTTTCGTTTCTAGAATTATAACTAAATTTCAACATAAATTGATATCAGACAAATAATATCCCCTCACTTAAAATAATAGAAAAATAATAAAAGTATTCATGGCAAGAGAGGTTTCCTTCGATTATATGAGAACTAAGAACACATCCAGTTCTCTTTGGGTGCAAAAAAGTTCTATACTCACTATTTCAATGAACTCGTACTGGAAAGCGCCCATTGTTCCTTTCTGCCGGTATCTTGTCGAATTTATTCAAAGAAGAAAAGAACTATCTTTTTTTAGTTTTGCCAATAGTCAAAGAAAATAACTTATTGTTTCAGGCTAATGAAGTTATTTTTTAAAAGCTCAAAAAGAAATTGAAGCGATGAACCGCTTTTTATCTCAAAAAGCCTTATTGACTGTTCCCGATCTGAAAACAGATAACAAATCATGAACAGAATTTAAAACCAATTTCTGAAGTAGATCTTGGTTCTGAGTCCGAAAAAAGTGCAAAAAAAAAAAAAAAATGTGACCATAGATTGTGTTTTTGTTATAGACACTTAATAGATATCCAATTTCATCACAGTGCAACTGATTGAAGTACAAAAGAAAGTACAATTCAATGAATTGTATCTTAAAAATTTACTGCAAATTTACCGCTCAAAACTGCGGAAAGATTACAAATTTTAGCATTTTTATTTTTTTTAATTATATTTTTTTCCGCTAAAATATAACAGTTATTTCGTCCGCTAAGATAAGGGCTTAATCAAACATGACTTTACGATGATAGTGAAGTCGAAAAAAGTGAATCCGGCAGTTTTGTTTGTGTGTCTGTCTGCCAGTCTGTCAGTCTGTCAGTCTTTCAGTCTGTCAGACTTTCAGTTTGTCAGTTTGTTAGTCTGTCAGTCTGTCAGTTTGTTAGTCTGTCAGTCTGTCTGTCTGTCATTCGCACCTGCAGCCGAAACGGTTGGACCTATATTTTTTTTTTTTAATTTTGACTTTCTCGTTAGCGACTGAGTAAATTTTTAAAAAATTATATCTATAGAATAGATAGCCAAACAATAATAACGTTTCTTAAAAAAATTAGACTAATTAAACTAATTCATGAATCTTTTTTGAAATTTATTTTTCGGATGAAAATTATTAACTAGCTAAAATTGGCATTCTCCATAATTTTCAAAAAAATGTTTTAAAAAAGTAGTTTGAAAAAAAAATCAATTTTTTCGAAAACTAGACCTACGATTTTGAAAAAAAAAGATAAGTTAGATACATTGTAATATTTGAAAATTACTGGCATACCACGATTTGTAGGTACTCACCCCTCACCCCTCCCGCCTACGAATGTCCGGTCTCGAATTCCCCAGTCTAAACAGGCTCAAATCGTGCAGGCTTTCGGAATTCGACCCCTGGAAAGTCTCTGTCCACATCACTATAATGTTGAAGACTTTGATCCATCATTGTATGTGGTAGGTCCATAAGGACTTGTAGCAGGATCAGATAGGATGTGTCAAAATTTGTTGATTCATGAATAAATGGTGTCGTAATAATTGATCAGACAGTGAAGAAGCCAAATACCAACATCGCAATGCAATCGTACGAATGGCATCCCAAGAAATTAGCCAAGTCTAATTATAACATGGAAATTAACTGTCTAACAGATTCATCATTATTCTATATGATATGACCCGACCGGGTTCATTAACTTTCATTTAAAAATGTTGATACTTTAACATTAAAAGATTTAAACAATTTATTATTTTAACCACGCTACCCAAATTTCTACCGGACATTGTTTACCTTCAAAGTTAAACTTTGACATCCGCCAACTAAACAAATCGATTTTTTCCTCACAAGCACACACAAAACAAACAACCAGACAAATTACTACCTAGCTGATTTACCTGTCCATTGTTTTGTAAATGTCAAACCATAGAATTTTTTTGTGTAAATAAATCCCTTTGACTGGCTTATTTGCATAAAGTTCATATTTTGTTTGTCCCAAAAATAAAGAAAACCCCAACAGCTAAATCACTGACCACAAGCTACATAGTATAGTTTTCTCTTCTACACTCGTGTGCCATAGGGTGCCACTAAAATAAATCAAATAACTGACTAAACAACCAAACCATTTTCTAGGTCAAAGTATAGGTTGTTTCGTAGAACAAAAAAAAAACGTCTAAAATACCTGCATAATAGCTTTCACCCTCATAAAAAAATAATAACACACATTGTCGTCGTTTATATATGGGCCGGCCCTCTTTTGGGTGAAAATAGAAACACCAACCAAAACTCAGATGATGATTCAGCAAGCATATGAAGTGCCAAAAATAACTTTGTTGTTGGCCCGTAACATTGCCACGTGCCGTTCCGTTTCTTGTCCATCTATGACATCAAACAAAACATAATTATCCCTATATCGCCTTAAGGGGCATTTAAGGAAAGGAGTCAGTTCCTCATTTACCTTTGATGAAAGCAAAAACAAAAAGCACCACCTTATCCTTTTTTCTGGGCTCACATGTGAACGTGCATGGTTGTTTGTGCCAAAAATGTTGGGCATCTGCACATAACCAAAGTTTTTTTTTGTATTTTTCGTTTAGGAATTTTGTTCGAGGCTCTGCCCCTTCGTTCACTCGTTGAAATACCGCAGCAGCAGTGAAGGTAATTTTGGTCATTTGGTATCCTGATTTGATTTGGTAAAATTATTCTAAATGCCACTGCCATATGACCTCTCAAGTTCAAGTTGGAATGCCTAAAGCATTTTTGTCTCATCCCTAGACTCTCCATATTCTCATTCTGCATCCATTGGATCATTTTTTTTTTATCTTTTTTATGATCTTTGTCTGTCGTTGATTTTTGGTGCAATGAAACTGCAATGCAATTGCGATTTGCTGTCAATTGGCGAAGAGCAACGCGACCGACGACGTTGTTTATAGTTTGATTCTGCTGCTGTATGTCTGTTTGTAGACATGAACTGATGTTTCATTGAAGGAAATTTGCATAATTAAAATGAAAGACGATGAGAATTTCAAAACAAAAAATTAATAGTCTCTCACAGATGACTATCATCTGCAACTGTTCCCATGAGTTGGGAATTGAAAGCTGAATTAATCATCAAACGTTTTGTTTTATATTCGTTTTTTTAAAGCATTTTTTTTTTCATTTGTGAAAATATTAATTCACAGAGGTTATTCAAAGGAAGGACATTTGAAAGTGTTTTCTGAGATTAAAGAAATTTTCCAGACAACTAGTCTGTGTTTAAGTTTTATGTTTGTGGTTTGATTGAAATTTGCTGTCAGGCCCAGTAATAATTTTTGATATGAAAATAAAATATATGCCTGACTCCTACGAACTTGTTCTTTGTAATTTGTAATCTGATTTCAAGGTTAATCCAATCGAAACATTTTTATTTACTTACCCTCAGTCCCGGTAGAAATATACAGGTCGAATGATTATGGTTTATGGGTGGTGTTGATATATACAGCCTTTGCAAATAAAAATAAAACTTTTTTGACAAATTTGCCAAGCTAAATACTCGGTTCTTGATTTCATAATCTGAAATCCTATAACATACAAGAAAAATGTCATCTTAGCTGGAAGGAAATCTCTATACTATAAGTTCTGAATATGAATGCAACGTCACCAGCATCGGCCAATTGGCTTCAGACAAGTTGTGGTCCCATTTTTGATCATAACATTGTCTTAAAAGATAGAGACCAGCTTTTCTGGTCTGCATCGCCTGTTAAATTAAATGGGCCTTACTATACTTTGTCCTTTTTGAATGTGCAGTACAGGTCTTATGGAAAAGCTTTTTTAAAATCAGTAGCGTGCAATAATTGTTGACCATAATGAATTGAAAGAAACCCTTTAAAAGAAGTGTATACCCGCCCATGAATTTTCGATCGCATATGACATAGATCCCACGACCTGCATAGTTGAGCGCACAGATAGGTCAATTCTTTTCAACCCTCAATTAATACCAAAATACATTCAGAGTTACCTTTGTGAATTTGGTAACTCGTTGGTTTTTTTTTTTTTGGGTTTCTGTTGAGGAACTTTTGATTTTAGAATGTTTGTTTTGATCTTTTTTTTTTTTGCATTTAGTTTAAAGTGTGGAAAATGGAGTTACAAAAATGTTAGATTAAGATTCTCGTAGCGGTCGGTCGGTTTTTATTCATGTTTGGTGTGTGTGTTTTTTTTTTATTATAGTAAATGCTCGAAGCGCGCGATTAGTTGACATTTCGTGTGGTTATATCGTAGAAGCAAGTTGTTTTTATTATATTACTATATTAAAGTGAAGTGAAATTAATATGGAGAAAAGTGTTTTTAAGTGAAGTGTTATTGTGAATTTTTATTTTAATCTTGTGTTTTTTTTTTAAATGTTGCAATTGCTATGCTTCTTTGGTTAGTTTGAAATGGCTTCGAAATCATCAATACTTAATTGCAAAAAAAAATTGTTCACGCGGTGAAAAAAAAAACAGATGCTGTAAAGCAAGTAGCAGATATTTGACAAACATCCCTATCTTAACTGTACTGCACATTCAAAAAAGATAAAGTATAATAATTTAATTAAATAACAGCTTAAATTAAAATCTCCACTCTTTAAAAAAAATAAATAAAACTTTTCCTTAAGTGCGTGGATACTTTTTTTTAATCTGTTGCTAAATTTAATTATTATAAAAAGGTCCTAGTAATTAAGTCTTAAATAACCCAAAATGACATAGAAAAAAAAAGAAAAAAAAAATAAAGGAAGAAAAATAAAATAAAAAGAATAAAAATAAAATCCACAACTAGGTTGCACGAACTTGCTCTTGTAGCAAACAGGGATTTGGAAAATTGAATTTACTTGATTATGTTGAAAGTTGGAAAAATGGCCTAAATATGAGATGAAGTTGTATGAAAACTATCATTAAATGGCTGTTTAAGCAAAAACTTAAAGATGGCATCTTGTCTTGAATGCTTAGATTGAATACCGTACCAAATTTAAATCAAATCGGTTAAGTCGTTATCAATTTATGGGCAAATTTGTGAAAAACCGTTAATACCAAATCTCGTTAATCAGCATTTTTAGCTAAAAACCTGAAATGCAATTATATTATAGGACTACTAAAAATATCACCAAGTTTCATCAAAATCGTAAGAGCCGTTTTCGAGAAAGTTTAGTCCGATCGCTCACAATCATACCGAAATCTGGAAAAAGTTTATACACATAGACAGACATAACATCTGCCATTTTCATCCAAATATGTTTCGTCTTATATTTTTCATATTTCCTCGAATGATAAAAGTATTTTTTTTGTTTGATTTTTTGCTCAATTTTATTTTTGTCACAGACAGATTCGCACGAATCTGATTTTGACATTTGCTAAGCATTGTGCAAACTGTCATCAGCCTGGGTAATATATTTAAGAAATTTTGACAGACTCTTACAATTCAAATTCTGAAATTTGCATTATATTCAGTACGAGCAAGTTATATCTTTGACACTTTCTAGTTTGACTGATAATTACAAATCCAATTTTGACATTTGCGAAGTATTAATGTGTGAACTAGCTCACAACAACAGGTAGATAATAAATTTGACACTTATTCTTTTAAAAGTGTTGTATGTAATTTACGTCATGTTAAACGCATATACGTAAATAAAATGTAAATTACATGAATGAGTTTTTACATTCTATTACAGATTAACACAAATCCAATGACTCCAAGCAAACATTTATTTCATCAACAAATTTTGATATCTTGATTAACTCTTTCAACGTGCGATTCAGAACATCCAATGCTTGTTTGTGCGCTATCTTATTTATTAGATCATTTTGCAATTCTATAGTACTTTCGGCGTTTCGCCTCTGCTGTTTGCAATTTGAGTACAGAATGTGCTGTTTCCTGCTGACTTATTGATTTTTTTTTTTTATAATTAAGATGCACCCTTTTATTTTGTTACTAAACACAGCAGAGCAGCGGTCATCAATAGGGCTACTAAATGCTGCCATTCCTAATTTTCTTTAAAAGCCAATTGAATTGCTGAACATCTCCACGCTGAATTAAAGTTCGAGATTTGATGTTGCTGTACGCTCCCGAGGCAAATTATCTTCATTGATGAAAAATACCAGCTTTCAAATAATAAAAAAGTGGAAACATTTGATGCACACTAGACGAAGGAACAGTAAGGTATAGCCAGTGGTTACGGTTATAAATACATCAAAATATATAAACTATCGCTTTGATTGAATATTTTTTCGTAAAACATCAATCAAAGCAAATTGTTGTTGTTTCTATGAAAACATGTGACAGTACTTCAACAATATTATTAACTGTTTTTTTTTTTCATTCAACCAAAATATTTAAACGCATTAAACTCTCTTTCATTAAAAAAAACCAAGCGCCTCTTTATAATACATCTTACATTCATAGTCATACAAAAAGCATACACCTTTTCATGCATACATTTCTTGTAACAATAAGTCGCGTCATATAAAATGAGTTGGCAGGCTCTTTGTGTCGAAGGAAATTATAATTTCATTCATACTTTTATAACAAAGACGCAGATACATCACAACAACTAAAAGATATTTGCAAGTGCTGGCATAGCTATTGTGTCCGAAGTCACACTCTAAATGGCCGCGTCACCACTGCATGTGCCACATGAAAACAACACAAAGTGGATGCGCTTTTTCAGTGTGCAACAAATAGCAATAAAAAATATTTAAAAAAAAAAACTACAACACACGCCAACTTGAAACTAATCACAATAAAAATACACGCTCTAATTGTTGCCAATACCTTGTTCGAAGCAAATTTTTATTTTTGTTTGCTTAAGTAAGATACATTTTTATTGTATAGCCACGTAGATATGATCAATTTTTTTCTGTGTACCGCTATACGCACAAGTAACTTTAACATCATAACTGTGATTTGATATTAAATCAACACAAAATGGAGGCGTGCATCGGTGGACTATAAATATTTAAATTACATAGCCAAGTAGTCGCGCCGGTTGGTCGTTATCTCGAAAAAACAATCCGAAATGACTCTTGAGAGATCCCTAAGAGAAAATTGAGATGTAAAGATGATTATTATGATTGATTGCCATTGTTAGGCATATAATTTGCATAAAAAAATCATCGAGCAAAGGTTAGAAAATTATAATAATTTTCCCTTGCCTCTGAAGTTTGTATGCGAACGAACTAAGGAAGTAAATCTTACATCCTCAACAAACACACAAAATGCTTAAAATATCGATTTGGACTTATTGCACCGGAAGAGATGCACTTAAAAGGTCATCTCCATGCCATAGATGCTTCCTGGCAAAAATAACTCAATGTGGAAGCCTTCCTGCAAACAGGACGTGTCTATATATACTCGCATCCATCCATGGAGAATTATTATAAATGTGAAAAGTCGAAAGTGCTCTTAGAGCAAAAAAATCCCTGATGCTGCTTATGTTGGAATAAAGAAATATCCTGTCAACGTCTTTTAAAGTAGATGTCCCAGTTATTATACTGCATTTTGATGGATGTTTCCTTTTTTTTTTATATATGGTTAGCATCTCTGAGCATGGAAAAGCTTTACTTCATTTGAGAGGATTATGTGTGTGAAATAAAAGCTAAGTGAAATGAAGTGAATTGACAACACAGGAAAATGACGTAAAAGAATTTTGTTGGTTTTTTGAAGTAAAAGTAGAAGTATAGAAATGGAAGTAGATGTAGAAGTGGAAGTAGAATTACAAGTAGAAGTATAGAAGTTGACGTTAAAGAAGATGTTAAGGTTGAAGTACAAGTAGAACTAGAAGTCGAATGTATAGAAGTAGAAGAAGAAATTGAAGTAGCAGTAGTCAGAGAAGGAGGAGTAGCAAGAGATGATGTAGAAGCGAAAGGAGAAATAGAAATAAAAGTAAATGTTTAATAAGAAGAAGTATTCACGTCGTGGACGAAATGATCTTATACAAATGTGAAGCGACTGCTAAATGAAATAAATTAGTAGACAACTGATTCATTAAGGAATATTGAAAGATCCACAAAAAAAAAAGAATTTCGTACAAAACGTATAAATAGATTTGCGTAAAGAATATAAACAAAAAAAGTAAGGCTTGTCAGTGAACATTTCAATGTGTTTCGGCATGTTTTTATATCCAGCTCAGTAAAATTGTACAACATAAACTAAAAGAGTGTTTAAATAAGTCGGCAATTAGAACTATACATAATGTTGACATGAATGGTTTAACTGTTGAAGTATAGATTGCGCTTCAAGTGAGTTACAGATAAATATTCGTCTCTTAATACTTAGTTGACCTGTCCTGCTGTCATATTTCCACAGCACCTAATTATGCACAGATAAGAATACAAAATTTCGATCATTACGTCAAATGGGGGTTCGATTTATATATGACTAGGGAACTTAATAGAATTTTTTACTTTATTTACCATATATCCTACGTGCTGGCACCCCAACAGTGCAATCAAAGTTTTGGATTTTTCTCCAAAGTGTTTGCAACGCCATAATTAAAACAAAAAACTTAAGAACTAACCGTTGTGGCGCCTATGATTCATTTCTTTCAAAGAAATTCTAATATGAATTTAAAATCAAATTCACATGTGTGCCATTTAAAGTTCATTGATTTTTACAAATTGTTTTGAAAAATACAAAAAATTATTTGTCTTACACTTCATCGTTTATTTATGTTTATTTTTTAAAATATGAAAAACATTTTGTGAAGGAAACGAGGGCGCTCAATTGTCTACTTTTCTATAAAGATGCAATATTTTATCGTCTGTCTGCGTTTATTTTTCTTTTACTTGGGACTATTTGTATTCAATTTTTTTTTTTGAGAATGCAACACAATTTGTTTTTGTTTCGAATTTGACTTGATTACAATAGCTAAGTCAATTAGATTCGATTAAATGTTTAAGTAGAAAAGTTGAATTTAATTTTCTTTGGAGGAAAACATGGCAGTTTGTTGTGTTATGGATTTCAGAATTGATAATTTTTTTTAACAGTTGTTTAACTCTTAATAATGATTTAAAATTAATATAGTGTGTATTTGTTAAATTTTTGTAGGCTCATTTTGGCATTTTTTTTTCAAAAAAGCTTGTGTGAATGTGGTTCTTAAATTATTTCTTGCCGATAAATCTAAAATACAATTTTTGTAACCTGACTGACTAGCGTTCAGCAGCGGAAATGTAGTTTTTCATGTTGAATATTCAGCCACGATTAAAGATTTTTAAGGCCTTTCAATTGTCAACACTAGTATACTTGATGAATAATAAACGTCGCACTTTATATTTAACTATAGGTCTATGCTCGCCTCTGTAGCTATCATTCACTTTTGCAAAAGCTTAATTCATTTTTAGATTAAGCTTGGCTTTCAATTTACAAGCTATAGTTGTCAGGATTTTGTATTTTGGGATTTTGTTTTCAAGATTTTGGTATCGGAATTTTCACTAGCTTATGAACTGATTTTCTTTTTACAAATCACAAGTAAACAGCTAGCTTAAGGCTTTATTAGTGTTTTTTTCAATTCATAAACTCGTCACCCAAAGTAATGTTGAAGACATGAATTATATCATTTATAGCATATTCATAGTTGTTTTTTAAACTACTGTTTTGCTTAGACTGGTTTTAAGCAATGTAATTTAAATAGGACAAACTCGAGTTAATGCTTTAAACTGCTTTAACATACAGCCTTATTTATTAGATTTCGCTAAAATGGCATTGAACGGTTTTTTAGTTACGCAACGTCAAACAATTTACTCATTCGTTACTGACTGTCAAGACTTTTTTAATCCATATTAGTTACTAAGAGCTTATGTAATGTTACGTAACGTACAATTTAAAAAAAGAGTCACATCTACAACTCTGGTTATGATAAAATTCAATTTAACCAAGCAATTTTCACTGTGTTAGAAAGAGAAAGTACAAAACCTGTTACAGCGTTATGGGATGGAGTGGAATAAAATAATAGTAAAAACTTAGTACCTCCTCAAAACTCAGCTTTTTGAAGGAGGTACTCCATTTGGTATGAATAAAAACCGTGAGTAGCTCCTCAACGATGGAGCATCTTCAAGTTCGATGAGGACCCCCTCAGGGAAGAGTAACTACTCCGTCGTTTGGTATGAATAAAACGAAGCACGTACTCTGTCGAGTGGAGGACGTACTACTAACTTGTGAGTTAGCTTCACTGTAAATAAAATGTAGGTATATATGATAAAAATGTAGGTTGATATCAAATTAATAAAGGTAACAAAAATTTGTTTTCTTTTGTTGTTGTGACAAAACCAAATTATTAAACTGACAAACATTATTTTGTTATAAATATATACAAAAAAAAAACATCGAAATGTTTGTTAAAATAAAAAAACATTTTGTTAGTTGGATAGAATTTATTTGTCATATATACAACGCATTTTATCGTATTGACAGAATAAACAATTTTGTTTTTTTTTTGAATCTGCAAAATTAATTTGTCAGACAAAAAAAATAATTGTGTAGGATCAACAAAAATATTTTGTGTATACAATAAAATCCTTTTGTTAAGCCCACTGTCAAATAATGTCCTTTATTTGATGTCACAACTTCAATAAATTCACTCAAATAAAGTAAAAATATTTGGCTGAAAATAAAAATAAAAGTCAAGCTTATGCTGATACCTGTCTTTTTCAATTTTTATCTTTTACGTCAAAATTAGGGGCGTACCTCAATCGTATTTGAAAATCTATAAGTATAAACTCAATTGCATTAGTGTATTTCCAATTCAATACCTCTTTTCTCTCCAACGATTATCACAAACACCTTTTCGTGCCAAACTATCATCCTCGCCAAAGCACTTTAAATTAAAATTAAGTAAACCATTTCGTTTGTCCTACTTGAACTCTTCCTCACCAATCCCATCATATTGCCTTAAACTTCCATCCAAAAAAACTTACTCAAATAATAATTCATTGCATCCTTCTCGGTGCTGGAATTAGCACTCTTGGCTGTCCAAAATGCAACCTGATTGTGTCAACTTCATTCTCAACTTCACTATTCACTCTACGGATGCCATGCTAAATTATTAACATCTTCCCAAACAACCTAGTTTTCTTCCTCCCTTATGGAATAAAAACCCATTAAAAGGAAGACGTAAAAAAAGCCTAACACAAAAAAAAAGTCTTTAGATGTAAAGTGAAATGCTAGTTGAACTACATGAACATATGAAATAAGGCAACGAGAGAAAAACAAACTTCAAAAATGAAACACAAAAAAGTTATTCCTTATCGAAGTGACCTATATCTGCTGGAAACCCCCAGTGCCGCCTCCCGTTTTATGTTCGCTTCACCTACCAAAAAATAGCGTACTTCAATGGCATTAGCGCCTTTATGCTATATGTACTTTGGTTGTATACATCTGGAATCTCATATTCCCTAATTCATATATAGACCTATTCCCGTATAACTATCTATATTTCTATGGCTAGTTCGTTAACCTATACCCGAAGATCTGCAGCGGAGGGTTCCGTTTTGTCGATTGAATTTGTGTAGTTTTTAACTTTTTTTTTGCTCGTCCAGAACCTCCCTCAGCAAAATCCTCCTCTATATGTAAAAATAGAAAAAGAAAAATAAGGGAATATGTCCCAACGCCACGTTTGTACTTTCCTCGTTTTTGAAATATTGGTAAATGGCCAAGGAACTTCTAGCTGTGAATAAGAGACACATAGGTACCGTTATATGGTCTTTCCAAATGCAGACCTACACTGCAGTTGTAACAAAGAGGAATATTTTTGTTTGAAAAGGGGCCTTCGGAAGTCAGGGGAAGCCATTATATCGGATTGAGCCGGACAATGGACGAAACCATAAACGAATTTACCAGTTTAAAACATTGTGAGGCTTTAGTACTTTAAAACAGGATATGTTTGAGAGCATAACCCTACAAACTCTGGTTATGCAATCAAATAGTGTGTATATGTTAGTATGGAGAGCGGCAGTTTCCTACCAAATTACTCTGGGAAGGATATAAGTTGAGAATTAGATAATTTCCAGAAATATGGAAACCATGCAACGAGCAGATGATGTGTGGGTTAACAAAGATTTTTACTTCATTTTATGTTTTGCGTTTGCTGCAGGCTTAAAAATGGCTTTCGTTCTTTTTACTTGGGTGGTTTTCGAGTTTTGGATTTTGTATTTCAGAAAATGCAATCTTAGACTTTCAAAGAAAGATTGTATTACATTCGTTGTAACGTGAGTAGTTTGTTGGCAACTATAAAGTCTTTCATCAGAAAAAAATCGAAAAAAGCATTTAAACGGTACCTCACATAGAACCGTTTTTTGTAGGTACTATCTCGTAAATTTATTGACTGGTTTTGATGAAATTCGATAATCCGATAGTCCTCCAATATCTAGTAAATATTGCATAAAAATATTTCAAAAAAGTGTTTTTGATTTCTTAACTGGTCAAATTAATTTCTAACCCCCATATTAATAAACACCGAAGAGCAAAAAATATCAATGAGCTAGCACACCATATAACTCGTTATTTCAATTAATAAATGTGTCATACCTTCAAACGATGAGATGAAAGAAAAATAAATTTAACTAACCGAATACGGCAGAATGAGAAAAGTTAAACTTTATAACATGAATTTCTGTAAAAGTTCTTTCTCCAGACCACATTCTTACAATGTGCTCTCTTTTCTCACAATTTTAGTACTGTTTGATAAATAAAGAGAGAGATAAGAAAAATGAAAAGAAGCAAATAGGTTTTTTTTTTATTAATAGGGCTGTAAGTCGTTAGCTTGCCACAAGAGCAAGTTCGTGTGACATAGTGGTGATCTTTATTTCATTTGTTATATTTCAACTGTCAAAGTAACTTTAATAACATTCTGCTGTCAAATACCGGTACATCTCATAGAACCGTTATTATTTTATTGAGCTATCTCGTGAACGGGTTGATTGATTTTAACCCAATTTTTTTTCCGAAAGATCTAGATGACGATCAAATTTTAATTTTAATTTTAATTATTTTTTTTAATTTACTTTTTTGTAAATTCAATATTTGGAAAACGGTTTGACTAAAAAAAATTACATTTATACATTAAATGATAACTTGTCAGCACTTAAAATTCCCGTTCTTTAAATTTGGAAAAAAAATTATAAAAATTATTAATTAAACATTGACTTATTTAAAAACCACTCCAACGCTTTTGGAATAATTTTATTGTTCACCTTATCCCAAACTGTTCTGTACACTCCATAAATTAAACTACACAATTATTAATAGAAACATCATTCTGGAGAGATGTATTCACAATGGTGAAAATCGCATGCATATCTTATCAATTAAATTTAACCCTCAAACTTGTTGAAATGTTCAATGAAATTCAATCAACTTAAAAATAAAAATATAAATTATATTTTATTTGATTTGATTTTAGAAGATCATTACAATCTTGTCTTTCATTACAAAATGATAAGAACGTATTTAAATTTTTTCAACCAAACAAACACACTTGTTATTATCACATCAATCGAATCTTATCAAAAGTTGAAAAGGTTAAGCACACGATCAAGTACAAACTAACCACATGGACATGAGAATTATTTATATATGTTTTTTTTTTTTAAATAATAAAATATTTCTAAAACCACATTATTATCTGAATAAACTTTCATGTATCGGGCAGAACCACAATAACCAAACAAAAAATTTGTTCCGATTTGTACTATTATAATTAAATTGATGACACAATTAATTTATTAATTAATTCATTTTAGATCATTTAAGCACAATACAACTGCTTTCAGGGTTTCAATGAACTAATAATATAAAAGATGCAATTTGGTTATTGTGATGGAGATGAATTTATTAGGTTATTCTCTTTTCACTTTGTATTGTATCATCAATTATAAATCGGTTAGAATTAAATTTATCTATCCAAAGTTCGTTGTCCTAAAAACATTAAAAAAAACAGATACAAAAAGTCCGGTATTTATGAATACCTAACTAAAAGATTGAATGAAATATTTTGAAATATTTGTGATAATAAATTATTAAATATATTTATCATAAAGTTATTTATTTATTTTCTCTTTTCTTTTGTAGGTGTACTTAAATAGGTGTAGACTGGGGACATTTACTAAATTGCAAAAGAAAACAAAAGGTAAGTCAAGCAAAAATTATATATTAAAGATATTAATAGCTATAAATATTATATTGGTTATTTTTTTTAACTGAATGTTTATTTATTTTTTGTTTGTTTAAGTTTAATGAATGAATATTTATAATTGAAGCGGTTATAGCCCAGAAAAATTACAAAATAAAGGCAAAATTAGGAAATAATTCCGAAAAAAACTGGACTTTATTATAACATTGACTAAGTCTTTTGATTTTTTTAAATTTTACTGGAGACCTTTGTTTTGATGTCTTGAGCAAATCCTAATATTAAATTGTTACAAAATCTCACCAGTACTTGGAGCTTTTTGTTTTATATAAAAAAAAAACAGATTTTTTCTCGAAATCGGTTGTTGGTACGATGGTTTTAACACCTTTTTTGTAGAAAATGATAGAAGCTACAATTGCATTCACACTTTTTGCTAAAAGTTGATAGTTTCCGAGAAAATTGCAAAAACAATTAATTCGACACCTCGATCTCTGCGGACCAAATCTTGGATACTTTTGAGGTTTTTCTTAAGACATTAAAACAAAAGTCTGCAGCTAAATCAAGCGTTGTCAAAATTATTTCAAAGTAGTCCTATTACAGGATGGCAGTACAAGTCATAAGGATAGAAGCAGGCATATTTGAGAAGTTAAACTGATGTTACTACCGTTAAATGCAAATTATACAAAAAAAAAAAGAGCATGGATATCAATAAAATAGTGCATTCACAAATAAATAGAGAACTTGTCAATTTTTAGAAACCTGGATTTATAGAATTCAGAAGGCTGTCTTTAAAATAAGTCAAATATAAATGAATTAAAATTGCTTTATAAGAATAAAAGCATTATCAAAATTAACGTCTCCATGTTATCTGCATTGCAAAACATTGGAAGTGTCTTAAGCCTTAGAAAAAACGCCCCTAAAAAAGCAAAGGATATGTTTTGCCAAAGAGAACATGACGTGAAATGTTCAAAAATGGTAAGCTCAAACTACACTGTCGAAAATATTTATTTCTGACGAAAAAAAAATCAAAATCCTGCAAAATCCTGCTATAGAACCATTGACTTGATGATACAATCACAAAAATTAATGGAAAAATCTACGAATCCTTGCTTGAAAGCATTTTTCAAAATGTATGATATTTTTGGGTAACCTCAAGGATTTTTCAACACGACAAAACCCTTATTACTCACCTTCCGAGTAGCAAAACCATTCATTAAGAACCAAATCGTACATTTTGTTATTTCACCGACGTACACCATGGATTTCGACGCAATGGAAAAAGTAAAGTATGTGACTGGCTCACACAATAAGTTTGTGATGAATTGAGATTAAACGGTAGCAAGGAAGGGTAAGTTCTTTCCATTTAAATGGCATGGAGTAAGATTTTCCTGAACTACTTGGTTTCGATGAATAATCCACTTAAATCATGAAATTTTTGAATTTATTTTAAACTGCGATTATTAAAAATAATCAATTAAATATGAATAAATTAAAAACTAAACAAAGAATAATTGCAGCATTTCTGTTACGTTCTTTTTTAAGTGCTTCTATTCTTCTGACGCGTATAATAATAGATAAACCCATAATTTTGTGTGTTTTAAACACAAAATTATTTGTTTATCGATTATTTTCTCTCTACTATACCGTTAGAATTGGTCTTAAAGTTCTAATGCAGTATTTTGGATTGAACATTTAACATTCCTTCTTGTGCAGTGAAATTTTTTATTCAGTCTGCCATAATATGAAAGAAATTTGAGTTCTACTTCTCGAAAATGCGTGCTTCTATCCTTATGACTTGCAGTGTAAGTTACATAAAAAAATCAGTAATCAAGATTAAGTTTTTTTTTGTTGTTGTTCTATTCGTGGACAATTTAATAATTTTATACATTCCATATTCTCAATATTTTCATCGCAATAGTAAAAAGTAAACTTAAAATTTTGAATACCTATTTAATTTTTTGAAAATGTCACTTAGATTATTCATCCTTTAACCGTCAATTATTAGTATAACTTTTGTTGCAAATAACTAAAGAATTTAATGTAGTACAATATATAATATAGTATAATATAAATTCAATTTTAGTTTAGTAAAATTTGTAAACCTAATAGAATTTTCTTTTCTCTCATTTGTCTTTTATTTAAATGAGTTAAATCCATTCGTATAATAGTTTGGTACAAACGAACGTAAAAGCAGTAAAATTCTTTACTTCTTCTGAATTTGCAAAGTATTACTGGAATATAAATAAAAAAAAAACAAAGTGTTTTCGAGGGATTTTTAATATCTTGTAATAATATTATAATTAATTAACATTATATTTATCAATACATTAATAATTATTTTCTTTAGTTTCTAAAAAGTAAAATACGTCTTCTCGCAAAAGCATGACAGATTCTCCTTATGTGGTATGACTTTATGACGTATGAAGATTAGCTTCTTTCGGAAGTTTTTCAATCGATAGTTTGTGCGTTCTGTTTTTATTATGGAAGTAATTTTTTTCTGATAAATTATACACGAAATCTCTGTATTTCGATGCATAAACTTCATCTACATTTTCAATCAACACCTAGTTAGATTGTTTTCCAATTCCCCAGATTTTCGATACTCGAATCGAAATTAAATAGCAGTCTTTCTGCGTGCCATTAAGTTTATCTAATACAACATCTGATCATTGCATCAATTTTCAGTCTCGAAGTGTTCTTTTGAAAATATTCACAAGGTTCCATACTACAACAGAATACCCATCCAATTTTATGAATGGATATGGTTTGTTAGTCATTCAGGAGTATAAATAAAAAATAATGGAGAGCGTTTGCGTTAGCCACTATATTGGAAAACGCGTTTTCTCAAATAACTTTTAGGAATGGCTTATCGGACAAAAAAAATTCTTACAAGCTTTTCGATAAAAAAAATGATTTGCTTTTTTCCATGTCTAATTTTAAAGATAATTTAAAGATTATTGAGTTATTTTATTTGAGAAAATGCGTTTTTCAATATGGCAGCTAACGCAAACGGCGTATCCTTTTTTGGATACTACTGAAAGATTAATGAAACATATCCAATCATAAAATTGGATGTATTCTGTTGTTAAAAAATTCTCTGCCAGGCTAAAGAATTAAAGCACTCAAAACACACAAAAAGAACTTAATTTGAGCATCTTATTTCGAAAATTGAATTGAATCTCTGCAACTGCAAGCCAATATCCTCATATCTTCTTCTTTAAAATGTTGTTCTTGTTTTCCCTACTGGTATTCTCTTATTGTCGAATAGCTTCTGAATAACAGATCATAAAAACGATGTGTTATTCTCTAAAAAGAGCTTAAACCATTTAAAAAACTCTCCTGATTCACGTTTAAATTTGTTCTGTTTTTTTAATGAAATTATGAGCGTTATACTAAAATTGAACTTGTATTTATCATACACCAGGACTATTGCATCAGTAAGGCTAAAATTATGTTCGAATATGGTACTATTGCTTTCTTCTTTTTCTTAATTTTGATCGATTTTTCGATTTTAAATCAAAAGGAGATAAATTGATTTTTCTTTAATTTGAAATCTAGTTTGAAAAATGTTCAATAGATATTTTTCATTCATTATAAGCTTCATAGAAAGATGTAAAAAGTTCGATCAGTAACGATTACGATTATTCCTGTTGAACGTTTTTCAAACCAGATCTCAAATTAAAGAAAAATAAATTTATCTCCTTCTTTTAAAATCGAAAAATGGATCAAAATTAAGAAAAAGAAGAAAGAAGGAGGCAATCAAGGAAATAAAAAAAAATCCCTTTCTTGACAATCTTTCTTCTGAGATTAAAGTTAAAACCTTCAAGAGCACTTGTGTGAGTTATTAATATGAACAATTGTTTAACTGTTCAATGTTCTTAGATATATTATAAAATTACACATCTAACAAATTTTTGTAGTCAGTATTATTATATTTTTTTTTTTAATTTTTTTTTACTAGATTTATAATAAGCAAATATTAAATAATATCATTTTTGATGAATATTTTATTAAATCTAATTAAAAATCTATAAAAGCAAATATCGTTGCACTAAAAAACATTCCTATCTACTGTCACTTTAAATTAGTAACCAATTTCTGTAATAAATGACAACATACTATGAAGGTTTGCATATATCTATCAATAGAAAATTCCCTTGTGACTTTCGATTCATCCAAAATACCAATCGAACTAGTTTCTTGTTGACAGCAACTATAAATGGAATCATTTACAAAAAAAAAAAAAAATTAAGCGGAATAGACAAATGAAGCTCATATGTCAACTGTCACCGCACCTGCACTGCACCTTCCTTTCATTGCACAAACTCTTGTGTTTGTCTCCTCCACTGTTTTTGAATTTACTGTAATTAAAGGGCTTTCATTGATTTTGAATTTCGAAAATAAATGTCAATCAAATTCATTGAATTCCATTAACTTTTTTTTTTATTTTCAAACCAGTTGGCTAATGTCAATCATAAATGAGGAAATATATAATAAATAAAGTTTGTCAATCTTAATATAGTTGAGAAGCAATAAATCATTATTGAAATAGATTGATAATTTTATTTCAAAAACTTTAAATAGAACATATTATTTATTTATTTATTTCTTTAAAAAAAAATTCAATGCAGTTTTACGAAAATAGTTCATCATACAAAAGATACACACATTTACAAAGACTTACTATAGAATGTTGCATTAGTTGAGAAAATAGTTTTTGGTCAATTCATTGCAACATTAATTTATATTCCTCGAAAATACTTTCCTTTGGCTGTAAGCCAATTTATTAATAACAAAATGGTTTTAATATTTTGTAAGAACGTAATTGCATTTTTATGTGCATTTGAATGTTTTATCTGTTCGTACATATTAATTGTCATTAAAAATTATTTAAATTGTAGGTTAGGTATAAAATAAATAATCTTTTAATAATTAATCAGATTGTTTTTTAGGTTTAAAAAGTGTTTTTTTTTTATTTTAATACACTGTGGCGTATACGTAATATTTTTTTTTTCTTATCAATGCGTAGCTTTAGGCGGCATATACACAGGTCAATCATTCTCATCATGTATGTAAGAATGTATTAGTAAATTTTTGTTCAAAACTTCAAACTCGATAAATTTGAAATGCTTTTTTGTTAAAAAAATATTATTATTGATGGAAGCGCAGTCAAGTGCGATAAAAATGTTCGGAATAAATTAATCATTTCGTTTATTTATTTGCATAAATGCTATTGGCAAAAAGCTTTTGGTTTTTTAATGATGGTCATTCTTTTCATACGAATTAGGATGAGGAAGTCTCAGGAGCTAGAGTAGAGGAAATGAAATAAATAAAAATAAAAACATAGTTTTCGAAATTAGTTTGCAAGATGAGTTAGAAATTTTGTTGTTTTTGTTATTTGAAGAAAAACAGTCCTTATAAATGAAACAATATTTCCATGAACTTTCATCCCAATTGACAATTAGAAAGTTCAAAATCCAATATGTGACTTATGCAACACCCTTGTCTGGGGTCGCTATTGCATTTCGGGTAAATACGAGTTTGGGTATTATGCAAATGTTCTTTTGGATTTAAGAGAACCTATATTTTATGGCATACATTCACTTTCCGATGTGAATTAACACCGTATGAGGTTCGTTCACATTTCAGTAACGCCTTTTGGTTGTTATTTGAAAAATTGAAGTTTGGCGAACATTCGTGTTAGAAAGTGAACTAACCCCATTATGGCGTTAATTTATATAAGGATCGTTCACGGAACCGACCATATGTGGGAATGTGGTCAAGTGACACATTGTGAAAGTGTAATTTTTTGAAATATGGCACATAGTCAAGTGTTATGGGACCCAAGGACGTATCAGCGACCGATCAAGACAACAATTTTAGGTGCCGTGAACTAACCCCATACGAACTAACGCCATAATGGTGTTAAACCACTTTGAAATGCGAATTAGAGCCATATTCCCATTGTGGCTTAAGTTGAATTTTGTAATTGAATTGAGATCATATGGTGTAAGTTCGTTTTAGAAAGTGATCTTGATTCTCATTTGATTGTGAAAATTAATTGCAAAAATTTAGAATAGCACAAAATGAAAATCTTGAATTTCGGTTCAAAACTAAATAAATAATAAATATGAAAGAAACTTTGCATGCACCCAAACCCGCACCCACCCCAAATCCAAAACAGGCCCAAGCAGGGGGGTGGCAGGGGAGCAGCATGCCCCCCCCCATACCTACCACACTGATTATACCTACGCCATAAACTGAAACTACTTGTTTTAGTTCAATAGTAGTTTTGCATTCGAGATTTGTAAAGTGAAATATTTCAAGAAACTTGTCACATGGAAATGGTATGGCATAAGTTCACAATCGAATGTGAATAACGACCATATGGCGTTAGTTAACATTTCAGTGATGGTTTTAGTTCAAATTTGAAAGTGAATTCAAGCTATATTTGGATTGTGCCTTTAATTCGAATTTGAAAGTGAACTTAGACTTTAAGGCGTTAGTTTGTATGGACTTCGTTCACGGCACCACAATTTTATGGATACCTATAAAATAGTAGGTCTCCATTTTACGGGCCGAGAGTCTATGAGATCAACCCAACGAAACCTATAGAAATTATTTAAAAAAACCTTCTTTTCGAATAAAAATAACTCATACATATATATATTTTGTCACGTATATTTATTAAACAACACGTGTGCTCTTATAAAATTGATTTATTCCAATTTATGAACTCTGACCAATTCAATATAAAAAAAAATATAAATAATATAAAATTGTGTTTGGTTGCACATATGAAATCAATTTCGCCCACCTCATCATAATATTTATACACATAGATTCCTCTTATTTGTGAGTATAGAGTCACATGCCATCTTTATTTCCCCAATAAATTCAACATGAAATGTGGCCAAACTCCTCAAACAAATCTTTTCGGCAATCATTTCTATGAATGGGTATATTCATCCTTTTAATATTGAAATCATGAAAATGAATATGTGTGTCAGAGAAGAGAATCTGTGTTGCCAATGAAGGTTAAGGAGCAATAAATCCTACAGATTCAAGGACACGAATGTGTACTTATGTATCTCTAGGACGACGAAGACGACGACGACTTCAGACTAAAAATGAAAGCTATAATCGATAGCAACGAAATCATGGCAGACATCTCAGCAGTGTATTTATAACGCAGACAATTAATAATTATCATTCTTTTTTGGAGGATTTCATTTTTTTATCGTAATAATGTCAGGGAAAGTTTTTTTTTTATTTTTTGCGTTGAATTTATTGACTGAATCTGAAAAAAGTCTGCGTTAACACTTGAAAATGTTAAAGGGTGATTTTTTGATTATATACCTATTGAACGGGAACTGAATGCAAACAACACCATCATTTCATTTTAATTCAATTTTTATTTCAATTTATCTTATAACTACTTAAATGCTAGACAAAAACCTTAAAAACTAGCTTACAGAATAACTTAACTAACTTACTGGCCCCATACGGGCGCTCTAAATTATACTATAGCTATATATTAAAAATGCCTTTCGGCGTAAATTCAAATGTAAATTAAATTAAAATCTATATTACTTAAACTTAAACAAGAAAATTCCTTAAAAAAACTTGTTTTTCCATGACATTTTTTATTTAAAAACTTAAAACTACCCTGTACCTAAATAAAACTAAATTAACCTAAATAAAACTAAAATATACGTAAATATACGTAATTAACTTAAAACTACTTAAAAATACTTAAAATAACTTAAAACTAGAACAGCCACCAGCAGCATTTTTTTTTTTTTTTTTTTTTTTTTTTTTTTTTTTTTTTTTTTTTTTTTTTTTTTTTGGTGCAGCAGCCAATGCATATGCGCACACCACGCTTTCAAATATATATATATTTATATATATATATTTAACCGCCAAATGCACATACACACCAACAAATGCAGTTTATGTGTTTTCTATTTTTTTTTTTTTTTTTTTTTTTGTCTGTTTCCCATGCCCAATTGTGATGCTACCTCTGTTAAAAAAAAAATCGAATTTGAGTATGAAGCGCAGGAATATATCATAATCTCGAAAATGGAAGGTTGGTAGGGTGCAAGTGCAATGTCAAATTCAGCTCCTGAAACTATAATTCATGTGACCTAGTTTTGTTGTTGGGAGCTTCTCCGTTGAAAAATGCCTCATAAAAAGTGTTATTTTACAGCTGGAGTGTTACATATTTACTTATTTTCTAATCTATACCGAGTCTATTTTTGACGTAGCCATATGGTTTGAAAGTGGCGAGTTGCCCTAGGTACTTGAAACTCCATAAATTAATCTTTCAATACATCAAACCGCTCGTCAAGCTTTTCCACATTTTTTTCAATTCTTAAAGCAGCTTTTGAAAAGTCCCTATATCGTTTTTGGATATAAAAACCGGAAATAAAAATAAATAACTGTAAACTCTTTTTCCACTATTCGTAAAAATGTCTCCACATTTTCGGAGTAAACTTGAAATTCTCAAATTCCTTGCTGATTTTTGCTCTCACTTTTTAGTTTGACAGATTTGTACGAATTTAATTTTGACGTGTGCAGAGTATTCAATGCGAACTGTCATTAACAAACAATTTTGACATTTTCTGATTATTCAGTATAAACTGTCATCAGAGGTAATAAATTTGGCACTTTATAATTTGACAGATTCTTCATATCCAATGTTGATATTTAAGGAGTATTCATAATAATTAGTGCAATTAGTTACCAAAAGAAATAAATTTGACATTTTGTATAGTTTGACAGTATTCACTGTGAACTTTGAACATCTACAGCTTAAACAGTTAATTCGATAATATTCAAACTTTAATATTTGATTTGTATAATACTAGGACTAAAATAAACGGTACCTGCCGTCTTCCATATAACGGTTAACTTATTTTTTTTCCAAAAAGTACGATCATTTTCAAAACAATCCACTTAATTTATTTACCACCCTTTTATAGAACCATTTTTTTTTATACTGACGATCTTTTAAACGACTTCACCTATTTTGACAGTATTTTATATTCAGACAGTTCTGTTATGCCAAAAATTTTAATCGGAAATAGGATTAAAATAAAAAAATGGTCAAACGATTTATGTAGCTCTTTACGTGGACTTTTTTTTACGTTATAGCGTTTTCGCAAAAACTTTTAAAAATCTCAAAAAAACGTTAGGTTTCTCGCAATCATTTGTCAGCCTGTCTTAAATACTCATGTCATATGTAACTTAAAGCAGAGCAATTTCGTCCCACACAGTTATGCTCTTATATCTATATTCGTGTTTGTCTCATCATTTCATCATTACAATTTTACAGTGAAAATTACTTCAACATGTAAATGTAATCAGTTTCCTGTGCCCATATCATGGTTTTAATTTCAAATCTACTCGTAGTACATAAAATTGAAACCCCTCGATTAAAATACCTCAACAAAATCGTTTCAATAGCCATGTCAATCACAATATCGATGTCGTGACTACGTTCATTAAAAAATAAAACAAAAAAGGGTTGAAGATTAACCCAGAAAGACTATTTCCCTTTATGTTCCTCCAGTTTTTTTTTGCCAGAATCTCTTTTTTTTTATAAATTCCTAAGCTAGAATTTTACAGAGGCGGCGTTGGTGGTTTTAATTAAAATCTACTAAATTATTAACGACATCTACACATTAGTGGGTGAACAACAACAAAAAATCTCATTACAGGTGTCACGCAAATGTGTTCTCTTTTAACAATAAAAAAAAATATAGGGAATTTATAAACAAAAGTTTCCCCACAGCTGAGTTCCGCCACAATATTAAAAAAAAAAAGAGGAACAACATTAAAACGAACACTGCATCTCTAGTATAATTAGTTACCGCAAAGAGCCAATTAACGTCAATTGAAATCTCGAAATGGTCGTTGTTTATTTTTTTTTCTTGTTTTTATTTGTTACCGTTGTTGGTGTCCATCTTGTGCTAGTGCCAACTATACAGCATACACGAATTTGTGTCACCATCATCGCCGCGCGAATGCGGAAATGTGAATTGCATTTTCAATTGTCTGATAAACACCGTATTTGCCGTGCTAGACGATAAACAGTGGGGCAGCATAAGATACAAAATGGGAAAAATTGACTTGGGACTTGCTAATTGCTAATGATAGTCAAACATTTGATCGTGCAATAAGTTTAAGTCTTTGGATAACCGAAAAGTTATTAAGGATGGATGGATTAGAACAGTGCAAAGATTGAATATATCTTGGCAAACCATATTCTATTAAATAAATAAACATATACAATGTCCCTTACCAATTAAAAATCGCTAACCACGCTTTTATATAAACACGCGGTTTATATTTCAATGAGGAGTTAATTTATTTGCTTACCAATAACCAAGTTGACCACGTCTTTTACTAACCCCCGCTTTATTACTATCAATCTATTACATTCGCTGTCGAAATAGGTGGCTATGTTCTCACAATTTCACACCTTATGACTTTAAAGGAGCCTTCAATCTATATTTACTTGTTTTGACAGATTCGTAAAAAGGGCCATGACATCAAACACAAATAAATTAATTTTAGAAAATTATATTAGTACTTATTTTATTGCCCCTAAAAATTAAAAATAATTCATCAACACACAGAATGGAAAGAAAAATTGTTTTTGTTTCTCTCTTTTTCTTTGAGTTGTCACAATTTACATTACAAACGCGGGGATACTCTTAACCATGAAGTTAAACATTAGTTTCTCGAATGTAAAATTTAATGCGACGATAGTGTTAAGCTGATTCTTAAATTTATCATTGGTATACGTAAATATTTACTTAATATTTTAGTCACGTCTAAATTTGATTATTGGTAAGGCTCAAAATATTTCTGTTTCACTGTTTCTGTTCAAAAATATCTTGGAGTTTGTTGTTCAGGCCCCCGATTAGGGAATACGAAGCGAGTCGTTTTCAATTCGATTTCTACTTTTTTGACCAACCTAGAGTTTTTTTTTTTAATTATTTACTTCGATGTAAATTCTTTTAATCCTTCCAATTGACAATTGATTTTCGATAAAATACAAAACAAAAGAGATAAAATCAAAAATAGTTTGTCACGATTCGTATCGTTATCTATATATAGGTGCGTGATTCCAAGGCAAGACAAAAATCTGGTTTTACTTCCTATTTTTTTTCTTTGAAAAAATACTCTGTCCCACTGTATGATAACCAACACAGATTCAACATCGGCAACGACTTAAATATAATTATTTTGTAACCTTTTTTTTACCATCCATCTACATCTATGTATATGTGGTTGTCGACGATGGTGGATGGTCTCTTAGAGTTGGAATAACCTAATTTCTTTCATTTTCTGGGTTATTTCCATTTGAGTTGTAAGTGGAGGCGAGAAATTATAATTTCAACGTTAAATTTACGAGAAAAAATGAAGCAAATACCTTTCACGAGCAATATCGAGAAGAGAAGTTTGTTGGCATGGTCTTAAATTTAAATTAGTTGGTTATAGTTGGGAATGAACAGAAAATTCAATACAAATATTTGAACAATCAGCGAGTATTATAAGAATGTTTTTTTACTTGTGAATACTTAAATAAATAAGAAACTAAAGTTGATATTTTTTTTCGTTGCTTCAATCAACATTTAAAAAATAATGTAAAGCGTTAAGTGCGGGTAGTAGTTAACAGGGGCCGAATTACGGCATCAGTGAGTATGGGAGTAACATTCATACGCTATAGAGCTATCGAGTAAACACATTGGTATGATGTCTTGCTAAGCATTACGTATCGAAAGCATTATTTATTGAACTAAAATAAGTCTAGCACATCCCTATTACGTGTCATTTGCTGACTTGTCATTGGTCTATTTATCACAGCTGTTTGCATTGGCATTATTTTAGTTCTTGCATTTTAGAAATTAATTTGTGTTTCTTTCAACTTTGTGGATAGATGTTCTGTTATTATTGTGTATTTCAGAAGTGATTTATATTTTTTTACTTAAAAATGGTTCTGGGGCGAAAAAACATTATTTGCCAAAAATTCATACGTACACGTTGTCACTTATGAATAATTCCGTACGAAAATCGAAAAATATATAAGAACATTTTTCAGTTTGATAAACTTTAGCTAAAGCTCAGGATTTTTCCAGGATTTTCTTACATATAATGTCCTTATCTAGCCAATATGAATTTCAAACCATACCGTGAAAATGAAACTATCCGTTCTCAAGTTATGAGTGCACACACGTTCGGAAGTCTCTCTTAAGGGAACTTAAGATGGTCAATCATTTGGCATAAAAAGAAGGCTATATGCAATACGCGGTGGAGCGAAATAAAAGCCGTGGAAATAAGGCCCGTGGGACTTAAATCCCACTATAATAGAAAATAACAACCGCGGATATTAATTCCTTTTCAAAGTGGCAATAAGATCCTCTACAAAAAAGCATTAAGACCCGAAGTACTTACTTGCACCCACCCAAACTCGCGCCCACCCTAAATGCCCCCTTACCAATCTCAACTCTTGGGAAATAACACCCGCGGATTTAATTGCTGTTTTGGGAAGGAACTAATGCCTGTGGGCGTTGTTTCCTTTCAAAGTGGGAATTACGAGCCGCGGGCCTTAATTACGGGGACCTAATTTTACTCTACCGCAATATGCATGCATTTGTTTGACGAAATTCAAAACATTTTTAAGGGGTTTTTGCCCCTCAATCCACCCCCTGAGCATTCTTCTATTTAAAAGGTCGCGTATACTTCTTTGTCCTTTTTTGTAAGATAATCAAAAGAAAATAATGTGGCAAGTTGCTAAATTAAATTTAATATTTTTTTTTTTATATAAATATATAGGAAAAAAATCATGAATTTTTCACAAAAGTGCTAAAATTTCTTTTAAGAAAGATTCAAGCCAAAATCAAAGTTGCAGAAAATTTTGTTGCCTAGATATAAGTTTACCAAAAAAATTATTCCAAAATCGTTAGAGCGGTTTTTAAATAAATCGATGTTTACTTAATATTTTTTATAAAAAAGTTTTTTTACAAATTTGAAAAACGCCATTTTTAAGTGCTTAGTTGTTTGCATTTTATGCATAAAAAATAAAATTTTTTTGTCAATGCGTTTTCCAAATATTGAATTTACAAAAAAATAAATTAAAAAATTAATTAAAACTAAAATTAAGCTTTTTTGCTTAAAGTTGGTATTGAAATTTGTTCAAGTCATTTAGATCTTTCTAAAAAAAATGTTTGGTTTGAAATCGATTAATTTGTTCATGAGATAGCTCATGAAAAAACAGCGGTTCTATGGGAGGTACCGTTAAGAGGCCTGCCAATTTTTTTTTGCGATTAAACAGAAGGAAATCAAACAAAAACCATCAAGAAAATCGCTGGAGCCGTTTTCGAGAAAACAAAAAAATTTTAATTTCTCCTCTACGGAATGATCTACAAACCCTACAAACCAAATTTGAAGTAAATCGGTTAAGCCGTTTAGATGCTGATACATACAGACTGACATACAGACAGACAATTTTTTTTTTGCACGAATGCATAACTTGCTTTATAGTACCTATAATCGCAATATTTTGGACTTATGTGATGTCCCGAGGAGTTATGTTCCTGTACCGAGTTTAGTGCATACTTTGATAGTTCAAGTTTTAAAATGCAAGGTTATGGCCTTCGTAATGAGTGTATATGTTAAATTGAATAAAATAATAATACTAAATAAAATTATAATACTGAACAAAGATGAACTCCGAAAGTAAAAAAATATTCTGAACTTCTAAATTATGCGATTAGGTCGTATACGTATAAACATGTATTAGTCCTGTAAATTTGTCGCCTGAGAGTAGTACTAGGTAATGTTCGTCAATTTCGTTAGTTCTGATTTTTGGCAGACTTGTAATTAATGTTGGCCCAATAAACAATCCAAGTTTATGACCTCGAGCGCCGAACTCAACATTGACTTGTAGATTATAAGTATAACCGTAAAGAACAAGTAAGTAATTTTTCAGTATGTTTTTAAAGTAGACAAAATCAGCTACAATATGAAACTATAATTGTCTCTTTTTTTTTTTTTTTTTTTCAAATTCAATTTTTTTATTTTTAATTCAACTTATAACTACTTAAATGCTAGACAAAAACCTTAAAAACTAGCTTACAGAATAACTTAACTAACTTACTGGCCCCATACGGGCACTCTAAATTATACTATAACTATATATTAAAAATGCCTTTCGGCGTAAAAACTAACTTAAATTAAAATTCAATATTACTTAAAACTAAACGAGAAAATTCTGAAAAACTCGTTTTCCTATAACATTTATTTTATATAAAAAACTTAAAACTACCCTTTACCTAAATATTGTCTCTGTACACCCCAATAGTTTCAGTGTGAAGCTTTTCAAAATTTATAATTTTTTCGAACTTCGATCATTGGAAAATCTAAAGAGTTAATATTTCGAAAAATTAGCCCAATTTGCGTTATTTTTTTTTGTTCTTGATAGAAAAATTCTTTAATTTATTTCCTTCATTTTTTTTGCCTTAAAATTTTCAATGATAGCTATATAACTGGCCCCTTAGGTATTAGGTTCAATTATATCAGATCACGTGTTTGTCTCTAAAATGCTTTTTGTTTGTTATCTTATGTGAGAATGAATAAGTTTATACCACCAATGTTGCAGATTTAATTAATATTTTGTTAATTGTGTTAAGCCTACAGATAATTTTCCACAAAAGATTATTTGAATCTGTTCAAAGAAATTCTTTATATTTTTGTAGTTGCTCAAATAAATACAATGAAAGTTTTATTAAAACGAGATTGCCGGTTTATTTTGCATCTAGAACAAAAAATTGATTATTTGTAATCAGTTGTATTTTGCAACAATTTAATCTGTTAAATTTGAAATAAAAAAAAATAATTTGCACAACATTTAAGTTGGTTAAATTCATAGAAGTATGTTTGAAAAAGATTGTGGATTTTTATTGGTGAAATTGTCGTATCATAAAAATTGGTATCTCCACTGTATTTATTTTATGATGGCATGCAATTATACTGCCATCATCTTACCCGCCAAAAAAGTGTTAGGATGAATACAAACATAAGTATACCCCAAAGGACTTTAAAACCTTAAAAACCTTAAACTTGTTTTTTTAGTGTTCACTAAGTAATTGTCACTGCATGTGTGGTATATTTTTTTTTTATAGGAGCCCCTCCTTTGATTTTTGTGTCATTTAGACATCAGAAATATCTATTTCCGAAGAACCAACTTGCCTTTGTCAAGTCAATCATTGTATAAAGGTTATATTCCGATAGGAATTCATTTTAACGACACCAACGTCTAATAATAAATATTCTTAGAAGCAAAAGATACATTTCAATCTGTATGAATAACTCATTTCAATTACTGTAATGAATTCTTTGGAATTCACTTTTCCATAGAATATTGATTTGATTTCCAAATAATTGATTTGAACTCTAATTATGTACTTAATTTATTCTATTAAATTTTGAATGTCAAAATTACCAGGTACCGTCAAATGTTATCCTCACCTTAAGCACAAACGCTTACCATACCTCAATCGAATAGGAAGGTGGTTAAGAAAGGATAACTTTCAAGGATCTGAATCGTTATACAAATCATAAGTCTTTTTGTCTTAAATTGAAAGTATCAAAATAAAAAAAAAGACAAAACTGTCATGTAATGATGTGAAATGTTCAAAAAAGAAAAACCATAAAAACATATAAAATCTAGGTCCATGTCAAAAAAGGTGAAGGATGTCTATCATGAGATGAATTTTTCCATTCGTATAACGTTCCTATCGCTATTAATAAATAACTTGGTATATAAGAGAAGTCTTAATTTAAATTGCCCTAGATTTTTTTTTTTGTATAGAGATACTTCCATTGCAGTGTCGTCGTGGGTGGGTGTCCTTTTTTAATACTCTTCACGGACGACCCCCCATTGACCTTAATGATTTGAGTCATTATAAGCAAAGGGTTGGAAGCTGTGTGTGTGTGCGAACGATGATAATGATAATTAATAATTATTATTGAGCTGCTTGGGATTCCCACAGGAAGGACGATTACCCAACGCTCACTATATAGCTTCCGAATTGCGCCGCAGCAGTCCATAGTTATTAGGGTTTATGTCAACTTCATAAAGTGTCCCATTCCGTCCGGCGATGGTTGCGTGTAAATATTTACTCTGATTAAATAAGTTCTGTTCTAGGATCAGCAGTCTTTGGGTGATCCATGTCCTTCCCTCGACTGCAAAAAGTCCATCGATTTTTTTTTCCTTCAACACAAAAGCATACAAAGTCAATCAACGGAACCGCAAAATTGTTTTACGTTTTAAGTGCGTGAATTTAAAAGTGAGTGTGTGCGTTAAATCAAAATGGCTTTAATATTATTTTTATAGCATTTGCCAAAGGAAAAATGGTTTGTGTTTGTGCCTATGAGAAAATCTGGTTAGGGGCTTTATGAGAGTTAAAATGTGCGTAGGATGTTGTATTAAGTGGAACCTAAAACGATTCCATAAATAAACATTGTGGCATTTCAGTTTAATAAGTTTTAACTTTGAAAGTACGTCAGTGTATATTAATTGAGTTTCATTGAGGTTTTATGATAAAAGGATGCTTGAGGTAAACAAATTGCGTGTAGGCTTTTAGAGTTTTTTTTTATACACAGACCAGTTTATATGGTTACGTGCGAAGGCAACACGCGCTGGTGAGAAAAGTAGCTCTTACTGACCTGCACGGCTTTAATTCAGAATCCTTGAGTCGTCTTCTTAAAGTTTTGGACGAAATTCTTACATTTCGCACTTCCAGAAGTCTGTTTCTAGCCACAATTGACATAGATCACAATAAACATTTCGTCTCTTTGCGTCGTAACCTTTTTCCTGCCTTGTCCGGGATTCCTTTTCAGAGAACCGGCTTCTCTATACCTTTTCAAATTTTGAAAAATAACGGATTTTGACACATTTAGCCTTGAGGCCAATTCACGGTGCGAAAAGACATTTTCGATCAAAAACAGGGCCTGGGTTACTTAAACCTCACTTGAATCTGGCATTTTTGCTTTAATTAATCATATTAATCACATTTATCATATTCCAGTAGGACTTTGATAACATTAAACAAAAGAAATGCCGAAAAAACACATGAAACTCAAACTTGTGCAAACGCTTTAACAATCAAATTTCTAATGACTTTCATTTTTTTCCGTTAGCCAAATGATGTCAAATCTGACAGATATAGATCACTATACTTACCCTGGGAACAATTGCTTTTATAAAAAATGTAAACAAACTATCCCGTTAGTCAATATTTAAACTTGAGAGATAGGACATGCATCGTTCCTCTAATTTTGTCCGGCCAGTATAGTTAGAATATATAACGAAAATCTTTTATTAGACACAAGTTAATAATCTTTAATTTTTAAAATAAATAAGCTTGTCCACATACGTTAAAATGTGAAGTTCCTTTATAAAGTTTAAAAGCTTGAAAGTTATTGGTTTCTTGGGATTTAGAATTTGAATGTATTAAGTCGATTTGTATACAAATTCGTACTATTTTTCAAATTATATTAAACCAAACATTAGATTAATTGGTGCTGACTTACTTACAAATTAACATTGCTTACTTTCTTGCGATGGCAGGGTACATTTTAAGCAAGATCAAGTTACCAATCGAATATGACTTTAAGATGATAAAGAAGACTAATAAAATGAATCCGACGGTTCTGTCTGTCCGAGAATGACTCAATGTTAAGACACTTTATAGGTTGGAACGATTTTCTTTCAAATTTCACTCTGTATTTTTAGAGCGATATTCCAGAATTCAATCATGGCAAAAGCCATGCAAAAATGATTTTGTTAAATTATGTTTATTGTTATGTATTTAGTTGTGAAATAAAATTTATATCTATCTATCTAACTATTCCAGAACTGATTTTTAATTGACATTCTAGATCTTAAAATTAAATGTTCTGTCTTAAAATAATGCTATGCTTCGTTTAGAAAAACGTTTTAATATTTTGTTCATAAAATTATCTTCTTCTTCTATATACACTGCATGTCAAAAGGATAGAAGCAGGCATATTTGAGAAGTAAAACTGATGTTATACTACCGTTATATGCAAATTATACAAAAAAAGAGTATGGAGGTCAATAAAGTAGTGCATTCAAAAATAAATAGAGAACTTGTCAAATTTTAAAAACCAGGGTTTATAGAATTCAGAAGGCTTTCTTCAAATTAAGTCAAAATTAAATGAATTAAAATCGCGTCATAAGAATAGAAGCAGTGCCAAAATCAACGTTTTTTATTAAGTGGTAACATCTTTTTTGACGTTAATGGATCATTTTGCAGAGTAAGCACATTAAGTCGTATGTTTTAAGAAAAATGGGAAAAAAAATCTTTTACTTAAGAGGAATGAGTAAAAATTAATGTTTACTTGCTGCAGTATTTTTGAACGGCTCTATAACTCTCAAAACCAAACAAAGTGTTTTAAGCCTAAGAAAAAACGCACCTTAAATAATGTCAGAAAAAATCCTACTATAGAACCATTGACTTGATGATACAATCACAAAAATTTATGCAAACAGCTACGAAGCCTTGCTTGAATGAATTTTTCCGAAAATGTATGATATTTTTGGGTAAACCTCATTACTCACCTTCCGAGTAGCAAAACCATTCATTAAGAACCAAATCGTACATTTTGTTATTTCACCACCGTACACTATGGATTTGGAAAAAGTATGTGACTGGCTCACAAAATAAGTTTGTGATGAATTGAGATTAAACGGTAGCAAGGAAGGGTAAGTTCTTTCCATTTAAATTTAAATTTCCTGAATAATCCGCATAAATCATGAAATTTTTAAAGTTATTTTGAACTGCGATTATAAAAAATAATCAATTAAATATGAATAAATTAAAAACTAAATAAAGAATAATTGCAGCATTTCAGTTTCGTTCTATTTTTTGAGTGCTTCTATTCTTATGACGCGCTTAAATCACACAAAAATATGGGTTTATCGATTATTTTCTCTCTACTATACCGTTAGAATTCGTCTTGAAGTTCCAATGCAGTATTTTGGATTGAACATTTAACATTCCTTCTTGTGCACTAAAATTTTATTAATGACTTGCAGTGTATGTATATGTACATAAAAATAAATTTGGTGTCTTTTTGAACGCAAGTAAATTCGCTGTTTATTCATCCGGTTTACATGGTTTTGATGGATTCGTATTAAACCAAGTAAAAACACTACGGATTAAAACAGTTTAAAAATAATTTTTCATTTAAAAAAATTACATATATGTATGTGATTGCTTTTGGTCAGAATATCTGACATATAGAAACATTTTTGACAATGATGATATCAATCTAGTAGTAAAAAAAAACTACCTATTCACAATAGATCTCAAATCTAAGTTGCACTCACAGTTTATCAAAAAAAATTGATAATTGACAATTATAATATCGATGGATCAGTTAAAAGAAACACGTATATTTTCGAGTTTCACGTTTATCTTGGAAAATGTTACTCCGAATCAAAAACTTATCTTCTACAAATAGCCCAGTAAAATTAGAGTTCTGCTTTAAAATAATTCCGACAATTAATTAATTCCGACCTTTGTTTTGATGTCTTAAGCAGATCCTAAAAAAGGACCCACGATTTGGCCCGGAGTTTAATTTTTATTGAGGAGGGAAAGGGGTCGAAATTTACTTTTTTTTTATTTTCTTGGAAAGTATAATTGGAAAAAATGTTGAGGTAAAAATCGTACCATCAACCGATTTCGAGAAAAAAGTGTTAAATTGTTACAAAGTCTGTTTTTGACAGCACTGCACTTTTTTACCATTATTTAGCAATTTTTGTTATATCAAGTTTCGGCCTAATTTGTAAAAAAACAGTTAACACAAAATCTCCGTTATTTGCATTTTAATCCAAAATTATAAAATGCAGTTATATTAAGAGGCTTGCAAGTACAACGTTTACAAAGTTTTATCAAAATCGATTGAGCAGTTTTCGGGAAAATTTAGAAAAAAACTAATACTATAGCGGGTACCTCCCCATCATATAAATTAATTGTTTTAGTTTTGACGAATTTTCTCGAATGCTATAAATATAACTGCATTTCAGAATTTCAGCTAAAAATGAAAATGCACATAGAAAAGATTTGATGTTAACGGACTTTTACAAATGTAGACGTTATCGTCTGAACAGATTTCGTTCAAATTTAGTATGGCGTTGAAGTTAAACATTCAAAACAAAATGAAATTTAAAGATTTTAGCGACGGTGTACATAATTTTATGAATACAAATTTTTGTGGTCCTTTAGTTTCCAACAAGAGCATGTTTGGTATAAAATAAATGCATTGTTTTCATTAAAGATATTTAAATTTGTAATAAAATCTTGTAAAATAGCCGTTTTAAATATTGGAGTCATTTCATTGCAATTTAAAGCATACCTATGCGACCAAATTCGAAGCAAAACGGTCCACCCGTTTAGCCTCTATCTCGATATTAAGTGGATGATAAAGGGGAAACTGTATGCAGTTATCAGCTTTTTAGTGCCCCATGGCGTAGTGGTTAGTGTGTCCGACTATCACGCCGGAGGGGTGGGTTCAAGCCCAGTTTCCAGCATCGATAACATATAATGTTTTTTCAAGGGTACTGCCTCTTGCGAGGAAGTGACAAATCCTAAGAGTATCATTGTCATGAAATCTTAGTCGTTAGGATTCGACGTAAAATTGTAGGTCCCCTCCAATCCTGTAGAACTAACAACGCACACAAATGGATTGGTTGAGAGTTGTAAGGCCGTGGTTCTTCGGAGCTGTCAGTGCCACTAAATTTATTTATTTATTCAGCTTTTTGTTCTTCGGATGTTGTATTCATCAGTTATGGAAGTTTTATTCCAAATGAGAAACTTCGAAGAATTTGTGTTAGCTGGGCACTACGTGAAAAATGCAAAATTTTGGTACTTTTTTCACTTCTTGCTCTAAAAGTCATAAACGATGAATTTTTCGACAAACAAAATGCAATACTTTTTTAAAGAACACTTTATTTTAATTTGTTTATCAAGCTGTAGTAAATATTTTTTTAAATTAAGCGAAATTTTCAATTTTTGGGAGAAAATATTCCATGAATTTAAATAACCGAATTTTTCAGTTGAATTTTAGTTCCAATAAGCAAGAGTCGAGATCTTGAATTATTTAAAACGATTTTACGTTGAACGCAGTGTTGAAATTTGTATAGTAATTATATATTTACAATACCCGTTACAATAATATAAATAGGTAGGTATATGTACTATATATGTATCCGGGTCATTCTTTGAACGATATCTCGATGTATGTACCTATATCAGTTGCTGTCAAATGTATAAACGCCTGTTGTGTCCTTAAAAATATTCTTCCGATTAAGGACATTTTATTATTTTTTTTTATTTGGAAGGTAAGAGTTTTTTTTGTTGAATAAAAACATTGCCCCATTCTCATTTTGAAATGAGATTGAGATACTTTTCCGCAAAAGTAGAATGAACGATTTTTTTTTTGTCGTTGGTTGAAGTCAGACAATGTCAGGCGGCAAGAATGGGGTTCGGTAGTCACTATAGTCAGTGACTTTTATATTTAAAATAAAGTCTATTTCAGAAAAATAGACTTACTTATATTTTGTTAAAGGAGATAGGGAAACAATACATTTCACATTTTGTTGTTATCACTGACAAAACAAAAATTTGTTCATAGAAGAAATTTGACATTTCGACATTTTACTGGCATCTATGACACGGTCGGGGGAAGAGATGATGTGTAATTTAGAAAAAGGATTTTAGATTTTTTTTAGCAAACAAAAATAAAGAAAAGGGGTATTTTTGTTTTTAATTTAGGTAATGACGATATAATTTTTCTGCTTTGAAAATTAACATATTTATGAAAATTTCAAGGTGTGGGTTAAACACAAACAATTGTGGCATGAAATTGGATGGCATGAATAATATTTCTTGATTGCTTCACTATAATAAAATGTAAAATTCCTTATGGGAGCTTATTCAATGTGGTCTCAAAATAGACCGAAATTCTCCCAATTTACCGCTTCACCAGGGGTCTATACTTGGGGGTTGACAAAGTTGATCTATGAAAATGTGGACAAGCTTCCCGGTTTTTGATTGTTCAACGGAATGCTGGTATAGATGCATTTGTTTTTTCAAGCAGTTTAAAGCCTTGCCTCACTTTCTCCGCAATTAAAACGGATCGTGCATCATCGTAAGGTAACGTCTCCTTTCCTAAATGATTGTTTTTTGACTATTATTGTAAAATCCTACAACTATTGCAAAATTGTACATCTATTGGTTTGGTTGCAATGAGTTCAACTTTTTCAAGCCTTTTTTTACAATTTAGCTCATTGCCCGGAAGGACAATACAAATACAAAAGTCCTTGTAATTCGGCTGATGTTATGAATGAATGAATTAATAGTGGGATTAGATACACTGCTACCTTAAGGTCTATTGTGCCCCCATCTAGAGCCGGATGAGAATTCTCATACTACAGCTCTTCTTCAAGTCCTATAGCCTTGATGAATTTTAGTAATTGGAGTATCTTTAGAGAGGGTAGTTCGCTCTCTTCTATCTGGTAACGCCCCAGATGTGTGAGTCTTTTTTGTAGTAGTGCCCGACATTTTCCAATTAGATGGTCTGGAGTTTCCTCGTGTTCATTACAGAATCTGCATATCGGATCGTATGAGGAAGCCCGGATGAGGAAGCCCGTGATTATTCTTAGGTTATTTCTACTTAAGCCAATGCAGTCTTTGAATCTTACTTGGTTGTAGTTCCCAAGTAGCATTTTGGCCTGTCTTAGCTTAGGAAGTCCGTTCCAGGTAATGTTTCTTTTGGACTCCTCTTCTGTTTTGATTCTGTTTTTAATCACATTTTCACCAACACCGCAGTAGGGTTCTGGCCCCATGAGTGCCGTTTTTGCCCCTATCTTTGCCAAAGAGTCTGCCTCTTCATTACCTTGGATACCTTCATGGCCTGGTACCCAATAAAGGGTGATTTTGTTCAGTTTGCCTAGCTCGTTTAGTTGTTCTACGCAATCCCATATCAGTTTGGATTTAATGGCGTACGAGTTTATGGCTTTTAGTGCAGCTTGACTGTCTGACATAATTGCAATGTTTCGTTTAGCTGATGTTAACATCGATAGTTGATTTTATTCGTCAGCTGCCCAAGGTAACGGTGGGTGTGGCTGTGGGAGGCTGGGGAAGAGGTTAAAAATTAAGTAATATTACGCCGGCTGAAACTTTTCCCAAAAATAGTTGACGTTATATCTGAGCTGAGGAGTCTGTCTTCCCCGCTTTGGCGGAAGGGGCAATTTTCTAAAAATTGACTTCAACAGAAAAACAAAATTTAAAAATAATGGTAAAATCTACAATGCTCTGCTATACTTTTTTGAAAAGCCAAAAAACTCTTCTCTTATTGTCTTTTTAAATAAAGTTGTTTTAGTGAACACTTTTTGAAATATAATTTTTCAAACTCAAAGCTTCAAAACAAAAAAAAAATCAAACTAATTTTTTCTCCAAGCCCTTACACGCGAGCTTCTGAAATTTTAAACAGCTCTTCGCCGCTTGTGTAGAGATAAAGAAAACAAGTTTCAGTTATACTCATGAACAAATGTTATGTTTCATTAGTTTTAACAGTTGTTTTAACCTGACACTTCAGTTTAAGCAGTCGACGCTGGAAAATCAAAATGGCTTTTTGTGCAGTAGAGGATTAATATAATGTATTATTCAATTTAAAACAAAGTCCTGCCTTAATTCAAAACAAAGGTAACAATAATACCAACAGTCAAGCCTGTCTTAATACAAATGACCTTGTCCTTGTCATTCCCAATAATAATCTCTTGATACCATGTAAGGAAAAACCCAATTTTAATATTCCCTTATTCATAGGAAACACACCCAAACTGATAAATTAATGTTTCTTGTGTCTGTCGTTAAAACCACAGGTCATGACCACAGTTTATATGCGACGCACGTAGCTCTCATCAAAATCCTTCTATCTAAATGATTAATAAATCTCTTTTCGTTTACATCGTTCGCACCCATCATAAGAACGCAAAACACCCAGCTCGTTAAATCGTGCGGTATTTCGCGCTCGTTAAACATCGAAGTTATAAAATTGTGTGTGTTTGTTGACATCATTCTTGCCATCGTTATAATATAAACAATTGCGTGTTTCGTAGGTATTTTTCAGTGTCATCTGTCAGACAGTATGTCTGCCAATTAAAACAAATCAAATCCCTAAATAAACAACAAGCTTTATGTATCCTAGATAAGTATTTTTCATTATCCTTTTGCACCGAAGGCTCTAGTTCCCATCATCACCTACCACACCACACACGTATAGAAAATTCATTAATCGATTTAACTTTTTGTTTTTCCTATCCTTTGTTTTCTTCCTGTCTCTATAATTGAAAAGAAAATTTAGCTTAATTGGTTCTTTTATTATGCGCTTTGCCTGCAAGGATAGAATAAGAATTGAAGTCATTACCGTGCTTTTTTTTCTATTTTTCTTTTCAGACTTAAAACATTAATTATCAACTAAATAGAACAAAATAAATAGGGATAGAAAAAAACATCCTTGTTCCGATACAAATGCTGTTATAATAAACAAAAGAATGTGAATCCTTTATAACCACAGGATAATAACAAATTATTTACACAAAAAAACAAAAACTACAAAAAAAAAAAGGAAAAGTTAATAGCTCTCTACAAGAACTTGAATGAATCCTTCATTATGACAGCAACAACCGCTACACAACAGCAACAACAACAACAACAAACACAGCAACAACAAACGTCACAGGATCAGGATAATATACACAATCATACACATCAAAATATAGATTCCGGTGGAGGAGGCACGGCTACAAGTTCCACCAGTGGGCATCGCAAAGGTCACAGGTGAGTCAAAAAGTTAAAATTCGTGCATGCATGGTTAATGGTTGCCAACTTAGTTACGGTCTCTGTTTTTCCTTTTTTTTTTATCAGGAAACCTTTATTTAGTAAAATTAGAATGATAACGTTGTTGTCTTTTTCTTCTTATAAAGAAGTGGTAGAGACAGCACTATCATTCGATGGTTTTAATTTTAAGATATAAAAATTATATATATTGGTATTGGTTAGTACGCATGTTAAATTATGAAACTTAGTATAGGTAAGTCAAGATTAAAAGTGTGTTTCCGTTTGTCGCAACTACGATTTGTGTGGCTTAATTAAATGTTAACTATCCGTTCCTAAAATACATACAAAAATAATGTTCCCCACTTTGTCTACACGCGAAAAATACCTACACTTAAAAAATATTGTAATATCATAGTAATTTGTTTATTATCCCCTCATGAACTACATACGAATCTGCTTTTCGTTCGCTCTAAGATAACTCAATGTTTAACTAAATTCATAATAACTCAAGAACATGCATTTCAAGCCGAATAGCGAAAACGCTCATGTCTTTCTATATTTCCACACAGAACATTTGTAGATTATTATTTGCAATACTTATAATACAAATCATTCGCTGGAAAATGCTCGTTTTAAGTAGAGGCGAAGTTAAAAAACGCGCATTTTTGGTTAAATTTATATTAAATATATATATATATATATATATATATATATATATGTTTACAATAATAATAATCCGAATTATTCGCTCTAGTGGCCATATTTGATGTGACAGATATACGAGCTTCTCGCCAGTCTCCTCGCGAAAACAATTTTTTCAAGCTAACGAACATTTATTCAGCGAGATTGTGTGAAAAGGAACAAAGTGTTCCCATATCGCATCGCTTCTCACACAGCTTATCGGTACAGATTTTTAGCAGTACTGTGCCTTAGGCAAAAAAGTAAAATTTAATTGCCAAGAATAGGAAAAAGACAACTTCTGTACAAGAATTGCAAATACACAACCTTCAAGACATCAAGTTCGGCAAAAACCTAAAGGCTAAACCATATAATAGAAGGAACGGTGCGTGATGGGGTACAAGAAGGTTATACATGTACTTCATATAATATATAATGATTCTCTCGAACAATTGGAATTAAAATCAACTGTAATACACATTGAATTTGCCTCCCTGATGAAACGGGAAATAGGCTCATTGCGTCCATAATTGCTACGATGAAACTGCTCATAAATTAAAAATCGACAATGTGTGGTCCTTGATGGTACATTTCCTTCAGTAACTAGTGTTAGCAAAGGAGGACAGTCAATATGAAATGTTAAGATGATAAACATGATGGAATAGTACACCCTGCGATCTTAAAGAGATTGAATACCAAATAGTAAACATCTACTGCTATACGAAGGCCTTGGAATCCTCCAATTTAATTTGAAGAAAGCATACCTGGTAAATTGTTTTTAAACTCTTAAACTCTATTACCAAATCTTGTCCATTGAATTATGGTAATATGGGTTCCAAACTATGCTGCAATACTCCAAAACATGACCTTACTAGAGAATTATATATACTTTTTAGGGTATAGATATCCGAGAATTCTTTTGTGTTTCTTTTGATAAAAACAAGCATTTCGTTGGCTTTATTTATCATATAATCAAAGTGAGGTAAACGACTTGTATCTAAAATTACACCTAGATCTTTCTTCCTTCTAACTCGCTCTAGTTTGATATTGTTGAGGTAATAATCAAACAAAAATGGATTATGAATTCTAAAATATGATAATACTTGACATTTAGAGATGTTAAGAAAAAGGTGAATACGTTGGTACCACCGGTCAAGTCTGATCAGATCCTCTAAGCTAAGAGAAGAAGACAATCCGATTCACAACTAATCTTACGAAAGATCATCCGCAAAAAAAAGACAATCTAAAGTTTTGAAATATACCAGGTGTATCATTTCCAAATAATAAAAACAGCAAGGGTCCTAAATGACTACCTTGCGGGACCCCTGTTGGCACAGAAATTTTGTCGGAGAATGAATCATCAATTTTTACTATTTGAAATGTACCCGTTGAATATGATTTTATTTTGTCGAATGCTTTCGCGAAATCTGTAAAAATAATATCCGTTTGCCACCTATTTTCTATATTTGATATGATGTCATTGGTCATTAGAGCTAAATTAGTGGCAGTTGATTTTCCCGCCACAAAACCATGTTGAAAAACTGATATGTGTTCCCGAACCAATTGTGATAGCTTATTACAAACTAACTTTTCAAATATTTTTTGTATAGCGGAAATTTTACATATAGTTATAGTAAGCGATTTTATGTTTTCACCCCGATTTAAAGATAGGAGACAAAAATGAAATTTTCCATTCTCGTCGAAAAATTGACCTTCGGAAAGAAAAAGATTGAAAATTAAAATGAGTGGTTTAGCTAAAGCGATAGCACAATTTTTTAAAAGAATAGCAGGAATCCCTTAAGGCCCTTCACTTTAACTACTATCCAATGTGGATAGAGCGTTTTCTATTTTTATGTAACTAAGGACAAATGAGCCAATGTCAACAACTCTATCAATAAAAGGCATCTTCTGATCAGAAGGAGCATCCAAGGAATAAACAGATTGGAAATAGTTTGCAAATTGCAAAAAGATTTAAAATTTCAGGTACCTCACTGTTTACCTACTCAATTTTTTTTTTTTTTTAATATGTACCTACTTTTTTATGGAAAAATCACACTTTAGCTTACAACTCCAAAACACCCTGTACATATTTTTTTTTAAAACTCTTGCAATTTTTATAATCATAAGTACTCGTAAGAAAATAATAATGATTTATCAATTTAAAAGTTATGATTTTTGCAACGAAAACAGTCATTTGGAACCAATGTGCGTCGGTAAATTTGATATATTTTTATTTTGCAAAGTCTAAAATAGAAAGAGTTGAAATAACTTTTTATTCTGAATATTTTTCCCCCTAAAATAATCGAACAACTATATATCGTCTTTCTTTTTAAGTCATCAAATCAACCAATCTGAATGTTCAAATTTGTTTCCTGTTTCCATTATTCAAAATCGAGCAAAGCTGGACGGGTCAGCTGTTAGATATAATAGATATAGAGTTTGATGAGAACATTGAAAAATAATTTCTAACCAATAAGCTTTATCTGTTATTTGTAAACGAAATGGTAATGCCCGGATGCACCAAAATACACTGCACAGAATTTTTACTATCGAAGAAATAAAATTTACTCGAATGTCTAAAGGTATTTTAATTAAAAGGATTGTGAAATTGACCTAAAACAGAGCAAGTCAGGTATTCGTATTGACTGGATTCTATCTGTATATTGTTAAACAAATTGAAGATAAAATTTTAGTGTATGATAATAATGTTTCCAAAAATAGCGACCGATTTTGGGACATTATTTTGGCGCGCCTTAATTTTTTTCCAGTAATTGCTTCAGGCCTCATTTTAAGAAATGACATTTATGGTTTCCGGAAATGGCCGGAAACCAAAGATACAGCCTTTCAAATGCAACCTTTAAAATAATAATGTATAACTGCAATAACATTATCAAGCTGTGTAAGGGTTGCCGGAGCAACTAACAAAATTCAATAAATTTCTTTTTCAAGTGTTTTTATACTTTTTGTCGAGTTGCTCTGGCAACCCTTTTACACCTTGATAATGTTATGGCAGTTATACATTATTCTTTTAAACGTTTCAAACTACATTTTAGTGGAAAAAAAATCGTGCCATAATTACTTTCTGCACTTTGAAGTCTTTAGTTTTCGATCATTTCCGCTAGCTCTCGGACCATATATGTAGGTTTTTTTGTTTTTTTGTTTTGAAAATATTTTACAAAACTTTAAATTTCAAAGAACTATTGTTTTCAAAGATTCTAAATTAATTTTAAAGAATTTTTTTTAAAAATTCAAAATCTTCCAATTTCACAAATGGTGGCAACTTATGCAACCCTTTGTCGCGACTATGGCGGCATTTGGTGCGGCAGCGGTGCCATAAAAAAAAGAAATACGGTTTTACTGTTTCATTAGTCGTCTTGTTGGTTTTCTATATGAGAGCGACTTTAGGATTGAACCCCACCTACAAATTATAGGCTTCATTTTTATTATTATGCTCTCGTCCTGTTATGCTATGAAAGAAGGAATTCAAATGGAATTGTCGGAATAAATTATTTATAATGCAACATTGATCGGAGTAATTTTTTGTAGGTTCAGCCGCAGTGGTTCTTGTGTTAGGTACGTCCAAACTATACACTAGGTAACACATGCATGAAAAATATACGTACATACATATACTTATATTAAATTGGCAGCAGAGTTGTGTTGTGAAAGAACATGCCGCACATGACTACGAACACGATACAGCTGTATTATTTGATTATTTTTCTGTGATTTTAGTATAGGTATGTATGTATCGTTTTATTTATTTAATTTTACCTTTTTTTTCTTATAAATTAAAAAAAAACAAAAAAAAATCTTTAGAAAAGGCAAGCCCTCGATACATTACGTTCATATCTAAAAGGAGTGGAAACTTTTAAACGACATTTTGACCGTGAAATTGAAACTCGAGGACCTTTTTTATTATTTCACTCAGACTTGTCTTTTAGTCCTTATAGTGGGGGCGGTTGAAGTTGAATTTAAGTGCAGGTATGGTTACTGGTTAGTCAGTTAAATGGTTTGTCGCAAGTATGCTTGATTTGTTTAACGTTTGCCAACTTTCCGGCCAAAAGTGAATCTCTATCGTTGTTTTGTTTTTATTTCTTGTTATAAGTGATTTATTTGTGTAACAGAATAAAGATGTTTTTTCCATAAACATGTAGGTATGTGTTAAGTGATGGAAGGATATTAAATCAATATTTTTTTGAAAACGAAAAAAGTGGGTCTGCAAATTCTGTCTGTCGGCCGGTATGTTTGTCAGTCTGGTTGTATCAGCTCCTACAGTCTAAAATGCATGTTTGTTTTGTTTTTTTTTTGTGCTTAAGCTTAGCTTTAGCTTATAATGGTTATATAAAAGCTTATTTTTCTCGAAAACGAAAAATTGTCCAACCTAAACAGTACCTCTCACAAACCATTTTTTTTCTTTTTGAACTTTCTCTTTATAAGAATTGACTCAAAAAACTTTTTTAAAAATATCTGAATGATTTGATAAAATCAGAATTCCAATATTTTGAAAAAGGCTTAGTTTTGACTTTAATTATTTTTTTTGATTTATGTTTTTGTAAACCCAATTTACTTGGAAAACAGTTTGACATACAATTTTATTTAGTACTAGCTGTTACCCGGCGGTAAGCTATTTGTCAGTGAAAGTCCCGCTTAAATCGGTCCAGTAGTTTCTGATCGGTTCATATATACGAATATGCGGAAAAAAGCGATCCGAGCGCCACCTAGGGAGTAATTAAAATAGCTTTTTATACCCGCTACAAAATAAGCTATCGGTTAGTGAAAGTCCCGTCAAAATCGGCCCTGCCTTTCTCGAGATTAGCCGGAACAAACAGACAGACAGACAGACTGATAAAATGTTTAAAAAGTTATATTTTGTTTTAAGTGCCGTATATTCTTTCTTGTAAAAAGCCGTTATTTTGACATTACAAACAGACACTTCATTTTCATTCATGCGTATAGACATTTTAAATGCAAACTATTGGCATACTTCAAATTTATAAAAAAGAAAACTTTTTTAATTTAAAATATTTTTTTACCAACTAAATAGTCTGCATACCTTGATTTTTGATTGAGTTTTTATGAAAAATAATTTTAGCATTTATAAACAATTTATACGATTTTGTTTCTCGTTTAGGTTTTTTTTTTAATTAAATTGAACTTTTTTGTGCGGACCCTTAGAGGCACCTTACCAGAAGAGCAATTTTCTGCGACTCAATCGTGTTCTTTAATTTTATTGTCTCGACCTTATCTACACCTTCTAGCTTGTTTTTTTACACTTTATGCGAATCGCCCTGTTAGTCCAGTCACTAAAAGTAAAAAAGGGCTTTAAATTGAAATAAATCGGACAGTTTTGAAACTTGGTACACTTACTGAGGGGTGTCTGAAGATGATCCAACAAAAAGTCCCCATAAATTCGACTAGAGGAGCGGTTGCGGCAGTGAGGGGAAACATGTTATATTTTCGGGTATTCGCCTTTATCTTGGAAACTGTGTAAAACTCAGTACAAAAACAATCATTTCTCAATATGACTATCTCTCAAACGGTTTAACCGATTTTGACAAATTTTATATTCATACATATCCTTCTATTATGAGCCGAAACCGAGAAAATGTTTAAAAAACGTAGCTACCATTTATCTCATATATCATTTTGTGCAATTTCAAATCATTTGGCAACCATATCAAATAAAAAGTTAGATATTTCCAAGGTAACTTGCCATAAGAGACAGTTCTTGCTACCCAGAAGTGCAATTTATGCCAAAACTCTTAATAGTTTGTTTGGTAATGTTTTTACATGTCTTCACATTTTTCTTGTTTTCGGGAAGCTACATTAAATAGCAACACTTTATGTCTATGTCAACAACATCCACTTTTTTTGTCCAGTCCTAAGCCTCATTGTTGGATACGGTTTGCGGCAACCAGATGTTTAGGATGTAACATAGACAGCGGTTAACAAAAGCTTGTAACCTACTCTAGATGTCAGAAGATATTTTTGTGGAGTTCCACACTTTGTAATGCATTCCAAATACACTACGAGCTTTATTAACAAAATGTCTGTTAAGTTTGGGACTCGGACAATCGCAACTAAGAGGCAGATCGATTTTCTATTTGTGAAGCTGTGAAGTGATAAATTTTTTCACAGCTTCGCACTCATTCTAATTCTCGTTCTTTGAAAAACTTTAACTTCTTTGCGAACAATAATATTTTAATTTCTCAATTCTGTTGAGAAAAAAAAAATTTAACTGTTGTTTACCCACTTGGTATCAACTTGATACAAATGTTTCCATTTTTTTATTTTCGATATGATTTTTTATAAATCTTTATCTTTTTTTTTTATTTACAGAAGACAAGAATCAATGTATCAAATGACCGGCCTTTATTCCGAAACAAACAGCGGCGATGACAGCAGCATCGATGTACCTGCTGATTCTGGCAGTCCAGAGCCAATTATGCCACAAAGCAGCAGTAGCACCAGTGGCAACAATGCTGCCGGTCCCTCTACCTCAACACATCGCACCAATCACCAACACCATCATTCACACCACAATAGCGTCACAGATACGGTGATCAAATGCCATAGCCGACAAGCGTCCAGCTCGTTAGTGGACAGTCGCAGCAGTGGCCATCATCATCATCTGCCGCATCAGCAGCCGTCACACGATGATCCAGCAGATGATCCAGATTTACAAAGCCGCGATTGTGGCATCCTCAACTGTCGTCCATTTGTTATACAAAAATTTGCTAGAATTAAAATCTTCGTCCTTCTGCTTTCGATGCTAGTCACCCTGCAACAGGCTTTAAGTTCTGGCTACATTAATTCCGTGATAACAACCATTGAAAAACGTTTCGATATACCTTCGAGTTATTCGGGGTTGATAGCTTCAAGTTATGAGATTGGAAATGTGATTACGGTTATATTTGTCAGTTATCTAGGCAGTAGGAGGCATATTCCTGTATGGATTGGAATTGGTAAGTTTTTTTAAATTCTGAATTCTTCTGGAAACTCAGATTTTTTTATTTTATTTTAGGTGCTGTGATCATGGGAATCGGGTCGTTGGTGTTTATGGTGCCACATTTTACCGGCGAAGCGAATCCTGGCATAACTCTAGCGAATCAAAGCAGTGATAATATTTGTCGAGGAGTTTCCATTCGAGAGCACGACATGGGACTAGGTAGACTTTCGAGTGGATTGTCGAATCAACCCCTAGCGCCCCACACATTAAGAGAGAATAACTGCTTGAAAGTGAAATCTTCGACTTTTGGGCCAGTTTTGTTGTTTGTTATAGCTCAAATACTGTTAGGATGCGGAGGAAGTCCGTTATTTACCCTTGGCACTACCTACGTGGATGATCATGTAAAGACAGAAAGTTCATCAATGTATATCGGTAAGTATAACATTTACCTATTTGAAGAAATCAATTTATGATTTATTTTTGTTTCTAGGCTGTATGTACAGTATGGCAGCGTTTGGTCCAGTTTTAGGATTCCTTTTAGGTGCATATTTGCTTTCCTTTCACATGGACTCACTGTCATCGGCAGTCATTTCAATTGGTAAGTAACAAAATATTTTGTTTAATTTAAACAGTAACTTGTCTTACTATGATCATTGGGTTTTAAGAAGGTTTGAATTCGAAACTTCAAAATTCAAGGAGCTTTAGCTCGAATATTCTGGGACTGAGTGCTTAGACTTTTAATTCTGTTTGCAACTTGATAATTCCATTCCATATATTTTTTATTATAGTGTTAAATGATATTTGAATCAATTTTTCTCCAACTTTCTACACAACTCAGCATTGATATAGTTTAACGTCAAAAAAATCTTTAATATGTATCTCAGACACCATTTAGAAAGCCTGTACCTACATTCCTCTATAATTAAGTATAAGAATTGTACAAATTTCACTTGTTTTAGCAGAGTTAAATAAATAAAAAACGTCTTGATTCCAATAGAGCAAACAACAGAATAATAATTTTATTAAAAATTATTTTCTTTCAAACAACAAAATCAAAACTTAGTTACTTATAAATTTTGATCGCAAGTATAATCTAAACAAGTATTTCAACACCCCCACTCGAACAAAATTTACCTCAAATTTAAACCCATGTTATTGGAACAGAAATTATGTTTTTCGGCAGATACTGGTTTTGTTAAATAATCTGCGACCATTAATTCAGTCCCAATTCCAATGAAAGAGATAATATTCATGTTCTTCTTCTCACGAATAAAATGATGTCGAACATCAATATGTTTGGATCTTGATAGATACTTGCTTGTCGATGCCAGATGAACTGCACTTTGGTTGTCGCAATATATGTTCATGACCGAGTTGTTTTGGTTGAGTTCAGACTCGAGGCCACGAATCCACATTGCTTCTTGAGTTGAGGCGGAAAGTGCCATATATTCAGCTTCTGTTGTGGATAACGCAACAGTTGGTTGATGTTTTGTCGCCCAGGACACGGCACCTCCTTGTAAGATACATACGTATCCTGTGACAGACCTTCTTTCGTCACAATCACTTGCCCAGTCTGAATCCGAGTAAATTTTGAACTCAGAATTACCATTTCTTGAAAATTTTAGTTTGGCTGATTTTGTTCCTTTCAGATATCTGAACAATCTTCACATCACCCCAATGTTCTTTGCCAGGACAGTTATTGAATTTGCTTAATTTGTTGACTGCGAAGCAAATATCCGGTCGAGTACACTGTGCTGCAAACAATAAACTTCCGATTGCTTGCTGATAAGGAATCTTCGCCATTTCTTTTTCTTCTTCTGTAGATTTAGGTGACATTTCTTTTGACAAATTTATGTTGATGTCCATAAGAGTTGCTACAGGATTTGACTCATCCATGTTAAATTTAATCAGCATCTCAGATATGTATTTTTCTTGATCTAGGTACACTGCATCTTTGTCACGTGTAATCTTCATTCCTAAACAATTCTTCGCGTTTCCCAAAAACTTCATCTTGAACTCTTTCATCAGATTTAGTTTCAGGTTTTCATAGAATGCAGTTTCGTTAGTGAAGATTAAGATATCATCGACATAGATTGCTAAAAACGTCATGGTCTTATTGTTTCGATGGAAGTATATGCAAGGATCCACTTCTGAACGCTTCAATTCAAGTTTTTGGAGGACTCGATCTAGTTTGGTGTTCCAAACTAAACTTGATTGCTTCAGTCCATACACAGCTTTATTGAGTTTCATCACTTGACCTTCTCTTCCCACCGAAAACCCCTTCGGTTTCTCAACATAGATGTCTTCACTTAACTCACCCTGGAGAAAAGCAGTAATAGCATCCATTTGTTGAATTTGCAGATCATACTTCACTGACAATGCTATTAAATATCGTATGGAAGAGTACTTCACGACAGGTGAATAGGTTTCATCATAATCAATACCTTTTTTCTGTGTAAAACCTTTCACCACTAATCGAGCCTTGTATCGTACATCATTTTTTTCGTCAAGCTTCTTCTTGAACACCCATTTGGTCTTGATAATGTTGGCTCCAGCAGGTTTGTTTACACATTTCCAGGTATCGTTTTCTTCAAATGACCTCATTTCACTCTGCATCGCTTCTACCCATTTTTCTTTATCACTTCTGGATAAAGCATCTTCCATGTCTTCGGGATCTTCCAAGATGTTGACCGTCTCAGCATTGTAAACTACCCTTGGCAATTTTGAAATTCTTTCGCTTCGGCGTGGGAGAGCTGGTTCTTCAGCTTCTGATAGTTGTGGCGTAACTTCAACTATCTGCCTATTCCTCACATCAGATTGGATACCAAGCGGTGAAAGAAAAACTTCAGTCACTGATGACGTTGTCAATGATGGATTTTCTTCATTATCCCCCTCTTCAAAGCCATATAATTCTGGATTTGACGAACATGACTCGAAATCATTCTCTATGGCAGGACTTTCTTGATTCTCGAATGGATTTACCCCCACTACAGCAATATACATTGGAACCTCAGGAGTGTTTTCATTTTGAGTTTTATAGTGAAAGTTATCTTCATGAAAAACTACATTACGGCTGATGAAAACATCCTTCTTTTGTAAGCTGTAGAGACGAAAACCTTTTGAAGTATCTGAATACCCCACAAAGATGCATTTCTCAGATTTTGAATCCAGCTTTTGACGTTTTTGCTTGGGAATGTGAGACATCGCTGTACAACCAAATATTCGAAAAGAACTAACATCTGGTTTGCGATTGCTCCATAACTCTTCTGGCGTTTTTCAAGTTTTCTATGCGGTGAACGGTTAACAATATAACACGCACAGTTAACTGCTTCAGCCCAAAAAAATGTTGGCATTCTAGCGTCACACAACATAGCTCGTGCCTTTTCTATAAGTGTTCTGTTCATCCCTTCTGCCAAACCGTTCTGTTCTGGAGTATAGGGAACGGTTGTTTGATGAACAATCCCAGACTTCTTCAACTCTAGTTGCATAGCTTTGTTAACGAATTCTTTACCATTGTCCGTTCTTAAGACCTTAATTCTTGCTTCTTGTTGATTTTCGACTTCGGCTTTGAATTCAAGAAAACAGGTCAACACAGCATCTTTGGACTTCATGAAGTACACGAATACCTTCCGGGTGAAATCATCTATAAAAGTAACATAATATATACTTCCCTTAATACGTCAGACGTCAGAATGGATTATTTGTAGTACTTTTGATGACCTTGACCCTTCTGATGGAAAGCTATTCCGATGCTGCTTGCCTTCTGCACATGACAAACAAGTCGAAAGAGAATTTTGACTCAAATCAATACCTTTAACTAAGCCTCGTGCAAGTAGCTTCATATTGTCTTGACCCAAGTGACCAAATCTTCGATGCCAAATATTGTCCAAATCATTTTGCGCAACATAAGCAATCTGATTTGTAGCAATATCCAACTTATAAAGCCCGTTTTCAGAACTACCTTTTGCTATGACTTCTTTTGAAGAATTTATGACACGACATCCATCTTTGTCAAAGACGACAACATTATCATGATCCACAATCTTCTTTATGGAAAGTAAGTTGACTTTCAACTCTGGGACATAAAGAGCATCATGAACAACAACATCACTTCTTCCTTGTGAAGTTAAAACAGGCAACGATATGTCACCCTTACTGATAGCATTCATGGACATGTTATTTGCTGTCTTAATTTGACCTTGAAATGGCTTGAGTTCTTTAAAATAACCAGGATCAGATGTCATATGGTCAGTTGCACCACTGTCGAAACACCATTCATGCTGTTTCGACTCTGCATGAAACGCTGCAAACATTGGGCCACCTTTTGTTGACTTGAAATCTTGACTTTTTAACTTCGATGGACAATCTGAAGCGTAATGTCCAACCCCATCACAGTTAAAGCAACGTGATTTGCCTTTCTTGTCATACTTTGACTTCATTTTCTTGTGTGAATTCGAGAAACTTCCTCTCTTTGACAAAAGAGCACTGTTGGAAGATTTTGAATCATACTTAACGTCCTGCAGCAATTTCATTTTGATGGAATCTGCTGTAATTGGCTTTCCACTGCAACCTATGCTCATGTTTATTGGCTTATATTCGTCAGGAAGACCCTTCAATAATATGCTTCTAACCCATTCTTCATTTACTGCAAATCCTATTTCATTCAACTTCTGTGCAGTCGAAACGATTTGGCTTACGTAATCTTCTACGGAGGAACATTCTACTAGGACCACTGAGCATAGTTTTTTGAAGCAAACCAATGCGCCTGTCCAAGCCAGAATCTTGAAAAAGATTTTGCAAAGCTGTCCAAACTTCTTTGGAAGTTTTTGCGTCTCTTACATGGACGTAAAGACTCTTGTCGATGGCCAGAATCATCTTACAACGAGCAGTATTATCTTTAGCAGCATCCAAAGCAACGCCTGCTTCAGGTTCTATACATTTCCGTGAACCATCAAGCTGTAATTGGGTTTTCATGGCAAAGCTCCATGTTGACCAATTTTCGGAACCAACAAGCTTCTCCATTTGATGGGTTCCCAAATTCTGTTGCAAAGACATTTTTTTCTTTTTGAGCAATATATTTTTTCTTTAAATTATATAATTCCTTATTTTGTTATTGCCCTGGGCCCATAACCTTTTAGCAGAGTTAAATAAATAAAAAACGTCTTGATTCCAATAGAGCAAACAACAGAATAATAATTTTATTAAAAATTATTTTCTTTCAAACAACAAAATCAAAACTTAGTTACTTATAAATTTTGATCGCAAGTATAATCTAAACAAGTATTTCAACAACTTGCACATGATATTCTGCTTCACAGAAGCGATTGTGTATTTTGCTTTGTCTGGAATCTATTAATTTAAACTCAGTTCTTCTTATTTTGGATTTCAGTGTGGAGGGGAACCTGTGACTAAAAACATGTCTCTTCAGCCAGTCCAAATTCGGGCTAGCCGCCTTTAACACAGTGTGTTCTGATCAGTTTTTGTACTTTGGAATCTTCTTCTCCTTGGTCACGGCACAGTAGGCACGGTTTTACTCTTCTGCAAACTTAGGTTATGCAATGAAAAATAAAAGTCAACTACCTCTCTATCCATTGTTCCAAAACAATTTTTTTATATCTAACAATTCTTTTATATCAATTATTTTATAACGACCAGTGTCGTGCAACACCTGTTGCATTTTAAAGGCAATGTGCCTTACAGACACATAGTTAAAATATTAAAAAAAAAAAAAAAAACTACCACTGGGATTCCTTCGAAAATACGAACGCTGCATTGTTGTCTAGTTGCTCTACATCTACATGAACCAAGCATAGGAGTCGGTGAATATGCTGGACGATTTTTCAATTGATGTTACCATACTTTGTCCAATGTATAAATAAATAAATTACCAAATTCTCTCCTAGTCTTATAAACTGCAAGCACTTCCCTGCCATTGACACAGTAGTAATTTTCTTATTTAATTTACTTATGATATTTGAGAATGTATGAGTTAATGTATCTAATCTATATAAAAAAAAAAATTAATAAAAATAATAACAACATAACAACACATATTGCTAGTTGTTAATTTTTATTTTTGATTTTATTGGAGCATCAAATTAATGAAATTCAAATAAAAATGTTAAGTAGCCTTTACTCCGATGTGTTTCGCCTGATCTAATCTATAAGCTTATGGACGAATGTCTTACTGCTTTTTGGTTTTCGTGTCACAGGTTGGATACAAGATGCATTCTGTAGATGCATTCTTTCAAATTGCTTCTTTGATTTTTTATCATTTTGCTATACAGCTGATAAATATATCGATATCTGAAAAACTTAGCTCGTCGTAACTTTTGAAAGCTCATTCATACTTGTTGCTCCACTCTAAAAAATATCCAAATAATAAAGATTGACCCAAAAGTTGATTGGAAACAGTACAATTTTATTTCCTGGAAATTCACAAATTACTAGTATGTATATCTTAAGTATTGAAACTTACTATTGGTATTTCTTTAAAACAAGAATGGGGCAACAATTATAAACTTTTATAAATTATTTATATTATTAACTTTATGTATAAATCTATTAATTTACTATTAAACTTAATATTCTCAAGCTGATTTCTCAAAAGGTACAAAAAAAGCGCGTGAAATCGTCTGAGGTTATGTTAATAATAATTGCAAAAATACTTAAAAGTGTATACTCTTCTAAATAAAAGAGACAAAAGTATTGTTTATACTATAGGAAAAGGGATTGATGAGTTGCCACTTCATACGAGAATGTAAATTTAAGAGGCTTGATGACAATACTAGAAACAGCCTATTAAGGTAATCTGACGCTAACTGAAACTATCTTATTAAGTTGTGAGAGTCTTGTCGCTTTACATATTGTCCTCCAGCTCTGTTATTCATTAAAAATTTGACTAGTGTTTAAGGTGTGTGTTTTTTTTATTTTACATTTTTATCCAGATAATTAGGATCTGTGAAAAGGTGCTCGTTTTACATTTTAAACATTAACTTTAAAAAATTGTATCCATGTTTCCAATCAAATTCTTGGTGTTACTAAGTTCTCTCTGTCTTAGCTTATGTTGTAAAAAATAAATTCTTTTGAGTTGCAAGAAAGTACTTTATACGAAAGTCTGAATATGTTGCTGCGAAGTGTTCTGTTAAACCAACCTTGATATAATGAAGTACACTGTCTCTGTATATACGAAGACGTTCATGCATAACTGTTTATATGGTGAAATGAGGTCCGTACATATTTTCTTAGAGGTAAAATCCATACAGAGAGTGATAAGAACCCATCCCAAGCCAATATCTTTGTTTGCCGTAGCCATTCTCTGTTTACTTGTACGATTTTTCATATTCATTTCGTTTTCTGCAGCCTCCATTTGCATCTGTCATATAGATACATCGTAATAAAATTCGTCGTTATTGGAAGAGCCGTTCCTTATTACATTTTGCTATAAATATAATCTTTGATTCAGTTTTTTAACTTTCAATACACAAAAATGCATTAAATGATCTTTATCTTTTCCTTAAAGATCCCGGTGATCGTCGATGGGTTGGCATGTGGTGGGGTGGATTCCTTTTATGTGGAATTCTGCTACTTATAGTAGCAATTCCATTTTTCTCGTTTCCTAAGGTAAGTCACATTAAATTTATATATTATTTCTTTTACATTCAATTATGTTTTCCTTTAGGTCCTTACTCACGAAAAGAAAAAAATCCGCAAAACCTCTGAAAAGCCACTGCCACAAATCCTGCCAAATAATTCTAATAGTTTGCCACGCAAACTCGATGAAAAGCTGAAGAAAGATCTAGGAGACAAAGCACAAAAAGTTGAGCCCCAAGTTGACACTGGATATGGGAAGGATATAAAAGGTTTGAGATTTAAATAATTTTTATTCTTTTGTGCAAATCTAATGTTTTGTTGTTGTATTTTTTCAGACATCCCTCAATCGATGTTGCGCCTGGTAACCAATCCTGTCTATATCACAACCTGTCTGGGAGCCTGTATGGAGCTTATGATCGTTTCTGGATTCGTCGTTTTCCTGCCAAAGTATTTAGAGACTCAATTCAGCCTTGGCAAGAGTCAGGCCAGTGTATTTACTGGATCCATTGCCGTCCCTGGAGCTTGCATTGGTATTTTCGTTGGTGGTTGCATTCTAAAACGCTTCCAATTGAAGCCCAAGGGTGCCGTTCAATTCGTTCTCATTTCTAATGTTGCCTGTTTAAGTTGTTACGCCTTGTTGTTCTTTTTGGGTTGCGAGAATCTGAAGATGGCTGGTACTACAATTCCTTACTACAACAGTTCCACGCACAGTTCATTGGAGCCATTTACTGTAAATCTTACAGCAGCTTGCAATTTTGGTTGTGAGTGTTTGACCACAGATGTAGAGCCAGTTTGTGGCAATAATGGCTTGACGTACTTTAGTCCCTGCCATGCAGGGTGTACAGCATTCTCTTCTAGTTCCAATTATACTAATTGTGCATGTATGCAAATTGATATTTTTTAAAGATAACTATTAACATTGATCTTATTTCCAGGTGTTCATTCTAATATAACGAGCATATTTAATGGACCCGGTGGTAGTCAAGCCCAAGCTTTGAATGGTTATGAAAATTTTGCTGAGGTTACTGTGGTTCCAGTTGCTACTGCCGGTCCATGTACAACTCCTTGCCGGACGATCTATCCATTTCTCATATTATTATTCTTTATGACGTTCATGGTTGCCTCAACACAGATGCCTCTGCTGATGATTGTCTTGCGTTCCGTGTCCGAAGAGGAACGATCGTTTGCCCTAGGAATGCAGTTTGTTATATTTCGTTTGTTTGGATATATTCCAGCTCCGATAGTTTTTGGAAATTTAATTGATTCGACGTGTTTGCTATGGAAATCAACATGTGGCGAAAAAGGTGGCAGATGTTTAATTTATGATATTGAAAAGTTCCGATGGAAGTAAGTGATTTTGTTGGAATTAAAGTTTTAAAATTTATTGTAAATTGTTTTATATTTTCACTCTCAGATACGTTGGATTATGTGCATTTGTGAAAATCGTTGCTTTAGCTATTTTCATGGTCGATTGGTGGTTGGTGCGAAGACGTAAACAATTAGACAAACTGAAACCACTAAATACTAATGAATTGGTTGTTGGATCGATTATCAGTTTAGACAAACGTAAGTTTATAACAATGCATCCATTTATAAGGCGTTTTTTTTTTATAAAAAGTTGCTGTAGCATCATACACTGTTCGGACCTTAAAAATAGTTGTCAATAATGTGGGAGTGGGGGAGATCGATATGAATATGGAGTAAAATTAGATATGTCTGAATATTACATTGTTAGAGTGGTCGCACAACATCTCACTGTGTTCATCATATTCGACTCAATGACCCCCACAAAGCTAGAATCAATCATCGGCTTGTGTTGTGTTGATCTTTCGTGCGAGTACGTGTTTGAATTCTCGATTTCGGAGGACAGATCACATTGCCTCAGCTTAAGATAACCATTTTGGATGTGTGGTCGGAAGAAATTGAGTTTCATAAACATGTAGCTCCCGCCATTGACGCTGATGGCTTCACAAACGTCGTTGATGGTTACCACCTGTTAAACCTCGTGTGGAATGACGGTTCCTTACTTCACGGACAGTTGCGATGTTCTCGACCGACTAAACGTTCCTTTGACGTATCGGTGTTAGTTGATTGCTCACCAAACGTCTCGAATTCGGTCACCATACATTGGAGAACCCTAAAAGCAAATGCTTATATAAAACGCAAATTGTTATATAAGTAGGAGAGTTATGGTTTGATTCGAAATCATTTACATCGTCGGAAAAGAAGAACAAAATTGGAATAATTTTTTAATTTAAAATATATGGAATCCTTAGTAAGGATAACATGGTGTGGTGGATTAGTATTCTCGTCAAACTGACAAATCCTCGAAGAGTATCATTGTCATGAAAAGTACATCTCACTTTAGTCGTTCGGATTCGATAGGATTTACAAGATTGTAGGTTCCCTCAATACCAAAAGAATTGGTTGAAAGTGAAAGTAACTAAGCTGTCGGTACCACTAAAATTATTTTTATTTATTATGTTTTCCACCACCACCAAGTAACATTATTTTCTACTTTAACTTAAAACTTTAATAAAATTGGTGCAATGTAATTTTTTTATAAAAAAAAAACTGCCAAATAATTGTGGGTGCGCAATCTGCCTAATACTGACGGTATTTTGATGTTTATGAATGCAACATACTGCAGTTAAACTAAGAAAGTTCGATCAAAGACTTTATGAAACTGGGCCGATTAGTTTACGTAGAAGTAGTATCTGACTAAAGTGAAATTTTCTTGGTCTCTACAACATTAATTCAAAATACTAATTTCGAATTCCTTTCAAATAAAAAGTTGACTTTTTTCGGACTAAAGGTGCTTTTTTTCGGAAAAAGATTGATCTGAGGAAAAAAATCTCAAATAATCATGATCCATAGAGATGCTTTTTTTCACCTTCAGATCAACTTTTCGGAGTTTGAGATTTGGAGCAAGATTTACACATCTTAAAAGATTTTATTTTCCCTCTGGTAGATGAGCATTTTAACTGTGTGGCTCGGTTTATTTCAATTAGAATATTAGTGAATAAAGTGAAATTAGTGAATGCTTAAAATCGCTTCTAAAGAAATATACACAATACAATCCAACACTTTCGGAAATCTAGTCCTAGTAATAAAAATAATGATAATATTTTAACTATGTGTCTGTAAGGCACATTGCCTTTTAAATGCAACAGGTGCTGCACGACACTAGTCGTTGAACTCTGAAGGAAGTCGCCCTGGGTCGCCCTGGGCCCGTTTTCGTTCAAATGCGACTACGTAAGACGATTATCGTTTAAGTTTCAACGATACTCGTTTCTTCTTACGAGTGCTATTTGGCTGTCGTCTAGCCTTCGTTCCCGTTGTTGTCAATTTTTGTTGTGTTAATATGTCTGCCGGTTATGTACCATTTGGGAACAAAACCTGAATCCGAACAAACAAAAATAATAAAAGAACATTTTATTAACAATATTAAAAAAACAACCATAATAAACGAAGTGCAAGTTATAAATAAACAAATTCCGGAATTGCAAAAAAAAAATTTTTTGGTTTTTACATACACATTCTCCATGCTCTTCTCGTTGAAATATTTGTTACGAATCCTCCGTATTCGCCCCTAGGAACAATGCTTTCTATCCGAAAAGTAGTTAACATTTTACTATTTTTTAAGAAAATATACCGCACTTCTTTAATCTCATAATCAAGTCTTTATTTATTCGATCAATTTTTGACATCTATTCACCGACGACGTGAAGTAAGATGTTCTTTAAAATAATAATATTTCTTCTTTTTATGTAATCGCTTGTTTATCGTTATTTTTGCCGTTCGTTTCGTAATTCGTAATACAGGCCCTGAAGTCGCCCTAAAGAGGCTGTCAAGAAAACCTGGGTCGACCCTGGGTAAAATTCAACGAACACAACTAATAGTTAGAAGGAGTAGAAAAAAAAGGAAAGAATTGTTTTGAAGGAATGGATGGATAGCTAAGTTGATTTTTATTTTTCATTGCATACTTCATAGGTTAGAAAAAATCGGTGGTGTTTGCATCATTGATCAAGAATAAAGTTTTCTTTACCATTTTACTTGGTGAAATATAAAAACTATTGATACATACTAGAGCCATTTCTTGGGACAAGTGTGCTTTATCAATCAAATAAACAATTCGCTTCTTACAACGCATTTGATATTAAATGTTGATTCATATATTTTCATTCCAGTTTTCGAAGAAAAATTGGCCGACAATAATCAAACCGTGGTGCCTTATGGAGCTAACGAACTGATTATACCCTCAGACATCCTCAGGCACTCTCGCAACAATTCTCGCACAATTCAGCTTGAATCTGGGTAAGATTCTAAACTTTCTTATACATCACAAAAATAAAAAAAAACTCATAAAACCTTTCTTATTTCCAGCTATGACAAATGCCATAATTCCCTTCATCCATCGGCAGCAGTTCTTCCACAAACTAAATCGAAAAAACACTTCCGCAGTGCATCATGTGATGTCAAAATGATCCGTGGCTACACAAAGGACATCAACGATGACTACAACAACACAAACAGTAAATTCCGCAATCTGAAGAAACTCCAAACACATTCCCGCAATAATTCAAATGATTTGAATTCCACTGACATGCGACAAAAACTCACCCATTCCAGAAATAACTCTCGTGATGAACCCAATTCGAATATAAAATTCATTCAAAATCAACTCCACAAAGACGATGAATATGACGACGAGGATAATCTTACTCCTGGATGTGGAACATTTGTTAAGAAACACTCAAGGAATCATTCCTATGACCAGATTTATATGCCAAACAATATTCGTTTCGATTATGATCTCTTCCGGGGCAGGAAGAGTGTGAATGTTGTCAAGAATGTTGAAAACAAAATTAAGAATTCAAATGAAGGTGTTGTTGGATCTGGGCATTCACGTAATAATTCCAAAGATTTGAATAATATTATTGACAAACAATTGATGGCAGTTGAGGCAGCTGCAAGCATCCTCAGACATCGTCGGACGAATTCAAAAGATTTAAATGTTGTTATTGGTGGTGGTGCTGCTGTTGAACAAAAGGAAGAGAACACTGCTGTTGCTGCTGGTTCATCATCATCATCACACGGACAATCTTCATCGCATCATAAAATTCAAATTGATCAGGAAGAAAAAATTCCTCCATCTGAAGAAGGTGAGGTTCGACAAGATGCAGATCGTTCGTAGGAACTAAAAGCGGAAGTTTCTTTAAAATGATGTTTCCTTAATTTAAATTAAAACAAACAAAAACAAAAAATATATATATTTTCAAGGACCCCTTTAGGACTGTTTGTGTGTGGTGGGTGTGTGCAATGAGTGAATGAATTGCGTAACACTAGAAAAATATATAAAAAAATATAATATTATTATGTAGTATTCTAGTTATATATACTAAATAAGATATGACGAGGTATATTATTTACTTAAAGCGATATTTTTGTGAGCTTGAATCTATTGTAATTGTTACTGTGGTAAGTGTGGTAGTTATTTTCAAAAGATTAAACAAAATTTTCTACATTATTAATTGGTTTATATAACTAGCTAACATGATTTTTTTTTTAATAGAATTATATTTTCTTATTGCTTTAATTAAACAGAAAATATTCATAAAATTGTAGTTAAATTTTTGAAAGAAGCTAAATTTCGTTAACTGAGTCTATTAAATATGTTCTGCACTTCTTAAAATATTTATTTATTTATTTTGAGATGTATTATTGACTTTTTGTGAATATTGTTTGACCTTCTAAAAATGATTTTTGGATTTCAGTTATCTTCTGCTTGAACTCAACACAGCTCAAACATCATTTCTATTTTACCATTTTCCGTCTTTATGTAAGTCCCAAATGTTGAACACTAAATCTGTCATCAGCAAAGTCATCGCATAAAATCAACAGCTACTGCAGTTGGAATTCCGCAATTCTGTGACTATGTTGCGTTTCAATCAAAGCATTATTATCGAAAACTTAATTTGCATTCAGTATACTACCACAGGATTTTTATAATAACGTCAAACCTGCCATAAACCCAACTTTCTTTACATCAACTTTAGTAAGGTTTTGTCTTTGGACAAAGTTATTACCCTAAGTAGTATCCATGGTGTCGTTGTAGATCTCGTTTTTGGTTCTTGTTTCTTATTCTCAATAAATTTGTCTATTCTATGGTTGCAGTTGTTATCTTTATTTCTGCTAGTGATTTTGTTTTGGTTTCATTTTATGGTTTTCTCTAGATAGATTTAAAACAGGCGAAAACAGAAAAAAAAACATTAGCTGTATAAATTCGTTGCTTTTCAAATACGTTTTAGACTTCAGTTGACTCATGTTTTTAAACTTTACTAGCTTTCGAATAAATGGTATCCGAAGTTGTTGTATGATAACTTTTCAAAGTAAAAAAAGAAACGCAACTCAAAACATACCCACAGTTGTTAAAAAAGAACGTCTTTAGGTATTCTAGGAAATGTTTACATAAAATTATTACATATGCACATAAATGATCTTTTTTTAGAAGTCAGAATGTAGTGCAATGTTTGTTTTTTTATTCATTTTTAAATTTATATTATAAAATTAGGTAAAAAGAAAAACAAAAAAAAAAAGCTACACTAAAATAAAATTATGATGTAAAAAAATATTAATAAATAAATAAATATAGTTAAATATAAGTTAAAAATATTTTTTAAGGCACTTTTAGATAAACAAGAATCGCAGCTAAAATATTAGTTGATTGTAAGTGTGATATGTAAAGAAAATAAAAGCAGAACTAGTAAGTTTAAAAAATTAAAAAAAAAAATAAATTTATATAAAATACTATACAAACAAATATAAGAACAAATAAAACGAAGAATAAAAAAATAAATTATTAAAAATTTCTCATTAAAATTAAACTCATGTGTGCAAACAAAAATTTAACAATGTCAATGAAATTTTGTGCTGTGACGAGATATCTGAAAATTATTTAAAAACAAAATATGAAACAATATGACAGTTTGGCCGGGAGCTTGCAAATTAAAAACAACGCAACTTTGTTCAAAATATACAAAAATATATACTTGCTGCTCGAAAGATTCAAAATGAAGAGAAACTTTGTGGATGTCTTACAATGGTATTTTTTTCTTTAATGTTTTCTTTTTCCATAGTAGAAAAACCGTTCATTGTATTTTTTAAGCCAAAAGTTTAAACCGATTCGTATGATGTATTTATATATTTAAAAAAAATCGAACAACTTAAAGACCTCCAGAAACAAAACAAAAGGAATATGGTCGTTAAAGAAAACGGACGTATTCGAAAACTGAATTTGTAAAATGTTCTTTAACGCAACTTGCAAAAGTAAACTCTTCGAAAACGAAAACATAGTAAAGCAGTTTATTAGTCACAAAATCATTTGAAGTTGAACGAGAAAAAATTGTGTATGTGAGCAGGACGAATTTATTTTTTACTGATGCAACTACTGCTTTAAAAACGACGATCATTTGCCGATCAAAATGACTTTGATTTGACGTTGTACGTATAATACGGGCCCTGGTATACAATGATAGATTTTTGAATCTGTAATCGATGTTAGTTTGGTTTCTACACTGAAGTCACCTAAGGTTTTGTTGTAATAATTCACTTTTGATGTTTTAATTTATCTATATTTTCTGTTCAAAATAGTCATTGTCAATATACAAACTTAAAAACCTTGTTTGATTAACAAATCTTTCAAGTCGTCATTTACTTTAAGTTTCTGAAAAGTAATATGAACATATTTTCGAGAAAAGTTGTTTAGGTCTTCTATCTGAACTAAATTGGAAAAAAAAAATATCTCCAGGAAAAATAACTGAAAAAGAAAAATATATTAAGTGCAAATAACAAATTCAAACAATATTTTATATGCGTTTATTTATTATGACGACTCGTTTTGTCAATTAATGTTCTACTTTGAATAATATAATAAAGAGTTTAAATATTTTTTTTTTAATTGGCATCTACCAAATTTATCTCATCCCCAACTTCGTTTTCTTTTCAAATCGATTTTTTATTTAACAAAGACTCCTTGCAGAAACCAAGTAAATTGAATTTCACATTACGTTTGTTTTTCCATAAATTTTTTTCTGTATTAATTTAAAACTAGGAAATTATTTCTTAATGCTTAAAAATAAATAAAAAATCATATCAAATAATAAAATTAAAATTTAAAATAATTTTTAGGGTTAATTAAGAAAATTTTAATATTAAAAAAAAAAAAATAAATAAAAACCTAGGTTTCTTTTCTTTTTCTGATTTACAAAAAAAAATATTAGAAAAAATTGCAAGTAAACAAAAATAATATTAATAATCTTAAATAAACATTGATTTTCTGGCTTACTACGTTCCTAAAAAAAATGTTAGTATTAAACTTTAAAATACAAAAAAAAAAAAAAATAAAAAAATACAAAAATAATAAAAATAATACCTACATAGAACTGCTATCTCCCTCACGTACTAAATTTTAAAACAAAATATTCTTAAAAAAACAAATTAAACTGAAAAAAGCTTTGTTTAGTAAGTGAACATAAAACTTAATTATGATGTTTAAATTAAACACTAAGTTAAAAAATAACCAACCCGTAGATTAAATGAACAAAAATATGAAGTTTATCACTAGATATTATTAAATTTAATGAATGAAGTAATAATAAGAAAAAAAACAATACAATTTTTAAGAAGAGACATGTTAATTATTGAAGAAAAAAATTGCCTTAAATAAAAAAAAAATCTATTATATTGGAGAGAGAGAAAAAAATAAATTCAAACAAAGAAAAACAATATGTACGATAAAATTAAATCAGAAAAATAAACAGGTTATGTATGAAAAATATAAAGATATATATATTTAAATGAAATAATTATTGTTTTTTGCTTTCTGAAAAATAAATTTATATATTTTGTGATAGGTAAGTATAAGTATGTTACTTAAATACAAAGTGACTAAAAGTCGTAGGTACTGTTCTGGAGTGTATTGGATCATTTTTGCAAATGTGAAAGAAGAACTTACATTTTCTTGAATTTTAGCTTGTTGGGAATAACTAGGTACCTATAGCATAGAGGTAATAACCTATAAATGAACAAGAGTTGATCACATCACAAGGTTCTACAGAACCAAACACATTGTTCCCCTGTCCCTGTACTGTAATTTTTACTTCTGCATTACAGAAATAGAAAGCCTAGTTTTTGTTATCGGTTATCACATTATACTCTCGTCCACGTTCAAAATGTGTCAGTTCGTAGAAACTTAAAAAAAGGGCTATACCAACCTTCATATACCAATGGTATAGCTTATTTTATTTTTGTTCTAGATCTACAGGCTTCAATGGACTGGGCGATGATTAGAAGGATAGTTCTGGGATTCCACTTCCTCAATTAATGTTCATACCTTCATTTGCACTTTTTAGATTTAGAATTTTATCTTTCATTGCCCTTTCAGGTGATACGAATTTAATAGTAACTTTCAGTTCATGTTGGTACTTGGTACATAATTATGAAGATCGGCATCCTTATAACCGAAGTCTAAATAACAATCAGTTATAAGTTTTTTTTTGTGTATGAGCTGCCCTGTCTAAAAGCACCTTAATGAGCTTAAAATTTTTAGTCGTCCCGTAGCTGAAGAAGGTATAGGTACTTACACCTTCTTCCATTGTTCCAATGATAGCATCAAAGAAGGTGTAGACTACCAATATGACTTGGCTCTTGGATTGCAAATTGGCTAACGTATATTCTACAATTAAATAATTTCCAAGAATGATACCTATTCCCCTATTCCCTAGTCATCACTTATCATCCTCATATAGTCTCTTGCCCTTATAACTCAGGCTCCCGATTAGGGAATACGAAGCGATTCGTTTTTAATTCGATACTCTCCTTTTTGACTCACCTAGAGTTGTTTACATAATTAATTCGAAGCGAATTCTTCCAATTGACAGCTGTAGCCATCAAACTCACATTTTTATTTATTTTAATGCAACAAAACATTAACCAAAAATCATTCGCCGTCAATCCGCAAAAAAAAACTATCGAAAATATAAAACCAAAGAGATGAAAGCGAAAACAACAATACCAAACTTCATTTTCGCCACCAAAAACGACTCGCTTCGTATTCCCTAATCGGGCCACTGATTTCCACGAAAATACAAAACGGAAAAGATGAAATCTAAAATAGTATATATGTCATACAATACTTCATTTTCGCCTCCAAACGATTCGTACCTATTGTATTCTATAATCAGAGGCCAGAGTCGTCCAATTTCAAACTAGGGTAAACTCTCTTCAAGAATTTTTACTTGGGTAGATTTTTTCGATTTCGGACAATAATACCCCATTTTACAGATTATTTTATTTTATTTAATATATAATAACACCTCTTAGATAAGCTCCTAAATTCACTGTCAGAAATTCTAGTAACTAGAAGGACTTTCAATTAATCAATTATTCATATTTTTTCAGGTGTTTAAAAAAGCCAAAATTATTGTGGCATAAAAATTCAATACAAAATACACCCTTTCAACTAAATTGTACATTTCCTCCTAAAATTATGCAATTCCTTATTCAATACCAAATGAAAAATAAACAAAAAACTAATCAAGAAAAGAACAGGCGTACAATTTTGTATATCACCAGGCCACCATGAAAAGTAGCAAGTAGCCGCACTTGTTAAAAGTTCTTTTGTTGTTATTGCAGCTTGCCATGTGTCTGTGACCATGGGTCATGGCTTGGTTATCCCTCACGGGGGGTGCACTGGTAAGTGGTGGTAGTAAGAAAGAGTAAAGTATCCATCATAAAAATTTTGTCTCTTTTTAGCTAGGTCATTGTGTGCTTCAAACGATCATATTTGCTCATTCTAATGACAAACAAATCTCATACAAAAACAACTCTTTTATCTTTTCACTCTCACACCCACTGCGTATATATATCAGTTTAAGTAAACAAAAACAACCGTTTTTTTCGTAGCATCATATGTAATACTGATGCATGAATGAAAGAATACAAGATTACGACACTTGGTTTTTTTTTCAGCTTTTTGTTGTTGTGTTTTTGTCACTTGTGACGTATCCAGAAACAGAAAAACAAATAAATGGTGGAATCTTCTTTTGACTTTACCCCAACCAATGAGTAAAAGAGTGCAAGGTGCTTACGTCACACTCACAAGTAAAAATTACGTCACAAGTGAAACAACAACAAAGTGAAAATGCCAAAGTGTCATAATCTTGTATTCTTTCATTCATGCTACTGATGTATGATGCTACCATTGACGTATTAGGTATGGACCGCCAGTAGCCAACTTCACGCCTGTTCCAACATAACTAGGGGCGCCATCAACTACTAGCAGGGAATCTGTGTAGCAGTGATATGATTTTTTTAATTAATTATTTACTATTGAAATATAATGGTGGAAATTATTATCAAACTACTTTTATTTTACAAAAAACATCCACTCCTTATGCCATGAGTTACTTACAGATGAATATATTATCGTTTTCATTTAAATTCTAATGGCGAAATTAGTACACGTATTTAACACTAAAAGATGATGGCGTTTTTAGGATGTTTTTAGCTGGAACAACTTTTCATGGCTGTTTGTATGAACATTTCAACCGACTGGCGGTCCATATCTAGTACGTCAATGGATGCTACGTAGCATTAAACTACTGATGTATGAAACATTGATATAAGTTAAACAGTTTTGTATTAGTGTTAGCAAAAATAGTGTCATCTCTATCTTAACTACTCGTTTGTATTTCCATTGGAGAAACAATGTTGTTAAGATTTACTAACAAAACCAGTTATTTGCCACTTGTAGTAGCGCTGTCTACACCAATTTTCACAAAAACATTAAACATTTTACTTATCACTTATAATGTCACACTTTTGTTATTACTTTTCGCATTTAATTGTTTCTGAGCATTTAATTGTTTTAATCAACTGTTCTATCAACAAAACCATAAAATACCAACCAGTGCGAAACCACGACCTCACTCACTCGTGTTTTAGTATTGGAAAAGCTTTTATTCTGTAAGATTTTGTACACCAACACAACCTAAAGAAAAAGGAGTAGTTGATGTGGGTTAGCTTATAGCGTTTTTTATTTAAATCTCAAAGATTTGCCCTCAAATTCAAGAAGTGCTCTTTTAAATAAAACATTTTGGGCTGCTTTTTTCGTAGTCTGAAGACAGAGATTAAACACGCATAGGCTGTGTGAATAATATGCCTGCGTTCCAAACAATAATTATACAATCAATAGGATAGCTTTGTTTTTATTATGCTTGAGCAATAATAAGCCGTCATCACGAGGTGCATGTGAGCCGAATCTCACGAGGTGCATGTGAAAAAGTTTTTCATAATAAAATTGGATTAAAGCTCAATACCACTAAAAGGAGACTGATGAAAGGAATTGGCAATCCTTGAAATAGCTACATCTCCAGCCAAAGATAGGGGAAAAAAAAAACGAATTATAATATTCGTAAACGAGTAAATAAAATTCGTTTAAAAATTGGTGGTAGCGCTTTTAAGTTGTTGTTGTTGTTCAAACACATTCAGCCGTCATTTATATTTTACACTTCTATTCAATTACAAGTATCATTATTCATTACCATTGTTTGTTTACTTGAACATTTGTACAAATTCGTTATAAAATTGAAAGATTTATGAAAAAGAACGCTCAAGCAAAAATCCCCCATTAAAATGTTTTCATGTTTCAGTCTCAGTGTTTAGATCAAATCTTCCAAATTCGTGAGATCTCTTCTTTCTTGTTGAGATTTGCACTTTTTCCCCTCTTTTCATTTAAATAAAACACCAAAATTGCAAAAAGAAAATAGCAGTATGTCGATAAAAAAAATCAGTATTTTTCGCAGTACATTTTTTTTAATTTTTATTTATTTTATTTCCTTAAAACATGAAAAAAGACATCTACTTTTGCATCAGAAATTTTTTTTTCAGGTCTAATATACATTTTGCCAAGCAAACGGAGTGCTTGAAAAGGTACATTGCTTTTCATAAGCGGTATCAGCACTACTGTTTTGGCGAGGTAAGGAAAGGGTTGTTTTGTGAGTCAAGACTAGAAAAAGAATTCCAAATACCGCTGACAAAGTGAAAGAAAAATTTATTGCGTTCATTATTGAATTCCTTTGAGTTTTAGATGCCAATGACGAACCGCTGACTGTTTGCATTACTTTTAATGAGTGAAATCAGAGAACTTCATCTCATATATAAAAGTGGTATAAATTTCACCAAGGAGCAAATTTCCTACTCTGAGATTAACAATGTAAAGATGGAAATATCCCACTGTCATTCACGTTAGCTTACAAGCTCAAAAAACTGCTGATTTGAAGTTCTGTGTATCTCAAAATAAAAGCAGTATTTTTGAGAAAAAAACAGTACGGATGAACATCTTTTAACTAATCATTAAGTAAGGACTTACAAAAACAATGCATTGTTGTTTTGTTATAGATTTCAGAGGATTTTTTATTTTTGCTTTTCCCTGGAAAATGGGAGGTCGCACTGATTTAAAAAAAGCTCTCCCATAAGAGATGTACTGACAATCTTTACTGGACGAACTATAGTAAATGCACGAACCTAAAAATGTGTTATTCACAAATTTCTTAAGATGGCCATAAAGCTTAAATTTTATCAAGAACAAGTATTTGATTGGCAGACACAGTGCAGATATCAAGAAAAAACCCATAATAATAGTTAAAGTTAGAATATTTTATTGATTTTAATTCGAATTTTGGAAAATTTTCTGAGCAATATAAATTTAAAAAAATCTGAAATGCTCGATTTATGATACACTAAAAAACTGTTTATCAATCTCCATCTTTGAAATCACCAAAAATAAAAAAAAATTGAAGTTAAGCTAAAATTAAAATAAAACATGTTTTAAGCTTTGTTTGAGGTTTTATCAAACTCAGAAAGTCAGATTTTCGAAATGTTTTCTGAATAAAGAAATGCTTAAATGTAAACAGAATGTTTGGTTAAACATGTAATTGCAGCTTTATTAATTTAAACCTTACTTTTGCAAAACATTAAACATCCCCTAGAAAGTTTAGATCATGCCTTATTATTTTTAGTGCAGCGCTGTTTGTTTTCAATGTTTTGAATGTACTTTAGGGGTGTTCTATTTGCGAGTAGTGTATTATGTATACAGTTGGTCAAACAATCAAAGTAGCGGAGCACGAACATTGTTCCCCTGTCCCTGTACTGTAATTTTTACTTCTGCATTACAGAAATAGAAAGCCTAGTTTTTGTTATCGGTTATCACATTATACTCTCGTCCACGTTCAAAATGTGTCAGTTCGTAGAAACTTAAAAAAAGGGCTATACCAACCTTCATATACCAATGGTATAGCTTATTTTATTTTTGTTCTAGATCTACAGGCTTCAATGGACTGGGCGATGATTAGAAGGATAGTTCTGGGATTCCACTTCCTCAATTAATGTTCATACCTTCATTTGCACTTTTTAGATTTAGAATTTTATCTTTCATTGCCCTTTCAGGTGATACGAATTTAATAGTAACTTTCAGTTCATGTTGGTACTTGGTACATAATTATGAAGATCGGCATCCTTATAACCGAAGTCTAAATAACAATCAGTTATAAGTTTTTTTTTGTGTATGAGCTGCCCTGTCTAAAAGCACCTTAATGAGCTTAAAATTTTTAGTCGTCCCGTAGCTGAAGAAGGTATAGGTACTTACACCTTCTTCCATTGTTCCAATGATAGCATCAAAGAAGGTGTAGACTACCAATATGACTTGGCTCTTGGATTGCAAATTGGCTAACGTATATTCTACAATTAAATAATTTCCAAGAATGATACCTATTCCCCTATTCCCTAGTCATCACTTATCATCCTCATATAGTCTCTTGCCCTTATAACTCAGGCTCCCGATTAGGGAATACGAAGCGATTCGTTTTTAATTCGATACTCTCCTTTTTGACTCACCTAGAGTTGTTTACATAATTAATTCGAAGCGAATTCTTCCAATTGACAGCTGTAGCCATCAAACTCACATTTTTATTTATTTTAATGCAACAAAACATTAACCAAAAATCATTCGCCGTCAATCCGCAAAAAAAAACTATCGAAAATATAAAACCAAAGAGATGAAAGCGAAAACAACAATACCAAACTTCATTTTCGCCACCAAAAACGACTCGCTTCGTATTCCCTAATCGGGCCACTGATTTCCACGAAAATACAAAACGGAAAAGATGAAATCTAAAATAGTATATATGTCATACAATACTTCATTTTCGCCTCCAAACGATTCGTACCTATTGTATTCTATAATCAGAGGCCAGAGTCGTCCAATTTCAAACTAGGGTAAACTCTCTTCAAGAATTTTTACTTGGGTAGATTTTTTCGATTTCGGACAATAATACCCCATTTTACAGATTATTTTATTTTATTTAATATATAATAACACCTCTTAGATAAGCTCCTAAATTCACTGTCAGAAATTCTAGTAACTAGAAGGACTTTCAATTAATCAATTATTCATATTTTTTCAGGTGTTTAAAAAAGCCAAAATTATTGTGGCATAAAAATTCAATACAAAATACACCCTTTCAACTAAATTGTACATTTCCTCCTAAAATTATGCAATTCCTTATTCAATACCAAATGAAAAATAAACAAAAAACTAATCAAGAAAAGAACAGGCGTACAATTTTGTATATCACCAGGCCACCATGAAAAGTAGCAAGTAGCCGCACTTGTTAAAAGTTCTTTTGTTGTTATTGCAGCTTGCCATGTGTCTGTGACCATGGGTCATGGCTTGGTTATCCCTCACGGGGGGTGCACTGGTAAGTGGTGGTAGTAAGAAAGAGTAAAGTATCCATCATAAAAATTTTGTCTCTTTTTAGCTAGGTCATTGTGTGCTTCAAACGATCATATTTGCTCATTCTAATGACAAACAAATCTCATACAAAAACAACTCTTTTATCTTTTCACTCTCACACCCACTGCGAATATATATCAGTTTAAGTAAACAAAAACTACCGTTTTTTTCGTAGCATCATATGTAATACTGATGCATGAATGAAAGAATACAAGATTACGACACTTGGTTTTTTTTTCAGCTTTTTGTTGTTGTGTTTTTGTCACTTGTGACGTATCCAGAAACAGAAAAACAAATAAATGGTGGAATCTTCTTTTGACTTTACCCCAACCAATGAGTAAAAGAGTGCAAGGTGCTTACGTCACACTCACAAGTAAAAATTACGTCACAAGTGAAACAACAACAAAGTGAAAATGCCAAAGTGTCATAATCTTGTATTCTTTCATTCATGCTACTGATGTATGATGCTACCATTGACGTATTAGGTATGGACCGCCAGTAGCCAACTTCACGCCTGTTCCAACATAACTAGGGGCGCCATCAACTACTAGCAGGGAATCTGTGTAGCAGTGATATGATTTTTTTAATTAATTATTTACTATTGAAATATAATGGTGGAAATTATTATCAAACTACTTTTATTTTACAAAAAACATCCACTCCTTATGCCATGAGTTACTTACAGATGAATATATTATCGTTTTCATTTAAATTCTAATGGCGAAATTAGTACACGTATTTAACACTAAAAGATGATGGCGTTTTTAGGATGTTTTTAGCTGGAACAACTTTTCATGGCTGTTTGTATGAACATTTCAACCGACTGGCGGTCCATATCTAGTACGTCAATGGATGCTACGTAGCATTAAACTACTGATGTATGAAACATTGATATAAGTTAAACAGTTTTGTATTAGTGTTAGCAAAAATAGTGTCATCTCTATCTTAACTACTCGTTTGTATTTCCATTGGAGAAACAATGTTGTTAAGATTTACTAACAAAACCAGTTATTTGCCACTTGTAGTAGCGCTGTCTACACCAATTTTCACAAAAACATTAAACATTTTACTTATCACTTATAATGTCACACTTTTGTTATTACTTTTCGCATTTAATTGTTTCTGAGCATTTAATTGTTTTAATCAACTGTTCTATCAACAAAACCATAAAATACCAACCAGTGCGAAACCACGACCTCACTCACTCGTGTTTTAGTATTGGAAAAGCTTTTATTCTGTAAGATTTTGTACACCAACACAACCTAAAGAAAAAGGAGTAGTTGATGTGGGTTAGCTTATAGCGTTTTTTATTTAAATCTCAAAGATTTGCCCTCAAATTCAAGAAGTGCTCTTTTAAATAAAACATTTTGGGCTGCTTTTTTCGTAGTCTGAAGACAGAGATTAAACACGCATAGGCTGTGTGAATAATATGCCTGCGTTCCAAACAATAATTATACAATCAATAGGATAGCTTTGTTTTTATTATGCTTGAGCAATAATAAGCCGTCATCACGAGGTGCATGTGAGCCGAATCTCACGAGGTGCATGTGAAAAAGTTTTTCATAATAAAATTGGATTAAAGCTCAATACCACTAAAAGGAGACTGATGAAAGGAATTGGCAATCCTTGAAATAGCTACATCTCCAGCCAAAGATAGGGGAAAAAAAAAACGAATTATAATATTCGTAAACGAGTAAATAAAATTCGTTTAAAAATTGGTGGTAGCGCTTTTAAGTTGTTGTTGTTGTTCAAACACATTCAGCCGTCATTTATATTTTACACTTCTATTCAATTACAAGTATCATTATTCATTACCATTGTTTGTTTACTTGAACATTTGTACAAATTCGTTATAAAATTGAAAGATTTATGAAAAAGAACGCTCAAGCAAAAATCCCCCATTAAAATGTTTTCATGTTTCAGTCTCAGTGTTTAGATCAAATCTTCCAAATTCGTGAGATCTCTTCTTTCTTGTTGAGATTTGCACTTTTTCCCCTCTTTTCATTTAAATAAAACACCAAAATTGCAAAAAGAAAATAGCAGTATGTCGATAAAAAAAATCAGTATTTTTCGCAGTACATTTTTTTTAATTTTTATTTATTTTATTTCCTTAAAACATGAAAAAAGACATCTACTTTTGCATCAGAAATTTTTTTTTCAGGTCTAATATACATTTTGCCAAGCAAACGGAGTGCTTGAAAAGGTACATTGCTTTTCATAAGCGGTATCAGCACTACTGTTTTGGCGAGGTAAGGAAAGGGTTGTTTTGTGAGTCAAGACTAGAAAAAGAATTCCAAATACCGCTGACAAAGTGAAAGAAAAATTTATTGCGTTCATTATTGAATTCCTTTGAGTTTTAGATGCCAATGACGAACCGCTGACTGTTTGCATTACTTTTAATGAGTGAAATCAGAGAACTTCATCTCATATATAAAAGTGGTATAAATTTCACCAAGGAGCAAATTTCCTACTCTGAGATTAACAATGTAAAGATGGAAATATCCCACTGTCATTCACGTTAGCTTACAAGCTCAAAAAACTGCTGATTTGAAGTTCTGTGTATCTCAAAATAAAAGCAGTATTTTTGAGAAAAAAACAGTACGGATGAACATCTTTTAACTAATCATTAAGTAAGGACTTACAAAAACAATGCATTGTTGTTTTGTTATAGATTTCAGAGGATTTTTTATTTTTGCTTTTCCCTGGAAAATGGGAGGTCGCACTGATTTAAAAAAAGCTCTCCCATAAGAGATGTACTGACAATCTTTACTGGACGAACTATAGTAAATGCACGAACCTAAAAATGTGTTATTCACAAATTTCTTAAGATGGCCATAAAGCTTAAATTTTATCAAGAACAAGTATTTGATTGGCAGACACAGTGCAGATATCAAGAAAAAACCCATAATAATAGTTAAAGTTAGAATATTTTATTGATTTTAATTCGAATTTTGGAAAATTTTCTGAGCAATATAAATTTAAAAAAATCTGAAATGCTCGATTTATGATACACTAAAAAACTGTTTATCAATCTCCATCTTTGAAATCACCAAAAATAAAAAAAAATTGAAGTTAAGCTAAAATTAAAATAAAACATGTTTTAAGCTTTGTTTGAGGTTTTATCAAACTCAGAAAGTCAGATTTTCGAAATGTTTTCTGAATAAAGAAATGCTTAAATGTAAACAGAATGTTTGGTTAAACATGTAATTGCAGCTTTATTAATTTAAACCTTACTTTTGCAAAACATTAAACATCCCCTAGAAAGTTTAGATCATGCCTTATTATTTTTAGTGCAGCGCTGTTTGTTTTCAATGTTTTGAATGTACTTTAGGGGTGTTCTATTTGCGAGTAGTGTATTATGTATACAGTTGGTCAAACAATCAAAGTAGCGGAGCACGAACATTGTTCCCCTGTCCCTGTACTGTAATTTTTACTTCTGCATTACAGAAATAGAAAGCCTAGTTTTTGTTATCGGTTATCACATTATACTCTCGTCCACGTTCAAAATGTGTCAGTTCGTAGAAACTTAAAAAAAGGGCTATACCAACCTTCATATACCAATGGTATAGCTTATTTTATTTTTGTTCTAGATCTACAGGCTTCAATGGACTGGGCGATGATTAGAAGGATAGTTCTGGGATTCCACTTCCTCAATTAATGTTCATACCTTCATTTGCACTTTTTAGATTTAGAATTTTATCTTTCATTGCCCTTTCAGGTGATACGAATTTAATAGTAACTTTCAGTTCATGTTGGTACTTGGTACATAATTATGAAGATCGGCATCCTTATAACCGAAGTCTAAATAACAATCAGTTATAAGTTTTTTTTTGTGTATGAGCTGCCCTGTCTAAAAGCACCTTAATGAGCTTAAAATTTTTAGTCGTCCCGTAGCTGAAGAAGGTATAGGTACTTACACCTTCTTCCATTGTTCCAATGATAGCATCAAAGAAGGTGTAGACTACCAATATGACTTGGCTCTTGGATTGCAAATTGGCTAACGTATATTCTACAATTAAATAATTTCCAAGAATGATACCTATTCCCCTATTCCCTAGTCATCACTTATCATCCTCATATAGTCTCTTGCCCTTATAACTCAGGCTCCCGATTAGGGAATACGAAGCGATTCGTTTTTAATTCGATACTCTCCTTTTTGACTCACCTAGAGTTGTTTACATAATTAATTCGAAGCGAATTCTTCCAATTGACAGCTGTAGCCATCAAACTCACATTTTTATTTATTTTAATGCAACAAAACATTAACCAAAAATCATTCGCCGTCAATCCGCAAAAAAAAACTATCGAAAATATAAAACCAAAGAGATGAAAGCGAAAACAACAATACCAAACTTCATTTTCGCCACCAAAAACGACTCGCTTCGTATTCCCTAATCGGGCCACTGATTTCCACGAAAATACAAAACGGAAAAGATGAAATCTAAAATAGTATATATATGTCATACAATACTTCATTTTCGCCTCCAAACGATTCGTACCTATTGTATTCTATAATCAGAGGCCAGAGTCGTCCAATTTCAAACTAGGGTAAACTCTCTTCAAGAATTTTTACTTGGGTAGATTTTTTCGATTTCGGACAATAATACCCCATTTTACAGATTATTTTATTTTATTTAATATATAATAACACCTCTTAGATAAGCTCCTAAATTCACTGTCAGAAATTCTAGTAACTAGAAGGACTTTCAATTAATCAATTATTCATATTTTTTCAGGTGTTTAAAAAAGCCAAAATTATTGTGGCATAAAAATTCAATACAAAATACACCCTTTCAACTAAATTGTACATTTCCTCCTAAAATTATGCAATTCCTTATTCAATACCAAATGAAAAATAAACAAAAAACTAATCAAGAAAAGAACAGGCGTACAATTTTGTATATCACCAGGCCACCATGAAAAGTAGCAAGTAGCCGCACTTGTTAAAAGTTCTTTTGTTGTTATTGCAGCTTGCCATGTGTCTGTGACCATGGGTCATGGCTTGGTTATCCCTCACGGGGGGTGCACTGGTAAGTGGTGGTAGTAAGAAAGAGTAAAGTATCCATCATAAAAATTTTGTCTCTTTTTAGCTAGGTCATTGTGTGCTTCAAACGATCATATTTGCTCATTCTAATGACAAACAAATCTCATACAAAAACAACTCTTTTATCTTTTCACTCTCACACCCACTGCGAATATATATCAGTTTAAGTAAACAAAAACTACCGTTTTTTTCGTAGCATCATATGTAATACTGATGCATGAATGAAAGAATACAAGATTACGACACTTGGTTTTTTTTTCAGCTTTTTGTTGTTGTGTTTTTGTCACTTGTGACGTATCCAGAAACAGAAAAACAAATAAATGGTGGAATCTTCTTTTGACTTTACCCCAACCAATGAGTAAAAGAGTGCAAGGTGCTTACGTCACACTCACAAGTAAAAATTACGTCACAAGTGAAACAACAACAAAGTGAAAATGCCAAAGTGTCATAATCTTGTATTCTTTCATTCATGCTACTGATGTATGATGCTACCATTGACGTATTAGGTATGGACCGCCAGTAGCCAACTTCACGCCTGTTCCAACATAACTAGGGGCGCCATCAACTACTAGCAGGGAATCTGTGTAGCAGTGATATGATTTTTTTAATTAATTATTTACTATTGAAATATAATGGTGGAAATTATTATCAAACTACTTTTATTTTACAAAAAACATCCACTCCTTATGCCATGAGTTACTTACAGATGAATATATTATCGTTTTCATTTAAATTCTAATGGCGAAATTAGTACACGTATTTAACACTAAAAGATGATGGCGTTTTTAGGATGTTTTTAGCTGGAACAACTTTTCATGGCTGTTTGTATGAACATTTCAACCGACTGGCGGTCCATATCTAGTACGTCAATGGATGCTACGTAGCATTAAACTACTGATGTATGAAACATTGATATAAGTTAAACAGTTTTGTATTAGTGTTAGCAAAAATAGTGTCATCTCTATCTTAACTACTCGTTTGTATTTCCATTGGAGAAACAATGTTGTTAAGATTTACTAACAAAACCAGTTATTTGCCACTTGTAGTAGCGCTGTCTACACCAATTTTCACAAAAACATTAAACATTTTACTTATCACTTATAATGTCACACTTTTGTTATTACTTTTCGCATTTAATTGTTTCTGAGCATTTAATTGTTTTAATCAACTGTTCTATCAACAAAACCATAAAATACCAACCAGTGCGAAACCACGACCTCACTCACTCGTGTTTTAGTATTGGAAAAGCTTTTATTCTGTAAGATTTTGTACACCAACACAACCTAAAGAAAAAGGAGTAGTTGATGTGGGTTAGCTTATAGCGTTTTTTATTTAAATCTCAAAGATTTGCCCTCAAATTCAAGAAGTGCTCTTTTAAATAAAACATTTTGGGCTGCTTTTTTCGTAGTCTGAAGACAGAGATTAAACACGCATAGGCTGTGTGAATAATATGCCTGCGTTCCAAACAATAATTATACAATCAATAGGATAGCTTTGTTTTTATTATGCTTGAGCAATAATAAGCCGTCATCACGAGGTGCATGTGAGCCGAATCTCACGAGGTGCATGTGAAAAAGTTTTTCATAATAAAATTGGATTAAAGCTCAATACCACTAAAAGGAGACTGATGAAAGGAATTGGCAATCCTTGAAATAGCTACATCTCCAGCCAAAGATAGGGGAAAAAAAAAACGAATTATAATATTCGTAAACGAGTAAATAAAATTCGTTTAAAAATTGGTGGTAGCGCTTTTAAGTTGTTGTTGTTGTTCAAACACATTCAGCCGTCATTTATATTTTACACTTCTATTCAATTACAAGTATCATTATTCATTACCATTGTTTGTTTACTTGAACATTTGTACAAATTCGTTATAAAATTGAAAGATTTATGAAAAAGAACGCTCAAGCAAAAATCCCCCATTAAAATGTTTTCATGTTTCAGTCTCAGTGTTTAGATCAAATCTTCCAAATTCGTGAGATCTCTTCTTTCTTGTTGAGATTTGCACTTTTTCCCCTCTTTTCATTTAAATAAAACACCAAAATTGCAAAAAGAAAATAGCAGTATGTCGATAAAAAAAATCAGTATTTTTCGCAGTACATTTTTTTTAATTTTTATTTATTTTATTTCCTTAAAACATGAAAAAAGACATCTACTTTTGCATCAGAAATTTTTTTTTCAGGTCTAATATACATTTTGCCAAGCAAACGGAGTGCTTGAAAAGGTACATTGCTTTTCATAAGCGGTATCAGCACTACTGTTTTGGCGAGGTAAGGAAAGGGTTGTTTTGTGAGTCAAGACTAGAAAAAGAATTCCAAATACCGCTGACAAAGTGAAAGAAAAATTTATTGCGTTCATTATTGAATTCCTTTGAGTTTTAGATGCCAATGACGAACCGCTGACTGTTTGCATTACTTTTAATGAGTGAAATCAGAGAACTTCATCTCATATATAAAAGTGGTATAAATTTCACCAAGGAGCAAATTTCCTACTCTGAGATTAACAATGTAAAGATGGAAATATCCCACTGTCATTCACGTTAGCTTACAAGCTCAAAAAACTGCTGATTTGAAGTTCTGTGTATCTCAAAATAAAAGCAGTATTTTTGAGAAAAAAACAGTACGGATGAACATCTTTTAACTAATCATTAAGTAAGGACTTACAAAAACAATGCATTGTTGTTTTGTTATAGATTTCAGAGGATTTTTTATTTTTGCTTTTCCCTGGAAAATGGGAGGTCGCACTGATTTAAAAAAAGCTCTCCCATAAGAGATGTACTGACAATCTTTACTGGACGAACTATAGTAAATGCACGAACCTAAAAATGTGTTATTCACAAATTTCTTAAGATGGCCATAAAGCTTAAATTTTATCAAGAACAAGTATTTGATTGGCAGACACAGTGCAGATATCAAGAAAAAACCCATAATAATAGTTAAAGTTAGAATATTTTATTGATTTTAATTCGAATTTTGGAAAATTTTCTGAGCAATATAAATTTAAAAAAATCTGAAATGCTCGATTTATGATACACTAAAAAACTGTTTATCAATCTCCATCTTTGAAATCACCAAAAATAAAAAAAAATTGAAGTTAAGCTAAAATTAAAATAAAACATGTTTTAAGCTTTGTTTGAGGTTTTATCAAACTCAGAAAGTCAGATTTTCGAAATGTTTTCTGAATAAAGAAATGCTTAAATGTAAACAGAATGTTTGGTTAAACATGTAATTGCAGCTTTATTAATTTAAACCTTACTTTTGCAAAACATTAAACATCCCCTAGAAAGTTTAGATCATGCCTTATTATTTTTAGTGCAGCGCTGTTTGTTTTCAATGTTTTGAATGTACTTTAGGGGTGTTCTATTTGCGAGTAGTGTATTATGTATACAGTTGGTCAAACAATCAAAGTAGCGGAGCACGAATTTGAGGTGGTGCAATCCTTTAAATACCTTGGGTCAATAGTAGCAGCCGATAACAATATAGAAGAAGAAATACGCGGGCGGCTTCTCAAATCCAACAGAGCCTACTACAGTCTGTCAAAGCTCTTCAAATCCAGAAATCTCACCATAACTTCAAAACTACTGCTGTACAGGGCCATGGTCCTGCCAGTACTCACATATGGATCCGAGACTTGGGTGCTTAGCAAAAGGCACTCTGACCTCTTAGCCGCGTTCGAGAGAAAAGTCTTAAGGAGAATTGTTGGCCCCATATGTGAGGAAGGACGATTCAGGAGACGGTACAATCATGAATTGTACGCAATCTACCTTGAAGCAGATATCGTGACAAAAATTAGGCTCGGTAGACTTCGGTGGGCAGGGCACCTAGCTCGCATGAGCGAAGAGGAACCTGCTCGGAAAGTTCTTTGTGGTACATTCTATGGCAGACGACAGCGTGGTAGACCATGCTTGCGCTGGAGAGATGGCGTAGACCAGGACGCCCGGAGCCTTGGGGTGCGCAACTGGATGGCGTCGGCTCGAGACCGGGATAGGTGGAGAGACTTGTTGAAGGAGGCCAGGACCGGACCCCGGTTGTCGAGCCGATGATGATGATGATGATGATGATGTATTATGTATGCAGGTTTAGGTAGGTAGATCCTTTTCTGAAATGAGGAAAAATAAAACAAATTAGGTAGATTATAACATGGTAGGTAGCTTACAACGAAATTAGGTAATATTGTTTAAATTTATTATATTATAAATAAAATGGTAAACAACAAAAAATCAGGTTATGACAAATACAGAACATTTCGCTCAAAGTGGGTCCTACGACCATTCCCCAAATCAATCATTCCTCGGTTAGTGCAAGGAGTTGCCCAACGTATTTTGTTTTTGAATAATAGAGTGTCGTCGTTAAGAGCAATATCCTTAAGCGGAGCCACAACAACAACGAATCGACGGAAGAAAGCCAACGCCAAATATATTCGAAATCTTTGGCGTTATATTAAATACACAAGATACAATTTCCCATATAAAATTGACAGACAGCTGTGGTACTTACATGATTTTTGTAACATTATATGAATTGTTAAATTAACATGAGCGCATTGACTGTAAGTTTGACATGATTTTTGTTGATTTAAGTTGATATTATGTCATTTCAACATTTAAATCTCGTAAATAGCTAAACTTTTCATGACCACAGTGTTATTTTCAATACCGTTTGTGTTATTTTCACATGGTCCTTGTACAATTTGAAGTAAGTGTTCATTTTACAGTATTTCTGGACAAGTTAAAATATTATCCCGTTTAATTATTAACAAGAGCAATGTCAATTCAACAGTATATCTCATCTCTAAACCATCTCTAAACCAAAATATTATATTAGTTTAATTAAATTTACCTTTGAATAAATTCTTTTCAACCTGAAAGTAATTTTAATCTAACAGTATATTTGCCAAAGTAACAAGAGTATCCTGTTGAATAAAAACAAAGCATTCCAAAATCTATGGTTAACAACTGAAATAACCAATGGTTAGGTTATACATAATCAGAGCTGAAAAAACTGGCCCTTAGTGTTAATTTTAAACTGTATGTGCACAAGTTACCAGAGTATCCTGTAAACACAAAATACGCAAGCTGAAATCAGAGTCAATTTCTGAGTATATCTGTTCATTTGAACACAAGTAACAAGGTTATGGTATTGTATTTATTAAGATGTTTGACCAGCCCAATCTCAGTCAATCGGAAGTCGTGCTTCTGATCGATCTTTTTCAACAAATTGTTTTATATAGGTAGTGAAATAATTTTCTGAACACACAATAGATTGCAGTGTTATAACTACACTACCATATTGTGTTAGTGTTCCCCAGACCCCTTTATTTTAAATGTTTTTTTTGCAGTGTTTTTCTTATATGTGATATTTAATTTTTCATTTCACCAGTTTTATCTGCCGGTAGAAAATCAGTTTCATTCAATTCCACACGAGCAGATATCAGGATAAGCCAGCAACAAAATCCTATAGAAAGATGGATTGATTTCAATTGTGATAAAATAAAATTAAAAACAGTTTTAAATAAAAACAAAATATTTTAAACACAAAATAAATTATTTTGAAGCACATCTGCAAGCATATGTAATTGGAGATATAATAAATGAATTATGTGTTTTTCAAGTTCATATTTTAAACAATAAATTAAAAACCGTCCGGTCAGTTTAGATTGTTAGATAGAAAAAAAACTTTGTTAAATTTTCATTGTATAATTCTTTTAATAATTAAAAAAAAACTTCAGGGAATAGTTCTGTGGTCAGATGGCAAAATATTATGAGTGAATTTTTAAAATTAAACGTTCATTTTAAAGCTTTTTAAAGCTCAAAATGTTATGAAAAAACACAAAGGAAAATTAGTCAGTTAGTTGTTGTTGCTGGGTTCCCAGTAGAAATGGTAGAAATGCAGGGTTCCCAGTAGAAATGCTGGGTTCAAAGCAGAAATGCTGGGTTCCCACTGTTCCCAGTACTAATACTGTGGTTGCCATTAAAAATACTGCAGCTCCCAGTATGAAGACTGCGGTTGCCAGTAAAAACACTGCCAGTAAAAATATTGGGGTTTACAGTAAAAATGCTGGGTTCCCAGTACTAATACTGTGGTTCCTGGTAGAAATGCAGCGGTTGCCAGGAAAATACTGCAGGTCCCAGTATGAATACTGCACTGATAGTAAAATCACTGTGGTTCCCAGTAGAAATACAGTTCTCTGGTCAGATGGCAAAATATTATGAGTGAAATTTGAAAATTTTACGTTCATTTTAAAGCTCAAAAAATAAAATTTATAAAAAAAAGAAAACAAAAAACTTTACAATTTTAAAAATTCACTTTTAAAATGTTGCTATCTGCCCAATAGGCGAACATGCAGCTAAACTACGCATACCTTTTTATAATTGAGCATTTCCGGCCCTGGCTAGGTCTCGCCTTCCGGCATTCGGTAGCCTGTTTCTCGACAACCTAAACGTGCTGTCGAACAAAAGGATAAATGATTTTACCGCTTTTCTCAACAGCACCAGTTGGCTCTAACAAACCAAGCAATATCTCTATTTCAACTTTCACTTTTGAAGTTTTTGTAACTTCTCTTTAGGACTGGCTTTTCGGACTAGCACTTACTTTATTTTTGGCGATAGCATCCAAGCACTGATTTATACCTAGTAGGTGTACCTTGCCTTTGAACGGGCCTAGCCTCATATAGGTCTAGTGTAAAGTTAATTGGTCGGCTCTCAGTCCAAATAGAACCACCCAGCACACAGAGGAGCTAAGTTCCTCCCTTGGGACTGCGGGCACAAAAAATTTTTAATTATTAGGATCATACTTTTAAATTATTTAGGATCATACTTTAACATATTTAGTATCATACAAGGTTAAAAAAACTATTGTTTTTGTGACCTAGTATGATACTAAATATGTTCTAGTATGATGCTAAATCGTTTAAAAAAATGCACTATTGTTATTTCAACTTTGAATTACGATTGTTTGTATAAAAAAACAACTTTTTTCAAATTAACCCGAAACGTAAATTTAATAATTTGCTATAAAATATTTTTCTCTCAGTGTATGAATGCTCAACACGGCATCCGGTTCAATTTGAAAAGGTGTCACCAGATAAGCTTAACATGGATACACGTTAATTTTGCAATATGTCACGTCAAACATACAGGTGAGCATTGTTGAAAAAAAAAAAAAACAATACACCATGTTATTTTTTCTCGATTCTCATGCAAATTTAACACGGCTACAGGTTAAATTTGGCAATACGTCATGTCAAACATACAAGTGAGCATTAATTTACATTGAGTTAACATAATTTCTTGTTTCTGTAAAAAAATAATTTGTTTTTACATATGTATGATTTTTTAACGGTTTATTTGGATTGTTTTTTTTTTACAGAAATGTGAAACTATGTTGAAATTTCATCGCACTCTAACGGTTCGTCTGAGAAATAAACAATATGCATGCATTTTGTAGGAAATTTAATGGTCTTTAATTTTGTTGTGGTAAAATTTCAGTTAAGACGCATAGTTTCCGAGATGTAAGCAAAAAACCGAAATCGCGGTTTTTCGCGGATATCCCAAAACTCACAAGGAAATTTTGTTGGATTTCTTCAGATTCAGCAATTCAAAAAACATAGAATTAAAAAAAAATCCATTTGTATATTTTTTGTATCATGAAGGCGATTTTAACTACGCTTTGACTGGATTATAAATATTGTTCATCCAATATGAAGCGCGAGAAGAATTACTTTTTGAATTATTACAACCTCGGCCAATGAATGACCATTAAATAATTGCTTTGCTTGTAGTAAAAAATGTAAAATAAAAAAGTCATTTAAAAAAAGTAGGCTAAATAATAAGTTAAACTTTCATAAGTGCTTGCAGAATATTTTTTTTTTTTAATAAAAGCTGTTCAAAAAATGTCATTTTATATCAGGAAACTTTTGAAGTGCTTTGAATACCTATACTCAACCATTTTTATATTCGCCGTAGTATGAAAGCGATACATCCCTTAAAATAACACCCTTGTACACAAAACCGTTTCAAACCGGAAGTATAGGTACACTTCTCATTACGATATAAGAAAACACATTTTAAGGAAATAATATTGGTCAAGCAACTCTGTTAGTAACAAAAATAAACAAATGTGTCCTAGATTTTAGACCAGAATGTTAGTTTTAAACGTAGATGGCGTGAAATCCGATTGGGAGGATTTAATTTGAATCCCTTGAAAAGTAAAAACAACAAAGTAACGGAATTGATTTTTGGTAGGTAATTTTATTTTCATGCAATATTTTGTTTATAACCCTAAAATAACATTTTCATCTAATTGAATAGCTTTAGTCCTTTGGTTATCTAGCTATAGAGTTTTTTTTTTGACTAACAGTTTTTTGAAAAATATATGTGTATATGTGACTAAAGTATAAAGGTAAGTAGGCTAGTCGGCAGAGACAACATTTGGGTTCCATAATGCAACAAAATAATTTTACCCATCCAATTTACACAGTTTAATTTTTTTCAAAATTTGTACTCAAAATCGCACTTGCATTCGCATTCTCATTCACATTCGCATTCACAGTCGCATTCACAAGCGTATTTGCATTCAAATTCTCATTGACATTGGCATTGGCTTTAGCATTCGCTTTTTAAGTCTTAACTCTTAGCTATAGCAAAAACTACCTTTAAAGATATCATCTTTTTCTTGTGTGGGAGTGGGAGCGTGGCGATTAGTAGGCTGATGTTATAGAATTCAGCAAGGTTCTTCGGATATCAAACTGGAGCAAGCGGTGCTAAATAAATTTAGATACTGCTTAATGTTGTTTTCTGTCACTTAAGGTTAACATAAACATATACCCCCTATCTATGCCATAGGTACTATCTATGAGTGGCTTTTGCATCGAGGGAACTATAGTTTGTCCTTTTTGAATGTGCAATACAGGCCTTATGGGAAAGCTTTTTAAAAACCAGTAGCGTTTTATTATTTGTCACCATAATGAACCCTGTGTAAAAAGTGTCTACCAGCCTATAAATTTCCGATCGCATTTGACACAGTTCCTAACGACCTGCATAGCGTACAGTTGAGCGTGCCCTGAAAAACCAATCGTTTACATACATGCAAATACAACCCTCATTAAGTACCAAGTACCAACATACATTCAGAGTTACCTTAGTCAATTTGGTAACTCGTTATTGTTTTTTTCTCTTGGGTTTCCTTTGAAGAACTTTTGATATTAGAGCTTAAAAAAAGTTCTCAATGATGGGTGTTACCGTGAAGAGTTTATTTTGATCTTTTACATTTCTTTGAAGGTATGTAAAATGCAGTTTCAAAAATGTAAGCTGTTTCTCTTAAGAAGTTATTCGCGTAGATTCTCATAGCGGTCGGTCGGACACAAACATCCCAATCTTTCCTATACTGCACATTCAAAAAGGACAAAGTATAGAAAAATGGTTTCGTCAGTTAGTAGTTACTGGTTTAGAATTTGAACTGCAAACCAGCCTACTCGCGTGGAGGGCCCTGTTAAAAATAATTTTTTTCATAATTAAAATTTTTAGCCTAGGCGTTAGCCCAGGGTTACGTGTACCGTTTACGTCCCTTTAGTTTTTTCTTTAGTATAAAAAAATAGGTCAGATATCCACTATTTTAAAAAATTGACGCCAAAATGATCACAAATTTTTAGTTTGAGGCTACGTACTTATTACAAAATTTAAATCAGACCACTTAGGCCCCGTGTTTTAGTATTGGGTTAGCCCTGACTTAATCTCAGAGCTAGTTAATCCCGAGAATAAATTAAGATCCAGTTAACTCACGAAGCAGTTTTTCAGTAATTACATTATAATAAAAAAAAATGTAACCAATATTTACAAGTACAGATTATATTCTGCGGAAGATATTTCAGCATAATGTCAAAAATTTTAATTTTATATAATCCAATCTTAACTCAGACCGGGCTGTCAAACCAACCGAAACACATATTTTTAGAGTTAGGTTGGGGTTATGAATGATGAATGAATGAATGAATGAATGAATGAAGTTGGGGTTAACTCTAACCATGGGATGATCTCGCACTGAAAAACTGTGCCTATAAGGGGTCAGTTATAGCTATCACTTGAACTTATATTATAATTGAAAATTTCCTAGTCCCGTATAGGATTTGGTATGCAACATTTCTTACTTGTTTGGTTATGCTACCGGGAAGTAAATTAGGGCCCAAGTTTTTTTTTCTTTGTTGGCATTCATGACAACATTTTTTTGCATTGAGGTGGGAAAGAATACCACACAGTTTTATGTGGAATACAATATCACTACGAGTGGGAATAAACTGATTATAGAAAAGTGGAGCACTAAAAGTGGAATAAATTCCCATGTGAAGCACTTGCCGTGGAGTACTTTTCTTTTGCCGCCAATTGAGTGTGTGTTGTTTTATGTCCCTTGCCTTAAGTTTTGCTGAAGGGCTTTGTTGGATACCCATAGCGATCTGAGTCGTTTGGCTGCCATTAGAAAAAAGTGGCTGACAAAAAACGCCAAATTAAACGATTTTCGTGACCGCCTTTAATTTTTTGAAGACTCATTTAATTTGTTTTTAAAGTCAAAAAAAATGTATCTTAACATGGTGGCTCCACTGAACATTAACGATGATACGAATTATCTGTCATCAGATAATCCAATGGAAACCAACAATCCGATGATGGTTTCTTTGTCTCCGTTGGATTGTCTGATGACCGGCCGATCTTCGTGTCATCGATAATGTTGTTGATGTTCAGTGGAGAATATTGTTAGACCATAGTGGCAAAGTCCGATCAATATGGCAGCCAATTTTTTTAAATGGCGTTCAAACGACCATTATTTGGACCATATGATTGATCATATGGTCCAATGGCCTGCAAAATTGATCAAATTTGCAGGCCATTTTTTAAAATGGCTATAATTTGGATATGGGTAAATGTTTTTATCTAATTTCCAAGAAACTTGTAAACTTTTTGGAAACAAACTTAAGGTAACAATTTTCGAAGCCGGCTAATTCACTGTTCACAATTCACTGTGGAACATAATTCACTGTGGAACACAATTCACTGAGGACACTGTGTTTTTTTTTAATTTACCTCGCACAATTCAAACATCGCAGATCCTCATACCTACTGTTGTATAAGTTGTTAGTATATAGGATGCTCAAGTCTTCTAAGCAAAAGGATTTCAAATTTAACCTCAAACAACTAGGAATTATTGTTATACGACAGTTGCTGAGAAAGAGACCTGCGATTATTTAAAGGCTATAGCTCTTAACATTTATTAAGTATTTTATTTTGTTTTACAAAATTTGGAGATGTAAATTCAAATTAACATCTCATTTCTTATTTTCTTACATCTCCTACTTACTTTGATAAACTAATAAAAAATTTAATCAACATTTATATCTTTTCTAACACTTGACCATGTTTGAATTCTATCAATACAAAGGGAAAAAAATCTTTGTAATTTCTTTTCTTCTATGAAGGTAATGACTTAAAAAAACAATATAGAATAATGTTCAATTAAATAATCTAAAATAAACATGGTTGCCAGTTCACTGTGATGGACTATTCACTGTGTGCATTTCACTGCGGTGCACTATTCGCGCGCGCGAATGCACACAGTGAAGTGTCCATCACAGTGAATTGCCCCACATTGAATTGTGCACAGTAATTTATTGTCTTCACAATCACAGTGAATAAACAGTGAGTTGTGCACATAGTGAATTGTGCTCAGTGAATTGTACACAGTGAATTAGTCCAGCCTAGCTAGACCCAAGAATTTTTAGTGTTGACACTTTTTATTGTAGGTACTTTCAATTAATAACACGTCTTTAATAAAAAAAATTGTTTTATCACAACAGTTCCTATGTATTTGAAGTTTGTTGTTTTGTTTTTGTTTGTGGTTTTCCCTTAAGGCCTAATTCACAGAAAAAAAAGGTACGATTTGGTCGCTCAAACTAGCTCGTTGAAAACTATGGGACTAAACATATTTAATTAGTTATGTTATGTACCATCGTACTATATTTGGCTATAAGCCACAAAAAACCGTTAAGAATAAATCTCTGTTATTGTAGTAAAAATCCTGAAATGCAGTTTTATTGAGACTAGGTATACTGCAAGAAAAACGTTCACAAAGGTTTATCAAAAACAAAAAAACAAAACGATAATACAATAATATTATATAGCGTGAAGGTACTTATACCTCTCCTAGAAAGATTTTCTTTTTTCCCAATTTTCTCGAAAACGTCTTCAACGATTTTGGTAAAACTTTTGGAGTGTTATACTTACACTTGCAGTGTGGAATTAGTTTCGGTCCGAATTATTTTGGGTTCTTTGCAGGATTTGTTAAAGATATCAAAACAATTAAGGTCTATACCAAAAATCTAGCTTTGTCGGATTTTTTTAGAATTAAATATCTAATTTTACTGGGTTACATAGATAAATAAATAAAAAAGGTTAATAAAAATTACCTACTCATCTATTAATTTTTTCTCACTTATATCAGTTTATTGATCAATAATTTTCAAAGCCTTTGAGACAACCATTTCGTTTCTCCTTTATTCTGTGAATCCTTCTTCGAGTTCACATATCAACACAATAAGAAAAGATCCCAAATAAACAAGCTCAAGTGTCGAATTAATCGAAACAAAGCAGTCTTCTTCATTATGATACAAAGTAAAGAAAACAAAAATCTCCCAACTTAGAAGTAAAGTCAAAGCAAATACAAACTCAAAACTCTTTGTAAATAAACAAAAGTCTCAGTAACAACGGCATACATAATAACAGCAACTCTGTATTTGTGCTCCATTTATTGGTCTAACTTAACCGCACAAACAAATACAAGAAAACAGCTAAAAGTCCTTTTTTGTTACAAAAACAGACTCTGAAAGAAAACTCAAAGTTGTCAAGTTGCACATAAAATGTACAACAAAAAGGAGTTTCATCATCATCACCATCATCGAGCAAAACACAATATTCATTTTCTTGGTTTTGACACAAAATTCCTCCTTTATTCCTTGATTTTGTTTTTGTGCTTCCTCTGTCAAACTCAAGTTACTTACTAAGAAACATAATAAAAACCAAATAGAAAATTTTCAAGGACTCTCACATAAATGTGTGTAACTATCAGGGACAGTAAATCTGGAAGGAATCCCTTGCAAATGGTACTTTCATTTTTGTACCTGATTTTTTGTCTTAGCTCTTTCAAGCACTCTAGTTTTGCTGTCCGAGTGTTCTTTTGACATCCTTGAAAGTAAAATAAAATTCTACTGTTTTCCAACGACAGAAGAATGTTGTACATATACATACATATATATGCATGCGTTTAACTTAAAAAAAACTTGGTGCACACATATTGCTAAGAGGGAATATCCTTCTGACAGGAAAAATATGGAATTTTTCATTCCATACAATAATGGAGTCACTTTGACAGGACAAACAGCAAATTGGCAATCCAATTGTTAAGAAAAAGAACAGAGTGCATATATTTTGCGAACCTATTCTCATGAATAATTGAAAAGGTCCTAGAGTATAGAAACAAAAAAAAAATACCTGCAGGATGTTTTCTGACAAAAGGACATTTCCCAGGACAAGGTTAATTTAAGCTATTAGGTACACACAATAAGGGGCGGGAGGTCCCTAGAGGGAGGATTATATGTATAAATTTTTGTTCCTATTTTGTTTTGAAGTGTGAAATTACCTTTCTGTGCTGACAAGGAAAAACAAAAATTCTTTCTTGTGTCCTTTTATTTGTAATTCCGTTCATTTACATGAAAAATTTGTCGATTGTATTGCCTGGGTACCTTGGGAGGATGATGGTATTCTTCTGCCCATCGTTTCAACTGCTGGTGTTGCTGTTTATTTACCACCATCAATGGGATAGTCCTTGAGGGTATCCTTATTCGTTTCTTAAAACGTCGATAAATGAATTTCGGAATGTCAACACAAAAAAAATAAAGAATTTCCACAGCGCTAATTAGCGAACATCCAAGAAAAAGGCCAGCAATTCCTCCGAAGGATACTATTGGGATAAAAAAGACAAACAAAAAAAAAACTTTTTATACATATATTTGAAAAGTTATTCGCTTTCCATTTTCTCACCTATTAAATCCACCCAACCAAAGACCAAACTTGTTCGATACAGGACAATCGAATTGAAGCGATAATATACATCCAGATCCACGTAGGATGAATTGTTAAGGATATCGGGCGGCAGGTAAGTGGGACGCACTTCGTTGATGTAATTCAAAGAGACGCAATTGCGGAAGCACTTGCATGTCATTCCAGGGTGCCGGTGAAACACAAATTCCTCTTCGCCTTTGCGTTTCGTGTACCGGAAGAAATCTGTTTGGAAAGGAAGAAGTTGAAGTGGGTGAATGGGATGGATGTCCTTTTCCACCTCCATCTCAATAAGCTTAAGTTGCTTCAAAATGAGAGCTTACCTCTATGCTTGTAGATGCATTGAAAGTCGGACGCCCGACATGTTGGGTAGTCACCTGTGAAGATATAGAATGGACATAGAGTATAACTGTGTGTGTGGGCAGAGGAGGATTCAATGATTTATTCGAGTGGCCAAGACAAAGCCAGACTTTTGAAGGAAGGATATTTTATACCTTGAGGAAAGAGGAGATCCAATGTGCAATTACAGTAGCGCATCAGGTGCTCTTGATGGCATTGAGAAAAGCAATTCTCGATCATGTAAACGTGGCCTGGTAAGGATTTGAAGTCTTCGCTATTACGTTCATCCTGCAAGAAGAAAAAGGTCATCATTTGCATGAAACAAAAGCTATAGCATTATAGAATGATGGCAATTGAGACAAAATCCGGAAATAATTGGGGATTGACACAAGAGGAAGCTTGTTGAAGATGATAATATTAAATGGGCGAAAAAATATAAAAGACTTAAAACAACGGTGACTATGGCAATCAGAACGGAACTTTAATATTGATATTAAAAAAAATATACATAGACGCCGATTGAATGGAGGAGGAGAAAAATCGACATCAAACAATGAAACTTTATAGATAGAAGACATTAGAGCTTAGAAATAAGAGATTTAGAGAAAGGTTTTTGTTAATGTTTTTGTCGGTGGGATGATAAGGTCCATGGACATTATGGCTGCTTCAAATGAACACAATGTTCATGGACATTAAGACCGATAGGATTTAGTCATAAGGTCCAAGTACAAAATAGTCATAAGGTCCATTGACCTAGAAATCTTTAAAGCAAAATCAGTTCAATATTAATTGGCGAAATTCATTTGGAATTTCTTTGTTTCGCCTTAATTGGCAATTAAGGTTTTGTTTTCTATTCATTTTGTTTTATTATTTATTTTATTTTCTTATTTATTTTGTATTATTATCAATTCGCAATCAACATTTCGATAAATTTATTTTGTAATTTGTTCTTTTGCTATTTTTTTTAACAATTTATTGTTAAGCTTTTTTTATTTGGTATTCAATTTTTTAGGAATTTTTTCGCTTCATTAAATTACATGCCCTTAAATTTCGCGCGAAAGTATAAAAATCAGTATTAGCAGATACAAGACTCATTTTGTTCGAAAACACATGACAGCTTGTGAATTAAATATTTTTCAATTCACAAGCCAAAAAGAGCTTGTGAATTAAATCTAATTCAATTCTCAAATCAATAAGAGCTTGTAAATTATATATTTTTGAAACCACAACCCAAAAAGAGCTTGTAAATCAAATCAGAATCAATTCGTAAATCTATAAGAGCTTTGTGAATTAAATATTTTTCAAATCACAAGCTAAAAAATGCTTGTAAATTAAAATCTAATTAAATTCGTAAATAGAAGCAATGCAACCCTTCTTCGAACTATAACAACAAATTTAAAAAAAAATTCAAAATTCATTTGAAAAATTGGAACTTTTTTTTAGGTGAAGTGACTAATATTAGGAGCGCCAGCGACCAATATTGTGACATTATTTTGGCGCGCCTGGTTTTTTGACATTTTATTGCTATAGTGCCACTCATTAATGAATGATAATTATGGCTACCGGAAATAGTCGGAAACCAAAGATACATCCTTAAAAAGTGTAAAAAAAAGCCAACTTAAGTAAAGTATTTTGGCACGATAAAAACTTCCTCTGAACTGTAATTTTAAATGTATAAAATAATAATTTATAACTGCCATAACATTATCAAGCCCAAAAATGGTTGCCAGAGCAACTCCAAAAATTCAATAAATTATTTTTTAAAGTGTTTTTATATTGCTTTATGAGTTGCTCTGGCAACCATTTTCCGGCTTTATAATAATATTATGGAAGTTATACAACTAAACTAAAGAACAATCAGACAAAAATAATATCAATTTTATTTTTAGGAAAATCGTAGGCACCGTTTTCGAGAAAAATAAGGTTCTTCACGGTTATATGGCAAATACCTTTATTTTTTAAGCTAAAATAATATTTTTAATTTCCCCTTTAAAGAATGATGAACAAAACCTAAATATCAAATTTGAAAGCAAATTGGTTTAACCGTTTAAGATGTAGGTACTGATACAAGCAAACTGACAGATAAACAGATAGACAGACAGAATTTCCAGACAACATTTTTTTTCGAATTCTTTATCAAACATTTTTTTTGTACGGAAATGAACCTCTATTAAAAAACCATCAAACGTTTTCTTCTGTGCGAACAATTTCTAGAGCAAACTGTTTAGCAAATCGTTTAAACAGAAAAAAAAACGTTTTTCGTTTTTTCATACAGAATCTGGCCCCTGTTTCCAGCATTATGATGTAGTATGTACATATTTGGGTGTATTGGGTTGCAGCTGGAAAATTCGCTTGATATGATATCAAAAAAGTTAACCATTTCATATTATTCGCTCTCCACGTTTGTGCTACTTTTGTTACCTATAGAAACATCTCTTCCAGGTTATGCTGTTTAACATTTTGGACTTATTCGAACTCAAAATCAAACTCCAAAGCTTACAGTATTGCAAAAGGTGATTTACGAATAGTTGCAACCATTCTGATGACGATGACAAATGTATGATGTCATTCGGCAATAGCAGTGCTATTACAACATGGACAGAGTATTCGATGGCACAGGGCAAAACGACTTGGACTGAATGTGCAACCTTGTCTGACTCTATCAATTCCATATCATATCTTAGCCATAAAATATCGAGACGGTAAAGTGCTTGTTTTCGACTATATTAAATGCTAATTCAAAGTCTATTAGAAATTCGTAGATACCAGCTTATATTTACTGATATTCATTTAATTCTAGGAGATATGTATATTGTATATCCACCAGCGGAACTACCGCTATGCAGATGGTTTTCCTTTAGATTTGTTATATCTTAAATAACTTCTTAAATTGATTTATTTTAGTATCCATAGCTTCATTGTTAAATTTCGGAGTCATGTACTCGAAATTTAGTTTTTCTTGATGGATAAGATTTTAAAAGTTCCCGAAGCCAAATGGTAGAAGAATAAGACTTGAACTGCAGTGGATGGAATATTATTTGCCTTTTTTGGGAGGTTCCAAACATTTTGTGAGCTTCTTATACAAAGTGCCAATCAACTAAATTCAGATTCAAATATTACAACTTGTTTAAAAAGCACTGTTAGATAGCATGAATTGATTCTTCAAGTATCCATCAAAAAGATCTATATGCTCTTAGCCAACTATTCACCGACTTTTAACAATAACAATCGTAAACAATCATAAGTTATGGGTATATGCTTATAACCAAATGCAAAAATAAAAATGCTTTACTCACATCGAACACACATTTTCGTAAGCCAGAAGGAACAATTCTTGTATCATTATCAAAGAAATATATCACAGGATCTATTTCAGCTGAAGTCTGAGTGTTCCATGGAATAAAAAACGGATCCGTAGAAAATACCGGTGGTTCATGAATCATCAGCTTAAAAAAAACAAACACTTATGATAACACATTTTCTGACTAAATCAAAATAACTCACAAGGATTCCCTTTTCCATTTCACTAAATGGAACATGATTTTCCGGTCTAATATTTAGCCTCACCTGCAGAGCACTTTTTGGTCCGTAATTGGAATTATGAAAAGGATAATATTTATCGCTTGTTTCTCTTTTCTTTAAGTGTGCACTCTGAAGACCATTAAATGCAAAACATAGACCAATTTCACTCTTTTGCAATTCAAATTCATCACAACACTCAAACGTCTCAGATCTCCACTTGCAATTGGCTAGAAATTCCTCACAAGTCCATGTCATGAAGGTGACGACATTGGTGAAATTTATACCATTTAATGTCTTAAGAGGTTCATCGGTCATATTTCCAATAATGTCGAATTTTCCAAATGACATCCCATCAAAGCTGGAAACAAATCTGGCAAATAGGTCAAGTTTATGCTGATCCGTTTCGCCGGGAAGAAATCGTTCCTGGGCTGCATGTAAACGCTTCCAATTCAAACGGTTATTATTGCAAAGAGTGATAGTTGGAAAGGGTATTTCGTAAACTGGATAAGTTGTGCTGGCTACAACGGTTTGGAATGTTCCTTCGGTGTAACGTTGTGACAAAATTAAACTAACGTAAATCAATCCAATGACAGTTATTGTCCAAACGATGAACCAAGTTGATCTGTAGACAGAAATTTGAAACTGAATTGAACTTTAAAAAAGAAAACTATTTCTATATATTTATACCTTTCATATATCCCAGTGGACTCTCGAAGAAAGTTATTAATAGCGTGGATGCTATTTCGGGTATAAAATGTCCTTACCAGATTTCTTACGTCATCGTCGTTGTTTTGTTGAGACATACCAGTTGTGAGTTGTCCATTAAGGGCACTCAGAACCCGCATTTGCGAAGGATAAACCATAACTGACTTGGATATTTGAAACATTGTTAACAAGAAGTGCCAATGCTTACCTTTAATGAGGTTTATTTTGGTTGAATAGATTTATGAATTCCCCAAGGAAGGACCACCTGTTAATTAGACTGTCAATTATAGTTTCTCTAAGTTGAGTATCGTTTGTCTGAGTTCTCTAATACATCAGGACTATTTGGTGGGAACATAGTAGGATATACATTATGTGGGTAATTGAGGTTAAAAATGAGTACAGATTTAAGTCAAAGATACACCAGGGACAAATGATATTGACAATTGGGATTTGAAAAACGTTTTCTAAAGTTAATTGATTTTTGAAGGAAATACATGAATACTGAAAGGCAGATAAGATCGAATGATGACATACACTCGGGATATATTTTTGTGTTACCAATGGTTGTGTGTTATATGCATTAAGAAATTTATATGCTTATTGTAAAATTCTGTTATAAATTTCATAATTTTTGTAATCAAAATTTTACTAGCCTCTTAAGAGTGCTTAGGAATGCAGCAAAACTTAAATTGGAATTATGATGCTTGAGGGAGTTGGGTACGAAAACCCGAGTCAAAAAATCCAACTGCCAAAATTCCGATTGCAAAAATCCCGACCAACAAAATCCCTAGTGCCAAAATCCCGAATTGCCTTCTCCTTTTATTGTACAGTAAGCTTAGTTTTGAATAATTTTGAGTGCAAAGAATGTGTTATTTTATACATATATATCAAAATTAAATCTCTTCAACTAAGTGTGTTATGTGACGTGGGCCAAAGAGGAATACTAAGAGGCACTAATTCCAATATTTTTTGTATTCAACATTAGGGTAAAGAGGTGGCATCCTCCGGAACCTTAAAAGAAGAAAGTTGTAGATATAAGTTCCCAATTTTTCATTATTTCAATTATTTTTAAATGAAATTTTAAAATTAAATATTTTTCCAATATTTTGACGAAGGTTTGGAATTTTTTTAATGTTTTGTAAAATAAGTTAAATATATAATATTGCAAACTAATTATTTATGGCTTAATTTTTATTGAAATGGTACATTTAAGAGTAAAAAGCCTGACAAAAAATAATTGTTTTTTAAATAATAGGTACATAACGGTTAATTAAGTGAAAGGATTTTTGTTTATTAATTAAAACACATAAAATGAAATATGGTAATTAGAATCTGAGTTTTCTCGCGTACGGTTTCCCGTTACATGTTTGCCCGCGTAATGATAGGTCGACTCACATAATCTCGTGTATTGTTTGCCTATAGTAAAATGCCGGAAAGCGGAAGGTTCAATTTTGGTTCGCCCTTTCCATTATTGCAAATGTTGCAGAGGCATTTGTTTAAATTCGATTTTCATTTCATAGATTTCTTTCGAAGCTGAAAGGAAAGCTCTACACTACAGTGGTCCGTTCAGCGCTTACATACGGCTCACAATGTTGGACTATGTATGTACCAGTGGTATGAAAGCAAAATGACGGCAACTGAGATTAAGATGCTTCGCATGACAGCAGGAGTGACAAAGCTTGACCAAATACGGAGTAGAAAGATCCGGAAAAGCCTCCACGTCAAAGAAACCATCGTTCAAAAAATGCAGCACGACAAACTCAGCTGGTACTGTCATGTACTTAGGAGAAACGCTGAGAACCCCGTCCAAAAAGCATTATCATACAACGTTCCAGTACAATCGCGGAAAAGAGGCAGGCCCAAGAACTCCTGGAGAAAACAAATGCAACGACACCAGCATTCAGTTGGCCTCAGACATGGAACAATCCATAACCGGGAAGCTTGCCGACACTTTCTGAGGTCGAACCCGACGAACCCACAAGCAGATCAGTAGAGAAGCGGTGAAGTGGGAAAGTTGTGATCCCACTCGAGATCGGGGTGTCAAAAAACCACTTGGGATTGGGAAACTGGATCATAATATATAATACTTGGACGTTGATACCCAGATAAAAATTGAGTGAATCAAATATGATTCATCCTAAGGTGAATTTGTTGAGATTTAAGCAATTTTTTGAATGAAATATTGAACTTTGTCGGATGTGCCCCGTAGGATGGTTTTCCACTTTACAATTTTTAGTAGATAATAAAACAAAGAGAGATATTTCAATTTACAAACAAAAAATCTTGTTTCACAATGAGCGTTTAAACTGTAGTTTTACCAAACTCGAATGAGAGTTTAAACTTTTAGTTCAACCGGTTCGGTTTCACAATAAAAATTAAACTCCCAGTTATATAAACGCAGTTGACAAAGCTCTGTATGATTAAAGTTTGTTTTTAAATTTCAAATTAGTTTTGTAAAAAGAAAACAAATTATAAAAAGTTTATGAAACTGTGGTAGGTTTTGTAGATTTTTTTAAATTAACTTTATTAGGCACTCAATACAGCCATAAAATCAATTTTTAGTTCGTCAATATATTGCACTACTTCAGCTTTATTCAGTCTTAAGAAAGATACATATATTACAGTTAGTTTGGCTTCGATTTGAATTATCACAGACCACAATAGTTAGAATTGCACGAGCTGTACGTTTGTTGAAAGAAATCAGCAAACATGTTACTTATTTCTTTATCACAGCTAAAAGATCTATCTTTATGTTGCACAAATGATGAAATTTTTCGTTTTTTGTTGACATATTTCCCGAAATCCTTTGGATTTTTTTTTTAATATATTGCATTTTATGTTATTAATGTAGCTCTTATGAGTTGTCAATAATAATTTGTTATATAATTTTTTATATAGTTAGAAAATAACTTATAGAAACTAATACTAAATGCGTTTTTTCCGTTTTTTGTGAAAACCATTTTTAAATTTCCGTAAACGTCTGAGGTGCTTGTAACTGATGTTAAATCTGTTGCCAGGGTGAAAAAATAAGAGGGAAATAGTATCTGGGCCAGTAGATTTATATACATACATATGTCAAGATCCTTTATTGCTCTTGTATTTGTACGAATGCAATAGAAGATTCTTCCCATAAATCCGTTTACGAATTCAAATTCAAAAGAATTAATATCACTATGCGGCAGCATCGAGTTTGCAGCAAATTGAATTACTAACAAATCATCTTTTCCTTGTGAGATGACAAATACTCTCGTTAGAAATGTTAACCGAAGACGAAGACGATTAAATTTAAGAATACATTTTAAACGAAATGGATGGACACCAACCAATACGAAATGGAAACCAAAATTCTCTGATACTATTGTAGCTAAGAAATACTCATCAATATCTGTTCCTGTTGCTGTAAAATGATGTTCACAGACGTTCAAAAAAAAGTATCAATACATTACGGAATCATTCTAAATAAATTTGCAGAAGACGATGAGACATTAAATTCTTTTGAAACTTATTTAAATCAGCTGAAACATTAACTTTGCTTGCAAGTTTCAATCGGAGATGATTTTTTAAAAGGATGTCGATATAATTTCATTGTTTAAGATAGACAGTAGTTTCATTGATTATAACACAATAAATACACATTCCTTTTTATTTCACTCAATAATCCACAATACATCAAATTTACAAAAGTTACAAAAGGACAAACAAAGATTTGCGATTTATAACTTTTTCATACAATAACCTTTTTGTATTTTTTGTTATTGATATTTTTACTGAAATGATATATTAATATTTTCTTTGTTGCTAAGATGACAATCTAAGTCACTTTAGTCCTTTTGATTCTAATATAAATATAACAAATAAGTATTATCATTGCTATCAAACTAAAAACTAATGATTCATCCATTTAAAGATGCAAATTTCTCCAACAAAACACAAAGTATCGCAAGCAAAAAACATCCCCATTACTATCCATATCCACTTAAGATCTTCTACTTTCAGTGCTTGATGTTCAAGTTTTGCATCTGCTTTGAATAGTCCAACCGTTGATTCATAAACCGATTTTCGTTTCCAATATTCAAACAAACCAGTTGATTGTGTCTTTAGAATTAACAAATTTAAAATTTCTTTATATATTGAATTTTCATTAATAGGAATCGACCGGGGAATATTATTTAGCAAGCACAATTCTTTAGACCAACGAAATAGTTGTTTTCCGTAAAAATTTTGCTGAATTTGATAATTCTGCCATTTGAAATCATTAACAGTGAATGCAAAATTGGTATTGAGACTATCTCGAAGTGCAGTGAATTTTTTGAAGTTGGTTTCGCATACAAATACATTTGAATATTTTTTCTTAAAAATTGGGCTTTGAATAAATAACTTATCTTCGATTTCAAATTTAAGACCGTAGACTTTTAAATTAGATGATTTAAGGTCATCGAAGGATTTAATTAGTTTTCCATTTGGAGGTTGGGTCATGAATGTCTCAAGAAATGCATTGTATGAAGTTACTGTCATTATTCCAAACAGAAAGATCAATGAGTAAGTTATTTTCGTACTGCAAGATGCATTCGGTATTTCCGCAAATGATTGTCCAAGGATCCCACGAAATACATTCAGATTCAAAATGAAATCAGGAATATTAATTCTATTTCTTGTAATCTTTGATGATGTCTCGAGAAATGATAGCAATATAAACAACAAGATTGTAATAAGCAAAGCCTTCCAATGAAACACTATAGTAAACACTTTATAGATTGGGATAGTTGGTTCTATTGGCAGCATCACACCCCAACTAACGCTGTCATATGGATACGAAAACCAATTAATTGGAAACATTATGAAGGATGAACCAACACCTGCTATTTCAACAGATCCATTTAGAACAAGTTTAAAAATTTCGTAAGGCGTAATTGTGCTCAAATTAGAAGTATTTAATCTTGCGTTATGTTTCTTTGCAAGAGCATCAAATAAATTTATTACAAATCCACCGATAATCGTATCATCTTGATCGTTTTTCGAGAAGATTAATCCGGGTTCAGGTCCTCCAAATAAAATTGGTAATGTAGTGCCTTGAAGATCACGCATTCTATCTGGAAAGAAACTCAGCTGTGGTCGATCTTTTTTCCAAATGACTTTTTCCACTATGAGTTCTCCGAAATCCCTGTAGCTATAATAAATTTTGGAATTTATGAAATTTTCGAAAATAACTATTACATTTAATATTCCGTTCTTGCGGCAGAAACTGAAAAGCCTTCGTAACTCTGTCTCATCTTTTGAAGTATTATGAATCAGAAATATTGACTTACAAAACCGCATTCCTTGAAGGTATTCCAGAATTCGTTGCTGAAATAGTTCTACTGAATTAAATTGAATTAAGCACAAAAGATTTTCATTGAATTTTTCTTTTAAAGAAAATGAATTCAATCCTGTGGACAAAACTACCGGAATACCAAGTGAATTCGAAACGTCTCGTATTAGTTTGTCATCGAAATCATTGCCAAATAGTTGTATTGATGTTTTCAGAAAAAAAACGCTCTGGAAATGCTCGTCGTCGTTAATATCTTTGATGAAATCAAGAAGTTCGGTATTATTTTTATTTTCCAATTTCAAAAAATTCGCAGCACAAGCTGCAGCGAAGGCAAGAAGACTTGCTGTTGTAAGATTCATGACTGAACATTTTTTTACTTAATATTTTAGCTTTAAAAGCGATGTACAACAGCCGGACAACAGAATGTTTTAAAAGTTTATTGTTTTAAAAGTTTCATTTGGGTTCGTGGTGCAATAATTTCACCATATTCAAATAAAATGCAAGACGGGGTCGGACAAACTTGCTCTTGTGTAAAATTAGTAACCTTTGGCTTAGAATACTGAGCAAAAAACTAGGTATAATAAATAATCGTAAGTAAAAATAGTTTCTATAGCGTTTTTATGAGAGGTACCGTCAATAAGGTGAAATAACAAAGAAATAAAATAAATAATAATAAAAATTCTATATACTAATATGAAAATTAATTTAAAAAGTTTATTTTTTATATTAAGAATATTCAACCAAGTAGAAGACTTAGCATCAGTTTATTTTAAGTGGACTTTTCTGAATTATTATTATATTTGGTTAATGAGGTGATTTTGAAAATAAATTTCTAACGCAAAACTTCATTATTGGAAAAAATCAGTCACACTTAATTTTATCAAAATCGATCGTATTTTTTATGAGAAAAATGGAACTGTCTAAAACGCTTGTATGGCAAGTAGGTACCGTTAAAATTCTAGTTGTAAAATTTTTTTTTGTCGAAAAACATCACCGTTTTCAAAAAATCAGTCATGTTAAATTTTATCAAAATCGATCGTATTTTTTTCCAGAAAAATTGAATTATCTGTTACGTTTATATAGCAGGTACCGTTATTTTCAGACCTAGGATACAAATCAAAAATACGCCTGGGTATATTAGGTACTCTTAAAATACAGAGTACCAAGTTTGAAGAAAATCCGCCCAATCGGCTGTAGGTGTAGGTGTCGATACATCCAGACTGACAGACGGACAGACAGACAGACAGAATTGTCGGACCTACTTTATTTGTGTTCTCTATCATTGTAATGTCATGTTTGTTTACTATCTCAAAACTATTTTTTTACGAATACAAAACTTGCCTTATAATACCTATAATCGCAAGTAAAAAATAATTATCTTCAATTTATAGTGGTAGAACAATTAAATGTTTTAAGGTAACACGAAAAGTTCAACGTTAAAAGCTTTTACAATCATGTGCATTTTAAACTTTGATAGATTTATATTTTATGTACATAAGAATCAATTTACACTATGTTTTTATGTACCTAAGGTATATTGTATAAAACAGCAATTATTCAGCTATTTATAGAATTTTTACTTGCTCAGCTCATACGATAATTACATTTTTTTTCCTATGGTAATACAAAACTATCCCTGCTGGGAACTAAAAAAGGGATACTAAATCATAAAAGGGACAAAGAAACATGGAGTTCAAGTGATGAAGCCATGTTAGTGATGTCAAGAAAGAAAGTACAGAGAGAATGGTAGTTGGAAGAAATATTTGCACCGGATGCTAATACAAACCAAGATTTTCAGGAAATGCGACATGACATGACAAAGGCTCAACTATCTTTCAAGTTTTTGCTCAAAGAAGGAGAAATATTCAGAAGATTTTTTCATCAAAGTATAATAACTATATGCTCCCGGCCAACTATGATTGACGACTAAATTCTTCACAGCTACAGTAATGCGAAGGACTTTTAAATGAACAGTTTCTCAGACCATATTTTCTGTAGCCGCAACAAATATCAAAGAAGAACTCGACATCACAGTTGAAGAAGTCAGTGGGGCATGCACGGCGATGAAAAACTCCGAAAAGCGATTAGGCCCAGATTTGATACTCTCTGAATTCTGGAAAAATATGGGAGACATCGGGCTAAGATAACTCACAGTTTTTATCTCCAAACTTATCAGCGGTGACCAAATGCCCAATCAGAGAAAGGAAAATTACCTTCAATTTACAATCAGTATGATGTCATACAGCTCGAAGATCATTGAGCGGGTATTAGATGGTCGTTTGTAAAAATTTTATGATTTTTTTCTAAAAGATCAACAAAAATATTCCGTCAACCCAACTAAGCAGGAGCATGAAATATAAACATAAATCTGAAATCCTCAAAACCAATGCCAGCTGTCCAAAGTAATACTTACGTACGTTATACTAAAAGAGGTTTTTGCTAAAACTGAAAGGCGAAGCTTCAAAAACACACGTTTGAAGTTGAGAGGTTCTCGCGGTAGTTTGTTAATATTGCGTAATAATGAAAGTAATAATTTGGCAATTCAGACAAAGACAAAAAACCTTTTCTCGTACCATCTAAATCATTAAGTAAAGAGGGCAGAAAATATTGTTTTTCAGCAAAACTTGTAGCATTCTTAGACTGGTGCGAGCTGAGTATATAGATGTTTGGAGTTCAAACCTGATTCTCTAGGACAATTGGATTATTGGAAGGTTTTGGTTTCAGAATACACGAATATCATATTAAAACTTCGATCACAAATTCAAAAGGAAAGGGCAGTTATGATAAAAACAAATTTTGAAGATCATGTGCATATTGGTATAGTCACTGTACAATGTCTAGATGACTTATCTTATAAAATCATATCTAATCAATAAATGCATAGATATTTCTGTTGCATTATGGAAACCAATTTTTGTCTCTACCGGCTTGTCTATTAAAAGAAAACTGTACCTTGACTATAAAAATGAGATACTTAAAAGGAAACATTTTGCATAAATTAAATTTGTAAAGTTTTGTGCGATGTTAGTTTAGAATTTTACTTGGGAATTATAAAGTATTTTGAACTAGTATAATATAGATTTACTACTATATTTAAAAAACTTTGCAGGCTAGTCGGCACGGGTTGCCGTCGTCGTAGACGAATAATATTTTGCATTTGCGTAAGCCATAGGAGTTGTAAAAAAAATTGAGGGTATGCGTTAGCAAATTCGAAAAATATATTTTTTTTTGTCATATAAGGGACACCCTAATATAATTATAAAAAACGCATAAGAAGTACTGGTTCCGTCATCAAAACTGAGCAGGAACAAATATAAACTCAAATCTGAAATCCTCAATACAGTGCCAGTAACAGTCTCAAATCTCATTTTTCTGAGCTAAATCTTTTATTTTTCTAACGCCAGTTTTTGTATAGAAAATAAAATAATTTTACATACGAAAGCTGGCCATAAGCTCAAAATAATTAGATTGGAGACTCAGATGAAGAAGTTTTCGCATAGCACCTTGTATTTCTTTTTAGTCAATTTATTTCATTGTGACAAAACGCTGTGTTGTTAGTTTTAAAGATCTTGGAATCGTCTTCAATTCAAGTCTAGATTTCACAGAGCACATCAACTCTCTTGTTAAAAAGGCTAACTCAATGTTAGGTTTTGTAAAAAGATGGTCCAAAGAGTTTCAAGACCCTTATGTTACCCTATCTTTATACAGTTGTTTTGTTCGTCCGCATCTGGAATAGGCATCGCAGGTATGGACTCCGTTCTATGATGTTCATAGATCTAGGCAGTTCAGCATAATTTTGTTCGTTTTGCCTTGAAAGGTCTTCCCTGGACAGATCCTTATAACCTTATAACCTTCCACCTAATGAACACCGAATTCAGCTTCTACACATTCAGTCCTTGTTACAGAGGCGTGTAAATAACGATATAGTTTTTATCCACCAACTTCTTTCGGGCGCATGATGCACCTGATCTACTTACTTGTGTTGGACTCAATTGTCGTGGGGGTGCTCACCATCTGCGTAGCCTTGAGCTCCTACATTGTCCACACCATCGGACTAATTATGGTATAAATGAGCCGCTTACCCGCATGTGCAGGCTTTTCAATTTAAATTCTAAAATGATTGATTTTAATGACAATAAAATAAATCTTAAGAATGTTCTTAAAACCAGTGCTCCACTCTTTTAGTTCATGTTTTATGTATTTTGTATTGTTAAATTATATGTTTTATTGTATTATAGTGCTTGTGTTATTGTAGTCATTTGTTTTACATTACTAACAACTAACACCAGCACTAAGTGATGAGCCAGTGGAACACATATAATGTGTTGGCAAATCTTTGTTCATAAGCTGACGCTTGCTCTAAGATCCTTATGAACAGGATCTGATAGTGTTAAAAAAAACAAAATTGGGCAAGCGATTAAAAAAGTTTTCTTGCTCACTTTAACATTCATATAGACACTATAGACAGTCAAACATTAAACATTTTGCTATTCCATCTTTTGACAAAATTTGATAACAAAATAACGATTCATCCACTTATAAAAGTAAATTTTTCCAATAAAACATAAAGTATCGCAAACAAGTAAAACCACCATAACCATCCAAATCCATTTAAGATCTTCTACTCTCAGTGCTTGATTTTTTTATTTTGATCTGAAGGCATTCAATCTAAGTCGTTCAACTTTAATCAATTCATAAAATGATTTTTTCTTCCAATATTCCAATAGCCCAGTTGATTGTACCCGAAGAACACAAGAGTTCAAAATTTCTTTATATATTGAGTTTTCGTTAATAGGAAAAGAAAGAAGAGAGTTTTCAAGCAAACACAATTCTTTAGACCAACGTTATAATTGTTTACCGTAGAAATGTTGATAATTATGATAAGTCTGCCATTTGATATTATTCAATGTATAAGCAAACTCAGTATTCAGAGTATTTCGAAATTTTGTAAATTTTTCGAAGTTGGTTTCGCATAAAAAAATATTTGAGTATTTCTTTTTAAGAAAACGTATGAGAGGAAATAGAATACCTTCTATTTTAGCTTTATAGAAAATGATTTTCAAATGAGATGATTGGAGGTCATCAAAAGATATTATATTTTTTTCACTTGAAGGCTGCGTCATGAATGTCTAAAGAAATGCATTGTATGAAGTTACCATCATGATTCCAAAGAGAAAGATCAATGAGTAAGTCATTTTTGTACTGCAAGATGCGTTTGGTGTTTCCGCAAATGATTGTCCAAGTATTCCACGAAATACATTAAGATTTAAAATAAAGTCAGGAGCATAAATTCGAAGGGACCCAGTTTCAACTCCCAGAAATGTTAGTAATTTTTATAGTTCTAAAATACAATATAATAATAATTAAACACAATAAATGTCTCTAGAAATCTTAACAGGTGAAAAAACACAAACAATATATAAAAAACAAACACAAAAAGTATTAATACATTTTTTTTTGCATAAACTGTAAGGTTAAGCAAATTCGTTTGTTCGTTTACAGCAAACGATCTCTCAGTGTAATTTTATTTGTGAGGCAACTTTCAACAAAAACAACTTCAAGCTACCCAGTCGTGCACTTTATTTAATAATATACTTACATATTTCGTTTTTTGTTGATAGCTTCATACGTTATATAGCTTCATAAGTACATACTACATACTACTAGACATACTACGTGTCACGTTATAATTAAGTTAAAAGTACGTCTTGCTAATCGACACTGGAATGCTGTTTGGTTATTTATTTATTTATTTATTTATATATTGACCCATTGGATTGGCAATTGATTATAATTGATAACAAAATAACGATTCATCCACTTATAAAAGTAAATTTTTCCAATAAAACATAAAGTATCGCAAACAAGTAAAACCACCATAACCATCCAAATCCATTTAAGATCTTCTACTCTCAGTGCTTGATTTTTTTATTTTGATCTGAAGGCATTCAATCTAAGTCGTTCAACTTTAATCAATTCATAAAATGATTTTTTCTTCCAATATTCCAATAGCCCAGTTGATTGTACCCGAAGAACACAAGAGTTCAAAATTTCTTTATATATTGAGTTTTCGTTAATAGGAAAAGAAAGAAGAGAGTTTTCAAGCAAACACAATTCTTTAGACCAACGTTATAATTGTTTACCGTAGAAATGTTGATAATTATGATAAGTCTGCCATTTGATATTATTCAATGTATAAGCAAACTCAGTATTCAGAGTATTTCGAAATTTTGTAAATTTTTCGAAGTTGGTTTCGCATAAAAAAATATTTGAGTATTTCTTTTTAAGAAAACGTATGAGAGGAAATAGAATACCTTCTATTTTAGCTTTATAGAAAATGATTTTCAAATGAGATGATTGGAGGTCATCAAAAGATATTATATTTTTTTCACTTGAAGGCTGCGTCATGAATGTCTAAAGAAATGCATTGTATGAAGTTACCATCATGATTCCAAAGAGAAAGATCAATGAGTAAGTCATTTTTGTACTGCAAGATGCGTTTGGTGTTTCCGCAAATGATTGTCCAAGTATTCCACGAAATACATTAAGATTTAAAATAAAGTCAGGAGCATAAATTCGAAGGGACCCAGTTTCAACTCCCAGAAATGTTAGTAATTTTTATAGTTCTAAAATACAATATAATAATAATTAAACACAATAAATGTCTCTAGAAATCTTAACAGGTGAAAAAACACAAACAATATATAAAAAACAAACACAAAAAGTATTAATACATTTTTTTTTGCATAAACTGTAAGGTTAAGCAAATTCGTTTGTTCGTTTACAGCAAACGATCTCTCAGTGTAATTTTATTTGTGAGGCAACTTTCAACAAAAACAACTTCAAGCTACCCAGTCGTGCACTTTATTTAATAATATACTTACATATTTCGTTTTTTGTTGATAGCTTCATACGTTATATAGCTTCATAAGTACATACTACATACTACTAGACATACTACGTGTCACGTTATAATTAAGTTAAAAGTACGTCTTGCTAATCGACACTGGAATGCTGTTTGGTTATTTATTTATTTATTTATTTATATATTGACCCATTGGATTGGCAATTGATTATAATTGTAATTAATGCATGTCTTGGCATTGAGCGCCGAATTGACTGACATCAGAAATTTGAATTTAGGAACATTTATTTAAAATAGTTTTTTTTTTGTTCATATACCGAGAAAATACAAAAAGGATATTGTTAAAGTAGCATTCAATTTTGTTAAGATTTCCAAAAATCCATGTTTCAAGCGTTTTTTTCGCAAAATGTTTTAGATTTTAGAAGTTTCCATCACATGCATTAGTATTTATTATTTAAGTATTTAATTAATTAGTTTTTAATTTAGTATTAAATATTAATTTATAAACTAAATATTAATAATTTTAGATATAATTTTTACAAATTTCGTCAAAAGCCGTTAAAGCTGTTTACGTGATATTCAGTGTGAAAAAAAAAGATTCAATGGGAGGTACCTCCACTATTCCTAATTGTTGTCTAAAACTTTTTTGGTTAATTTAAAATTATGTTTTTTTTTTTATAAAAGTAAATGAAACAAAACATCACAGATATATTTCTCTTTATTTGGAAATCAGAAATTCTACACAAAAAAGCATAATCAATTCACATGTTAAGATGAAGAAATACTAATACCAAACTTTCTTTTTCTATCTTCTTTCAATAAAAACAATAACCATTAATCCACTTAAATAAGCAAATTTCTCCAATAAAACACAAAGTATCGAAAACAAGCAACACAGTCATTACAATCCAAATCCACTTAAGATCTTCTACTTTCAGTGATTGATTTCCAGATTTCTTTTGGAAGACATCCAATTTAAATCGCCCAACTTTAATCAATTCGTAAAACGATTTTTTCTTCCAATATTCCAATAGTCCAGCTGATTGTACCTGAATAATCAAATTATTCAAAATATCTTTATATATAGAGTTTTGGTTAATAGGAAAAGATAGAGGAAGGTTTTCTAGCAGACACAATTCCTTTGACCAACGAAATAAATGTTTGCCGTTAAAGTTTTGTAGATTTTGATAAATCTGCCATTTGACATTATTAAGCGTAAAAGCAAATTCAGTATTGAGACTTTCTCGAAATAATGTAAATTTTGTGTAGTTGGTTTCAAATAAAAAAACATTTGAATATTTCTCGTTAAGAAAAGGCTTTCGAAGAAATAAAAAAATGAGATGATTGGAGGTCATCAAAGGATTTAATGGTTTTTTCCTTTGGAGGTTGGGTCATGAATGTCTGAAGAAATGCATCATATGAAGTTACCGTCATTATTCCGAACAGAAAGATCAATGAGTAAATTATTTTCGTACTGCAAGATGCTTTTGGTATTTCCGCGAATGATTGTCCAAGTATACCACGAAAAACATTAAGATTCAAAATGAAGTCAGGAATATAAATTCTTCGTCCAGTCATCTTTGATACTGTCTCCAGAAATGATAGCAATATAAACAAAGCGATTGTAATCAATAAAGCTTTCCAATGAAAAACAATAGTAAATACTTTATAGATGGGAATGGTTTGTTCTATTGGCAGCATAACACCCCAATCCGCGTTGTCAACCGGATACGAAAACGACTCAATTGGAAATATTAAACCTGTTGAACCAGAACCACCAATCTCAACAGATCCATTTAGAACAAGATGTGAAAGTACGACATTTGAAAGTGATGAGTTCGCATTAGAAGTATTTAATCTTGCGTTGTGCTTCTTTGCTAGTGCATCAAATAAATGCAAAACATATCCACCAATGACTTTGTCTCCTTGTTTTGCTTTTGAGAAGATTACTCCAGGCTCAGATCCTCCGAATAAAACTGGTAATGTAGTTTCTCTAAGATTATGCATCTTATCAGGAACAAAATTCTGACTTGGTTGACTTTGGTTCCAAATGACTTCTTCCACTATTAATACTTGGAAACCAGTGTAGCTATAATAAGTTCTCGAATTTGAAAAGTCTTGAAAAATCGCCATAACATTTATTATTCCATTTTTGAGGCAGAATTTGAAAAGCCGTTTTAATTCAGTTTCATTTTTTGAATGACTATTGATTAGAAATATTGTCTTACAGAACCGCATTCGTTGAAGATATTCCAAAATTCGTTGCTGAAATAGTTTCAGTGAATCAAATTTAATCAAACACAAAAGATTCTCATTGAATTTTTCTTTTAAAGAAAATGATGTATTTTCAGTGGACAAAATTACGGGAATACCAAATGAAGTTGAGATGTCGCGTATGAATGTGTCATCGAAATCATTGCCAAATTGTACTTTAAAAGTTTTCAGAAGAAACACGCACTGAAATCGCTCGTGTACGTTAATATCTTTAATGAAACCGAGAATATCTGTGTTATTTTTTGTTTCTAATTTCACAAAATTAACAGCACAAATTGCAGCGAGGGCAAGAAGACTTGCAGTTGTTAGATTCATGACTGACTATCTTATTACTACGTTAATGCATTTTTATGTCCGCTCGAAGAAAACATTATTCGGATTTCAGTCTTCTACTTTTTTTTATACAACGTTTAAACATTTAAGTTATTTTTAGATGTTTAGATTGAGTGTCGTGGTTCAGTATTTCAACTTTATTCGGAAATAATTATATTTGCAATAAAAGCTTTTTAACTTCTATAATTAAAATAGCACGAACTTTAAACGTTAAAAGTTTTTTTTTCTTAATAAATGTATTTAATTGCTAAGTTGCATAGTTATATGGGATTGCTTCAGTTTCGTTTAAACGATTATTACGAAGCATTTGCTATAGCTATGGTACAAATATTCCAAAAGTAGCAGTGAATTTCAGTGGTCATGATTAATAAGTCAATTTTCAGTATTTTTTAGGAAAGGTGTTTGAAATTTAAGAACTTTTTTAAACCTCCCTACAAGTCATACATAGACTAATTATTAAAATTTTTACTTGCAATTATAAAGGTACTATAAAGGCAAGTTATGCATTCGTAAAAAAAAAAGTTTTGAGAAAACAACCAAACATGGACATTACGATGATGGAGAAGACGGAAAAAAAGTAGGTCCTGAAAATTTGTCTGTCTGTCTATCTGTCAGTGTGTCTGTCTGTCTGCTGTCAGTCTGATTGTTCCAGTAACAACAGCCTAGAAGTAGACCCGATTTTGTGAGTTTGTATACCATTCAGGGAAATTTAATTTTTGTTTCAGCTCAAAAATAACGGTTAGGTACTTGCCATATAACCTTTGTAAAGAAGTTTAATTTTCTTAAAAAGGGCTCCAACTATTTTCTCAACAAAATTATTGATAGTTTTTACCTGATTCTTTTTTGTTTTGCTGTAAAAGAAAAAAATTGGCAAATTTATTAACGTTACCTCGCATAGAATCGATATTATTATATCGTGAACGGGTAAATCGATTTCAACTTAATTTTATTTGAAAGATAATATAAAAAAACGTCAGTACCAACATTTTTCAAAAAATAGCTTAGTTTTTATTTTAAATAATTTTTTTGTAATTTCAATATTTGGAAAACGGCTTTACAAAAAAAAAAAATTATTTCTTGTGCATAAAATGCAATCAATTTAGCACTTAAACTTGATTATTTTCTAAGTTAACTTATACTTACTTTGAAATTATTCCGAAAAAGCTGGAGACCTTTATTTTGATGTCTTGAGCATAAAAAAAATGGTTACTTTTGAAAAAGTACCCATAATTTGGCCAGGAGTCCAAACATTTTTCATCGTATAACTTATTTCGAGACAAAAGTGTTAAATTGTTGAGAAGTCTGTTTTTTGACAACACTGCACTTTTTTACCAACATTTGGAATTTATTTTTATTTTTTGTAGTTTTGCCACTAAGTGGAAAAAAATTCACAACTGGGTCGCACGAATTTGCTCTTTTTGTAAACAATGGGAGCACAAATATTTTTATTAATGAAATTATGTATAGTCGCATTTTACTTTTATGTTGTTTAGCAAAAAACTTTAAATGCCATTTTCTGTTGAATGTTTAACTTCAACGCCCTACCAATTATAAAAGAAATAGGTTCAGTCGTTATCAAGTTTCGGATCTCCGTTATTTGCGTTTTAATCCACAATCCCGAAATGCAGTTATAAGTAAGTAAGTAAGTAATAAATTCATTTATAACAGTTTTTTTTTTTAATTTTTACAAAATTTATGAATTTTAAAGCTTGCATGCATAAAGTTAACACAGTTTTATCAAAATAGATTAAACCGTTTTCGAGAAAATGTAGACAAAATAATATTATAATGGTTTTAGTTTTTCCGAATTTTCACAAAAACAACTTCACCGATTTTGATAAAACTGTATGAACTTTATATTTGCAGTGCTCTGAATATAACTGCATTCCAAAATTCAAGCTAAAAATGCACATAGAGGAGATTTGGTATTAACGAATTTTTACAAACTTAACCGTTACTTGATAACGTCTCAACGGATTTCATTTGAATTTGGTATGGCTTTTAAGATAAACATTTGACACAAAATGGCATTTAAAGTTTTTATCTGAACAACATAAAAGTAAATCGAGACGATACATAATTTCATGAATTGTTTGCAACCAGAGCAAATTCGTGCGAAACAGTTGTGCATTTTATTTTTTTTTTCTGTAGAATAGACTTGATGAAAAAACAACAAAAAATAAAAAAAAAATGCAAAATACTGGTAAAAAAGTGCAGTGTTGTCAAAAAACAAACTTTCCAACAATTTAACATATCTTTATCGAAATCGATATCTTTGTAGAAAATGATTATACATTAACACTTGTTGCCAAAAACTGATAGTTCCTGGCGAGATAAAAGCAAATACATAAGTTTCGACCCCTTCTCCCCTCAAAAAGAATTTAGCTCCGACATGAAAACAAAGCAAAATCCAGCATTGTCGGAATTATTTCGTAATTTTGCTTTTATTTTGTCTACTTTTCCTCGGTTATGTCATTGTATATACATTTCTATAGTATTTTCATGCTGAATAATCACCGCCTGGCCATCTTGAGAAACGTGTTATAAACACATTTTTAGGTTCGTGCATTTAATAGTTGTCTATTCTGTAACCCTGACAACAGTCGTAAACATATATTATTTTTGTTTTGTTTACGACTCTTGTCAAGGAAATATGGATTTTAGAGCCAATAAAATACATTATATATTATTAATTTGTTTCGTAGACGACTATTGTTAGGGTAACAGAATAGACACTTAGTAAATGTAAGAACCTCCAAATGTGAAGTTAACAACTTTGTTTAGATGGCGCTGCTCCATGGTTGTACTATAGAAATTTATATACAATGGTTATGTATTCAGGCAACAAAATTTTCTGCATAGGTTACTTTGAATTTGTTTTGAATCTTTATTAAAAGTAGTTTCAGCACTTTTAAAAACAATTTATATGATTTTGTTCGTATTTCTCATTTAAATATATTAAAAAAATTATTAAATTTATTTTTATTAAATGGGTGGGTTAAAAACTTGAACCACGATTTTACAACTGGTCCTAAAAAGCGTATTTCTAGGGTTAACTAGATTTTAACTCTAACTCTGGAATGATCTAGCACTGAAAAACTGATCAAACGAAAATTAAATGTTTCAGATTTGTTGCACAATAATTCTTATGTGTCACAGAGAAAAATAATAGAAAAAAACACAAATTGTGTTATTTTTCGTTAAACCAGACCGTAAGATTTGAAAAATAAAATGATGTTTGATATGCTTTTTTCTCAAAGGAAATATTTATAATTCAAGATATAAGTGATTTCGATTTATTGTTGTTATTTCATATCAGAAATTGGCCGAGCGGTAAGCGCTTAGAAAAATGTTGAAGCTCCAAATGAGTTTGAAAAACAAACAAACATAACATCTCGACTAGAGACGTCAGTGGTCATAAGCGGTGGAATGCGTAGTGCATACGACTTCGAAGACTGAGCAAATCTGATAATGCGTGGTTTCGAATCTCATGATGTGCATGTGAAAAAGTTTTTCATAATAAAATTGGATTAAAGCTTGACACTACTAATAAGGGGACTGATGATAGGAATTGGCACTCCTTGAAATACATAGCTATATCTCCAGCCAAGAATGGAAAAAACGAATAATAAAATTAGTAAAAACGAGTAAATGAAATTCGTTTAAAAATTTGTGGTAGCACCTTTAAGTTGTTGTTGTTGTTCAAACATTCAATGAAAAAATTGACAGAATGGTCAGTAATAAAACTGACATTCTATAGTACAAATAGTACAATATAACAATAATAATAAGGTAAGCGATGTAGTCTATTGGTGCGAAGGGACCCAGGTTCGACTCCCAGAAATGTTAGTAATTTTTATATTTCTAAAATACAATATACTAATAATTAAACACAATGGGACAAATTCACAGACGATGTTTAAGTTTTGTTTAAAAAAACTCAAGTTTATCCTATTTAAATTACATTGTTTAAGAACAGTCTAAGAAAAACTCGAGTTTAAAAACAACTATGAATATGCCCCAATAAATGTCTTTAGAAATCTTAACAGGTGAAAAAACACAAACAATATATAAAAAACAGAAACAAAAAGGAATAATAGATTTTTTTATGCATAAACTGTAAGGTTGCTGTACAAGCAAATTCGTTTGTCCTAAAAGAAAATCATTCCTTTGGGCAATTTTTTCGTTTACAGCAAACGATTTTTTTTATTTTTGTGGCAACTTTCAACAAGAACAACTTCGTGCTACCCAGTCGTGCACTTTATTTTATAATATACTTACATATTTCGTTTTTTGTTGATAGCTTCATACGTTATATAAATTCTTAAATACATACTACATACTACTATACATACTACGTGTAACGTAATAATTAAGTTAAATGTACGTCTGGCTAATCGACACTGGAATGCAGTTTGGTTATTTATTTATTTATTTATTTATATATTGACCCATTGGATTGGCAATTGATTATAATTGTAAATAATGCATGTCTTGGCATTGAGCGCCGAATTGACTGACATCAGAAATTTGAATTTAGGAACATTTATTTAAAATAGTTTTTTTTTTGTTCATATACCGAGAAAATACAAAAAGGATATTGTTAAAGTAGCATTCAATTTTGTTAAGATTTCCAAAAATCCATGTTTCAAGCGTTTTTTTCGCAAAATGTTTTAGATTTTAGAAGTTTCCATCACATGCATTAGTATTTATTATTTAAGTATTTAATTAATTAGTTTTTAATTTAGTATTAAATATTAATTTATAAACTAAATATTAATAATTTTAGATATAATTTTTACAAATTTCGTCAAAAGCCGTTAAAGCTGTTTACGTGATATTCAGTGTGAAAAAAAAGATTCAATGGGTGGTACCTTCACTATACCTAATTGTTGTCTAAAACTTTTTTGGTTAATTTAAAATTATGTTTTTTTTTTATAAAAGTAAATGAAACAAAACATCACAGATATATTTCTCTTTATTTGGAAATCAGAAATTCTACACAAAAAAGCATAATCAATTCACATGTTAAGATGAAGAAATACTAATACCAAACTTTCTTTTTCTATCTTCTCTCAATAAAAAATTAACCATTAATCCACTTAAATAAGCAAATTTCTCCAATAAAACACAAAGTATCGAAAACAAGCAACACAGTCATTACAATCCAAATCCACTTAAGATCTTCTACTTTCAGTGATTGATTTCCAGATTTCTTTTGGAAGACATCCAATTTAAATCGCCCAACTTTAATCAACTCGTAAAACGATTTTTTCTTCCAATATTCCAATAGTCCAGCTGATTGTACCTGAAGAATCAAATAATTCAAGATATCTTTATATATAGAGTTTTGGTTAATAGGAAAAGATACAGGAAGATTTTCTAGCAGACGCAATTCCTTTGACCAACGAAATAAATGTTTGCCGTTAAAGTTTTGTAGATTTTGATAAATCTGCCATTTGACATTATTAAGCGTAAAAGCAAATTCAGTATTGAGACTTTCTCGAAATAATGTAAATTTTGTGTAGTTGGTTTCAAGTAAAAAAACATTTGAGTATTTCTCCTTAAGAAAAGGCTTTCGAAGAAATAAAATACCTTCTATATCAGGTTTAAAGCAATAGATTCTCAAATTAGATGATTGGAGGTCATCAAAGGATTTAATGGTTTTTTCCTTTGGAGGTTGGGTCATGAATGTCTGAAGAAATGCATCATATGAAGTTACCATCATTATTCCGAACAGAAAGATCAATGAGTAAATTATTTTCATACTGCAAGATGCTTTTGGTATTTCCGCGAATGACTGTCCAAGTATACCACGAAAAACATTAAGATTCAAAATGAAGTCAGGAATATAAATTGTTCGTCCAGTCATCTTTGATACTGTCTCCAGAAATGATAACAATATAAACAAAGCGATTGTAATCAATAAAGCTTTCCAATGAAAAACAATAGTAAATACTTTATAGATGGGAATGGTTTGTTCTATTGGCAGCATAACACCCCAATCCGCGTTGTCAACCGGATACGAAAACGACTCAATTGGAAATATTAAACCTGTTGAACCAGAACCACCAATCTCAACAGATCCATTTAGAACAAGATGTAAAAGTACGATATTTGAAAGTGATGAGTTCGCATTAGAAGTATTTAATCTAGCGTTGTGCTTCTTTGCTAGTGCATCAAATAAATGCAAAACAAATCCACCAATAATCTTTTCTCCTTGCTTTGTTTTTGCGAAGATTACTCCAGGCTCAGATCCTCCGAATAAAACTGGTAATGTAGTTCCATGAAGATCATTCATCTTATCAGGAAAGAATTTCTGACTTGGTTGACTTTGTTTCCAAATGATTTCTTCCACTATTAATAATCCAAAATATTTGAATCTATAATAAGTTCGAGAATTTGTGAAGTTTTCGAAAATTGCGATTACATTTAATATTCCGTACTCGCGACAGAAATTGAAAAGGCGTCGTAACTCTGTCTCACTTTTTGAAGGATTATTGAGAAGAAACATCGACTTACAAAACCGCAATTTTTGAAGATTTTCCAAAATACGCTGTCGAAATAGTTTTACTGAATCAAATTTAATTAAGCACAAAATATTCTCATTGAATTTTTCATTTAAGGAAAATGAAGGGATTTCAGTAGAAATAATTGCCGGAATACTAAGCGAAATTGTAATGCCACGAATGAATGTATCATCAAAATCATGGCCAAAATGTCCGTTTACTGTTTTCAGAAGAAATACGCTCTGGACCCGCTCGCGTTTATTAATATCTTTAATGAAACCAAGAAGTTCAGTATTATTTTTAATTTCTAATTTCAATAACTTTGCAGCACAAACTGCAGCAAGTGCAAGAAGAGTGGCTGTAGTTAGATTCATGACTGACCATTCGATTATAAATCAATGAATGTTCATGTGTGGCCTAAAAGAATAATGTACAGTGGTCGGCATAATTATTTTCACAAACACAAATATTGGTTTATTTAGTTTAGTTTATTTATTAAGTTCTTATTACATTTTAAGATAAACTATCTTATAAATGAATGCAGTATGATTGTTTGGGATTTTATATTTAAATATAATTTTTAAACAAGTTAAATTAAAAACATATGCTATGCAAAAGGAAGAAAAAGTTTCGAATTGGTTTTTAGAAACAAGTAAACAATATAAAAACAAAAATTTAAATTAAATAATAATGTGTAAAAAAGAAAATTGAAAATAATTGTTAAATTATTATCATTGGCCAAATATAAAAGAAGATTGTTTTTAAAAAGTGTTGCGTTCCTACATCGTCTCACCTCGATAGGTAGAGAGTTCCAAAAGCGTGAGGCTTGAACGAAAAATTACCGTTCTGATGTCAGACAAGAATTGATTGGTTGTATAAGTACACAAGATCTCTGAGACGCAGGAAAGATTAGCTTGTTAAATAAGTATTCTGGTTCACGGCATTGTATTAATTCGAAAATATAAAAGATGGCATAATATTTGAGCAGATTATCAAACTAGCATCAGATTATCAAACTAGGTCCCGTCTTTTCAGGTTGTAAAGTTTAGTTTAGTTTAGTTTAGTTTATTTCATCAAACAAAGTTACAAGACTTACACATCGAGTTACGTTATTAAAGGCCACGTTTAGTCTCTGTCTGCTATTACTACCAATATTGCAAAAAATCTCACAGCAGTACAATAGTTTTGTTAAGACCAAAGTTTTTGCAAGTATGAGCTTTGTTTTGATTGGTAAAAATGACTGTGAAACCCAGAGAACTCGAAGCGTACCTTAAACCTTGCCAATGGTTTGGTTTATATGGTCGTCCTATGTAAGAGTACGGTTAGAGCCCGAGATTTCTAGCAGTGTTAACATATTCAATTGCTGATTTCCCTAGTTTTATATTTGGAAAAGTAGTTAGATCCAAAAAGATGCGATGTATAACGATGGTTTTTGATTTAGTAGGATTTAAACAAAGATGATTTGAAATTGCCTATTCAAGAATATTTTGAAGATCTTAGTTCATATTGTTTATGGTTTGTTCTTTTAAACAAGGTGATGTTTTTATGAATAGCTGCACATCGGCGGCGTACATGTGAATAGAGCAATGTTTTATTACTTCGACGAGTTCGTTTATATATAAAGAAAATAAAATAGGTCCGAGCATGGAACCTTGTGGGACACCACTAGTCGTCGGTAAATATTGTGATTTGACGTTCTCTATTACTACAGATTGCTGTCTTTTGACAAGGTAGGACTGTATTAACTTTGAAAAATGTTCAGAAAATTCAAAGCGGTTTATAAGTTTTTGGCATAGGAGTGAGTGGTTGACCGTGTCAAAAGCCTTAGAGAAGTCAAGGAGAGTTAAGAAGGTAAGTTCTTTTCTGTCTAAGCCTTCCCTTATTTCATCAACAACGTACAACAGAGCGGACTTACAACTTCGTTTTGGCCGAAAACCTGATTGTTGCAAAATCATCAAAATCAAAATCATCAAAATAAGTGATAAGTCTTTGTAACTGTCTTAAAATCAGTTTTTTTTTTGTTATGAATTTTTATATAAACGTATAATCAAAAGTACATACATACTTTTTATGACCTTGATGTTTGGCTCATTCGACATGATATTCACATTAAAATTAAAAACGTCTGTTTATGTAAATTGTATGTTTTTTTTGGTTCATTGGACTTTTGGGTTTAATCATTGTATATGAATTTCTAAAGTACAACCATTTCTATAGTCAACAAAACAAATTAATAATATATAATGTATTTTATTGGCTCTAAAATACATATTTCCTTGACAAGAGTCGTAAACAAAACAAAAATCATATATGTTTGCGACTGTTGTCAGGGTTACAGAATAGACAACTAGTAAATGCACGACCCTAAAAATGTGTTATTCACAAGTTTCTTAAGATGGCCAGGCGGTGATTATTCAGCATGAAAATACTATAGAAATGTATATACAATGGTTTAATGCAAAGTTCTTAGCGTAGTTCATTTACAATTTAACATGTGCAAGTCTTTTTTTATGTTTCTTTTTTTGGTTGCTAATAGCCGAATGCTCATTGTATATTAAGGGCAGACATACATAGTTCTGTTGTATTTTCGTATTTGGTAGAAAATGCTTTGCTTACATACATTCAGTTCTGTGTTCAATCGTTCAGCGAAAATCCCACAAATATATACTGTGCCTGCATCAATATCCTCTTTTTAATACTTAGATCTGTATACATTTTCCAATTTTTTCCCCAATTTGGAATTTATACAAATCGGGCATAATGATCCCATCCACAAATTTAAAAATAAATTATATAATTTTATATATTTTTCAAAATATTTTTGTCATCCAATAAAAATCAATTTCTATCAAACTAAAGCCGTTTTACTACACAAAACATGTCAAGTTATTGAAATCGAATAATATTCATCAATCAATTAAATATCGTCGTTGAAAGAAACATCACATTTTTGTCAAAATAATTATGCCGACCACTGTACAATGTTTACAAAACAGGGTGTTCAATTTAAATTCGACACACAAATTTTCCAATAAAAGATTTTCCTGCGGAGGTGTTGGGAGTTTATTTTCTAATTATTATGTTGATACTTGATAGAAAATTAACAGTTTCTCTGCAATCGAAAATTGTTTCCCAAAGAAAACCTAAACGAACGACGCCGAAGCGATGCTTATTACACCATTGCTTTTTGGCTTCACTAGTACCTATTGCTCAAAATTTTTTGAAAATCATCTGCGAGGCCAACATCTGTGAGCTTCATCCACAAAAAGGGGAACAACCCTACAACGTTTTGATGTTGATGTTATCATTATTGTAACCAATTTAAAATCGTTCTTGTAGCAATTGTTCGAAGGCCGCAAGTCAACATTACTGGTTCAATCTATTCAAGGATCCATTATAACAACTCAAAACGACAACAATGCAGAGATCAGACGAAGAATTACTCTTGCCAATTGTTGTCTTTTTAGTTCCGAAAGGTATTTTGCTAGTTTAGCTTTAGGACATCTTATAGAAGAAGACGTTATAACAAGACCTTAATCATCCCAATTTTAGCTAGAAAACTTGATTGGGTACTTTAAAAAAAGAGTTTTTGTGTGATGGGAGGTCTTCAAATGGCGCACACCGCAAGTGGAAAATGATCAGCATGTTGGTTAGGGCTGCAGTCGATCCTGGACTTTACCACCATTGAAATGAAGTAAGTTATTTTTTGAAAGGAAAAAAATTCAATTTTTTCCTCTAAAGGAATGGTCTACCAAGTACATAGTCCAGTCGTAGCGTAGATAAAATAGCCATCATGTCACATAAAATATGCAAATGGATTTTTGTTTCTAATTCTATGTTTTTTGGGTCGCTGAATCTGAACCTGAAGAAATCCAACAAAATTTTCTGGTGCGTTTTGAGATATCCACGAAAAACCGCGGTTTCAGTTTTTTGCTTACATCTCGGAAACTATATGCGTCTAAACTGAAATTGTACCTCAACAAAATTAAAGACCGTTAAATTTCTTACAAATACTGTTTATTTCTCAGACGTACCGCTAGCCCGTTAGAGCGCGTTGAAATTTTAACATAATTTCCCATTTCTATAAAAAAAACAAACAAAACAAACCGTAAATGGGAAATTATGTTGAAATTTCAAAGCGCTCTAATGGGCTAACGGTACGCATGAGAAATAAAAAATATGCATAAGTTTTGTAGGAAATTAAATGGTCTTTCATTTTGTTTTGGGTGAAATTTCAGTTAAGACGCATAGTTTCCGAGATGTTGGCAAAAAACTGGAAAAAGTGTGAAAATTCCGCGGATTTTCGCGGATATCTCAAAACGCACTAGGAATTTTTGTTGGATTTCTTCAGATTCAGATTCAGCGACCCAAAAAAACATAGAATTCGAAAAAAAAATCCATTTGAATATTTTTTGTTACGGACTGGACAAATACCAAATTTGAATCAAATCGTTTCAGCAATTTAGAAGCCGATTAGTCTGTATAGGTGCTGATACAAAACGAACACAATACTTTTGTTACACCCTGTATCCTTGACCAATAATATTTTTGTATTGACCCATTAAAAGCATTTTTAGAATTTTTGTGAAAGAGACGTAGTTTATTATAGGGAGTGCAATAATTTAGCCTAATTCGAAAATAATTTGAATTTCAAAAAAAAAGCTTTATATATTAATGTTCCAAGATAACACCAATGTTCAACTTTAAAACATTTTCCTATGTTTTTTAAACATCACTTAGTTTTAAAATTCAATGTATAACTGCAATATCAATATGTTAACATGTATGAAGTAGCATTATATTCAGCTACTGATAGAATTCTTATTGCTTCACATTAGGCTTATACGATAATTACGAAGCACTATTGTCATTGGAATTGGAATCAAAGGTTTGGCTATTATTTGAAGGAAACATTGTATAGCTTTGTGCAGGCTAATCTTGTACTTTAAGGGTCATATATGCAAAAACGATACATACATAGAATATAAATAAAAGGTCCAGGGAAAAACGGCACAAGTCCACTCAAAATTATTTCGAGAAAAATGAATTTAATGCTGGCTGTATTTAAATGAAAATAAAATAATAAGAGATAAAGTTTTGTTGCAAATGATGTTCTAAAGGTAGGTAGGTAGGTAGGTAAAATGGCTGTTCTTAGAAAACACCTGTTTCAGAAGAACCCAATTAGCGCTAAAATGATGCGCCGTTTTGATACCATAACTCGTTTGACCTAATTTTTTTTGATTAGGGGGTGATGTTTATTGTGAAATCTGAAATGGTTATAGAGAAAAAGGTTTTGGTCTGAGCCCACAGTCACAGGGAAAAGACTTAGCTCACACTGTGTGCTTGGTGGTTCTCCTGTGGCTGTGAGCCGGCCAAGTAACCTTACACTAAAACTATATGCCCGTTCAAAGGCAAGGCATACCTACTAGGTAGAATTCATTGCTTTTATGCTTTCGCCCATAATAGAATAAGTGTTTGTTCGAAAAACTATCTACGATCTACGATACTGTTGATTGGTATTGTGAAATGCTATAATTATGGTTTTATAACCTAAAACCAAAGAGGCTGACAATGGTCCACCGGGAATCAGTTGGATAGAGAGTCCATAGCGATACATTGATTAACTAACTTAGAGGTCACCATTCAACTATCAATTGCTTTGATGGCCGCCTGGCTGTCTATACAGATGGCTACATTGTGAATATTTTAGTTAGATATTGTTTTTTGTGAAGGTATCCTACAGGCTTCCTTAATGGCAATAGCTCAGCTTGAAATACGCTGGCAGCATTAGGCGGACGGAAGAATTGATTGATGTTGAGTATTTCCGAAAAAACACCTGCCCCAACTCCATCAACCAATTTTGAGCCGTCAGTAAAAATTGTGGTGTCATAAACCATTGTCACCGTATCATTTTTAAATTCGTCTCTTGTGGGGAAAATTACGTTGAGGGGGAGTGGTAGTCAGTCTGGATTGAACGCAAATCTCTTGGCAGCAGTTCAAACAGTTTAGTGTGCCCATAGGGTTTTTCTGTCCAGCAACTTGCCTCTTTAAGCCGGGTTGCACTACAGGATACCATGAATTTGATATGGAGATCTAAAGGAAGAAGATTCAGAACAACATTTAAGGCATCGGTTGGGCATGATCTTATTGCCCCTAGCCGTTCTTTGAATCTTTTTTAGTTTGTCTACATTTTATTTTTTACATAGAATTGGCCACCATACGATTGATCCGTATGTTCAAATAGGACGAATCACGGCAGTGTATGTCCATAATATTATCTTAGGCTTCAAAACCCATTTTTTCCCGAAAGTAGTACTGCATGCATAGAAAGCTGTACTTGCTTTCTTAACACGTTCTTCGATATTGATTTTCCAGCTAAGCTTGTCCAGAATAACTCCTAAGTATTTAGCTTTTGTTGATAGAGAGAGAGTGTGACCGTTTAACTTGGGTATAGGGCTAAGGGGGGTATTTTAATCCTAGTGGTAAAGAGTATCATTTCTGTTTTGTTTTCGTTTACACCTAGTCCACAGCTAGTAGCCCAGATGCTAACTTTTTTTAAGGCAGATTCCATGATATCACTGAAAGAAAAGCCCCTGATTTCATAACCATGATTTTGATAAATCTGCCATTTGAAATAAATAACTGTTAAAGCAAAGACTGTCTCGAAATTCATTAATTTTTTTGAAGTTGTTTTAGCATGCAAAAACATTTCAGGATTTCTCCTTAAGAATATGCTTATAAGGAAATAAAAAATCTTCTATTTCAGCTTTAAAGCTGCAGATTTTCAAATAAGATAACTGAAGGTCATCAAAGGATTTAATAAATTTTTCCCTCCGATGATAGGTCATGAATGTCTGTAGAAATGCATCGAATAAAGTAACAATCATTATACCAAACAGCAAAATCAATGAATAGGTTATTTTTGCAGTGTAAGACGTTTGGTGTTTCAGCTATTGACTGTCCAATAATCCCACGAAAAACATTAAAATTCAAAATGAAATCACGAATGTAAATCCTTTGTCCTGGTCCTGGTATATTTGTCTCGAGAAATGTTAACAATATATATAACGCTATAGAAATCAGCATAGCCGTCCAATGGAACACAATAGTAAACACCTTATAGATGGGGATAGTTGGTTCTACAGGCAGCATCAATCCCCAATAAATTCTGTCAAATGGATATGAAAACCATTCTATTGGATTCCTTATACCTGTTGAACCAACTTCTGCTATCTCAACAAACCCATTACGAACATGTTCATTAAGTGCGATATGTGTATATATATATGTATTCAATATCGCGTTATGCTTTTTTGCTTAGACATGAAATAAATGCAATACGAATCCACCAATTATTTTGACTTGTTTCTTTGTTTTTGCTATCAGTACTCCTGGTTCAGGTCCTCCGAATAAAACTGGTAATTTAGTTCACAGAAGATCCCGCATCTTACCAGGAAAGAATCATTGCATTGGTTGATTTCTTTTCTAAACGACTTCTTCCAACATACATTTTCCGAAATTTTTGTAGCTATAATAAGTTTTCGAATTTGCAAAGTCTTCAAAAACAACCATTGCATTAATTATTCCGTTTTTGCGACAGAATTTAAAAATTTGTCTTAATTCTGTCTGTCTGTTTGAAGGATTATTGTGGAGAAATACCAATTTACAAAACCGCATTCGATGAAGAAATTCCAAAATGCGTTGCCCAAATAGTTCAAGTGAATCCAATTGAATTAAGCACAAAAGATTTTCATTGAATTTTTCCTTTAAGGGAAATGAAGTCCTTTCACTTGACAGAATAATGGGAATACCAAGAGAATTTGAGATTTTTTGTATGAATGTATCATAGAAATGTGTGCGTCCTTTTGATGATTTCAGAAAAAATACACACTGGAACCACTTGCCTTTGTTAATTTCCTTAATGAAATCAAGAATTTCAGTGTTATTTTTTGTTTCTAATTTCAAGAAATTTGTTGCACAAACTGCAGCGGAAGCAAGAAGACTTGCTGTAGTTAGATTCATGACTGGAAATTCTTTAACGACACCAATGAATTTTATTATTTGCTTTTAATTTATAACGTTTATAGGGTTGACATAACAGTTTTTTCAATTTTATAGAGTTGCGGTTGGTTAGAAGGGAACTGATGATCATGATGATGACTTTAATGATACTATTAATCAAACACATAACAATTGAAACCGGGAAGGATTCCGAAAAATCCCTGGGTTCAAACGTCGAAGAAGAATGGAAATCTGAGGAATGAATTTGGTTCAATGCAGCTTTGGGTTTGGGTTAATATATAAAACAGTCACACCATCCTGTTTTCTAGAGCAATAATAATTACTATTGAAACATTAAAAATATTTTTAGAAATTTAGGGTGAGGTTCGAAGTGCAATAATTCAACCTTATACGAAAATAATTTGGTCTTCAATAAAAGCTTTCTAATTACGTTTATGTGAATGTTTTAATACAACACAAATGTTTAACATTAAAATCTCTTACAAATTTGTTACACATGTATTTAAAATAGATTGATATTATATTTTCTTTCCAAATATAAGATGGAACTATATAAACCAATAGGAATTATTCAGCGACTGATGGAATCATTATTGCTTTAGTTCGATAAGCACGACTTTTTGCTAAATAGGAAATCAAATATGTTTGATGTATATCAAGGTGCATATTAGTCTTGTATTTTACTAAATTAATTTCTCAGGGAAAACATAATAAAAAACAAATAATTTTGCAAATACATATCATTTTACGGATAAAAGTGTACCGACAGTTTATACCAAGCGTATTAATATATAGATATGTAAATAAGTATTGACTCTAAACTCTTGATCATGTTTTTTGCAGTTTTCGTACGACTTACATTTTCCGTTGCGGCTTCTTGATTTAAGATTCAATATAATCAGCTTAATTTCCACAAATTGTATACCAATATAACACTTTTAAATACTTTTCTTTTATTTGTGAAAGGAAAAAGTGCACACAAATGATTTATCGCTAAAAACTTCACACATTAAGATAAATAAGGATTAAAATTAAAGCTTGCTCTTCCATTTTGTTATAAAATTCAATTTCGATTTAACCATTTAAATATAAAAATTTCACCAACGAAACACAAAATATCGCAAACTAACAGAACCGCCATTCCCATCCAAATCCACTTAAGGTCTTCTACTTTCAGTGCTTGATTTTCAGCTTTTGATAAAAAGGCATCCGATTTAAATCGTCCAATTTCCATTAATTTATAAAACGATTTTTTATTCCAATATTTCGATAGTCCAGTTGATTCAGCTTGAAGAATTAAATCATTTAAAATACTTCTATATACTGAATTTTCATTGATAGGAATAGACCGAAGATTAGTCTCCAATAAGAATATATCCTTAGACCAACGAAATAGCTGTTTGCCAAAAAAGTTTTGTTGATTTTCATAGATTTGCCATTGGACATTATTAACCGTAAAAGCAAACTCAGTATTAAGAGAATTTCGAGATTCGACAAATTTTTTGAAATTTTTTTCGCATGCAAAAATATTAGAGTATTTCTCCTTAAGAATAGGCATGAGAAGATATGCAAAATTTTCTTTTTCAGCTTTAAAACAATACAGTTTTAAATTAGATGATTGGAGGTCATCAAAAGATTTAATATATTTTTCACTTGGAGGTTGAGTCATAAATGTCTGAAGAAATGCATCGTATGAAGTAACTATCATTATTCCAAAGAGGAAAATCAATGAGTTGGTTATTTTCTTACTTAAAGATGCATTTGGTGTTTCTGCGAATGATTGTCCAAGAATTCCACGAAATACATTGATATTCAAAATCAAATCAAGAATATAAATCCTTTCTCCTTTTATATTTGATAATGTCTCGAGAATTGATAACAATATAAACAATACGACTGTAATAAGCAAAGCCTTCCAATGGAACACAATAATAAACACTTTATAGATTGGGATAGTTGGTTCTATTGGCAGCATTACACCGCATTTTCCAATATCGTATGGATATGAAAACCATATTGGATTCCTTATACTAAGTCAACCAACACCTGCTATCTCAACAGATCTGTTAAGAACAAGTTCAAGAAGTTCGATATGTGAGAGTGATGAGTTCGTATTAGAAGTATTAATTCCCGCGTTATGCTTTTTTGCTAAAGCATGAAATAAATGCAATATGAATCCACCAATTGTTTTTTCTCCTTTCTTAATTTTTGAAGTCAGTACACTTGGTTCAGGTCCTCCGAATAATATTGGTAATGTAGTTCCCCGAAGATCCTGCATCTTATCAGGAAAGAAACTTTGCATTGGTTGATTTCTTTTCCAAACGACTTTTTCTATCATAAATTCTCCGAAATTTTTGTAGCTATAATAAGTTTTCGAATTTGCAAAGTCTTCAAAAACAACTATCGCATTAATTATTCCGTTTTTGCGACAGAATTTAAAAATTTGTCTTAATTCTGTCTGTCTGTTTGAAGGATTATTGTGGAGAAATACCAATTTACAAAACCGCATTCGATGAAGAAATTCCAAAATGCGTTGCCCAAATAGTTCAAGTGAATCCAATTGAATTAAGCACAAAAGATTTTCATTGAATTTTTCCTTTAAGGCAAATGAAGTCCTTTCACTTGACAGAATTATTGGAATACCAAAAGAATTTGAGATTTTTTGTATGAATGTATCATCGTAATGTGTGCGTCCTTTTGATGATTTCAGAAAAAATACACTGGAACCACTCGCCATTGTTAATTTCCTTAATAAAATCAAGAATTTCAGTGTTATTTTTTGTTTCTAATTTCAAGAAATTTGCTGCACAAACTGCAGCGAATGCAAGAAGACTTGTGGTAGTTAGATTCATGACTAACCATCCTGTTACTACACCAATGCATTTTAATGTTAGCTTTTCATGTATTACGTACAAGGTTTATATAAAAGTTTATATAAAAGTGTTTTCAATTCTAATTCCATTAGCAACATTTCTTAATGAAATAAACAGTTGCCGTTAGTTAGGAGGGAGCTGATGTTCATAATAATGGCTATAATGACACTATTAAATCCAAAAGCATTAAGTTCCCTTCAAAAATAGAGCATTGGAAAGCCGGAAGGATTACTAAGTTTTCCTCGTTTCAATCGGTAAATCTCAGCTTTAAACTACATATACAATGAACATTTATATTAACTAAAAAATCTAATATCACGTATTAACGTTGATTGAAAAATAAAGAAGAATGGAAATCTGAGAATCATACCACCCTTGATTCTAGAGTAATAATAATTAGTTCAAATTACTATTGAAACATTAAAATTTGTGTAGAAATTTTTGGTGAGGGTTGGAGTATAATAAATTAGCCTTATTCGAAATAATTTGATCTTCAATAAAAGCTTTAAAATAATTTTTATGTTAATGTTCTAGGATCTACGACAACACGAATATGGAATATTAACCCCTTCTACCACTTATTTTCAAAATCGATTAATATCCTATTGTACCTAACTTTTTAATTATAATATTTAATCATATACTATACAATATACATACATACACAGCTGGTCAACAAAATAGGTGCGTTTAAAAATTTAAAAATATTTTTTATAACTCGTTTGTTTTAATATTTTTTTAAGGAACCTAATATTATTTTTACACTTATATTTAGAAAACATGACTTTATTGTGTAAAGTTAATTATTCTCAAAGTTTTTCAAATCAAATAATTATAAATAATATAAGACCAAAACTGTCGATGTAGACTTTTGCGTTTGGACAAAAAAAATAGGTGCGTCTTCTAAAGTATCAGTAATTTTCGTCGTAACGAACATTGTGTTTTATTTCAATTTCTGTATCTTTTATTAATCTAATAGCCAGATTATCCTCCGTTATTATCCAAATAAAATTGGAGTCGGCGCTCGGAATTGGCTCTACCAATTTTTGACACTATTTCTGAGGTATGGAATAATATTTCCCCTTAACTGCTTCCCACAATTGGTTCCTATTTGTTAAGTTTTCACCTCCTAATCTTCATTTAAGCACTCCACAAGTTTTCAATTGAATAAAGTTCCGGGGATCGGCTGTAGTTCTTTATGTCAGACTTACTACCCTTTTTAAAAACTGGTGTAATAAATGATTTTTTCCATACACTGGGAAATTTCCCTGACTTAAGGGATAGCTCGAAAAGAAGTTGAAAAGGAAAAGCTATAATGGAGCTACATTTTTTCAGAATAATTGGAGGAATGCCCTCTGGGCCTGGAGAGTAGTCATCTTTAAGCAATGAAAGAAAATGTAAAATTTTGTCATGTTCCATCGGAACGTTGTTAAAAGTAACTTGAGGACAGTCACGCAAATATTCAAAGAACTCAACATCAATATCGACACGAGTGTCAATGAAAGAGTTACTAAAATTTTTTGAAAATGCATTACAGATATCAGAAGAGCTCGTTAATGAAGAATCAATATAAACAAAGTTTATTGGATATATTCGTCAGATTTTTTTTTTGAATTTACAAAATTCCAAAACTTTTTTGGATCAAGTTTCTATGAATCCTCCATTTCCTTTAAGTAGTCAGAGTATATACTTTTAGAAAGGTTATTAAACTGCTCAAAAAGCGAAATATACACATTATGATCCAAAGTAGAAAGACTTTTGATATAAGTTTTCCAAGCCTTATTTCTTTTGTTACGAAGAGATGTGAGTTCTTTTGTAAACCATTGATGTGAAACTTGGGTAGTTTTAGACAGTTTAGTAGGAACAAATTTTGCTAAGCAGTTATTGAAAATAGTATAAAATTCAGTAACTGCAACGTCGATATTAGTTAAAGAAATATCTGAAATACAAGAGAAACTTAATTCATCATAAAGTAATTGAAAATTAGCTTTAAGAAAATCAAGAGAATATGAACATTCATGAGACTGATTGTTATTGAGCAAATGGCAGCTCAAATCCAAAAATATATCTAGGGGAGGATGGTAGCTGTCTATATTAGATAAAGCTGTGGCAGATTCTACCACAACAACACTAGCAGCGTCTGATGAAAAGACTAAATCGAGAATTCAATTTTTTAAGTTTTTTAAACATCTTACTTGCTGTAAATCAGTACAAATAATATTATCAAAAAGAAGAAGCTCCTGTTGAGAGGAAGTAGAGGATGCTTCAAAATAGAACTCGTCTTCTGAGGGGATCCAATTAACGTTAGGCAAATTGAAGTCACCCACCAGTAAAATATTACTATTAAAGTCAACTGTAACAATTACATGATCCAAAGCTAAGGAGACCTCAGAATAAATTGCTGCTGGACTTTTAGGAGGAATATAAACATTCAGAATGTAAAAATCTTTGGATTCAATTGAAATTCTAAGGCAAATAAGTTCAATTGACACATTAAAAGGGAAAGAGACAAGATTAGATGTGAGGTCATTTCGAACAGCAATCAAAACACCACCGCCAACATCTTTGGGCTTATCTACATGATGATCTCTTCTGAAAACATTGAACTCTTCGTCAAAAATGTCCTTGTCTAAAAAGGTGTCATTGAGCCATGTTTCAGTAAGAAATGAAAAATGCCTGAGATTTTTTGAAAATTTCAGCAATTTTGCTGCGAATCCCTCTAACGTTCTGGTAGAAGAGGGATAACCTATTTAGTTTTTTGAAGCAGGGATTTCCGAAGATTTACGATTAACTCTTTGTTTAGAACGCACCGAAAATTCCTTAACAAGAGTATCGGTAGGTCAATAATAGCTATTACAAAGAGCATCAAATAATGATGGGGGAGCTGTTATTTTGAAAGAGGATACGAAGCTATCAGGTTTACTGATTTTAATGCATTAACATGAAGAAGAAGAGATAGAATTTAGAATTAGAAGAATTAGAAAACAATTTATTTTTCTTATTATTCAAATTACAAGTTTAACACTAAATTCAATTTTAAGATAAACTTAAACAAGTAATTTAGATACATTTGATGTCCACCAGATGTTGGAGTACATCACTGGATTCAAGGTTGGGGTCCAGTCGGGACACAAATACTAATTTTGGCTTAGGTATTGATTCAATTTTTTTCGGTGCTACAGGAGGTTATCACGGATGAGAACTATTGGTAGGATTTTCATCCTCAACTGTTTGAATGGGCGTAGATACTGTCAAATCAACGGAAGCTACTGATTGATCTATGTCAGCATTCAAAATGATGGCGGGTGAAATGTTCATTTGCTGGACAGGAACTGAAGCGTTTTCAACTGTCTTATTATTATTGCTCCTAAGGTTCGTACGTTTAGAAGCAGGGTAAGGGTTTTTCGATGACGATGAACCCTCGCGGCCTATTTTCTTGCTCTTAGAAGAACTCGAAATTTTCTGATTTGTTATTTCAGTTGAAACTATGTTTTCATCATCTGTTGAAGTTGAAGAGATTTCAGTTGCCAACGGAAATGAGATGACATTTGAAACTATGGAGTTAAAATGCACTAAGAGATCTTCAAATGTCTTCGAAATTTTCAAGACATCTGTTTTCAAAGCTGACATTTTAAAAGAAAGTTGGGAAAGAGACAGTTGCCTACAATTGGCACAATACCAAAAAGCAATTTTTGAAGAAATTATCTTTTCAATAAAAGCACTAGTGGAGCCAATGCACTTGGCGTGGAAAGATTGACCACAAGAACCAAAGCATTTGAAAAGGGTAACTGAGTCCGAATGCTCAAGACACTTAACAGCTAAACAATTCATTGAAAAATAAATACTAAAAATAAAATAAAGAAACAACAAAAATTAAATAAAAAAAAAAGAAGGAAAAAAAGCTTGGTCTTCGCTATAAACTTGTATGTTTGGGCTAAAAGTTAGTACCATCTACAAACTAATTTTAAAATTAACTGTAATATTATTTGGAGCACACCTGTTTTTATGACCAACTTATAAAACATCGTATTTAATCAAAATTAAATCAACTGCTTATGACTGCACTTCAGACACGCAAGAAATTTGGTGTCATTGTCAAAAAATGTTTTGAGGCAATACTTGTAGGAAAATCAACCGTTATTTAGCAACAGAACAACAAAATCCAGCAAAAATTCTTTCACACCTTTTATTTTGACCAGCTGTGTATATTGTATGAATAAGCAGCAACTATTCAGCGACTGATGGAATTCATATTGCTTAATTTTTGTTTTTTTAACGATAATTTTTAGATATTAGATGAAGGCAACAGTGTAATATTGTATAATATAAATTGTGTAATCAAGAGGCACAAGGTGATTCCCTGAAGTCGGTACATATAATATGTTTCCAAAATATTTGGTAGACTAGTTAATCTTCCAGGGTTCGTTCAGTCCATAGATCCACATCCAGTAATGCGTTAGTTTCCTATTTTTGAATAACTCCAAAGTAAAATTTATAGTAGCAAATTGAATATTCATACGATTCTTAAAATTTGGTATATTACCTGGTGTTGTTATACACGGTTAAAAACGTTGGGGTATTTGTTGATACAGCACTTGTATTACAGCCGTATGCAATACACTAAGAATTACATTTTTATATTTCATAAATATTAAAGATTTTTTGTAATTTGTTTATTATTTTAATATTTTTGTATTAAAATTTTAATTTTTATTTTTTTGTATTAAAATTTTTATTTCTAATACAAAACAGATTGAAATTGAATCCAATCGATTAAAATATAATACTTAAATATTAAAAAAAAATGCAACCCAACGAATTAAATAATAATAATTTAATATTAAATTTTAATACTTTAATATTAAAATCTAAACTAATGGAATAAAACTTAAACCTGAATTATTAAAATGAAATACTTAGGAAGCTTTTTACAATACAGTTTGTAATAAAGAAACAGATTGTACTAAAAGTAATTCCCCGTGGCGTAGTGGTTATTGTGTATGACTATTACCCCGGAGACGGAGGTCTGGGTCCAAATCCTTAGCACAACTAATGTCTTTTTCATAAAATGTCATTGTCACGATCAAGGCATCTGAACTTAGTTAGAGTGTATACAAGTCATTGGTTTTTCGGAGCTGTGTCGGTGCCAGTAAATTATTTTTTTATGTTTGTAGTAAATGTTGTATATCTATAATTATAATAAGCTTTAATATATTTGGTATTATAATTATAAATTTTAAAATTTGCGATGCATTAAATTTTAATAAAATTCTGGTGTTGTTATAACTCTAAAAATATTAAAAAGTACCCCAACATTTTGAACCGTGTATAATTGACTGTGTAATTAACAAGTAACAATTTTTGATGTTGGATTTAAATTTGAAATTAAAGGGTGCGTTTTTTGTTCCAATACTTTGAGCTTTAAGCAATATGAATTTCCACATTTCTAAAAATTAATCAAAATCTGAAGTTTTCTTTGATAAAAAATGTCTATAGAGAGTGATGAGAACTTTTTTCTAACAAAACAACAAAATGTCATTATATGTAGATAATTAGATCGAAAAACTATTTCTAAACAGACTAAGCAAAATAATAGAAGAGCGAAGACTATAATACTAAATCATCAGTTTGGATTTTGAAATAAACATTCCACGATGGACCCATAACATAAGTACATTGGATTACGGATGTTGTTGAAAAAACACTTGAAGAAAAACAAGAATGACCCGCTCCGTTTATAGAGGTCTGTCTTAAAATCAAAATTTAACGTACAGTAACAAAAGGACCATCATCGAAACTTGTTGAGTGCTCTGCAAATAGCTTAAAATCACTTTTCTACCCCCACTCCTTTCTAACCAAAACTAGTTGCGAAATCTGTGAAACGTATTGAGGCGTCAAGTTGGGTCCGTCATTTAAGATTTTTGAAAATATAATGATGCATTAGTTATTAGTTATTAGGTGTTAATTTAGTACCGCAATTGCGTAATTAAGTGTTCCATCATTAAAAATTTTAAAAATACAAGTTTGCCTAAAATTATAAAAAATTCTAAGTGTCCGTATTTTCCTAGATTGTAGCAACATATTTTTTGTAAATCAAATAATTATAATTAAAGCAAATAGATACAAAAAAGACATTTCATTATTTTCTTTCAATGTACTTTAATTGAAAATCTGAAATCGCGGGCACAAAGTAAGCGTTATAGAGTAAAAACTTCACAAGTTAATATATGAGAAACAAAAGATATTATACAGATTGGTATTAGATATCCTTATAAAATTCAAACTAACGATTGATCCACTTAAATATGCAAATTTCTCCAACAAAACACAAAGTATCGCAAACGAACAACAGACCCATTAACATCCAAATCCACTTCAGATCTTCTACTTTCAGTACTTTATTTTCAGGCTTTGTTCCGAAGACTTCCGATTTGAATCGTCCAATTGTAATTAATTCATAAAACGATTTCTTTTTCCAATAATCCAAAAGTCCAGTTGATTGAGCTTGTAGAATAAAATAATTTAAAATGCTTCTATATACTGAATTTTCGTTAATAGGAAAAGACTGAGGAATATTCTCTGACAAACACATTTCCTTAGACCAACGAAATAGTTGTTTGCCGTAAAAGTTTTGCTGATTTTGATAAATCTGCCATTTGATATTGTTAACCGTAAAAGCAAATTCGGTATTGAGAGTATCTCGAAATGCGTTATATTTTTTGAAATTCGTTTCGCATACAAAAAGATTTGAGTGCTTCTCCTTAAGAAGAGGATGACGAAGAAATAAATAACCTTTTATATCAGATTCAAAGCTGTAGATTTTCAAATGAGATGATTGAAGGTCATCAAAGGATTTAATAAATTTTTCACTTGGTGGTTGAGTCATAAATGTTTGAAGAAATGCATTGTATGAAGTTACCATCATTATTCCAAACAAAAAAATCAATGAATTTATTAGTTTAGTACTGCAAGAAACGTTTGGTGTTTCCGGGAATGATTGTCCAAGTATCCCACGAAATACATTGAGATTCAAAACTAAATCAAGAACATATATCCTTTGTCCTAATATCTTTGATGTTGTCTCGAGAAGTGATAATAATATAAATAATGCGATTGTAATCAACAAAGCCTTCCAATGAAACACAATAGTAAATACTTTATATATTGATATAGTTGGTTCTATTGGTAGCATCAAACCCCAATCTGCGATATCATAAGGATATGAAAACCATTCAATTGGATTCCTTATATTGGCCGAATTAACTCCCGCTATCTCAACCGATTCTGTGAAAACACTTTTGAAAAGCGCGACTTGTGAAAGTGATGAATTGGCATCAGAAGTATTCAATCTTGCGTTGTGCTTCCTTGCTAGAGCGGAAAATAATTGGAATATAAATCCACCAACAATCTTGTTTTCTTGCTTGTTTTCTGAAAATATTATTCCAGGCTCAGATCCTCCAAATGAAATTGGTAATAAAGTTCCCTGCAGATCACGCATCTTGTCAGGAAAGTAACTCTGCTTTGATTGATTTCTGTTCCAAACAACTTCTTTTGTCATCAATATTGCGAAATAGTCGTGAACATAATAAGTTTTCGAATTATCAAAGTTTTCGAAAACAACGATTGCATTAATTATTCCTTTCTCTCGACAGAATTTAAATATCCGTTTTAAATCTGCATCTTTCCTTGCTGAATTATTAAGGAGAAATATTAATTTACAGAACCGCATTCGATGAAGAAATTCCAAAATTCGTTTACAAAACAGTTCAACTGGATCGAATTGAACTAAGCACAAAAGATTCTCATTGAATTTTTCCTTTAAGGCAAATGAAGTCATTTCAGTTGACAGAATTACGGGAATACCAAGTGAAGTTGAGACCTCTCGTATGAATGTTTCATCTAAATTTTTGCAAAAATGTCCTTTCGATGATTTCAAAATAAATACACTCTCGAACCGTTCGCCTTTGTTTATATCTTTTATGAAACTAAGGAGTTCAGTGTTATTTTTAGTTTCTAATCGCAAGAACTTTGCAGCACAAACTGCAGCGAATGCAAGAAGACTTGCGGTAGTTAGATTCATGACTGAAAATCCTATTGCATGTTATATAACTATGCGTTTTCATGTTTGCTCTAAAATTACGACGTACAAAGTTCACCATGATAGGGTGTTTAGTGTTTATTCAATAAATGATATTCTTAATGAAAGATACAGTTGTTGTCAAAAGTTTTATAACCGTTATTTGGTCTTGGATGTGAAACGTAGTAAAAGGTTCTTGCTGTTTCTGCTACTTTGGCCCAGTTTTTTAGTGCGAGATTATTTCAGTGTTAGATTAACCCAGAGTTAACTCTGATGGAAATATGTTTTATAGTTTGAGATCCAAAGTTAACTCAGCTAAATAAGTAAGTTAACTCTGAGTTGATTCGGTATCTCAAACTGACTGGAAAACGTGTTAACTCGGGGTTAATGTAACTCTGAAATAATCTCGCTCTGAAAAACTGGCCCTTAGAAACTGGCAACTTAAAACAAGTTGAAACCCTTCAAATCCAGATTTATATTCGTATACTTGTCTATGGAACCTGTAAAATATTGGTAGACATCAAGAACTAATGATGATGATTATTGGAAGTCGGGAAATTTTCTGAAATTCTCCTGACTTTAAACGGCCACACATGGAGATTATCAGCTCAAAGCTAGAAAAGCTAATGTATTAATAATGCGGAAAAATTAAGATTATTGTAAATCTGACGTATATATTTACACAAAACACAAAATACTTTTATATATCACCCTGTATTCTAGAACAATAATAATTGCCAACCATTGAAACATTAAAAATATTTTTTTTAATTTCCGGGTGAGGGTCGGAGTGTAATAATTCAACTTTATCCGGAAATAATTAGATCTTCAATAAAAGCTTTATAATTACGTTTATAGAAATGTTTTAAATTAACACGAATGTTCAACATGAAAATGTTTTACAGAGTTCATTTAGTTTAAAAATTGACTTACATTACTAGTAACGTTGTAATTATTATATGCACATTGCACATGCACCTGCTTTTTGTACATATATGTATGAATATACGATAAACTAGAATGGGTATTTGTCCATATCAAAGACACATTTCTTTACACAAACAAAACTCAAATACAAAAAGTCTCATTTAAAAGATTGTTTAGCATACAAATTTGCGATAAATAATTCTCTACAATCTATATAATTGTGTTGGACATTTACCTAGTTTATATGCGTCTTTGAACCCAGGTTGAACTTAGGTTCAACCTTTTGTAAACGGGGATGAGTTGGAACGAAATGGAATTCAACTCGATCGCACTCTAGCAGTGGTGTTGAGTCGAAAATTAAATGAAATACCTGGGTTGAAATGTTGAATACACAATTATTTCTGCATGTGATCAAATGCATATTAACGAATGAATATTTGGTGTTGAAAAGTATGCGCATAACTTGTAAGAGCAATAAAAATATTTTTTTCTCGAAAACTCAATCTTTTTGCTTTAATGCCTACAAAGCAACGCAAGTATTCTCTTGTCATTTCAACTTTTTCGCACTTAACTCAACTCCTCAAGCTTTCAACTAGTTTGCTGAAATACCTGCGTTGGAATTTCGTTTCAACTAAAACTCGATCTTTCGACTCTGCATATAAACTAGGTATATATGTCGTAAGCATAGCCAGGCAAAATAAACGAAATTGTTAGTGCAACCAAATACGATAAAAAATACGAGAAATTCTTTGAAATTTAAAAGTAGATAGTGATGGCAAGGCAACTTCGTTCCTAATTGAGCTAGAGCTTAAAAATTGTGTGTGTGTGTGTTGCTCTCTGATTATTGAGGATTCAGTATTACAATTAACCGACTGCAGCACCCCCTATAGGCATTTTTATTATAACTTCTCTTCTGATTGAGCTAGATCTTTGAAATTTTGTTTGTGTGCTGTTATCTGGTTAATGAACATTTAGTATACAAATTGACCGACTACATACTTTTTTTCTAATGTTGTTCCTAATATTGAGCTAAGGATTTGAAATTTTGTGCTCTCTGGTTAATGAGCATTCAGAATAAAAATTGACCGACTAAAGCGCCCCCTACATGCATTTTTTCTAATTGTGTTCCTGATTGAGGTATGGCCTTGAAATTTGGTACGTATATAATTATAGGGCTACTGATATTGCTATGTAGAAGTTGACTTACTGCAGCGCCCTCTAGCTGTATTTTTACTATTGAGCTGAACTTTGAAATTTTGTGGTGATCTCTTAATATTAAGTATTCAGTATAACAATTAACTGATTGCAGCGCCCCCTATATGAATTTTTTCTAATTTTGTCCCTGATTGAGGTAGAGCCTTGAAAATTTGTTTGTGTGCTGCTCTTTAATTATTGAGCTTTCACTATAAAAATTGACTGACTAGACTAAAATAAGCGATTGAAACGTCTCTACAAACCTCTTTTCTATGTTGTTACTAATTGAAATAAATGCCTGAAATTTGTTCATGGTCTTTTATTGTTACGTTGTTTATTGTTACGTTGTTTATTGTTGTTATTTGCAACTTTTTTAACACTCTGTAAAAACATGGTTTTCGTCCATAAGATTGTCATTACCTGTTTATTAAGCGGTATATGTATTTTAAACTACCGCATAGCACGTAGCTAACCCTAAAATAAGGACCGGGAGATTCGTATACTATAAAAAAGTAGAAACGTCGCATTTATAATAGAAAAAATATTAAAAAAAAAGTGACCTATAGCCCAAAATAGGTTTTCAATAATATCATAAATTTCAAAATAAAAAATTATGCTTAATCATTTCAGAAACGTTTTTTTTTTAAGTGGTAGGCTTCTGAAAAAAGTGAGAGCATTTCAAACAGAAAATGTTACAAGATTTTTTTTGTTATTAAGTTGTCCGAATAAGTGTTTCAGAATGAAATACGATGAAAATAAAAATAATTTGTATATATTTGTATAATAAATATTATGTTTGAAATGCTCTAATTTTTTTTCAGAAAAGACCAAATAAAAAATTAAAAACGGAGATTTGTTTGTTATAAAATTGTCTACTACTTTGACCTCGACTTTTTTTTATGTAATATAAAAAATAAAAAATTTCCGCGACTTCGAGTACTAAGCAAGTAAAAACACTGATTTTTATTTTCTTATAACTTTTAAAAAATTAAAGATACATAAAAAAATGTATATAAAAAAGATGAGAAATTATATTTTTATAATAAGTTTCAAACTCTCTCTGATCTGGATTCCGATTTTTTTTTTTGTATACTAAGGGTGCAATTTTCTACCACATATAAAAAAAAATCCCACTGAGAGCACGAAATGCACGGTTGATTCCCCGTTTTCCTGGACTATTATCCTTTCCTTTTGAATTCAAAACAAATTGATACCACAAAAAAAAAAAAAAAAAGCCGGTACTCTACAAGAGTATCAGCAATCATCCATTAACAAGTAAGATACTACACTACATCAAGTGAAAATCTTTCATATAAAAAAAAAATAAAGGTATGAACCACCAAAAGATACAACGAAATTCAAGTAACTATCTTAGCAGTTGAAATAAGCTCCAATAAAATTCACTTACAGTTGCAGACTGAACGGTTCAATAAAATAGCGACTATAAGTAAGAGCGAAGGAAGACTGGATTGCCATTGATCTGCTTCATTAATAAAAAAAAGCTCTTTCCTATTCAATTCAAGGAACCAAAATGCATGCGTTATGTGTCATCACGTTTCTTCATTGTCGTCTCGAGCGAGCACGCAAGCCTTTGGCATTTCAAAATATGTGCTGAATCAGCAAACATACCATGGGAAAAGTACCTTGGTACATTTACTTTGTCCCTGAGTTTCTTCACCTCCATCATAATCTCGAATCCATTTGTACATATACACACAGATGTCTTCAAACTTTGTTATTCGGGTTGGAAATAACTCAAATGGAAGGATATATTCCACCACAAAAATTATAGAACCTGTGTGTTTGGTTTTTGTCATCCTTGTTGGGCTTACATTTATAAACGTTTCCTGTTCATCTAACTTTTCTACACAACACTAAGAAAAAAAGCCGGTTTTTTTATTTTTTAAATTTTGAATTGAATTGCAGACAGTGTCGTGACCTCGTCGGCATCATCGAAAGGATGTTTTATCCTTGAAATTATAGAAAATTGAGAGAACAAAACGTGCTTGTCAAGGTTTTCTTAACTATTATTTACTTTTACGTCTGTATTTTTAAGTATCAATTTTCGTTACTACTGCATTAAATGTGTTTGAATGAACACACCAGAAAGAAGTCGACACAATTTGTTTACTTTTTTTTTTAAATTTAAAATTACATTGAAACTCTAATATGAGATTATAATAAAATTACATTGAAACTCTAACATGAGTCACTATAATGGAGCCCGATGATTGGCATATGGCGCCAGTCGTCTTGAAATATTAATAAGTCTCCGTGCATACATAACGCTCGTATCTGTACTGTTTTTCGCAGTATTGTAATGTTTTTTGCTCTCAAAAACTCAAAAATACTGCTTTTATTTTGAGATATACAGAACTTCAAATCAGCAGTTTTTTGAGCTTGTAAGCAAACGTGAATGACAGTGGGATATTTCCATCTTTACATTGTTAATCTCAGAGTAGGAAATTTGCTCCTCAATGAAAAATTTCTTGGTGAAATTTATACCACTTTTATATATGAGATGAAGTTCTCTGATTTCACTCATTAAAAGTAATGCAAACAGTCAGCGGTTCGTTATTGGCATCTAAAACTCAAAGGAATTCAATAATGAACGCAATTAATTTTTCTTGCAACTTTGTCAGCGGTATTTGGAATTCTTTTTCTAGTCTTGACTCACAAAACAACCCTTTTGCCGAAGTAAGGGCAAAACAGTGCTGATATCGCTTATGAAAAGTAATGTACCTTTTCAAGCACTCCGTTTGCTTGGCAAAATTTATATTTGACCTGTATAAAAATTTTCTGATGCAAAAGTAGATGAACACTTTTTGTTTTGGGTCTTTCCCGCGACCGGTCGGCGACGCTAATTAGGTCCTTTTTTGTCGCGAGTCATTTCTTTTGTTCTAATAGATTTACTTTTTATTTTGTGGCCAAATAGGGCATCGAAGGTAGGTAGAATAAGTGCATGGGCTATAAAAATAAAATAAATAAAAATTTAAAAAAATGTACTGCCAAAAATACTGTTTTTTTTTATCGACATACTGCTATTTTCAATTTTTGAGGAAAAAGTACTGTTTTTCGCCCAAAAAAATGCATACAGTATACAGGTTGGTGATGGTTAATTCACACTTCTTTCAATGTACCTTTAACAATGGAGCATACGTTTTTTAGCCCAACTATACAGTTTGTATAATCATAGGAAAAACCCTTCAACATTGAAAATGGTTTGAATCCTTACTAGGTATAATAAAAGCCAGTTTATAGAATCTTTTTAATGTTCTCGTTATGTTCATTAATGCTTTGTTTTAATGTGATGTTATTATTATAATACAAGTGATGACATATGCTAAGCAGAGATGAGAGCACCACAATAAGAAGCTCATATTAAACTTATCTGAAATCCGAATCGGAAATACATAATTTTAATTTCAAATTTTGACCGGACCGGAAGCTAAGCACTTTTAGGAGCTTCTGTATGTACATCTTTAGTACGCAACCCATGCAAGGAATGCAAAGAATATAAAGAATGTAAAGAATGCAAAATAATGTAAGAATTAAAAATAATGCAAAGAAAATACAAAAGAACGCATGAATTCTCAAATGATTGCATTCATTTGATTGCATTCATTTGATTGCTGTACTACATGGATAAAAAAGTATAGCAATCTTTTTCATGTCAAAAGAATAGTGAATGCAAATTTTGAAGTTGAAGTCCCAAAGTAAAATCAATGAATGCCATATTTTTATTAAATTAAATGAATGATTTTTAATAATTGCATTCACAATACGATATACTTATTACGTTCTCATGATTGATACAAAAAAAAAACAGCTTTTTTCCATACCTCATAGGATATTTCATCTGACCCAATCGCTTTTCCTTTTTTGAAGTTTTTCACCGCCGTACTGACTTCTCCGACTGTAATTCCTGGCATCACTTCTTAAAGGGTTTAATGGTGCTGTTCAAAAATAAAGTCCGAGAAACTGTTGCTTTAAAAGTCCTTTACAATACTGACCTTATAAGATTTTGAGCATTGCTTATGAGTATGAACTTTGGGAACAAATCTCCTGAGAATTTCTGAATCTTTGAGAGGCAAATTTAAAGAGAGTTGTATACCTTTTCTATTGTTTGCATTTCGCGGTTCCTTAAAAGGCAGGTTTGCAACAAAGTATTTGCCACCTATAAGACCATAACATAACTTGGACATTATACTAAAATATGTCTTTACCAAAAGAATTCTACAAACCGTGCCCCAAACCCACAAGACATTACTTTTAGTGTGCGTTAGACTCCACGACCTGTCTATTTAAATCTTTTACAAGAAACTAAAGTATTTCATTTGAGATATTTTTAAAAAGATTGTAAAAATCTATACTGCCCTCCTTAAGCGATTAGGTCGTAACTCAATTTTTTTATTTTGTTTTTCTTGTTTTGTTTACTCTCGAACTCTGAAACCTGATGATAATTTTTAATAAAAAAAAACATAAATTATTTAAAAATAGTATAAAGTAATTAAATATAGAAGTTTTACAAACAAAAAAAAAAAAAAAACTGCCGAAAAGCCTATGAAAATTCGTAATTTCTCAGCATGCTTCGCAAAAATTTTAATTTGAGATACGACCTTCTCGCTTAGGAGGGCAGTATAGCCAAAATGTATCTCTCTCCATTTGTTCACAACCAATTGGAGTTGGAGGAGTATTATATAAGCATACTGTCAATATTTACACCCTTCCTTGCATCACCAGCTTCAGAGAAATTGAACGGTCACTAGACTTTGAAATATTGCCAAGACTCTACCTTGCCTTTTTGCAAGAATGATACCGATTCCGTTTCTTAACTTTGTGCCAAACCGTAATAAGACATCTTTTATGATTTCATCTTTATGGGCCTGTTTCCAGTGTTTCGCCATTTGTTTTTTATTTTGACGCACCAGATGTCCAATAACCTTCTCTTCATCATGTCTTCCAACCCATAACGTAGGCATACACATGTATGTCTACGTACATACATATGTAAAATAATTATTTCTTTTCCCTCGAAATTATGAACGAATAATTACCTTTTTTGGTATTAAAATATTAAAGATTTTGTCAGTCGGGATTTTATCATTGGGGATTTCGGTAGTCCAGATTTTGTCAATCGGAATTTTGGTTGACGGGATTTTCTCAGTCGAGATTTTGTACTTGAGATTTTGATTCGGGATTTTGGTTGTTTGGCTTGGGATTAAATCGGTCGGAAAAGCGTAATCAACACCCCTATTGCAATGAATAATTACAATGATGTGCTTCGTGCTTGCTTCAACGCAGATCTCCTCAAAGAAGATTATTTCGGGAACGAGTTAGAAGAGAATTCTCTTTCATTATCCATGCTTTTGTTTTCTCGAGAATCTCTTTAGCTGCAGGCCCGATCGATACCGAAGTATACCGAGAAAACCCGAAAGGCAGTCTCTTTTATATATAAGAAGAATTGTATATATTTAGTCAATATTTCAGTTAAATTTGTAAAAACCTAACGTACATATTCAAATCTAATGGGTAATGGATTTGCCCATAAAATCCACACAAATCTCTTTGAGTACGTACCACTTTCGAATCTATTAAAAGACATCCATGACTTTTATGGGCAGTTAAACAATTATAAAGCTGACAGTTGACATTAAAATCCTTAAAATACTGGTCTTCACAACCCCCCACCCCTCCATGCTCATCGTCATCACGTCCCTATAATTGATCGCTAGAAAATATGGCATGTTTTGCATCCAAAATGGAACCGCTTAAAAGCTATAAAGCACACTATCTATGTTTCACACAGTGCGGCACAACTTTTTATCAAACCATTAAAATTGTATGAATTCTCAAAAAAAAAAAATTCAAAAAAAAAAATATCCTGCGTGCTACATACATTTTCCTTGTTGCTGCCATTATATTCCAACCGAGTGAGCTTGATAATAATAAATTCCTTTTTCACGGTTGGCATGTAAAAGCATATCAAGGACCAAACAGGCAACAAAAAAAAAAAACTGAAAAAACGGTTACATTCAAAATATATACTGATATAACACCCTCGCGTCTCTGACTGCACTAAGTCCTAAAAAAAAAAAAGTTCCAAGGCGGATGCGGATTATGAGTATAAAGAATACGTAGCGAGAAGAGTAAAGGTGGGTTAGTAAAAAAAATTATTATAACCAACAAAGGATATTGCACAGGCAGTACATTCATGCAAAAGGATAATACGCAAGTTATTATGAAATAATCACCCGTCAAGATATGGTAATAAGCACCTCCACCCACTCTATAGGTAATGGGTGTATGGATGACTTGCACGCAGCAGGAAGAAAATATCTGACGTTATGCCAGTTGGCGTGACAGTTAAATTGTGAACTCCTGTTGTAACTGTTCTACATGAGCCATAAGCTGGTTTGTATATTGTATATTTGTGCGGTGTGGTATGTGGAAAATGAATTAGCGAGCCTTGCTCTCAGCGTGATAAGGTGCAATTTTTATACCTTTTTTTAACCTGGAAGAGCTTAAGGATATGAGAAACGACTTCGTTTGTGTAGTCATTTATTATTTGTGAAAATATCACTTTAAATGACATAACAACAAACACATACATACATAAAATCTTATGGATGGATAAAGAGTCAGAAGAGCACCTGAATGGACACGGAATATTGCTAGTGGCAAAGGATTAATATGGGTGATTTAATTTTTTTTTTTTTTATTTTTGTCTGGGAAATAAGTACGGATAAGAGGGACTTTTAGATGAGGGATTTGTGATTTTTTTTGCACCTTTGTGAAACGACTGGACTTTCCGTGATATTTATGTTGGGAAAGAGCTCGTTTACCTAAAGGGTTTTCATTTTTAATGTTCGTGCATAATAATCTTGATGGCTTTGGAAAAATAAGAAAAATGGACTGAACTACGATTTGAATTGCTTTATTAAATTATGTGGCATGGAGTGAGAAGTGTAAGAAATTAATTCATGTTTGTTTGTGGTATGAAAAATTAGAAAAAAATAATATTTTAATGGTAGTACCTAGTTCCATCAGTATCAAACTATACCAACTATTCACAACTGAGAGAAAATAATCACGAATAATAATATTATTACTGATCACTTTTTCGAGCTTTCAGGTTTTCAGGATTCTAGGTTTCAAGGTTTTGGATTTCGGGATTCTGTCTGACTCCCTGATACTTCATATAGCCTTCAGAAATAAAGGGTTACATACGTACAGATGATCGACTAAAAATGTGTTGATTGATTAAAATGTTTATTTATATTGATTTTTTCTGACGTTAAAATTTCGACGATTTCTTTTACCGACTAGTATAATGTCGACATTTAAAAATCTCAAAATATGTCAAATACTTTAGCAAAATGTCGACGAAAAAATATCGAGAAATAGAAAACAAAAATGGCGGATATTTAACATATTGTAAAACCGTTGTATGGTTATATCGTTCGTATTTTTGCACATACTTATACTTGAACCCATTTCAAATCCCATAGTAAAGCCGAGCATAGGGTTGCAGTTGGGCGTAAGCTTTACGTGCTTCAGAACACGCCAAATTTGACAGCTAACTCCATGAAGTCAGCCATTTTTTTTCAAATGAATGAACGTGTAAAGGTCGTTTAAGACATGGAATTAGAACGTATAATAAAATTTCATACGATTTGTTCGTATATTCCGTTTCGGAATAAACATTGTTGTGTTATATTAAAATGTATTTTCAGTTGATAAAAGAGAATCCCTTGAAAAAGTTGGAAAATACCAAACGAAACGTCAGGAAGGAATGAAATAATCTTTTATTTATTTGCATTCGGACATCACGAATCTGTAAGCCTGTCATACAACTTGAACCATGACTCCTTTTGTATTAGTGTCGCTCGTTTATTAACATATTTATTCATAACACGTTATTGATTTTTTTGCTTTAGTCAGGAATCGAACCCTGGACACATGGTCATTGCACCATGAAACCTTTGTGTTTTACATCTAAATTTATTGGAAAATTAAAGTAAAAACGGTTTATCGTTGAAACGACTTAGTTTTTAAAAAAATTGGCCATTTGAGCCCTACTACTAAAGGAAATTAGCGGCAGCATTTTCCGGTTACCAAACAAAACTTAATTAATTGAAACTTTAAGCTTTGTATCCCCCAAAGTTAGAAGTCCGAAGGGTGCTGAATGTGCTGAATTTGTTCCTGTAAATAAGGAAGTTGTGCTAAAAGGAACTTGGTACTACCGTGTCCCTTAGTAATATTATATTTCGTGACGTCTATTAAATTCGACACCAGTGTGACCCTATATTTGTGATGATTCCGAACAATAGAAAACACCTCTATTACACAATGAATATACTACTTAATTACGATGGAGTGTACAAAACCAATATCTCCATTAACCCATTATAGCATAAAGCATTCTATGAACTAGCTATTAAATACTCAACAGAAACAGGAAGAAAAAAAATGTCTTTTTTTGTCAAAATAAAGTGTTTTTTTCTTGGTTTCTTTGAACAACATCAACAAATCAAACAAAGAAGAGTGCCGGATATTATAAAGCTTCATCTTCCTCAATCAAGGCAAAGAAAAAAGAAAAGAAGAGAAAGCAAACGAAGAAACAAACTGCGACTCCAGAATTATGTCCCCAGTGAGATTCCCGCAATTTTTCTCCATTATTGCATTTTTGTTGAAAATAGAAAAAAAAAAAAAAAATAAGTAGCTATATAGCAAAAAATATACAAAAGACATCAAAGGTAGCAACAGCAACATGAAATCCCAAATCCGCCTTAAGCCTCAAAACATACAACAACAGAAATCTAATATAAAAACCTGCTTCCAAAACCAGGAAGGGTGCTGAACTGCTCAACGATAGAGAGGGGGTAAATATCCCCAAGTAACTGGTGAACTACAAAGGGAACAACTACCAGAAATCAGGAGAACGACAAAGATGGTGTACTTATTCATACAAATGCCAATTGAATTGTAAAAAAAAAAAAAATGATTTCATCCTGCTCCTGCCATAACAATAGAGGTCTCCATGTCATCACTGAGCCTGGCCCCCTCCGGCAAGACATAAATTCATTCAACCGGAAGTCGATTGTAAGCCGATACTGGACGTGCTTCGAACATATGTTCGGTGGTTACCTATTTCATCCCCGGGAGTTGTGGCCACGATAAATCATAACTCCTTACGTCTGCCTTTGAAAGGTAGAATGGTATAGAGAGTTTCTGTTGCATATGCATAAGCAAGCCAAAAGGATCTCGGTTATAAGATTGTATGTCCTTTAGAAGTCGTGTTCTCGTTTTCAGCTTCACTGGACCATGATAATTGGAAATTATAGATTTTCGACACCCCTCTATCTTTACATGGTGCGGCAAGGTTACTCGAAGGAGGCCTTTTTAATTTAAAACTCCACCTAGAGGTTAGTGATGCCTCTATCTCAGAAAAGGAAAACCTACATAAAAACATTCAAAATACCAAAAAGTGTGCCCACGGGCTTTGGAAGCTCTGCAATTCAAAAACACCCGGCTGGAATCGGCAACATCCCTCCTCCATCTATTACATATAGTATATCCTTGCATTTCATAGAGGTGCGGGCTTTTGAAATAACTTCGGTCTGGATTCTATGACCAGTTATACATTTGGCGAGTAAACATCCTGTTGCGGCGGATGCCTGGCCAATTTACCGCAATTCATTTGGTTGCTGTTTTGAATTTTCAGGGCATTTGACTTCAGGGTGGATACCTTTAGGATTCTCATTCCTTGATAAAATTTCCATCGTCCGTATATACTGTAGTCAACGCTTAGAGTAGAATAGCAACAAACTTTGAATGGAATTAGCTTTTTTGAATTCAGATTGCATTTTAAGTGGGCAGACTTTTGTATGTTGTATGGGGTAAAACATGTTAAAAGGGAAAGAGCAAATAAATGCTCGCCGCGCTGTTTATTATTATTGTAATTTACCGGGTTATTAGATTTGACAATATGGGTAACTTCCTGTTGTGATGTTTCTTTATGCATGCGAATTCTTTGTGTATTTATCGTTCTATTGTAGAGATAGAGACGAATTAATATTTTTAATTGCGGTTTGGCTATACGAAAGAGGTAATTAAATGGATTGAAAAAAGTCCCACCAAGGTGCATTTTTGGCAATACAAAGTTTCTGAATTCTTTATATTTTTTTTAAAAATTTGATAATATCCCAGATCATAGGAACTGAGGGCATTTCATCAAATTACGAAGCTTTGAATTCAGAAACAATGATGAGATCTAAAGAGTGTCTGAAATATGAAAAAAGTTTCTCGAAATTTAAAAGCGCGTTTCTTAGATGTAAAGATGAAAGGGTTGTTTTATTATGGGGTAGATCTAGGTAAATAATAGAATCTGTATCAACCCTACCGAAGAATTACTTTTGGTAACGTTTTGGCTTAAAAGTCAAATGACCTTTTGATCCCTCAGAAACATGTGAAATAATGAAGGGTTTATATGCTCGACAAATTGGATATGAGCAAGCGAAAAAAAATACATTTTGGTTATATTTCGCCAACTTCTTTAAGAACTTTTGATTGTGGGCGGAGTTTTGAACGGAAATTTATCGAAGTCTAAGGACGACTATTAGGCGTGAAGATATTCTTAGCATCATATGGTATAATCGGGTCAAAAACTATTTTCACCAAACACAGCCCAAACCTTATTACCTCTATAGCAATGGCGATAATGAAACTCAGATTGACTAAAACTTTGTCAACAATTTTATAAAGCCAAATATGAAGCATTGCAAAGCCACATATGAAGGCGTAACCATCTTTAGAACTGCCTCTCAAAAGAGAAAAAATCGACAAGTTTTGTCCATCAATGTTCTTTTACAATGCTAAAGGCCTATACTTATTGTGGATATAACGACAAAATTCTTTTTAGGTAACATCAGTATTTTGGGAGACTGCAGAGCTATTTACCAAAAGCCGCACTGGCATCACAGTCGAAAAAGTCAGTATGGCGGCAAAAAAGTAAACAAAAAAAAAAGTAAAAGCGATTGCATAATTTCGTTCTTCTCTTTGTGTTTTTAGTTTTTTTTCAAAATTGCTGCAAATGAAATATTTGATTCGCATCTACCAGCGCTGACAAAAAAATGTATGCAGACTGTACTGATTTCTCCCTTCCGTATTGTGTATTCCTCCACTTCTTACAAGAAGTGACAAGATTTTGGCACACATACTACGAAAAGAGAGCAACACAAAAGAAAACGTCATGCGTTCTTACTCAATCTTTATAATTTTTTTAAATTTTTTTTTTCCGTACGGCGCAGCGTACATCGTCTCTTCAAGTTACCACTCTCACATCACTAATCATAGAAAAATTATGATTTTCTACATGTGGAAACATGAACATTCAATCAAACACCGTTGAGGGGGTGTTGATGACCGTTTGCGAAAAATAAGAAGGCTATCTAATGGCCACGCCACTGCTGTTTCGGGCAAATCAATCACAGATAAATTCCAAACTTAGAATCAGAATGGAAAAGCACCATGATTTCTTAAAAAAACGTGCATGCTTTTGAAAAAGCATTCGATCAACAACCACGAAATCTCATATCGATGACCCTAAGGCATCGTGGAACTTCGGAAATCTATGTGCGGATAATCATGGATATGTACAAACAGAATCAAAAGAAAGGCACTGCAGAAGTAACCGAAAAACGTTCAATCGAATTTGGTGTACCTATACACAATTTTGTTAAAGTTCTTGAAAATAAGGTGAAAGACTCGAAAGTGACTCCGATATTTTTTGCTGACGACGAACGGCGATGCAGCCATTATAAGTGAAGATCCTTTATCATTGGAATTAGAACTTGATGTGTGGGTAAACATTTTGTAAGTATCCCATAAACATAAAAAAAAACAAATGTTGAAGAATGTACAGGAAGCATAAGAAAAAATTGACGGCGGCTGAGATGAAGATGCTTTGCACGACAGCAGGAGTGGCAAAGCTTGATTGAATTGCATGAAGATCCGTAGAATCTTTTACGTCAAAAATAACATCGTGAATAAAATACAGTAGATATTGTAACGTATGCTAAGAATTCCGTCCAAAAAGAATTATCATAGGAAGCGACGTTACGTTACAATCGGGAAAAAGGATATTAAGTACTATACACATTTGGAAAAATAAAAGGCACGACTGTGTGGGACAAACTTGCTCTTGTTTAAGATTACTAACCCTTGGCTTAGGATACAAAGCAATAAACTATAATAAATAATCGGAAGTAAAAATAGTTTCAATAGCGTTTTTATGGCAGGTACCGGTAATAAAGTGATTTTAAAAAAAATTCTAACGAAAAACTTGGCTATTGGCAAAAAATCAGTCAAACAAAATTTTATCAAAATCGATCGCATTTTTTTCAAGAAAAATTGAATAAAAATTGGATTTTCTGAAGCGGTTATATGACAGGTACCGTTAATAAGATGATTTTGAAAATAAATTTCTAACGAAAAACTTCTTTATTGGAAAAAAATCAGTTACATTAAATTTTATCAAAATCGATCGTATATTTTTCGAGAAAAATTGAATTACGTTTACGTTTTTATGGCAGGTACCGTTATTTTCAGACCTACGATAAAAATCAAAAATACGGATTGGGATATTACTCTAAAAATACAGAGTACCAAGTTTGAAGAAAATTGGCCAGACCGTTTAGACTGAAGGTGTCGATACAGACGGACAGACAGACAGAATTGTCGGACCTACTTTTTTCGTGTTCTTCGTCATCGTAATGTCATGTTTAATTATTATCTCAAAACTTTTTTTTTACGAATACAAAACTTGCCTTGTAGTACCTATAATCGCAAGTAAAAAATGCAACGACTACAGCATTCAATTGGCCGCTGATATGGAACATTCCGAAACCGGATTACTTGCATACCGTTTCCTAATGTCAACCCACCGAACAATACAAACAAAACTAGGTGAAACGGGAAAATTGTGGTCGCAATTGATATTGGTATCGTCGTGAAGAAGGAGGAGACGGTTTGACTTAATTAGCCCAGTCGGGAATTCCGAGGGAAACTATTTTCTCTTGAAATGTTTCTCTTAGTTTGCCACACTGATTTCTTGAACTTGGAAAAAAATCTGTGGAAAGAAAAATTCTCGATAAACCCAAATGCTAAGTTAATTAAGGACGCATAATGAATCATGTTACTACTTCTTAATTAGTATGGACAACGGATAGGTAAGTACCGCAGACAACTTAAAAGAACCTCGATAGACCAGCAAACTTATAACTACCTACATTTAAAAAAGTGGGGAATGTTTTAACCAATCCTTTTGCATTTGCTAGTTGTATAGGACTAGAGAAGATGTTATCAAGAATCTGTCATTTCCTCATAAGAGGCATTATCCAGTATCTCTAAAAACTTAACTAAGGTGTTAGGTTCAGATCGAAACGATATCTTTGGCGTGAATGAACTACCCACTACTGACCAATAGATATGCCACGACCACTCATCACTGTACTGAATAAATATATTGCACACAAAAGCTTATCATATCGCAAACAACACAAATAAGCTTTCTTTCTAGGTACATTTATCTCCTTCTAAAAGTTTATACAATTGTTGACATAACTCCCCGCTTCTGTGGCATTCCATTTCTCTGAATTCAAGTTGATAAAATCACAGTTGATGAAAAATGAATATCCTGGTTAACTTTGTTTACTTTGTATCACAACCACAAGATGGTCGGTTCCACCACATGCATAAATGAAAAATGAATAATGTTCACCAATTTCAACAGCTCTAATATATATTGCACGGTTGCAGTCTTCAAAATAAAATTCTAAATGCATCTCATAAATCAAATAGTAAGGAAATAAGAAAATCACAACCAAAGCAACGAATGCACAATTCTTACACAAGGATGCAGTAAATCTTCCTTAGAAACAACATACAAATAAAAAATTGACCGAGAAAATAAAGCAAAAACTTCACAACTAAATCGCATTGCATTGGAAGATTATGTAAAGAAAATATATATATATATGTAGGAAAAAAAAATCCTTTCGTAGTTTTTCCAATTGAAATCCTTTTTCATTTTTCTTCAAGAAAAATCTGAGCAATAAAATGCAAATGTTACCATTTTAAATTTTAGTAATAGAGTAGATATAGGTACACTAGCTATAGATATAAACTTGGAATGTCAGTTGTTGAAGAAAAATGGAGAAAGACCAATTTCAAGCAAAAGATAAAGAGCAACGAATCCTTCAACAAGGACGACGAAATCAGTCGTTATGATTGTCATAGAAATCTCACATGAAAATGTAAATAATAATGGAGAGGAAATAAATCGACTTATATTTCACAGATGACGTGCAAGCAACCCCTTCTTCTCAAGGACACTCGTCTCTTTCAGTTGTCCTCAGAAATGAAAATAGACGACACAATGGGTGATCGTGAGATATAGTTTAGAGGGTACCTGGGTTATTAATATTTCATCATTTCTTACACACATAGATCATCGTTGTCTAGACTGTGAATAAGGAAAAGGATATATGAAAGTCCTTTTTGCCTGGACTTCTTCTCTCTCTCTGTAGTGGTTTCGAACAGAAGTCAACAGTCAATATAATTTAGTTGTCATGGGTTATCATCAAATGAAACCACATCAAAAGGATATACATATATGATGGCAGTGATTCAAGCGGAGCGTCACAAAGGACAGCAAAAGCTTTTAGGATGTTGACAAAGTGCAGCAGTTTGGTGTAATGGAGCATATGTATGTGCTATTCTTTACAATGTCTATGACTAGTGCATGGGACATATGATGGATGTGTTACGAAAAATATTTCTTCTGGTAAAAGGTTTTTTATGAACCTCTATGACTTGGTGTTCGTTGACTGACCAATCGCTTTATCCTTTTATGAGGACATTTCTTGGAAACTTCGTGCTAAAAGTCGGGTGATTCTAGGTCATCGAATGAGAAAAGTGTCATTACATGAGTAATAAGAATTGAAGACAAAATTGCAATCACTTCAATTTGTGTTGATTGCGCAAGAAGTTTTAGAATATTAACAGCAAATCGCTGAATAGATTCGAATTTTAGATTTGTAAAGTCGTAAAGTTTTATTTATTTAAGAAATGGAAAATGGAATGTTTGATTGATATAGATTTGAATGATCAAAGTTACAGAAATAAATTCAAGAACTTATAGTCCGAGTGCTAGCGACCGATTTTGGGACATTATTTTGGCGGGCTTGAATTTGTGTCCAGTTTTGGGTGCCACTCATTAATGAATGATAATTATGGCTACCGGAAATGAAACAAAGTTAAGGTGGGTATATATTTGAGAGACGGAAAGCTGTGAGCAGGTCTCGAGAACAAACTCGCAACTGGACACATTCCTGAGAGAAGTGATAATTATTTGCTTCATATGTAGTAGATCTACTTCATTTTTTGATGATTGTCGATCTGCTACGTAGCAACTTATTTGTACTTCGTCGGGATTGATTGGTTTTTTTGATTATTAATAATAACACATATGGAAAAGTTATGTAGATTCTTCCACACACAAAGAATAATGATTAGTTCCGAATAAGTCGGGCTCAAAACAAAAATGTTGGGTCATAATTTTCCAAAGATCTTCCATGGCAAAACCTATTTTTTGAGGTTCTTAGTCACCAACTAAGAAAAAAAAAGTTGTAATGCCAACAATTTTATACTTTGGCCAAACAATTTAAGTGGGTAAGGAATCTTAATTCTTAATTTAGGAATGCTGGTGTAAGCGTGAAGCAAGCATTATTTTTCTTGAATTAAAGATGCGAAGTGTCAAAATTTTTTATTTGTTTGGATTTTTTTAGTTTTTTTTTTTACATTCAATTTTTGATTTATATTCTAAAAGCAAGTATATATTTTTGGTTTTTCCTTCAATTACAATATTTAAATCTAATTTTTGTTGTGCCTCCACCGGGTCTCGAAGTTGAGTGCGCTACCCACTGAGCCAATCTGATATAATTATAAAAATACTTGTCTAAAAAACCTCAATAAACTAATTTAATATTCATTCGTAAGAAATTAAATTTTTTTTGGTCTATGAATTAATTTTTGAAATAAATTTATCGCATTAGTAATTAACATTTTTCATCGTTATTCTAATTATTTTCATTTTTGATATTAATTATAAACTGAAAAACTATTGAATGTGTTTGAACAACAACAACAACTTAAAGGCGCTGCCACCAATTTTTAAACGAATTTTATTTACTCGTTTACGAATATTATTATTTGTTTCTTTCTATCTTTGGCTGGAGATATAGCTATTTTAAGGATTGCCAATTCCTTTCATCAGTCTCCTTTTAGTGGTATTGAGCTTTAATCCAATTTTATTATGAAAAACTTTTTCACATGCACCTCGTGAGATTTGAACCCACGCCTTCAGATTTACTCAGTCTTCGAAGTCGTATGCACTACGCATTCCACCGCTTATGACCACTGACGACACAGGTCGAGATGTTATGTTTGTTTGTTTTTTCAAACGCATTTGGAGCTTCAACATTTTTCTAAGCACCTCTAAGTATGTTGTTTTGTTCCGCCTCCATTTTCACACAAACAAACATAACATCTCGACCTATGTCGTCAGTGGTCATAAGCGGTGGAATGCGTAGTGCATACGACTTCGAAGACTGAGTAAATCTGAAGGCGTGGGTTCAAATCTCACGAGGTGCATGTGAAAAAGTTTTTCATAATAAAATTGGATTAAAGCTCAATACCACTAAAAGGAGACTGATGAAAGGAATTGGCAATCCTTGAAATAGCTATATCTCCAGCCAAAGATAGAAAGAAACGAATAATAATATTCGTAAACGAGTAAATAAAATTCGTTTAAAAATTGGTGGCAGCGCCTTTAAGTTGTTGTTGTTGTTCAAACACATTCAATGAAAATTAACAGAATGGTCAGTAATAAAAACTGACATTCTAGTACGAATAGTACAATATAACAACAATGAAAAACTATTTGTTGAAACAAATTTGGTTTTTGAAAATAATTAAGTATAAAAAAATTGTTTTAGTAAGAATTTTATCTTAAAGTTGATAAATTGATCTTTAATAAATTAAGAATGAATTTTTGCTGCAAATTTTTTTTCGTTAAGCCATACAATTTATAAATCACAATTTAACCATATACCTAGTTGCAAATTCTTCGGACAACAATGTTTTGTTTTTGAGTGTCGTAATAACGGACTAAATTACTGAATACCAACGTTTCGTTCGAATAGTCGATTCTTACATTGCAATATTAAACAACTACTCTCCAGTTTCAAACGTTTGTTCTTGATTAAGGAATATAAGACAAGCTATTTCATTTTATCTTACGAAAACTTGTAAGAAATTTAACCCACATGATGCGATTATTTTGCCACAGATTGAAATATCGACCATTTTTTTTTTGTAACAAAACTTTTGCGATTGTATAAATGTCAAAAAAATTTAATTTATTTTAAAATTTTGTTATACTACATTTTTCGCACAATCTGCTTGTTTTTTCCGGTCATTTACTACATTTCCTTGGTTCAGCATTATCATGGCGGGAGTACCTCCTGGAGAGTCGGCTTTTTACTCTCGGTCTCGACATCCAACATTTTTGAGAGTAACTCGCAAGTAGACACCAGGTTTTGAACTTGATAACTGTCTGAGACTATAGCTCGCAGAATTCCAACACGTTTCGAATTTTGAAAGCAGCTCTTCCAGAGTCAACATGACAAAATAATGGACATCGGGGAGACAAATCAATTTAATTCCGTGTCCATTTGAGAGTGAAAATGCTGCGAGCGACTGTAGTACCCATATTCAAGTAGCTCCAACCTCTCTCTGGCAAACATATCTCTATCAGAACTTCCAACTGATAAACAAGCAGAAGAAATTTAATTACTCTCAGAAAATAAACTCTCGGAATGCCGTTTTTTTTTCAGACAAAAAATTGACTTTTTCAATCAAAACAATGCAAAAAGTGCATTTTATAAAACTTCATGCAAAAAATAAATAAAATGCACGACTGGTAACAAATTATGGAACTACAAAAATTTAAATTTATTAAATTCTGAAGAAAGTTGGAAAATATCAAAAAAATGGCCTAAACTTGAGATCAAGTTGAAGGCAGCTATCATTAAACGGACAGTTTTGTTTAGCATTAAACTGTAAATGTCAACTTGTTTTGAATGTTAAATTTGAAATCTGTACCGAATTTAAAAGGAATCGGATCAGCCGTTATCAATGGCCAAATTTGTAAAAACCGTTAACATAGCAAATCTCCGTTATGTGCATTTTTATCCAAAAAAAACTGAAATGCAGTTATATTAAGAGCCCTCCGAATATAACGTTCACAAAGTTTTATCAAAATCGTAAGAGCCGTTTTCGAGAAAATTTGGAAAAATTAAAACCGTTATATGGGAGGTACCCGTTATAGCTAGGTTAGAACAAAAATTCAAATTTGTCCTCTAGGGAATCACCAAAAAGTACTATACACGAAGTTTGAAGAAAATCCGTCCAACCGCTTAGGCTGTAGCTCGGTGAACATACAACCGAACATCCGCACGTCCGCACATATCCGCACAGACAGACCGACGGACGGCATGACGAGGCCTACTTTTTTGGTCTTCTCTATCATCGTAATGACATGTTCGATTAAAACCTCGAAACTAATACTTGCACTACTGAGCAAGTAAAAAATTCTTGACGTTCGGGTGTTAGAAATAATAAGGATTTTATGGTTACAGCAATGTATGTTTTTTATATGCTTTGTCATTGTCATATATGATACATGGGACGCTGAAAAACAGTTACAAATTGAGACCTATCCGAAGGGGATCGTACAGTTTTTCGGGATTAAAAGTAGCCTATTCTTTATTTCCGAATATAATCTATCTCTAATGCCAAATTTTATCCAGATCCGTTAAGCTGTTTTGGAGTTTATAGAAAATACATAATTACATACACTTTTATCGAAATGTTCTTTCAAATACGTTTTCTGACACGATACGCACACCGCCTGGTGTATATTAACTAAACTATTGGCGCTGGTATACTACCAATAAGTTGAAAAAGTTTTATTTCAATCGTATGAACGGTTTGGCTGCACATAAAGGACGAAAAAAATATTTTAATTTGTCACAACTTTCTAACAAAGTATTAGTTAAATATTTCAATCTAGTACAATTCAAGTAAATTTTTTTCTTTTTGTTCATATTGTGTTTTCCAATTGATGGTTTGTTATCAATTCAGAAAAGTATACCTGACACTTGATTCCTTAATCGAACAGCAAACGTTCATAATAAAGGGTTTGATTTAATTAAAATATACTTATATTATTCCACACATCAAAGCTAAATAGAAATTCACTGTAAAATCCCTCTGAAATTCTATCACGAACTAAGCAATCTAAATAATTACTCCATAATTATTCAGTGGGATCATGTTAAGCTGCTTTATATATGTATTACCAACTCCAAATAAATTGACAACGCCCTTAGTATTCATAGCTTCCATCCAACATTATCTATAAATCGGGGCTTTACCTGGATATCGTCATACTCATTACTATGAGCCTTGTTGCTATAAATATATATATGGGAATAGCAGGCATATTAACACTCCCTCATAATTCACTTCCTATGTGTCTATGTCATTGCAATCATCGTCATCATTATTTTTTTTTTTTTTTTTGCTAATTAAATGAAATTCATAGAATCTACTTAGGTACTCCTTGTATGTTGCATAGCAACACCAATAAAACCTCAGAATATATTTTACTACAACTATAAAGACAAGAGTATCGTGCACTATTTCCTTTAACATCCTTGTTAAATTATTCTACAGGAAGTAAACATTTCTGGTATTTTTGTTCACCACCTATGATGTTGTGCATCAGGTTACCTTGGGGATAATATGTCTGTGTGGTTTTGTCTCGCCTTTTGCTACTTCATTTTCATCTCATTGTCCTTGAGTGTAATTTCATTTAATTAGCAGCAGGAAAAAGTTGATGTAAAGAACATACAATACACACGTACACGTATGGAAGAAAAAGATACAAAACTGGTTCGCGATTTAATTACATTGAAAGCGATGGTATCAGTTAAAAAATAAATTCCCGTCATAAAAGGAGATCAAGGATCAGAAATACAAAACAGATATCTTTCAGTGAAACTTCCTGCATTGAGAATAACCTTGTTAAACTTTTGCAATATAGTATGATTTGTATTTGGATTCCTTTATTTTAATATAACATCAACAGGATACGATTAGGAATGTCCCTTTATTTTTTTTTGTTTAAAACAAGAAATTATTTTAAATTTTGGCTCTTCGATGTCATCACTGCCACTGCGTTCAATTTAATTAAAGTTTTCAAGAACATTTCCGTTTCTGAAAGGACCTACTCTTCCTGTCTCGATTTTAAACAAAAATAAGGAAAAAAATATATAATAGGGAATAGAAAAGAACATTTTCTTTCTCCCTCCCAGTATTGCATTCTTCTATAAGAGCCCTTTTTGCTTTTAATTTAAATAAATGGCATGATTAACAAACAGAAAAAAAAAAATGTTAAATAAATTGTTTTGACGGCCGGACGTCCTAAATTATGTTGGTGGAACTTTTTTTTCCTCAAAAATCCTTGTTTGATGATGGAAAATTTTGAATTATGAAAAGGATTCAAGTGTGAAATGGGTTCTTGTCTCAGTGGGTGGGATGAGAGTGAGAAAAATAAAAAGAAGCAAAATAAAATTAGATTTTAATTTATTGTGTCACAGATTAGGCCCTACGCAACGGAAAAAAGGTTTAATTGAAAAAAGTACATAAAGAAGAAGCAGAGAAGGTCGACTCCTGGTTTATGGGGGTAATATTAAGATTATTAAATGAAGCCAATTTCAAAAGTGTTGAGCCATTAAGGATGTTTATAAAAGTTTTTTGTCTGACATAAGTGCTTTTGTTTTTTTTTAAGATGTATTCTCTAGAAGAATGTTTATGAAACATTAAGGATGAAGTTTATAACTGGAATATTGGATTATTTTTCCTTTGAACGAACATTTTTTGGTTTAAAATTCAATCAAGATATAGAATTTTATAGGTCTAACATTTTCCTTTGAATTTGAAACAACGATATATTGCGAAATGCTGATATGCATCAAGTGATATACTTATACACGAAACAATCTACGGTAACAGAATCTCAGCCTATAATTTTCTTTTATTATGCAGTAGATATAGAGTTTTTGGGAAAAACATAATCTTCTTTTACGACAATGTTAATTAGGATCTCATTTTTCTCATATTACCAGGATCTAAAGATGTATTTATACTATAACCTTAGGCACTAAATGCAATGCTTTAGACATCAACATTGACTGGCGAGGAATAAAGAGTTAATAAACAATAGCGGTTAATTTGCTGATGAAGTTGGATTTACTCTTTTGATAGCAATTTATAAAGAATTCAAAAAATAACAGGTATACTGGCTGAAATAGAGACTTATTGTTAGGAAGCTTATACTAAAGCTGATACTTAAGATATTGACGTATAACATATGGACCGCCAGTAGCCAACTTCACGCGTGTTCCAACATAACTAGGGGCGGCATCAACTATTAGCGGGTAATAAGCGTAGCAGTGATATGATTTTTTTAATTAATTATTTACTATTAAAATATTTTGGTGGAAATTGTTATCAAACTTCTTTTATTTTACAAAACAAACCCACTCCCTATGGCATGAGTTACTAACAGATGAATATACTATCGTTTTCATTTTAATTTAAATGGCGAAATTAGTACACGTATTTAACACTAAAAGATGATGGCGTTTTTAGGCTGTTTTTAGCTGGAACAACTTTTTTTGGCTGTTTGTATGAAAATTTCAACCGACTGGCGGTCCATATCTAGTACGTCAATGACTTAGAACATGCAATTCATCATTCAATGGGAATCTAGTTCCCTGCATATCGGTTATAATTCAATACCTCTTGGTTATTGAGTACCTCTTGGCGTTTCAATTAGGTCAATGCCAGAGGACTTTTTCCAAATTAAAATTTATGAAAAATTATATTTGAAATACAAAAGAAGGGAAATTTTCAAGAGAAATGGACTTCAACTATGTTAATGGAATCGAGTAAAAATGAAACTCGAAAATATTTAATCCTCTACTGGACAATAAGCTATATATGGCTTTCGATTATTGGAGTGTGAACTGCTAAAACTGCCACGGTATAAAACAACTGCTCATACAGTAAAAAAGCTGCAGTAAAGTTTAGTCCTGGAAATGTAAGGACTTTCAGAAGAAATTTATAGATTGAAAACCATTTACCACCTATAGTTTTACTGATCTGGATCCTGCTTAAACACAATGTCACAAAGTTTTAAACGATTTAGCATCATACTAGAACAATCATACTAGCATCATACTAGGTTACAAAACAATGGTTTTTTATCCTAGTATGATGCTAAATATGTTTTAGTATGACGCTTAATCGTTTCAAATTTTGGGCCAGTATAATTTGTAAAACTGTTTATCTTTCGGTTGCCACTGGTTTCAAAGGCGATAAAATAAGAAACAAAATTTGATATTAATATGTAATGTTCATGTGCTGAATTTTCAAAAATACATATTGTGTGAGCCGAGATAGAACGCGTTTCTTGCAACGTCCATTTATGGCTTCTTGTTGTTCCATCACGGAAATATTCGTTAGATTTTTTAATCCCACATATATGGCTAATGTCCAGTTGCACTTAAAGCACTTTGGATAACCGGGTAATACAATTTATTGGAATTTAAACTTTAAATGACATCATGCACCAACATATAAGGAGGTTAATTTTTTGAAATGAGGAAACTTGGTGCCAACGCCAAGTGCGGATATTTATTTGCCACACTTGGATCCCTTTCATTAGAGTAAGCGAAATGAGAGGATATCAATCGAACAATTTTAAATTACTCTTTGTCTTTAGTTTACTGGGTCTTTTAAAACTGAAAGTGGGTTTTTGCAACTGAAAAATGCAATTTCAAGATTTAACAAACCAATAAATATTTAAACTGAACATAAGAAGGTTTTCGAGTTTTTTTTTTAAGTGACTAAACAATGATTCCATCAAGTAACAAAATTGCAGGTACCTTCTATGATTCTTCAAAGAAGGAAGGCTTACTAAAACTAGTCTTTGAGAATGAAGGGGAAGTATTAGAATATGGAAAAAACGAAGACAGAAACGGAGAAAAATTTTCTGAACCGCTTCAAGTCTATTTATGTGAATGAAGTAGTGAGGTGCAAACACTTCACAGTCGTATTTAAGTATTCGCCTCACAAATGAAAAAAAAAAAACAAAAGCTTAAGAACGTAATATAGCCACGAGAATCTCGACCGAATCTTTTTATGAATTCATGAGAAGACGATCGGAAACGATTTCGTTTTGCAAATATTCGGGGGGCGCCAAAGCACACATGCCCTCAATATTGTGAAAGTCATAACGGCAATTAGAAAAAAAAATTAAAGTATCACAAGAATGTTCTTCCAAGTTAAATGTTATCCAAGAAAACATCTTTTTTTGCTAAGGTTTTAGTTTAAGTATTTTTGCTTGCTGAACTCAAACCTAATATAACGACCGCTTTCGGTATTTTTTAAAGTTGCAATAACCCTAACCCTCAAACCCAAATTGAATACATACTTCATTTCCTAACAGTTACTAACTAATTTAAATTTCGAAAAATATTGCTAAATATAAGAGAGAACGTCACCTCATGTCCGACCATTTTATTTACCATATAGAAATAATTTTGTAATTATCGTGTCAGCTAAATAGTTACAACGTAGCAGAATATAAATCTATTTTTAAACTTAATGTAGTTCAAAAATACACGTGCACGCTAATGCTAAACATTCGTGTTACCTTAAAACATTTATATAAGAAATTATAGAGCTTTTATTGAAGATCAATTCATTTCCTAATTCAAATGCAATACTGCACCCCGTTCTTCACAGAAATTTTCTAAAAATATTTTGCATGTGTCAATAGAAATTTCTAATTTGTATTTACTATTGGTTAAGGCTACAGGGTGTTATCAGTGTAGATATTGTGTAAAATTTGGTGGTGTGAAATAAGGGCCGCGGAAATAAGACCCGTGAGGCTTAATTCCCTCTATAACAGGAAATAACACCCGCGGGCATTTCTTCCTTTTCAAAGTGGCAATAAGACCCTCTACAAAAAAAGTATTTAGACCCGCAGTACCTACTTGCGCCCACCAAAACACGCACCGACCGCCATACCCCCCTTACCAATCTCAACTGTTGGGAAATAACACCCGCGGATTTAATTGCCATTTTGGAAAGGAATTAATGCCTGTGGGCGTTGTTTCTTTTCAAAGTGGGAATTACAACCCGCGGGCCTTGATCCGCGGAACTTATTTCACTCCACCGTAAAAGCTGGAGTGAAATAATGTCCGCGGAACTATAGGATTTTGGGGGGGTGCGAATTTGGGTGGGTGCAGTATAACGGGCCTTAATGCTTTTTTGTGGAGGGCCTTATTGCAACTTTGAAAAGGAATTAAAGCCTGTGGGTGTTATTTCCTTTGTAAGTGGGAACTAAGACCCGCGGGCCCTCATTCCGCCCTTCTTTCACTACACCATAGTCTTTACTTTTTTTTTCCTATACCAAAACTTTTTGCTACAGAACAAATATTGAATTACCTTTTGCCACACTAAAATATTATTTAGAAGTAACTCCCCGAATGAAAACCTGACGAAAAACTATTTGGAACCAAGCGTAGAAACATAAACAAAACGTAAAAACCAACGTAAATTACAACAGTCTATAAGGATCCGCACTTTGCCTTTTTATCATTTTTTTTTTTAATTTCTTTAATAAAATTTTCCAACAGCTATAGAAAGATAAACTTACGGCATTTGCATATGAAATTTCTTCAAAAGCATCTTAATATCGGAAGTCAATTGACTCTCATAATTTTTCCTACCCTTAGAAGCTAGTTACGATCACAGAAGTAATATTCTATCGACATGAAAATATGAAACAAAACTCCTTTCCTAACACCAATAAAATTTCTTCATTCACTAATAGCGTTTTTCATTTAAATCACAAAGATTTGCCCTCGAATTCAAGAAGTGCTCTTTTAAATGAAACATGTTGGGCTGCTTGTTTTGTAGTGTTAGACAAAGAATAATCACGCATATAGGCTGTGTAAAAAATATGGTGGAGTAAAATAAGGTCCGCGGAATTAACTTCATATAGTGTCTCCTAGACAACTCGTCAGTAAAATTGTTTGGTTGAGTATAATTTTTAGATGGCTAACTCAAATAACAACCAAAAGTTGCAAAGATTGAATTTGTCCAACTAAAATTAAAAGGGAGACTAGATATTGTTGCTGTGATTGCTTGAAGCCAATTTGCCTTCAATGCTATAAGCCAATCTGTGAAGATTGCCAAAAAAAATTGTGATTTTTATTTTTAATTTTATTTTTTTTGTTGAACCGATGAATTGATCTTTTTTTTTCTTATTACTATAAGTTTTAAGTTTAGTAAATTGTTACTTTAAATGAAGAAAATATTTATGTTGATTTTTTTTTCTTTTTTTATATGTGTTAGTTTTTGAAGAATTATTTATGTTGTGTTAATAAAAATTCTTTGACTTCATATGTGTTTTTTATTTAACATAATGAGTAATTAAAAATAGTAATGGACGCTCTAAGCTTAAAAATAGAATAGTTAAAAATATCAATATGAGACAAGTTTTTGAAATACAAGCTATCCAAATGGTGTCTGGTGTACTACCCCGTCAGTGGAATTGCAACAAAAAAGTCACGTCAGTCGCAGAGGGTTGAATAAACATTGAACACCCAGTTATGGGCAAGTTGTACGTTGTACTTTCAAAGCCAATTTTAACCTGCATTCGTTTGAAAAAAAAAATGTCAGTCATGATTTTAACTACTACAAGTATTCTAGCATTTGCTGCTATTTGTGTTGGGAATTTCTTACCAACATCACAATCAAAAAATAATACTCAACTTATAAGTTTCTTCAAAGATATTTACGAAAATGAAATTTCCCAAAGTGTTTTTCATCTAAGAACATCTAAAGTCTGTAATGATTTCGATGAAACATTCATTCGAGACGTCTCAACTTCACTTCGTATTCCGGTAATTCTGGCCACTGAAATTTCTGTATTCACCTTAAAGGATAAATTCAACAAAAATCTATTGTGTTTAATTCGATTGGATTTAAATATAACTACTATTTCGGCCACGAATTTTGGAATATCTTCAACAAATTCGGTTCTGTAAAGTCATATTTATTTTCAATAGCCCTTCAAAAAAAGTGTCGGAATTAAGACGGATCTTTGAATTTTGTCGCAAGAAGGGATTTTTAAATGTCATTGCTGTTTTCGAAGATTTTGCAAATTCCAAAACATATTATAGTTACAAAAATTTCGGAGTATTAATGGTAAAAGAAATCGTTTGGAGAAAACAACCAACAAAGAATTTCTTTCCTGATAAGATGCGGGATCTTCGGGGAACTACATTGCCGATTTTATTTGGAGGACCTAAGCCAGGCGTACTGATTTCAAAAAACAAACAAGGAGACAAAATAATTGGTGGATATGTATTGCATATTTTTAATGCTCTAGCAAAGAAACATAACGGAAAATTGAATAATTCTAATGTTGACTCATCTTTATCACATGTCGCACTTTTTGAACTTGTTCTGAATGGATCGGTAGAGATAGCAGGTGTTGGTACAACCGGTTTAAGAATTCCGATTGATTCTTTTTCGTATTCATATGATAGCGTGAGTTGGGGTGTGATGCTACCATTAGAACCAACAGTACCCATCTATAAAGTCTTTGCTATTGTGTTCAATTGGAAGGCTTTGTTGATTACAATCGTGTTGTGTATACTATTATCATGTATTGAGACAGTGTCAAAGATTAGAGAACAGAGAATTCATATTCCAGACGTTATTTTGAATCTCAATGTTTTTCGGGGGATACTTGGACAATCATTTGCGGAAACACCAAACGCATCTTACAGTACGAAAATAACCTACGCATTGATCTTTATGTTTGGAATAATGATAGTAACTTCATATGATGCATTTTTTCAGACATTCATGACGCAACCTCCAAGTGAAAAATTTATCAAATCATTTGATGACCTTCAATCATCTAATTTAAAAATCTACGGCCTTGAAGTTGAAATAAATCATTTAATATTTCATAACAATCCTATTTTGAAAAAAAATTACTCAAATGTTTTTGTATGCGAAACTAACTTCAACAAATTTAACGCATTTCGAGATACTCTCAATACCGAGTATGCTTTTACGGTTGATCATTACAAATGGCAGATCTATCAAAACCAGCAAAACTTTTACCGCAAACAACTATTTCGTTGGTCTAAGGAAATAAGTCTGATTAAAGATGCTCCATATGGTTTTCCTATTCATGAAAACTCAATATATAAAGAAATCTTAAACATTCTCATATTGCAAGCACAGTCAACTGGATTGTTAGATTATTGGAAGAAGAAATCTATTTATGAATCATTTGTATTTGGTCAATATAAAACGAATGCTTTCGGATTAAATCCAGACAATCAATCATTGAAGGTAGAAGATTTTAAGTGGATTTGGATGCTAATGGGAGTGTTGTTCGTTTGCGATACTTTGTGTTTCGTTGGAGAAATTTGCTTCTTTAAGTGGATGAATCGGTAGATTACTTAGTTTAATTTTTGGTTAAAATTTAATGTATTTGTCTTAGTATGTGAAATTTTCAGAGATAACGCCTGTTTTGTGCACATTTACAGATTTTCAAATAAAAGAAAATGTATAAAATATCTTGTTTTTTTTTTCTCGACACACTAGCTGTGGTTTTTTTTTAGTTCTTTGAGATCCTTTGAGATCCTTCTCATATCTATCGAGTCAGAACTGTAGAGAGTGATCTTGTTTTTTGTTTGCATATGAAACTGAGTCTGAGTTCCAATCTGGCTCGATCGATCTCATATGAGAGTTCAAGCTCGTCATCTCTGACTCCGAGAACTTTCTCATCATTAAGCATATGACACAATGCAGCATGCACCAATATAAACATGCAGCATGTATATATTGGAACAACGAAAAGACTATTATGTACGAGCATTAGGTATAAGAATGACAGAGCACAAAGCAGATATCAAAAAAGGAAAAGAATCAACTGGTTTCTCACAATCGACATTCAACATATAATTGACAGCGGACACGAAGCCATGCCAACTTCGACGATGTAAGAGTACGATTTACTTTTCAAAGTCTACGAAATCAACAAAAATTGACGAAAACAATGAATCCATAAGAGGACAAAAACAATACGATCGCGAGCTACGCTTTGGCAATTCAATAAGTACCTGCATACACTAATGTGATACTTTTTGATTGTTCCGTAAAGTAATTAAGTCTTTATGTTAATTTATTTTGTATCGTTTTTTAATTCTTAAATTAAATAACTAAATTAATTATTATTAAAAACAATCTAACTAGAAAAAAACTATGTAAGTTCTCTTTTTCAAAACTAAATTATTATTTTGATTTCCGGCTATTTCCGGTAGCAATAATTGTCATTCATAAATAAGTGGCCCTGAAGCAATAAATGGACAAAGATTTAGGCGCCAAAATAATGTCCCAATTTCAGTCGCTAGCTCTTGGACTACATATATATTAAAATACATTAATTTTCTTATTATTCGTTTAACGATCGTATTTTTTTCGAGATAAATCGGATTTTTTATAGAATCTATATGGCAGGTACCGTTAATAAGGTGATTTTGAAAAAAAATTCTAACAAATCAGAAACACAAAATTTCATGATAGAATTATCTGTTAGGCTTATATGGCAGGCATAATACTCTAAAAATTCAGAGTACCAAGTTTGAAGAAAATCGGCCCAACAGTTTAGGCTGCAGGTGTCTATACAGACAGACAGACAGAATTGTCAGAGCTACATTTTTCGTGTTCTCTATCTGTTGGAGCCGAATCATTCATCATTATTTAACATCTTATTTATCAAAAATATTGTTGCTTTAATTGTTATAAAATCTTACACATAAAATCATGTTAACATTTTAGTATCTATGTTAAATTCAAATTTTGCGCCTCTCTTATACCATTTGCCATCTTTTTCTTATTCTGAATTCGCTGTACATTTAAGGATTAAAGATAACGTAATCTCTCTCACTTATCATTGCATAAATACTTCACGAGAAATAAAATCTAGACACTTGAATTTAAACCTTTAGGGGAAACTCTGCTTTTTTTTTTGTTCAACTATTTCGTCGTTTTTTTTTGCTCGCTTTGTCTGGATCCTTTGTTGGCCAGAACCTTTGTTCGTTCTTAAAATTAGTAGAGAATAACTATCGTGGTTTAAACCTAGTTCGATATTTTGTAGAACATTTCGCTACCGTTGATAATCGGTCAACACAGCAACCAGGATTTGTTCCAACCTTTAAATAAAAAGGAGTCATTGAGAATCCCAGGTTGACGGTCTTAATATCTGATCGTTCACTATCATCGTAATGTCATATTTGAATGTTATTTCAAAACTTTTTTTTTACGAATGCAAAACTCGCCTTATAGTACCTATGATCGCAAGTAAAAATACAGGCTGAAACATGGTACTTGTCATAAGAACGGTAGAAAACTCCCTTGGGCAATTTGAGAGGAAGAATTTTAGATGATTTTCGGCCCAGTTCATTTCGAAATAGTGAGACTATAAGCAAAATGAAGCTCCTAAAATATAACGCACAAAAATGGAGAAAGACCTCAACCAACTTGATATGCACAAAAAAAAGAAGCTAGCAAAGGACCGAATTTACAGTAAAAGGTCTTGTTGGTTGATACCGTCCATAAATGTAAGAATCATCCAAATCCAGAGTAAAATAAGTAATTAAGCATTTAAATAAAACAGATTTACAATCACTAAACCATCCTACAAATAAAACGCTTGTTCTTTTACTAAAACAACGAATATGAAATTACTAAAAATATATTCTTCATTAACTTTGTATGTGACGTCCTGCAGACCAGCTATAACCTTTATTGTACCAATGAACACAATGAACTTATATGTCTGCACAACTATATGCTAAATATCGCACATATTATAAACTTTTTAAAATTACTAATTTACCTGCATCATAATCATATTACACTCAACAATGTGGTATCCCCTTACTTCGGTTTTTTTTTCTGAAATAAAATTACTCCTGTTCGTCCTTTATCTAATATACCTAGTGATAAATTTAATTTTAATATGAATTTATAAATTACACGTCCGGGAGTTTTACGTGTGCACACTGCACAGTTAGAAATTGTTCTGTGTATGTTTTCCTTTGTTGAGACAGAAATTCCCCAACGAAACGCATCAGCATCATTTAAAAATAATACTACCATACTAAAACTTTTCAAAAACAAAGTTTTTTTTACGGGCGAATCTATTGTTTCACTTGATGCGAAGTAGGAGCTACAGAAAATGTAATTTCTATGAAAAAAATAAATATGAGTAAGTACTATTTATTATTAGAATAGGGACTTCAAAAAACGTCCTTGTCCGAAAAGACCCACACGAGTGAGTATTTTTCAAAGGAATATATACATATATATACCATTAGAGTCACTGCAAACAAAGTTTTATAGATTCCAAAAAATAAAGGACACCTTGGCCCCCATTCGGAGGTACCAATTGTACCAATTTTCCTGGGCTTTAGTTTTAAATTAATTGACTTCCGGGGATTGCTAAATGTAGATCTAGATGGTGTCGGGATAGAATGGTTGTGATTGATTTAATTTCCCAAGTAAAAGAACAACTTTTTTTTCGAAGTGGTGTTGGTGAAAAAACAACAATAGCACTTCGAAGGCCAAGCCACATAGTATGTTTCCATCAGGATGAAAAAATGAATGAGCGTGATTTGAAAGGACAAGGCTTTCGTGTGCCCAGTGTGCGTGTCGTAGAACTTAATATGAGAAACTTGTCCATTACGTTTTACTCGCATCAAGAAAATTGAAAAGAACACAAACTTTTTCCGACACTTACTTTCTTTTTTTTTCTTTCTCTTTTTCATCTTGATTTTCCCGACATCCTGTCTCACACATATAGAAACTATTCAGATGAACAATTTACAGGAAGCTACACTTGTCTGGTGTTGGGAGAATGTTGATGGTGACGGGTATCCTTAATGATGATCTTATTAAAAAGTTCATAAAAGTTTTGCAATTTCTTAATTCGGTTAATTATTTTATATTTGCTTTCTCAGATGGCAAAAAGACGAGACATAGAAGAGGGAAAGTTTATTATACATCATGCAACTTAGAATCACTATTAGGAAAGAAAAATAAAACATTTTTTTTTTTTTTTTGTTAAACTTTTTTAAACTTTTCCCGAGAGTGTAGTTTGCTTGGACTTTCTATGTATAGAAGGTGTACATTGATACAATATACACTGATCAAATAGTTACAGAGGTGCTTTGTAATTACATTAAGACTAAGGAATGAAGAAGGAGGATATAATAGGGACTTTCTCTGTTTGAAGATGATATTGATTTTATTTTTGGATTATGTTGGGTGGGTGTTTCAAACTTAACCCTTTTAAGTTTTATACTGTTTTCATTTTAGAAAATAAAAATAACAAATTATTAATTATAATTTAAAACCCATTAGTGACGCTACACGGTCGAAAGATAGGTATACTTGTGTATTACAAATTGAGTACTTTTTTTTAATGACGTTGCCTTAGCGAAAGCTATAAAGTTGATTATACTCTGTTCATTTTGTATTTGCACTATACATGGCAAGATAAGATATTTGCATTTAATTCGAACCATTATGGATTTTAGTACCTAATCTATCTCGATTTAAAAGCTCTTAAACGAACCTTACACGCTCAGTCATTTGACATCAATCTATAATATAGTGTTATGTAAGAACAATGTTGTATGCGTGCATTTGTATGATGAAAAATCAAAACACTTTTGATTTTGCCTGATGTCATATTGTATGTAATACGATGACTGACGTCACTTTACTGACTGTGTAAAGAATAACCGTAGTGAGCATTAAAAATTGCCGCAATTCTGTCAAAAATATCGATAGGGTTACCGACTGTTATTCTGTTAGTAGTTTAAAATGTAAATCCAGATGTAAATTATTAGTTTTGTTTTCGTTGATTACCATAAAGAATATATTTTTTGCACATGCTGCTTCTTTTATATATCTTTGTTTCATACATATTTATTATTTCCTGTGACAGAACAATATTAAAAATATTAATTGCGTATGCCGATGATCTAATAGCGTACAGAACAGGTCCAACAGTTGAAGTTATCAAAATTATTTTTCAAGCTTGACTTCAACAAGATTCAGCAATATTGCGATGACTGGAAGTTGAAAATATACTTCCAGAAATTATTCTGTTTAGAACCCATTTGTTTAGAGCTTCTGCGGATACGAGAAAGAACTGGCGAAAACTTGTGATCGTTGGACCCCTTGGACAGCCACTGGCAAGTAAAAGTGTCGTGAAGTGTGTGTCTACGCGGATTTATCCCACCCGACGCTTTCCTCTTTTTAGACAGTCGAGGGCTGATACAGGATAGTTCGGCGGTACCGCTGATCTACCACGTTGGCCGAAAAACTGTGGATAGGCGACTCCTTTATGGTCGTGATGTCGTCGCAGAAAGCGGAGCAGAGCGCCTTCGGTTCAATAGGGCTGTGTCCGAAAGGGACCGCAGATAGATAGATTGGACCAAAATCGCCAGTTCTGGTGGTTGAGTGATGTGTAAAATAACTAATAAAATTTAAAAAATAAACAATAATAAAAGTTGACTAATTAAGTTTATTGCCTTGGTTTGACTTACGCAGGCTTAGGCGTGTCCTTGGCTTTAAAAGTAGGCTAACTAACTAACCTTAGATCAAAACAATTATGGTGGCACTAAAAAGAAAAAAAAACCGTTGCTGTGGCTGTTCTAGTCTTAAGTTATTTTAAGTAGTTTTAAGTGTAGTTTTAAGTTGTATAAAAAATTAAAAAATGATAGATAAAATGAGTTTTTTCCTAATTTTCTTATTTTTAAGTAATAAATGAATTTCGATAATATTTAAGCTAGGTACGCCGAAAGGCAATAATTTTAAGTTGGTTATGGTATAATTTAGAGCGCTCGCATAGGGCCAGTAAGTTAGTTAAGTTAATATGTAAGCTAGTTGTTAAGGTTTTTGTCTAGCAAGTAAGTAGTTACAAAAAAATTGAAATATAAAAACTTAATACAAACAAAAAAAAAAAAAACAGTATTAAACTTGGTTAATGACGATAATATAGACTTCTTTTTAAAACAGAAAAACTGTGGTAGGACCCAAAGAATAAAATAAATTGTAATGTGGCCTCACCACAAAGATTTAGTTTGTTAACACCATAAAGATGAAAGAAGAGGGCAGGTGTCAAATATGAGTTCAGTTGAGTTTTGATTGTCATAAGAAAAAAGAAAAAGAAAAAGTAAAAGCCGCTTCACGGAATTTGTGTAATTTTGAATTATTAAAATAATAAAATATAAATTGAAATAATTATTGTTTTTATAAGACCGCTTACAAAACGTTTGCTGTTTTTCAACTGCGTCTGTCTTATTTTTAACAAAGTTAAAAATAATGATCTCTTTTCATAGTCAAAACCATTTTGACATTGTAGTATCGTATACACTGTTCGATATAGTATTGTATTTAGAAAAGTCGACAATAAATTGTCAAAATAATAAAATATTATTATTCGATTGTCAGTGTCCGACTAGTGAATACTACAGACAGTCTTTTCCCAAAACGTAAAATAACACACTCGATTTTGTCTTACTTTTAAGAAGCACATACAAATTTTTGGATGCGTCAAAGATCTGCGAACTGTGTACTTCAAAGAACTGAAATCCATTTTTGTATTCATTGTTCCACTATAACTGAATTGAAAGCCAAACTTAAGCTTAAAATTAATTAAGCTATTACAACTCTGTCATACGCTACGCATGCACATGCCCAACATACGGTGTCGAAAATATGCGAAATGTTTACAATCGCTATAAGGCGAGGGGCAATTCTGAAAACATCTGGAACAATCAAATGAAGCGGTTAACAGTTAACTGAAAGAGCTGTGGTATTATTTGAGATTAAAATAATTATCGTAAAACAAGAGGAAGATGCAGTTTTTAAAAGTTCAATTATTTATTTAATAATGTTTTCCAAAGGCTTTTGTTTTTCGAGATATAAATAGATACATATACATAATAAGTTATTATTGTTGTTACTATAGAATGTCAATTTTTATTACTGACCATTCTGTCAATATAATATAGTACAATATAACAACAATAATAACTTAAAATAGTATGGTCGTACCAATCTTCCAACTTCTTCCCCTTTGATATATGCTACGAATTGTAGAGAAAAATGGAGGCGGAACAAAACAGCATACTTAAAGGCGCTTAGAAATATGTTGAAGCTTCTAATGGTTTTGAAAAACAATCAAACATAACATCATAAGCGGTGGAATGCGTCGTGCATAAGACTTCGAAGACTGAGTAAATCTGAATGCGTGGGTTCGAATCTCATGATGTGCATGTGAAAAAAGTTTTTCATAAAAAATTGGATGAAAGGAATTGGCACTCCTTGAAATAGCTATATCTCCAGCCAAAGAATGGAAAAAACGAATAATACAATTCGTAAAAAAACGAGTAAATAAAATTTGTTTAAAAATTGGTGGTCACCTTTAAGTTGTTGTTGTTGTTCAAACATTCTATACATAATAAGGACTTTCTTCTTTCGACTCAGATTTTAATAAGATAATTTCATTATTTTCATAATTTATGAAATTTTAATAAAAAAAACTATCTCCTACAGTATTCCTCAAAAAGAACACTTTGACTTGCATTTCGAATTTTTTTTTTTAAGCTACCTACTCAGTTTAGTTGAAGTGTCTATTATTCTTCTACAATTAAGTTTGCAAAACTTTTCACCTGCCCTTCAAAGTCGTAACATTTGCTCCCCATCATCGTTATACTTACCTACTTGGCAAATTGACGCCCAAGTCAGTGCTCTTCTGAACATTATACAAATTAAATTTGTTTTTACGTCACATCACATAAAAACTACCATTTCAACCAAGGGTTTCAAATTCGTTCTGCCCCCATTGAACTAGAACTTTGCACACATTGTCAACTTCCTTTGTGGTAATAAAACCCACTTACCTGTAAAACAGTGTCACATTGTATAAACCAATCCATCCACCCACCCACCATATAACACACTGTTGGAGCAATAAAAATGCCAACAAACAGTTGAACTGTACAACAAATGAACGAACTCCAATTCAACAAAAAAGAAAAGAGAAACAAAATAAGACAAACGGTACAAATGTATAGAAAACAAAACAATATAATTGTCAAACTGAGTTCAATACCTATCAAGGCGGAAGTTTTATATTTTATACTCCATTCAAAATGTCTGTTTTTTTTCCTCATCTACCACACCCTAATTCCCTGACTCCTGTGTCGCCTCTTTATTTTCCGCTAAAATGAAACCACTTCAACTAATTGGCAACAACACACACTTTCACCAAAAGCACTTACAGTCCCGCCCGCCACGAACATCGTGAATTTCATTACATCCAGGACTCAGGACAAGGGTTGGCATTTTACATTGGTCCTTATAGTCGTTACGTTACTGCAACTTAGCTAAATGACCCATAAACAATTGTGTTGTGTTGGGAGGACTCCCTAATTTTCATGTATTACAAATAAAAAACACTCTATGATAGGAACCACTTTTTCGGGAACAATCACGAATTCAATTTGAATTGTTCCTTTCATTGACTGGGTTGTAGATGAGGAGGAGATCATCATCACACAAGCACTTATAAAAGACAACAACAAAAGAGATATCTTATCAAAATGAAGCAATAAATCCGTACACAGGAATTCGACACAATTCCTACATTACTCCTTCAAGTCGCATAAATTTACTTTCAAACTTCATTTCGAATTCAGTTGAAGACGAATGATTTCCCAAAACCAAGTTTTACAGTCATTTGAATAAAATAAACTGTTATTCACTGACGGAAGGGAAAGAGTTCCTCCATATCCTGACGGAATTTTAACATAGGATAAGGATAATAGGTAGGTACCTTACTCCATAAAGCTTCAAGAGTATTTATATATATTTGTGTAAGTATTATAAGGATATATTATAGTTATCCCTATTTTCGCGAAAAGAATTTATAATATTGCTTTTAAGTGAATGAAATCGAATGGAATAAAATGGTGGGAGAAGGAAATAAGTTGCCATGATTGACACCGAATTATAGCTTCTGGGGTGCGATGATCCGTTGAATGATTTAAAAAGGATTTATGAATTGAATTATCAACTGAGTCGAGATATTGGAAAATTTTATTTTATACGTCAACAAACAATAGAATTTTTCTTTTTCTTTTTTAGATATTAGTGGATTTTTGTTAAGGTGTGTCGAACCAAAAGAAACATTCCAGAAATATTTTAGAAACATTTCAAAAAAACATTTCATAAACACTAGACGTGCTTCGACGTGTGTTAAGTCAGACAGTGAGCCAGCTCAGTAAAATTTAACATGCTAATCACAACAAAAACCGTTGATATGAATGCTTAAATTGTTGAATTATAGATGGCGCTGAAAGTGTGTTGTGAATACGTGTGATGAAACGTTATGAAAATGTGACAATTCAATTCAATTCAATTCATTTTATTTAGACAATTCATAATAAATACATTTAGCCGACTATTAAAAGTATGTCTGGCTGGTTATATATATATATAAAGTAGGTAATAATTGGTAATACACTTAATTTTAAAGTTAATTGGATCTCTTTTGTTATTTAAGAGTATGCTTGCTACCGGCTTACAAATCAGTATTGGCTTCTGTGTTGAGCCCTTAAACTATTTTTTTTTTTTTTTTTTTGTTTTTTTTTTTTTGTTTTTTTTTTTTGTTTTTTTTTTGTTTTTTTTTTGTTTTTTTTTTTTTTTTTTGTTTTTTTTTTTGTGTACATAAAACTTACATCTAACTTAAAAAAATAAATGGAAAATCCTTTAAGGAGTCTCAAAAAGAATAATGAAAAGGGATGTATGAAATATTTACACCTACCTAACTGAAATAAGTACATAAACGTTGCTTTTCTTTATCTCCTTATTGTATTATATACTTATATATATGAACAAAAAAAAAATAAATACTTTCAACGTCGGTCTATATAAAATATAATTATGTACTTTAGGTCAGTTTGAATTCATCCTCTCAGATTACCGGGTAGTGCCTTATCATAAAAAGGCACAATTAAGTCTCTAATTGCATCTGGTCTTAAATGAATAAGTGATGTGCTATGAAGAAGGTTAACTGGGGAAAGATAATAGTTGTCATTTACACTCTCATTGCTATTAGACTCAAACACGGCTTTAACTAGTGGATTCGAATGTGAGCTGCAGCTTTTAAGTCTTCTTTCTAAAAGGCTAGTCTGATACACCATCAAAGGTATTACTTTAGTATGTTCATACAAAACTTTGTTTGAAAACCATTTTTTGTTCTGTTTTCGAAACTTGCCGCTACAGAATCTTAAAATTTTTCTCTCAAAGTTTTCCAACTCCTTGGCAACGGTTGGGGAAATCGAGAACCATATTCCAAACCCATAAGTTAATATAGGTCTTATAAGAGTTTTGTACATTAAAATTTTTGTGTTTCCAGGCATATGTTTAGATGACAACAACGGTTTCAAACTAGATGTTACCATTTTTGCCTTATTCAGAGATTTTCTAGCATGTTTATTAAAGACGAATCTATTGTGAAAGTTTATACCCAAAAATTTTGGCTCAGATATGAGTGGGACGCTATGTCCATCGATTTGTAAGGCTAAAGATTTGCTTTCTTTCACAGCTTTGTAGTAACCCTTTCCGCTAGCATTTCTAAAGCAAGTGAGATAGCATTTTCCGGGGTTAATTTTTAAACCCCATCTTTTGTAGTACTTTTCTAGGATTGGAATTTTTTCTTGAATTTTACCTAAGGCAACGCTCGGCTTTTTGTCATTTGCCAGGATAATGGTGTCGTCTGCGTACAGTAAGGCACAAGGGTCTTGATTTGCAAAATCGTTTAAAGGAAAATCGTGAAGGAAAATGTTAAATAATGTTGGACCCAATATCGATCCTTGAGCTATTCCTGAAAGAACTGCAATTTGTTCTGAAAAATCTTGCCCAATGTGAACAGATGAAAACCTGTCTTCTAAGAAACTATCAATGATTCTAGTAAGCCAGTTTGGAAAGCCTAAATTAATAAGTTTGAATATTAAACCTATGTGCCAAATACTATCAAATGCTTTTTCTAGATCTATATCAAGGCATAGAGAAACTTTTTTGTTTCTTAAGTTTTGTGTTATTTTGTTATGTAAAACCAACAAAGCATGTTCCGTGGAGTGGTTTTTTTTAAATCCAAATTGATTACTGGGGATAACATTTAAATCGTTGCATATTTTATTAATGTGTTCAACTAAAACTCTTTCAAAAAGTTTGCCAATATTTGAAAGTAAAGACACTGGGCGGAAATCTTTTACATCTTTTGCGTTTTTGCTTTTCGCTAACGGGATGATTTTGGCTATTTTCCACAATTTTGGAAAGTATCCAATGTTTATGCAATGGTTAAATGTCGATGTCAGAGCTACGTCAAGGGACAGGGGGCATTTTTTTAAAACAAAGTTGGAAATTTTGTCAACTCCAGCCGACTTTTTATTATTTAGACTGCTTCTCAAACAGGAAACTTCACTTAAGGATGTGAATGGCGAGTCATTTTGATCAATTGAAGAGTTAGAAAAAGAAAATGTTGTTAATGGATGTATCATTTCTGTTCGACGGAATTCAATGATCTTGGACGTTACTTCATTTGTGAGTGTCATATCGTACGTTGGTATATTTTCCAAATATAATTCCGAATAGAAATTTTTAAATGCTCCAAGTTTTTGGTCTATGAGCGCATGCTTGCGAATATCAGTACCGAAAAATTTTCTGCCCGTTATCTTGTCGATTTCTCTGAACGCTTGGGGAGACGGTTTTATAATTTCCAATTTCTGTTTAAAACTTTCATTCATCTCTAATCTAACCCTTTCTTTGATTATTTTGTTTAAACACTGAATTCTAGAATTCAATTGCTGGTATTCTGAGTTCACCCTATTGAAATGTCGATGGAAAAGTCTCTTTAATTGTCGTAACCATATATTTCGTAGTTTAAGTAATTGTTTAGTATAATCCGAAATATTATGGTATCTTAAGGTTTTTGTATGACATATTTCGGAGTGATTTTCAACACTTGAATTAATTTGATCATTTATCTCACCTATAAGTGAGTCTATATCCGAATTGGATGCGTTGCTTTGATCGTTTATATTAATTTGTGAAATGCGGTTATGCAGTTCATACCTGAAAATTTCCCAATTAGTGTTTTTAAAGCTGACATATGTATCTGGAGGTTGAAGAAGTGGGCTCAGGTTTGTTAAATTAAAATCGAGAGAGATTCCGTAATGGTCTGCGATTGTTGGGAAAGTAGCACATATGGGAGGGTGCGCATACGCCATAGTGGATGAGACCAAGAAATAATCTAAGACTGATGAAGACCTTGGAAAAGTAGGGCTAAAAGGAGAAACTAAATCTAGTGTTAGGTAAGGACCATCGAAAAACCAACTATGGAGCATATTTCCATTTTGGTTACTTTTTGAATCACCCCAATCCGGATGGCGTGCATTAAAATCCCCTCCGATTATTACAGCATCAAATGTTTCCGTAAAAGCGTAAAATTTTTGTAGTTCCCTTTTCAACGGTTCACCATCCTTAGAAGGAATATATATACTTCCAATTAGAATTTTACTTGTGGCTCCTGCACTGTTACAGGTTAATGTACATAGGGCAACGGAGAGTATTTCGCTCGGAAAATTACATATACTGTACTTATATTTTTTATTTAATAAGATTGCAGACCCCCTTCCAGAGTCGTTTCGAATCATATTATAGTCATTAAAAACCGGTTTATGTCTTATATTAAGTCTTGTTTCTGATATGAAACAAATTTGGGTTTTTTTTTTTATTAAGCAAGTTTAACAGTGCAAGTCTTCTGTCATGAGAGATAATTGAATTAAAATTTGTTGATATTATTTTAATGTTTGTTGAATCCATCATATTACAATAGAAGCAACAAAGTCGAGATATGCGAACATTTTCTCTTCTTTAGATTGTAATTTTTGGTAATTCGGCCAAAATTGGCGAACTTTTGCCAAAAGATCCTGGAATGATAAATTAAAAAGATTTTTAGCTTCATTTAAGAAGTTGTTTAGCTCACTAGTTGGTGGACTTAAAACATTTGTAGTGACTTGTGCCCTAGAAAGGTTAGGTCGAGGTTGATTAACATGTTTTTGGGCAGCATTGGCATAAGAAAGGTTTGAGTTTACAAAACTATTTATATTCTCGTTTGCTAACATTTGGTTAGCTTGGGTAGCTTGTTTGGATCTCTGAGATAGAGATTCTTTTTTCTCTTTATATTTTAAGTAGTAGGGACAACCTATATAACTGGCTGCATGACCTATTTCGCCACAGTTAACACATTTTGGGGTTGGAATATCTCCATTAGCCTCTTGAAGGTTTTTAACAGAATCAATGCATTCCTTTGAATCGTGTGATTCTCCACAGAGTACACACCTGCTGTTATATGCGCAACATTCTCCTGAATGCCCGAATCTCTGACACCGATAACATCGAATAACAGACTTGGAATGAGGTTTTTCCCAATAAATTCTTTGAAATAGTAAATACCTTATGCAAGTTAGATCTTTGGTAGATTCACCTGAATCTAATTGAATTGAAAAAATGTTCAGTTTAACATTCTGCTCCCTAGTTCTAGCCGTGGAAAATGGAGAAATTTTATGAATTTTGAGGTTAGGCGACGTCGCAACTAATGCCTGTTTAACCTTCTCTATAGGAGTGTCACCATCAAGACCCTTCAGCAAAATAGTAACACGCTTATTTTCTTTGGGAGAGAACGAGAAGGCACCAATACCCGTACCACGCATTTTCTCTATTATTAACGAATGTACATTAGAATTATTAACATAGACCTTCGTTTTTTTGTAACCAATATTGACAAATTTATGTTTGAGATTGGAGACATTACATTCATTAGCTGCAAGAACAACAACCTCACTTAAGAGTTCGCAATTCGCACCAAAAACAAATATTGGTGGGCAAAAATTTATATTTTTTACATCACATTGGTTAGTATCATTGGGTGATATAACATTAGAAGTATTATTAGTAGGCTTATTACTATTAGTATAACAATGGCTATGGTTTTTAATCAATGGGTTTGGCAAAGATGAACCCAGATTTAATAAAGGTGCAAATGCGTTGTTTGATAGATTTCCGTGCTCTTGTGAGTTAGGAGATGACTGATTCTTCACATTTTTTTGTTTTTTCCCTTGATTTGGTAAAAAATCACTTGCAGCACGTTTCAGATTTCTGATAACCGTTGTCCACTCCATTTCTTGAGTAGAATTTTCGTCGTGTTCTTCAATAGCTTGGCCTTGAATGTTGATTGAGTTATTCTCATCAAATGTTTGAGAATTCTGAGTATTATTAGGTATAGCTGGATTAGAATGCATTATATTATGTGCTCGCGCAGCATTGCTGGCTTCGTCACCGAGAGATTGAGAAGAAAACTGATTCATTATTAAGGAATGAGATTGGAGGGGATTATCTCCGTAATTGTCTTTATCAAATGTATATTGAGTGATTTCGAGGTTTGGCGCCTTTTTTGGCAAATTTTTTTTGCACGGTGTTAAACTCGCAGTTTTATTTAGATTAACACTTTTTATATATATTCCAGCTTAGAAGCTGGAATATCTGGATTTAACTTTTCACTTTTCTCCACTGTTTAGAGTCACTGTCTCAGAGGGAAGAAAAATTAATATTTGCGGAGCAAATCCGCTTCAAATTGTGGAATGGGTAATAATTAAATAATAAATTTATCACTCTGTACTAATAAGCACGTCTGTTCTCGTTGACGACTCAAACGAAACTCTATGAAAATGTGACGGCACGACAATTCTAAAATGTCAAATTTTGTCTACAATCTGTCAAAATGCGATTTAATCGTTGACCCAGATCTTGGCGCTGAAAGTGAGTTGTTAAAAAAAAAACACGAATTTCTGTTATTTATTCTTTATCGGTACGAGCTTAACTGTATTTTGACAATTTGAATTTTAACTACATACGTAGAAATTTCTGAGTTTTATGTTCTATTGAAAAAACAGATAAAACTTGATCTTAATTTTTTTGCAAGAGTGTAAAGTTTCTCATGTTTTTTTTTTTTAGATTTTGAAAATATTTGGTTTGACAGTCAAAGCTAAAATGTTTTTATTATATTCGAACTGTAACCAAAAAGCATTATATTGCATTTTCACAAATTTCGGTCTGACTGAATATTTAATAATATGAAGTGTCCGAATATTAAGCCCGACCTGTCCTGCTGACATATTTACACAGAGTCTATTTACAAATAATAAGAGAACAAAAATTCGCCCGTTGCGGCTAGAAGGGGTTCGAGTAGACCTCAGCTGTGCAACCAAAATTTTAAGGCCCTGTCAAACAGAGTGCGGGCCAACGACGCGTGAGTCAATAGGGCTACCGAACGTCAGAATTTGGTCTGACGTGTAAGTTTTTGACTGCTATGTCAGGCTCAGGCCAGACTTCGTCAGGCTTTTGTTTCCATCCTAGGTATGCTTTTAGGTATATTCAATCAAAAGATATCCAAAAAATAAAAATCAAACTGAAACAAACATGACACATTTAAAGTTGCTATCGCACAATCTAGGGGGTCAGTTTAAAAGTCCGAAATGTTTAGGATCGCTATATTTTCTTTTTGGTTTTGGTTTTGTAAAGTCAAATGCCTCTGTAACATTCCCATAAATGGAAAGAGGAAACACAAATTGAACCTTGCGCAAACTTACAAAATTCTCCAAACCATCTGCAGCGTCATCTCTACATCATCTTTATCAAAATTAAAAAATAGTTAAAAGTGAAACATAGCCGTTTTATTGACAGCTGCGTAATTACTTCACGTCGAAGCACTCCTACTATTAGATAAGAAAGCATTTCACAAATGTTTCTTAAATGTTTTTTACACGTTTTTTTAAAATGCTTCTTTGATCTGGAGGAGCGATAAACATTTCTGAAATGTTTTTTTGTCACAATGACGAAGGAATATTTTTTTTTTAGAAATCATCAGTGAAGTCAAAAGGATTTCTAGAAAATTTGTAATATGAACCTTCTTCTAACAAAAAAAAAAGGACTTCCTCTATTTCTCGAGTAATTATAAAATCTGAATATATAGCTTTATTAGAACCAGGCACTCAAAATTCAAGTCATTCTTCTAGATTGAACCAAAATAATTTCTTCTTTATAAAAGTAAGACACCAAAAAAATTTTTCTTTTATTTAAAAATCTGAAATTCTTCACTGCAAGATAAAGAAAGACAAAAAGTAATGATTGTATAAAAAAATCAAGAACGATTTATCCACTTAAAGAAGCAAATTTCTCCAACAAAACACAAAGTATCGCAAACGAACAACACCCCCATTGCTATCCAAATCCACTTTAGATCTTCTACTTTTAGTGGTAAATTTTCAGATTTTGATCGAAACGCATTCAACTTAAATCGTTTAACTTTAATTAAATCATAAAACGATTTTGTTCTCCAATATTTTAGTAGTCCATTTGAATCAGCTTGCAGAATAAAATAATTCAAAATATCTCTATATTTTGAGTTTTCGTTGATAGGAAAAGACCGGGGAACACTCTCGGATAAGCACATTTCCTTAGACCAACGAAATAGTTGTTTACCGTAAAAGTTTTGCTGATTTTGATAGATCATCCATTTAACATCATCAACCGTAAAAGCAAACTTGGTATTGAGAGTATCTCGAAGTGCATTAAGTTTCTTAAAGTTGCTTTCGTACACAAAAACATTTGAGTATTTCTCCTTGAGTAGAGGTTTGCGAAGAAATAAAAAGTCTTCTATGTCAGCTTTAAAGCCGTAGATTTTTAAATTATTTGATTGGAGATCATCAAAGGATTTAATGTATTTTTCACTTGGAGGTTGGGTCATGAATGTCTGAAGAAATGCATCGTATGAAGTTACCATAGTTATACCAAATAAAAAGATCACTGAGTTTAATATTTTCGTACTGCAAGATGCGTTTGGTGTTTCCGCAAATGATTGTCCAAGTATCCCACGAAATACATTGAGATTAAAAATTAAGTCAGGAATATAAATTCTTCGTCCTGTAATCTTTGATACTGTCTCGAGAACTGATAACGATATAAGCAACGCGATTGTAATCACCAAAGCCTTCCAATAGAACACACTAGTAAACACTTTAAAGATAGGAACAGTTGGTTCTATTGGCAGCATAACACCCCAATATCCAACTTCATATGGATATGAAAACCATTCAATTGGATTCTTTATACTGGATGAACCAGTACCTGCTATTTCAACAGATCCTTTAAGAACACCTTTGAAAAGCTCGACATGTGATAGTGATGAATTTGCATTAGAAGTATTCAATTTTGCGTTATGCTTTTTTGCTAGCGCATAAAATAAATGCAATATAAATCCTCCAATAACCGTGTCTCCTTGTTTGTTTTCTGAGATAATTACTCCAGGCTCAGATCCACCGAATAGAACTGGTAATAGAGTTCCTCGAAGATCACGCATCTTATCTGGAAAGAAACTTTGCGTTGGTTGATTTCTTTTCCAAACAACTTCTTCCACCATAAATACTCCAAAATTGTTGTAGCTATAATAAGTTTTTGTATTAGCAAAGTCTTCAAACACAATTATTCCATTTTTACGACAGAACTTAAAGATTCGTCTTAATACTGCCACTTTTTCTGAATGATTATTGAGGAGAAATATTAATTTACAGAACCGCATTCGTTGAAGATATTTCAAAATTTGTCGCAGTTCAATTGAATCGTATTGAATTAAGCACAAAATATTGTCATTGAACTTTTCCTTTAAAGGAAATGAAATTGTTTCTGTGGAAAGAATTACCGGAATATCAAGTTTAATTGAAATGTCCGGTATGAATGTTTTATCAAAATCATTCCAGAAAAAATCTTTAGATATTCTTAGAAGAAACACACTTTGAAATTGTTCAATTTCGTTAATATCTTTAATGAAACCAATAAATGCAGAGTTATTTTTTATTTCTGTTTTAAGAAAATTAGTAGCACAAACTGCAGAAAATACAAGAACACTTGCCGTAGTAGAATTCATGACTGATGAAAATGATCATTCTTTTTCTTTACTAATGCAATTCGATGTTCGCATTCAAAGTGAATTAAACAATTGTATAAAACAGGGAGTTCTATGTGTTTTCAATAAAAACAAATTTGGACTAGAATATAGTTATTGGGAATGTTATTTATAAATTGTCATTCTTAATTCAGCGGGTTAGTTTCAGAATATATAGAGATGCGCTTTATTGAGAAATGTTTAATGTCATCTAAGAAGAATTTGCCATGAGCAGTTTGGACTACTCACAAAATAAGTTAGCGGAAAACTACACTATTTTTTCTTAGAAGTCATTGCGGAAATCTGGAAGTTTAATGAATTTATTTATGAGTTGAATATCTAAAAAGATGAGCGAACCTTACCCTGGAACCGTCGGTAAAGACATGATCTTTATGTTTTACTCGGTTTTCCTCCTATAGATAATTCTCTATGAAATATCTATTAGAACCACTGACTCGGTTAAAATCAATATTCAGCCTTATTAGGGAATCCGATGAATGAGTTGCGGAGGGAGTCTTACTCACTTTCGGTAGATTTGCTATTAGCGAATCCGCAAGCCATTCGCGGGAATAAATGTCGGTAACGTTGTTCGTAAAATTGGTATTACTGAAAACGTCCGCACCACATCCGCACTCCATACAAATGTTGGAAAAGCAAATCCGCAGTAAAATTGGTGCGGATGAAAGTGATTTTTATGAAAAAAAAAGCAGATAGTTTACAAATCTGAATTTTTTGAAACAGAAATAAAAATTTGGATCGCCGGAATGCATAAAGTTTTTTTTGCAGTACATCTAGTAATTTATTGACAATGGTTAGGAAGTGCAACTTTGGTGTCGTTTTTTAGCCAAACCGTGGACATCTTCCTAGAAATATATTCCCTACGACCTATTTTGACATTTCCTCTATCCAACAGCAAATGAACCTTGAAAATCGGTTTAGTGATTGCTGAAACACAGACGGATTAAGATTGGTCGTTAAAATCAATAAAAATGGCTTATTTTGCGGTACAAAAATTATTTTAGTCAAAATAATTATTTTTTGTCCTATTATTTAGAGTTCCGGAAGTACAACATTGGTGTTGTTTTTTTGGCCAAACCGTGGAAAACTGTCCAAAAATAAAGTCTCCATGACCAAGATTGACATTTCCTCTATTCAACAGCATTACCTTGTAAATCGGTCCAGTGATTGCTGAAACACTGACGGATTAAGATCGGTTGTTAAAATCATTAAAAAATGTTAAATTTGCGATATTAGATATTTTACGATACTAAAGTATCTTAGATTGCTTTTCTCGTGTGTACTTGAACGCACCCAATGTCAACTTTTGACATCCACGATAATGCAGTTTCAAAAATGGGAAAGTACTTCGCGGATCGATAATGCAGCTCATTCATCGGATTCAATAATAGAATTTTATGCGAATGCGGATCCACTGCGGATCCAACCGACTCCCGTGGAGTGAAATTTTGCGGATTCAGTAATAGGCATGATTATGTATTTAATGTAATAATATTTCATGTATGAACTAGATCGGAAGTTTTCTTAAAAATGACTCAGACTAGACGTTAAAACCAGAATGAACATATCCCGTATACTCGATCTTGTTCAAATATCCACTTTGTATTATAATAACTTTATTCTCATGCAAATTTCTGCCAAAAGTGCTTTTTATTTAAAGCAAAATTTATAATATAAACTTTTTAACATGAATTCGTAAAACATATTCATAACACCCGGTATCCTTCAACAATTAAAAGATACTGATTACTAATACATCAAAATAATTTTATATGTTTTGGGTGAGGGGTGCAGTAATTTAACTTCATATTTTTTATTTCATTCAAATATTTGTAAAACTCCAATATAATTTTTAACTTATTGTCACATATATTCAACAATACATTGTTGTTATATATATGCAACTATTTATATGAAGAAACAATAAATATTCACACATACATTGGACTCATTTTACGTCAGTTACACCGCATACAATAATTACGGTGCATTTGCTATGGCATTATTATTAAAAGCTTTATTATCTTTATCAAATAATATCTTTCATAAATATAGACTCCCTGCATAGTCCCATAAAGTAAATAAATATGAAAAAATGGGGTTTACTGATATGTTTTATAGGATGTTTGGCTGATTAAAATCTGCAAAAAATCCGCACTTTTTTTCTTATTTTGACCTGAAGAAACGGTATCATCTGAATTTTTGACAAAGTTTAAATGACAACCTTATTAAGCACATACACAAGTGCCCACTAACTGAAAATCTACAAACTGCCCAAAATAATTCTGAAAATATTGCTATAACTCTGGAACAGTTAAAAAATATTTAATTAAAATATAGTGACATCTTGCAATTCGGCAAAAAATAGAACAATTATGAAATACAGCTAAAAGTGGTTTGATGCAGAGCTGCCCGATGCGAGAAGAAAGTCTTTTGTTTGGTTAAAGATTTTACGAACATTTCAACATACGGATTTCACGCGGCAAATGTATGTTGTATCAAACCGTGACTTTAAAAAAACTATGGAAAGATAAACGTCGAGCATATGCTGAAAATCTCGCAAATAGAACTTACGGATGCAAAAATCCAACAGAATTTTGAAAAATATAGTAAGAGAAGTGAACAAGTGAAGAAAGGTACAGGAACTGTAACAGTGCCTATTGAGTTTTGTTCCTGTGATGAAAAAATTGATTTAAAAACATGTTGTTTTGTTTTTAGGTCATTGTAATTGTAATTAATCTTCATTATTACATTAACTACATTATTACATAAACATTTTTTGTTTAGCGACGCTTAACCAGCTAACCGAGAGGAATCGCCACTGAATCGCAAGTAATTACACGTGCATTTATAAATACACGTGTAATTCTAAATACACGTGTAAATATAAATACACGTGTTCATACAAGAATAATTTAATTACACGTGTAACACGTGTACACGGATTCAAGTGTAATAAGGGGCTCTACACGCAACGCGTTTCAAGCGACCTTTGCACGGTCAGTCATTTCACATCAATGTGTAATATAGTGTTTGTAAAAATAAGTCTGCATGCGTGCACTTGTTTGACGAAAAATCAAAACCCTTTTGATTTTGCCTGATGACTGATTATATGTGTAGATGACTGACGCCGTCCTCTGACTGACCGTGTAAGGGTCGTTTTATAGGTTTGGCCCTTAAGACTAGGGAACATTAAAATAAATTACAAAATAAGTTATTTTAAGCTTGAAATTCGAGGAATAAAGATAAGAAAATTAAAATTTAAATACCTTAAGGTTTTTCTCTATTAATTCGATGATAGTATCAAGCTCATAACTCGCGCTTATTATATAAAATAAAACTCACCCTTAATAACTCAAAATGTAGTAACGTCTTAGATATTTCTTTACACAATGCATATGCCTTTTTTGAAAACATTCTTATATATATAACCATTTAAGAATGAAGATACCTATAAAGAATTTTTAAATATTTTAACTATAAAAAGGACTGTAGTACATAAAGTCAAAACTCCTTCAAAGGACAGATATTATATAATATAACTTTACCATCTGTTTAATAATCATACGCACACCTCACATATCCTTACTCCTCATTTTGATTTTATTCTTTGATCAGATTTTCCACATTTAAAGCTTAATTCCATGTCTCTTCAATTATTTTCCTATTAGGTACTTGCTTTACATATCCTCCAATTAGTTGAGACGAGATAATAATGTATTCATGCATGTTTATGTTTTCTAAATCTGAATCAGAACTAATTTCTGAAAATACACTCTTGAACCCTTGGGCACTTTGACGTTGTCATCCTTTTGTTCTTTCTCTCTCTCCATATTTGTTAACATAAAGTTGTACCATAACATAAATACATATACAACCTCAAAATTTATATAAGTATGTTTATACATATTTAAATGTTCCACCAGGTCCTTAATTACCACATTCGAATTGAGTTGAAGCAGTCATCGTACATCTTATACATTTATTTATTCCAAGGATTGCTTTAATTACAATCTCTCCCAGAAATACGTGTATTCTTCTTCCTAATCGGATAAAATTTTACTAGGTAAATGGACTTTGGACTGTGGAGGTATATGAAGATGGGTCTGTTGGGAAGAATTCACATTGAAAGGAGTTTTCCAAGAACAAGAACAATGTTTTCCCAAAAGGTTGACAAGAATTCTCTTCGACACGATAAATGGAAGAAAATATGCCAAATGTCGTCGTCTTCCATGTAGTTGACGATGCAAATGTTGTAAGATTCAGGAATTTAACTCGGCATCTTGTCTTGCAATTGTACTTTACAGATTACAGTGATTGTTATGGGAATTGTTGATGTCTATGCAATAAGCAAGGATATTCTCATGTTGTACGTAATACTATTAGCATAGAACAATATTGGTATCTGATTTCTTGAGTAAAATGTGGTTGTTCTAAAGTTTGAGTTGACATTATTGACACATCACGAAATAATAAGAAGACAAATGATCCAACGTTGGGCGCCATTTAAGATATTGTTTTGAATAACTGACATCTGATCTTCTTAAACAATTTTAAGGGTATCTCAATTTTAAACTCAATTTTCTAAAGATATATTCAATTTTGAAACAGAAGGACTACAAAAAAAAATACACACATATACATACTTCGAAAATAAAATCCATTGAAAAGAATCTAATCAAACGGATAAAGGATGTCAAATTGAAAACATTCCCTTAAGCCAAAGCAAATGTCTTTGCTTAAACAATGTCGAATTTAATATATAAAAACGAAAAAAGCCCGATATCTCTATATCCAAAAGAAAGAGACCAAACTGCCTGCCTAGGTTTATTAAATTTTATCCAATTACATCTCGAAAATCCTTTCTACCCGGAAGGCAAATAAAATCGGAATAAAAATCCCCAGTAAAACACAAACGGGCTTTTAGTTTTGTTTGTTTTCCTGTTATTTGTCAACTCCTGTGTGTCACACATATACACATTGCATTCATCGTTGTCACCGTCAAGTCCTGCCAGAATAAACAGCTATGAGTCAACTGATAAGCTCGGAAATAACGTCACATCAATGATTCGGTCGAAGTTTGTAGAGTCAAGTTGAACAAAAAGAGGACGAACAATTCAAATCCAACCATCCACACAGGATGTCGTGGAATTTAATAGGATTTTTGAATTTTTCATGTCCTGCTGATAGCAGAAAGTTGGAAAATAAGGAAAAAATCCTTATTTTTTGTCGCCCGAAGGTTAGGTACACATTATCAACCACCTCACCTTGATCTTTGTGGAAAATGTTTGTCACCTTGTCATAGGGCGTTGGATATAGAAAAGGTGAAGGTCCTTTTTATGTTTTATTTTTTCTCTATGAAACCTGAGAGTGTCAACACGATATTAAATAAAATGGAAAACGTTTCATAATTTATTTGCTTTATGGACGAACGTGGCCGGTGGGTGTCGAAGAGGGAATGCCTGTTGCCTCCCTTACCACTGAAAACTTCGTTTAAAAAGTATGTTGGCATGTATTTGTTAGTGAATGGAATTTAAATGTACCTTCCCTCGGTTAGATTTGTATACGCTCGGATTGTTTTAATGGAGAGTCAAACGTGTGTATGACGGTTGGAATAAATATATATTGTTTTTGTCAGTGTGTATAGTAGAGTTTTGAATTTTTCATTTGGTGGTTGGGAAATTGTCGCCACTTTGATTTATATTTCATGAATTAATATCGCACCAGTGATTTATGGTACTTCAATGGATTTTTTTTTTATTTTTGGCTTTTAAAGGTGAAAAAGAGGTTATTTAATTATTTTCAGATGTGGTAAATGGTGGTGGTTGACATTGTAAACATATAGTAAGTGCGATTTTATTAGAATGAATTGATATTGAACTTTGTTATGTAAGCCAACTTACTTTGATTTCGAAACCTGCCATCTGTACATTATATAAATTAAAAACACATTACATTTCTGAAAGTTCGTTTTCTTATAATATGTAATAGTTAAGTTCGAAGTTCGAAGATATCAGAATGCCAAATGGCAAAAAAAGAGTTTCATTTATATTAAAATAATATTTTAAATATCACGGGCCCCCATCGTGGTATAAACATAACAACGTTGGGCGCCATTTATTTGTTTTCGCATTTATTATCCATAATGTCGTTAATTGATGTAACTTTATACAATATAATTTTGTGTAAAAAATCATACCTCTATTGTAATAGACATTTTAATAAAACCAAAGAAATACATTTGTTATATTATATTTTTGTACCTATAATAAAAATATATTTTAATATTTTATCTTTATTAAAAAATAACGATCAGCAATCATTAAATTATTTTCAAGCTCTCATGGGTGTCGACAAAGAATTTCTTATGCTTTAATTAATATGAATTTTTAAATCTGACTATTCCCCAAATAAAACATATCCAGGGATCAGATTCTGTATGAAAAAACGATCGAACGTTTTCGTCTGTGCCAACGATTTTTTGACCAGTTGCTATGGAAATCGTCCGCACAAACAAAAACTTTTGATCGTTTTTTTAATACAGAATCTGACCCCTGGGGTCAGTTCAACTAGAAACGAGATACCGCGATACAATGCACAACTTTTTGCAAAAGTATCTATGTTCAACGCAGTGGTAGCGAAACATTCAATACTGAGTGTATAGCATATTATGATATAACCCGTGTTATTTTGGAAAAGCTATCCGTAGTGAAGTTGGATTTTTCATACAAAAATCTCGCTGCGGATCACTAACGATAAATGGAGAAGTCAAATCTAACTGCTGATAAATTTTCGACTTTTATTCGAGTATCGATAAAATTTGTTGTTATTGTTGGTACGAATGATAAATTCATGTGTCTCAATAGGGGTATGTTCGTAAAGATGTAGAGGCTTTTAAAGTGTTATCTTGATTTATGTTCAATCGCCCACAAACATACCCAAATCTCGAAAGAAATTATCAATTTTATTTTAATGAAAATTCAAGGTTTTTGGAAAACTTATACACAAAGGAGGACTTTACATCTGCCAGTTCCATGCAAAAATGTGCTTTTGTTGCATTTTTCATATTTCCTCGAGTAATAAAAAATAAAAGTAAATAATATATTGTCAAACCAGAAATTTAAGTTCTTTTTTGTTTAAATATTTTGCTCAGATTTAAGCTTTGTCACTTTGTGGTTGGACAGATTTGCATTTGAATATTCAATGCGAATTAGCTGTCATAAGCAAGCAATAAATGTTTTAAAGAGTAGGTGTTCTTTAAACAGATTTTTAGGGCCAATAATGCAAATATTAGCGCAAATTTTCAAACGATATGGCATCATACTAGGTCACAAAACAATAGTTTTTTAAACTATAGTATGATGCTAAATATGTTTTAGTATGATGCTACATGGTTTAAAATTTTTCGCCATTATAACTAAGGCCTAACCACGATTGTTCAACAGGCCTTTTCAAATCCAATTTGGACATTTGCAGAGTATTTAGTGCTAACAGTCATCAGAGGTAATATTTTTGACATTTTGTAGTTTGAAAGATCTGAAATCTTGACATTTGGAAATTACTTATTTAATGCAAACCGTCATCACTGAACTGAAGATGTCATGAATCCATGACAAAGCGAACAATTTTTTTTTTTTTTTACTTAGTTGCTTGTGTAAGTTGTTGCATATTTATATTTTGCTATATTTTGTTATTTCGTGCTTAAAAGAATTGTTCAAAAAAAACTAAAAAAAAAAATGATTTTGTTTCCATAATTATTGTATTCCTCAATGTGACATTTCGATACCAAATCATCCCTATTTTTGGCACTATTCAACCGCCCAACTCATAATAACTTATTATGCCTCTTTACATGACCATAAGTATTATAAATAAGTTTTTTGCTTACCGAGGCATAATAAGGACTATGCATTAGCTATTATACGTTGAGAAATAAGTCTGTTTATGGTCAATTACATTGAAGTAATTTTAAATATTTGCTGGTGAAATATGTAATAGGAAGGAGACAATTCAACACACAGTAATCTTATCAAACTCTGAATCTGAAATTAACGTTGCAATTAATGCATTAAGGAAGCTATTTTTCGGAAGCATCTTCGACAAGAACTGACAGACACAAAGAACTTGCACTCTTGGACCTATGTTATAAGTCGACAATAGGTATTGTAAGACTACACACTCAGAGAAAAAAAGATTATAAACAAACATCCTTAAACTAACAAATTTCAAACTTCTTTTCATCGCAATTGTGTTTATACTATAATTAATAACGTCGGATTTAAATCAATATTAACGCATTCTTTCTTTAAGTAGTTGCATTTTTAAGTTTAAGAAAAAACGGAGTTAAGTAAATTGTATAGTCATTTTAACTCCATGCATAATTACACTGAGTACTTTTTGGGAAAAGAAGAAAGACGACGTTAAATTTAGTATGTTATGCTAAGAAGGATCGCGTTCTCTAAATTCAATCTAAAAATTCTTAAAAATTGAAAATTTGTCTTTCATTTTTCATTGGGTGTAAGAAAGAACCGTACATTTCACAATAGAAGTTTCCTTGAAGTTAATGTCAGGTTATAGATTATTGATGCGAGAACTTATTATTTAGCCAAAATACGAAATAAAATACTTAATTCACGTAAATTAAAAATACATTTTGATAATTTTGATTGAAAATATCAGAGGAAGTCATTTTATTTTGAAGAACCGAAGAAACTCAGAAATAATATAGAGACAAGAAAGAATATAGGTAATTCAGGGGGAACTCCGATTAATATCGGTTGTTGAATTAAATAATTGGGTCTTAGATTAAGTTTACTTAATCAATGAATTAAGGTTCGTCAAGCTAGGTCCGCCATCGGTTTAGAACTGGAGCACTTAATTAGCTATAGCGGCTTTAAATTAAAACCTAATTCTCGCATCATTACTTTTACGAAAATCCAAAATGGCTTGACGGACCTAATAAATCATCGACTTTTTATCAAACCAATGAAGAATCTTTTTATCAATGACATTTCACGTTATATAATTAGTAAGTTCTGAGAAAAGAAGTCTTTCATATGGAATCTAATTTGGTTGGCACCCAGAAATCAATGTTAGTTTTTATGCTAGTAAATGACTTCGTAAATCCGGGGGTCTATTCTCTGATGAATTTTAGAACTCCTTGGTGACAACAAATATTTTTTCTTTCGCTATCCGCATAGTTTTTGGTCTCAATTAAGACTGATAAGAACAAACAAAATGATAGATACAGATAAGATCTAACATGCGATATCAGGATAGGATACTGATTCCTCTTCCTCTATACTTAAAGTTAAACTGCACTATGCTATGAAAAGGGTATCGAGCACACTATATTTCCATAAAGAGTTGTGGCATGCTCAAATTATCTCATCTCCATAAAATCGTTTTCAAATCCGCCAGCTCCAGATTGACTATTTTTATTTCGTCAATAAGGCAAGTATTGGTTTTGTGTAAAATAAAAATTCAAGATTTTAATCAAACCTAACATTACGATGATAGAAAAGCTCAAAATAGTAGGTTTCTCATACCGTCCGTCTGTCTGTGACGATGTGTATATATTCACCGAGCTATACAGCCTAGATGAGTGGAAGGATTTTCTTCAAACTTGGTGTGTAAACTTTTAAGTGATTCCCTAGAGAAGAAATGTTTGTTTTAGCCCGGCTATAACGGGTACCTTCAATATAACGGTTTTAGTTTTTCCAAGTTCGCACGAACACGGCTATAAAAATTTTCCAATATCAGATATTGGTTCATTTCATTAGCATTGCTACCTTTCACACTTTATTCGAACTTAACAACTTTTTAGGACAAGAACTTAAATATTAAAGTATTGTTAGTATTTCTACATTTTATTTGAAACGTGCTTCCCCAAAACTTACATCATTTAATCCTAGCTCGGATATTGTATTGCAGAATAGTGAAGCAGAATAGCTATGTAAAAAGATAATATTAAAAGATACAAACAAAATTTTTAGATCAGCGTCCACTTAATCGAAAATAAAAAAATCCATCTGAAAAGAAACGCTTGCATGATTATCCTCGTTGATCCAGAAAATTAAAGTCAAAATGATACTAATAAAACATTCTTCATAAAACAAAGAAATCTATACTTTTCGGACGTCTTCCATCAACCAACCAACCCCATGACTTCGTTGACATCTGAAGCTTATTGATGGGCATAAAATTCTTTACATATTATAAATTCAGTGACATCACACATGAACATAAACGTGATATTATGCATCACAGCATCAACTGTCATTATTTTCCCAGACTGTGATTTATGGCCAGTTAAACGGATAAAAACCCATAAATGGTTAAATGAACACACAAAAAATGAAAATTTATTAAAATTCCTGTAATATTTGGCAGCAATCGGTCGATGAAATATACAACATCTGCCAGTGAGTGTCGCCAAATAGTCTGGCTATACGAGTCGTGTACCAGTATATACCGATACCCTCCCATGGAGCAATCGGTTTCTAATTTTCCACGCCATTAAATCGCATTAGCCCCCTGAGTCGGAGGTTTTGGGAGCGAGAGCAGACAAATCTCCATTTGCAGTTTATATCTACCTACAGCCTGTCGGTGACTTGGTACGTCGTCATCGTCATCGTTGGCGTCCTGGCACACTGCCTAAAATCTATTAATTCAAGTTTGTATATAGTATATCCTTTTTTCGTCTCCTTTTTTGGTTTTGTACAAAACTCAGCGCTTCTATACTACTCATATCCTATACTTCTTTATTATCTTTGGTCTCTGGGCCTGTGTCTGCGATTTCAATCGTATTGGGAAATGCCAACATCGATAAAGGCTTTCCTTCTCGTCGTAGTTGTGTTCAGCATAGCGGAGTGCTGTAATCCTCTATGTTGTTCGTTTAGGTCTTGTGATCGGAAAATAATTTATGACTTGAACCTTAATTTGTGCCAAAAATGTGTTTGTTCGTCCTTGGCAATGTTTACGTTAAGCGAATCCAACAAGGATAAGAAACTTAATGCTTTAGTTTTGCTACTGGGTTATCGATGCCACTAATCCGGAAATCAGAGGAGTATCCTGGAAAATCTGTTCAATGGGTGGCATTTGTGTTAGCAGAGTGAAAAAGGACAAATTAAATATTGACTAAAAACAGCAGTAAGGATAGGGATTTATCCTTTCTATTTTTGTGAATGCGTGTGTTTCAGATACAGAGATGGAAAATCTGATCTGAACGTTAGACAAATATTATTTCCGACAGAACTTTTGATTCGGAAATAGGAGGAAAAGAGGGAGCAGTTGAGTGGGATTTCTGGAGCAAATAGAAATGCGAATAACATTTTTATTGAGGTTAGATGGGCAATCGATGGGAAATTAAAGGGGTCCGATAGAGTGTTCAGTGTTTACAAAGATTTTGAAAAGCGAAGAGTAGGTTGAAAGGATTTAATATAAAAGACTAATTATGAAATATATGTAGAACAGTGTTTGGGATTAACAACTGTAAAGTGTCATAAATTGAAAGTATGAAAAGGAGAATAAAACTGTGGATTTAAAAAGGTTTAAGGACCTATGTTAATGATTGGAGAAAATTCGACACATTTGGACTCAAAGGAGAACAAGTGCTAATAATTACAATTAACTCAATTTGAACCAGATTGGTTGAAAGATCCAATAGTTTCAAACATGTCAATCGGAAAGAGCGATGTAAAAAAAAACTATATTTTGCATTGTATTCTGCTCGCGCAACGTTAAGATTACTTAAAGCTTAGTAGAGTTACAAAAATATCTAAACCATCTGAAAAGTGGATTAAAAATGTTGGAAGATTTAGTTCTTTAAACTTTATAGAGATTTCCACTAAATCCTGGCAGAAAGGTTTTCCCAGAACCTTCTTTTTTCACATTACAAAAACCATTAACTCTTAACAACAGCAGGTTAAAAGATTCAATTTAATATCAGTAGGGGAAATGGCTATTATCATAGAAGTCGTCATCACAGGATGCTTTATTATTGATCATAGATCCAAGATATTAAAACTATACGCCCTTGGGAAGTACTGATTCGTTTTAATAAATGTCCGCAATAGACCTTGATGGATCTGAAAAGCGACATCATATTTTGGATTTTTGGCGCTTACTTACTTACTTACTTAAGATGGCGCTCACAATCCAGGATGGACTTCGGCCTCAACCAACATTCCTCTCCAGCCAGCTCTGTTCATAGCTAGCCGCTTCCAATTTCGCACCGCAAGTTGGCTGAGGTCGTTCTCCACTTGTGTGCGCCATCTGTTTCGGGGTCTTCCAATGCTGCGGACACCATCTGGATTGGATTCGAAGACTCGTCGGGTTGGTGCGTTGGTGTCCATACGCTCTACGTGACCCAGCCATCTCAGCCGTTGTATTTTTAGCTTCTTGACCAGGTTAATATCGCTGCATAGCCCGTATAGTTCGTCATTGAATCTTTTCCTCCATACTCCTTCGATACACACAGGACCAAAAATCACTCGAAGAATCTTTCTCTCAAAGCACCCAAGTAACTTCTCATCCGAGTCCTTCAACGCCCATGCTTCCGCCCCATAGAGCAGGACTGGAATGATCAGGGTCTTATATAGCTTCTCTTTGGTTCTATGAGAGAGGGCTTTACTACTTAAATGCTTTCTCAGCCCGAAGAAACAGCGATTGGCAAGAGTAATTCTTCGTTTGATCTCTGCACTGATGTCATTCCGCTTAGTTATAGTGGATCCCAGGTAGACAAAGTCCTTGACTACTTCGAAGTTATAGCTATCCATCTCGACATTTTGCCCGAGTCGCAGATTTTCAGATTCCTTTCTTGTTGATAGCATATACTTCGTTTTGTCTTCGTTAACAGCCAATCCCATTTTTGCCGCCTCCGATTCAATTCTGGCAAATGCACCAGCCACAGCTCGCTTGTTTCGGCCGATTATATCTATGTCATCTGCATATGCAAGTAGTTGAACGGACTTTTGATAAATTGTACCAGTGGTGTTGACTCGCGATTTTCGTACAACTGCTTCAAGAACGATGTTAAATAGGTTGCATGATAACGCGTCGCCTTGTCTTAAGCCTTTCTCAACATCAAAAGGTTCGGTGGTGTTCCTACCGACTTTAACAGAGCAGCGAGATTTCTCCATTGTCATCCTGCACAAGCGGACGAGTTTGGCAGGGATGCCGAGATATGACATGGCTCTGTACAGTTCGTCTCTATCCACGCTATCATACGCGACTTTAAAATCGATAAAGAGGTGGTGGGTATCGATCTGGAATTCCTGAGTTTTTTCTAAAATTTGTCGGAGTGTGAATATTTGATCGGTGGTTGACTTGCCTGGCCTAAAACCACACTGATAGGGGCCAATCAGATCGTTTACAAGGGGTTTTAAGCGATCACACAGGATGGACGACAAAATTTTATAAGCGACGTTTAGGAGGCTAATTTCTCTGTAGTTGGTGCATGTCAGAGCGTCTCCTTTTTTGTGGATGGGGCATATGATGCCAAGGTTCCATTCATCGGGCATACTTTCATCCGACCAAATTTTACAGATGAGTTGGTGCATGCTCCCTACCATCACATCTCTTGCAGCTTTAAACAATTCAGCTAATAGGCCATCTGCGCCAGTAGCTTTATTCGATTTAAGCTTGGCAATCGCTAAGCGCACTTCGTTCAGGTCGGGTGGACGGAAATGTTGGCCATCATCGTCCAAGTTTAGTGGAATCATTTGCCTAGCAGCGGTCTGTTGGTTATCTTCGCCGTTTAGCAGTCTAGAAAAATGTTCTTTCCAGATCCTCAGCACTGACTGTGTGTCTACTACCATAATCCCCCTCTCGTCTCGGCAGGCTTCCGTTCTGGCTTTAAGGCCTTGGGTGGATCTTTTTACCCTTTGATAGAATTTTCGAACATCACTTCTGCCGGTACAACCCTCGATAGACTCGACCGCTCGCTTCTCGTGCTCTCTCTTTTTTCTCCTGAGAAGTCGGCGTTCCTCCCTTCTTTTTTGCCCGTAGAGCTCCCGGGCTGCTCTCTCATTGCCTCTTGTTCTAGACTGCAGCATCGCCTGGTAGGCCTCGTTTTTCGCTGCATGCGCCAACCGGCATTCTTCATCAAACCAGGAGTTTCGTTGTGGACGCCTAGTGAAACCCAGCACATCAGAGGCGGCATTTCTGATGGCTTGTTAACAGTGTCTCCACTAGTCTTCTGTACTTGCTGCTGGTGGCAAACTCGTTGAGAGATTGGTTGAAACGCGGTCAGCAAAGGTTCTTGCAGTCTCTTGCGATTTAAGCTTCGCGACATCATATTTTCTGACAGCAACAGCTCTGCGTTGTGGCGCCATGGAAATCCGCATTCGCACTCGCGACACTACCAAGTAGTGGTCCGAGTCTATGTTGGCCGTGCGGAAAGTTCGAACATCCAAGATGCTGGAAGCATGTCTGGCGTCTATCGCGATGTGATCAATTTGATTGACTGTTTTATGATCACTGCTCCTCCAAGTTCCTTTGTGTATATCACGGTGTGGGAAATGGGTACTCGATACGATAAGATTTCTCCCCGCCGCGAAGTCTATCATCCTGTACCCGTTGTCGGAAGTGTCATCGTGCAGGCTGTGGTCCCCGATGGTTGAACCAAATTTGCCCTCTTTTCCGAATCTGGCATTGAAGTCACCCAGAATAATTTTGACGTCGTACTTTGGGCACAAATCGTATGCGCTCTCTAAGAGGTCGTAAAACTCGTCCTTGGTTGTATCATCCTTCTTTTCGTGGGGGGCATGGACACAAATCAGCGTGATGTTCTTAAATTTTGCCTTGATACGGATTGTGACCAAACGCTCGCTAAAACTGCGAAAGCCTAAGACTTCTTGCCTGAGTCTTCCCCTTATCACAAAACCGCACCCAAATAGCCGCTGACCCTGCTCCTGACAACACGGTCCGTGGTAGATGTCACACGTTGTCATCCTTCTTACATTCTCCCCATCCCATCGCACTTCCTGAATAGCTGTTACATCAGCCTTAAGCCTGTCCAGGGTCTCCACTAATTGTTCGGCTGCACGTGGTCTGAACAACGACAATACATTCCACGCACAGATCCGAAATTCGTTGTCCTTGTTTCGTTTGCTGGGTTCGTCAGCATTTTGATCATCCTTATCCGAGGCTTGTTGGTTTTTCGGAACTAAATTTTTTTTTTACAATGGTAGGGAAGTTAACCCGCCGCACAACCCCCAACCTGGAGGACCAGGCTCTTACTAAAACTCCAAGAGCAGGGAGCCGGATAGACCGCTCCTTATCGGCCTGAGCTTCAAATATGTCGGAGTAGCCCGTATAAGGTGTTCACTAAGTAGTTCAACCTGACTGGAACTGTAGACGCCACCGTTGACTCCATCTGGGGAATTCCTCCGCTGCCGTCTCGATGAAAGGAGAAGTGCCTTAGTGGAAACACCCCTCCCCCCCATCTCTCGTTAGCTGCCGCCAGAACCGTCCAAAGGGGTTGGTTACCCAGATCTCAGGTTAAGGTACTAGGCACTCGATGTTCACCACGGGAAGGTGAGAGTAGGAGTTGATAGTCAGAGGTTGGTTTGGGAAAACCTGTGGACGTATTGTCCTCTTGAATGCACATAACTACCTTTTGAATTTTTGGCGCTTATGTGACACCCATTTCCCTCCAACCATACATAAAGTGCTCGTTGCAAGGATGAATCATTTTCACTCATGATGGCTCCATCGTCAGCAAAGAACTTTCGGGTTTCTCACCTTATCTTTAAGTAGATAGGCAAGGACTGTAATGAAGACCAAAGACATTAAGATGCTTCCTTGGTGCACACCAACTTTGATTGAGAAATTTTCGATAACTCCTGCAGTGCATCTAACCTTTGTTTTGGTATGCTCGTACATATCCAAGATCACCGGCACGTAAATTTTTGGAACTCCCTGTTGTTTTAGGTCCACCAATAACGGATCGTCGAACACTTTTTATTCAAAATCTACAAACATAGCATTCATGTCTTTTGAGGAATTGCAAAACCGAACATTATAGATAGCTTTATTGTTTTTCGCAAGCTGCCATCCAATACACGCTCAATGATCTTCATGGTATGTGACATCAGCTGAACGGTATAGTTATCACAGTTTCGTGTATCACTTTTCCCCTTGGAAATTGGGAAAAATGTAACTTTCTCCTCACTGATTTGGCATTTGGTTACCGCTAATAAGTTTGAAGGTGCAAACCGTACGCTATCTAAGCCCGATGTCTCCAATCTTTTTCCAGAACTCAAACAGTACGTGTTTGGCCCAATCGTTTTTTACTTTTTGGAGTTTTTCACCGCCGCCGCACTGACTTCTTTGACTGTGATGTCGGGCACTTCTTCGTAATTTTGTGCGGCTGTTGAAAAGTATCGTCTGGAAAACTGTTAATATAAAAGTGTACTCTCGGTCTCGCCACCTTTTTTGTCATCCACAAGAAGTTGAGCTCTGCGGTAATAATATTTTTGTTGTATTTTGTGGTTTTTATTTGCTATTGTGAATGAAGAGGACAATTTTGGTTTTGTAGAAAAATTATATGAAAATGTTTTCACCCTTTCACTATCATTTCGATTCCCATTCTGTTAAAAAATCAAAAATTATCATATGAATAATTTTTGTTCACGCCCTTTACTTTCACGCAAGTTAATGTGGTGAAGTGAAAGAAATTCGCGCAATTTGTATACATTTTCCCGATTCACTTTTCCATAAAAACAGAATCAGACCCATTCATTCACTATAGCAAAAAAAAAATCCACAAGAAACAACAACAATTATTCCCCACAGCGAATAATACTGAATTCACAACTACCGTTCAGAATCGCTTTTTTGCACTAAGTGAATCAAAAAGGTGAAAGCAATGCATGAAAGCGAATGTGAAAACGATTTTTTATTTATTTTTCACAGAACTAGAATCGACCCTCAATCAGTTTGAATATTTACTGAATAATCTGTTCGAAAGAGGTAATTTCCAATCCATCAAGGATCAGACTCATAAATACCAAATGAGCGCATTTTCGAGAAAAGATGTTGATGACAAACTCTATCAACCGCTTTTGAAACATTAAGAACTATATTTTTACTTTCCTCAAAACGTTTTACCAAACGAAGATACTAAATAAACAGTAAGTTTGCCCTATTGCTACGAAAGCAACTCTGCCCTTCATTAAGAAGTTTTCACTGGAATAGAACGAAAAACATTTGTTTTTTTTTCAATATGGTTATGCTTTTGGCGGTGACTGTATATTTGAATACAAAGGATTCCGAAAACTCAAAAAAGATTAAACTTAAATTTTCAGTAATTTTTTTTTAGATTGTAAATATAAGAGATAGCTTCTGGAAAGTTTGGTCAAAACTCCAACAGTTTGCAACAGGCACCAGAAGATACCAGATACCCGTTGTTAGATAAATAAAATTCACTTCTATTATTTGTATTGAATTTATTGTATTGAATTTATAAGTAAGGGGTTTCTCCGAACATAAATAATTAAATACTTTCGTATGTGTGCTCACGTTGGGCGCCATTTATATAATGACTAAAGAAGAAGCTTTATCGATAAATCAAACCTTTAATGAACAACAAAATATATTATGTATATGATGTGACCTTTGGTTTATCAACTTTTTGAATTAATAAGTGGGCTTCAGGTCAAAAAATAAGTTAATTTGTGTTCGACGTTTCGTCCATGAATATGGACATCATCAGGAAAGATGTGCAATCTATATTTGTATACATAATTATTAGTTACAATTCACAATATATTTAACATAAAAAAGAAGAAGACCTACAAATGTTACATTTATATTGCACTTTAAAATAAATATGTAAGCTGAACTTACAAGTAAAATCAAAACTTTATAATGAAATAAGAAACGAATAAAACATGATGATGATGTCCATATTCATGGACGAAACGTCGAACACAAATTAACTTTGTTTCATTTTTTGACCTGAAGAACAACAAAATAGTTCACATTTAAATGGAGCATACTATACTCAGAATTAAATCCCACTCCACAGATTATCTTCGTACGGAAGACCTTCACATACATATATGTATGTATATAAGCGGTTCCCATATGATGCAAACTAATCATGCATAATATTCTCTCTTGCTAAGTATTACCAATGTAAATTTTGAAATACTCTCTTTTGTCAAATCTTTGTGTCCTTATATTGTTTCAATTTGTTAAACGTATTTTAAAAACTAGATTCTTCACTTGTACAATAATCTGCCATGACATAGTATCCCCAATTCAACTGCAAATCCTCACTACACTAAAAACAAAGTACTCTTTTGCTTTGCTTTCCGATTGCGATCTTAACAGCATTTTTCCCACTTTTATGCAAACCATGAGAGTCCTAGCATATGTATCCCTTTTAGTATTCAGTGTATATAAAGAGGGAAGTATCTTTAAATACACTTTTGTATATCATATCATAAAAATAAAAACCACGAACAAGGAGCAAGCAGCAAACCTCTTTCAACATATATTTTATCCTTTCATGTAGATTATATTTCTTTTTATTTTGTTCTCAACCGGTAACCATTTCAGAGTAAATTATGCATCCTTTATGCAAAATTACACATTGTATTGCATTTTATATTGAAATATAAAAGATGTGGTATAATATCCTTTATTCTCATATCCATCAATTTCACAGAATATCCTATAGAAAGTATAAAACAACACCATTCTCGGTTACACTGCACTACAAAATCTACCAATTAAACTGCAGAGAGCTCTTCCGAGTTTTCTTTATTCACCTTCTTTCTCTCCCTCTAGGGAAGATTTATCCTTAAAGGATTTATATGTTTTTCCTAAAGAATCTTAGTGATAGTATTTTCATTTTTGTTATCTCATCTATTAACTCAACGAGTGCCATCCATCTTTGGAAATCCTAAGAGACGTAAAATGGTATGAAAGTAGAGCCAACGAAAGATTATTATTATACCAGAGCAAAGGATATCTCTAAGTATTTTTCTTTAAACAAAGACTATATTCCTTAACTCCTTCATTTCCAGAAGGTAAAGGATGAAAATTCATCCACTACATAAAGATTATACCTCGGGATATTGGTGTTGCACATTCAATTTTCCTTCTTGGTGCATGATATAGTTAAAGCTTTATATATTTTATATATAGTCAGAAACTGAAGCAGGGCAACATTTTAGAGGACAGCAAAGCCCACGTCTCTAATATCTTTGAGTTAGAATGTACTGGAATTCAATTTGTATTTTTGATGGATTTTGAGAGAAGAAATAGGATCTTAAAGGTGTGATGGAATTTTAATATATTTTTTTAAAGTAGGTTACCGTGTTAATACAATATTTTGCACTAGATTTACCTCTCTTAAAATTTTAAATTTAATGTTATGGTAGAAGTTCTTAAAGAAAATGGGAAACTTGTTCAAAGGCGATACTTTAAAGTACAATTGTGCGATTTCTACTGAATGATTCTGCACAGAATTGAATTTATGAAAGCAAACCATACACTACTAGATACGACAACACAACAGAACTAATTCTGTCCCAAATTCATCATTTGCTGATTCGAAAACAAAAAAAAAACATACTCTGCATTGACCCCTTAACGATCATGCTGGAATTCAATTTAGCCCGAAATAAATTCCAGAAGATTGATATACATTCATCATTCCTTCCGGGATAATTCAAGAATCTAATCTAAGTTTCTTTGAAATAATTTGTATTCCAGCTTGAGACTTCTTAGCGCATTCCATTCACATGTGGCTTTCTTTTTAATGTTTCTTTTGAGTTTTCTAATCTGTAATAAATGGTGAATTAGGGACAGAATTAGTTCTGTTGTATTTTCGTCCAAAAAGGTGGTTCCAATTAAAAGCGGCCTAAAAGCGACATTACTCCGTAGTGTTAAATACGTGTACAAATTTCGCCATTAAAATTTAAATGAAACGATGGCATATTCATAAACACCACCAGTTTGGCTCTAATAAACCCAGCAATAAATCTATTTTAACTCTTATTTTTGAAGTTTTTGAAACTTCCCGTATCGTAGTCAGCTTTTCGGACAAACACTTGCTCTCATTTAGCGAACGCATCAAAGCACTGATTTATACCTAGTAGGAACAATTTCCACCAAAATATGTACATATTTCAAAAGTAAATATTTAATTTAAAAAAAATCATACCACTGCTACGCAGATTACCCGCTAGCATATATGATTTCACCACTTGTTTAAGGAGCTTGAATTTAATCTTACAAGCTTCTTTTTTTTTTTGGAAACTCTATCCAACAAAATCAGCTCTACCAAGGTATCCGTTGGATCGCAAAATTCTTCGATTTTACACAAATATGAGGACTTTAACATCGAAATATATTTCCGAACGCACATTTTTATGGAACGCACACTAACATTTTGCATGTCACAGTGCAATCAAATGGACTTCATACTACGATACCTCGCTTAGGCTGAATATTTGCTAATTGTCACATCAATTCGCTAAAAAAAAAATGTAAATTATAACAAAACAAACAAAAAATACACATACATACATATGTACACATGTGATAAAAACGTTACAACTTTGTTTTTACATTTAACACAAAACGAATAAAAATAAAAAATTGTTTGTGTTCAAATCTGAGTGAGAAAAATAAATTAAATGTGTTTGGAAAAATTCTTGATGCAATTGTGATATTTATTGTACCATCAATCAATTTCGAGAAAAAAACTACCCGAAAGGTAGTTTTTATCCAACGAAAAAGATACTCATCGATAAAAGAGCTTCATGCCAAACTTAAATGTCTTATAGTTTATAGAGTTATATAAAATGCATTAGTTTGTGTAAATATTACTTCCATTTTTCGATGAAAAATGTCATCAAATCAACCTATTGTTGCGAAAGTCTTATAGCTGATCATATTAAGAAACTTTTTATTTTCAAAATACTTTTTAAGCTGATTATTTATCAGCTTTTACATCACTTTCAAAAGTAGGGATCATATAAGTGAATACCTGTTTTTGAATCCAAAGTCAACTGAATGGTTCTTATATGTTGAATTGTATTATCTGGGCACATTAATATTAATAAATGTAAATGTCGTCCCTCAAGACGAGTGGAAGCCTATATCTATACAATCTAAAGTTCAATGCCCATTTACCCTCCATTCAGTAACTTTGAACTTTAAAGTTTCAACATAATTCTATTATAAATATTTTATCTTAATAGCTGGAAAAAGACCCTACCTTGAAAAAAAAATAAAACCAAGCTTTACACAATTTCAGGCCTTGGCCATTAGAAATTCCCCTAGAAGCAAACTTCCCATTTATATATTTACGTATATAAATGCAACTGGCCAATTTCGCACAATTATCCTCCACACCGACATTTACTAATATTAAACCCATAATCATATCCTAGACAAATATCAAAGTGCACTGCTATATCCATTCTGTCCCTCCATGGTATATTATAAAATATCCAATCCACTGACTCCTGTCAAGCACTCCCTAGGGCACAACAGAAACATAGTAATGTTGCATAGTCTACGAAGTTTCGCTCTCTTTTGCTGTCATTTTATATGCCAACAACATTACTAAGTGTTCACCTGCGTATCGTTGTCATCAATGTGTTGTTAAGAAAAAATAAAATTAAAGTCATGGATGGTTTTACAGGACGACAAAGAAGTAGAAGAGGGTGGTTCCAAAGGGATAAAATTGACAGAATAAACTTTCCATGGCAATGACACTATTACACTGTGATGCTTAGTTTGTATTTATATGAAAAAGCAGTCTCCATTTCTATATAATGACAGCTTTAATAGTGTTCAAGTTTTCAAGTAAAGTAGGAAAGACGGTTTTATAATGAAAAAATCAATAAAAAAAAGCAACAAATTATAGGCGAATTCCCATTCCTCGATGCACAATCTTTTGATGATGATATTTCGTTTGATTCCTTTGATGGTGTCATTAAATTAAAAAATCGACGCTATATTCGAATTCGTTATAAAAGACTCGAAAAGTCAACAACAAATCGAAATAAAAAAAAATAAATACGAAAATCGTATCATGAATTCCATTCAACTTGAGTGTTCAATTTTGTGTTATTTGTCAAAAGAAGAAAAACCCCAAATAAAAAAAAATTTAAATTAAATTTGCCTAAGGAGACGATAGGGAACTTTTCCACATCACAGTTGAATGATTGGAAATGTTTCTTTTTTTATCGTGATAGGTCCTCGTGTTGGGCGCCAATTTTATTCTACTATTTTTAGAATGTCTTCATGTCATACGAGTTTTTCTTTTTTTTTTCTTTTATGTGTCTGTATATCTTGGTAAAATATTTTCGTTCTTTATGTGAGGGGAGATACAAAAAAAAATGTATGTCTATACAGAGTTATTCATTCTTCGCTTGCAATTGAAAAGATTAGATAAAAATAGAAAGTGTGTTTTTTTTTTCTTTTTTATTTAAGGACCTTTTTTATTTGTCCAAAGCTGTTTTTTTTTTTTTTTTCTTATTTATATGAGTTGTTGATATTTTGACATAAATAAAGACCGGATATTGTATATTTGAGGGTAGGTAAAGCACATATATAAATACCAATTTGTAAGGATACTACAATGCAAAGTAATATGATATTTCTGCTTCATGTGATTTTTTCGGTAGAACTAATAAATGATTGATTTGTGTTTAATGTTGTGTTAAAGTTTGGTTGGCCATGATGGAAGTTGACAGACGCCAGTGAATTTATGTATGTGGAATGAATGATTTGTTTTTGTTATAATTTGAACGTTTTTTTATAAAAATTAATTAGAAGTAATATTTGAAAGCCCATAGAGTGGTTTAACAGTAGTGATTTAATAAAGAAAAATGGCACAGGAATGTTTTTAATATATAAAAAGTAACCAATAGAATTTGAAAAAGGGACGAACTTTCGAACTTGTAATGATACTACCCCGTGAAGTATTTGGAATCTCAACTCAGAGGTCTCAAGTTCTGATTTCGAATTTTGCATAACATAAGGCACTAAAATAATGAAAATACTCACTAAGTTTCTTGTCCATCATAGTTGCGCAAGGAAACTTTATTACAAGAGCTGTGAAAGTAGTTCTTTAACCACAATAATAAGCCAATAAATAATAGAAAATGCATAAATATTTTGCAGGAATAGTGTAGTTACTGTTTTATCTAGGAGAGAGCAAAAAGCATATTTTGAGTAAGAGCCAAAGAAGCTTTGTGCAAAAAATATTATTTATCTTTTAGCCTTTTTATTGTTTTTAACTTTAAAATCAGTTACAACTTCAGCCGAGTGATTAACAGAGGCACTGGATTACCTGACATTATTGCCACCCTCAAAAAGTACGATACGATAGAACGAGCAAGAAAAGGTTGAAAAATTGCGGTATTTATTACGGTGCTTTTTACAATGAGCAAGCGTAGTACTTTTTTCGAGACAAACACATAATAACAATGTGCGGCAGGACTAATTTTTTTTAGGATCATTATGATTTACGCTAGAGGAAATGTAGAGCACCTTCAAAATAATCATAACGACCTATACTCGACCTACCAAGAGTTTATAATGAAAATTATTCTACGAGACTTAAATGCCAAACTCTGTAAGAAAAAAAATCTATAATAAAACACAGAATTGAAACATATTGCGATAGATGAGAGTTCTTTGAGTTTTCCGAAAAGCAAAGTCATACCACTATCTTGATGCAACCAAAAAGGTTTTTCTAAACAAATGGGAATCGCTTAGATCCCACGTATACGCCGAAAACGTTGTTTGAAGTTCAACTTTAAAATGATTTAATCGCATGAAGTCACTAGACTTCACACTTTTTCGTGCCGGCCAGCATCAAATTTAGATGTATATTTACCATGTATATAAGTATGACGCGAGTATCCATCAAAACGTCACCCTGTTACCATAAATAAACCCCTGGTTCGATCGAGGTGTCGTTAACAATTGTCGCCATGGTCATACACTTAAACAGGAAGTTCATAAAGTGATCTGCAAAAGTAAATTAAACATACTTCTGAACGCTATATCTTCTGCAAATAGCTTTCAGAAGCATGTTTAATTTAATAAAGCAAAGAAGAACTAAGTAATTTAAAAGAGAGGAAGATATTATATAAAAATGTCAAATCAATAAAACGCGTAATTTTAACTAGAAGGTAAAGCGTACAACTTGAACCTATAAAAGGCCCATACGGATGTCTACAAGGAAAGAAATGAGAGTTGGATATGTAAATTTTTGGCAGGTTGTAAAACGCAGGCAGGTTGTAAAGAAACATGAAGCAACTCACCATTGTGAATATGATCACATTGTATAACATGCCCGATGAATGTAACCTCAGCATCGTTTGGCTAATAAATAAAGAAAACTTTTTTAAACTTATCATACAGGAATATTATTCCGAAATATCGCATAAAATATCTTATAGTCGTTTTTTGTGCGTATCATAAGCCATTCATGGATGATCGGTTTTTATCAATGTCTGCAGGTCAAACGCAATTGAAAAGACAAGGAACCCGTTCAGCTGTGAATGGTGTAGAATTATATGGAATAACTTATACATTAGCATAAGTGTAGGAAAGGGCCTTAAGGCGCAAGTATAATTGGTATGACCTAGCACGGGCTTCTTTCAAAAATAAGCGGACTATTTCGTCATGTTAATAAAAGCACAATGAATATGCTAAATAACAAGTCTGTCTGGTAAAATCTCGTTGTTTTAAAAACTGTTCGGTAGTTCCCACATAACACATATTGCACGTTTCGCTTTCGTTGCCCAGGCAGTTAATTTTGTAGATGACGTCCGTCCGTTTATCCTTTCCGGTTTTGAGTTGAGTGAAGAGAGGCGCTAATGTGTTGTGTGATTTGTAAGCTATTTGGATATCCTGAATTTTCGGTGATATGATTTCTCTAAAGTTTTCCGCAAGCTTCGGAACGTACACCATACGTTTGTAAAATCCAACTTCAGCTACAGCTTTATTATCTCCAACAGTTTTTTTTTTGTTGGAGTATTAAACCTCTAATAAGATCTCCTGGGTAACCATTATCAACAAGGATTTAAGTGACAATTTTCTCATTGGCAGAGTGAAACTGCTTGTCACTCAACGAAAAGACCTTATGTTGATAAGATTAGAAGCGGTGTTAATGATGATATGCCTGGCTTGATTTGAACGATAATTGACAAGTCGTCCCGATGCTGTCGGTTTTTGATGCCAATTAAACAATAAACGATTGTCGTGTCGATGGATTTTGACATCTAAAAATGTAAGTGTCCTGTTATCTTCGTTTTCAGTAGTAAACTGAATTTTTTGGTGGAATATATTAATTAGCCGTAATGTCTCATCTATTTTGCGGTAGTCGATTACCACAAAAATATCATCTACATACTTAGACAAAAAACGAGGTTTATCGATCTTACTGAAAATTTCATCAAGCAGATGATCAAGTACCAAGTCTGCAATGGTTGGCGATAGCGGGTTACCTATTGACATGCCATGAATTTGCCTATAAATGTTATTTTTATACTGCAAATAATTATTTTCTTTCAGGCAAAAGTCAAGAATTTCGAGAAATTTGGTTGTTGTATTGATGATAATGTTGTTGTTTCTTTTGAGAAATAAAATTGAGTCTTTGTGAACTTTCGATATGTACTTTGCAAACTGATCGTGTTGTTAGTGGCGTTGGAAAGAGTGCAACATATTACCAAATTGCGCTCGAGTTACTTCTTGTTCTTTTTCATCTTTCATATTAGGTATATAACCTCTTCACCGTCGGCAATCAATTGGAAGAGGGGAAATGAGTGTTTGTCAACAGGCAGCGCAAATTCTTTTTTCCATCGATAGCAGCCATTTGATTTCCAAAGGAAAGTCAATGCTGCTTTTATTGACAAACCATTTGTCATGAACCTTAATATTAAGATTTCTCCAAAGAGATACTTTTAATTGTTCAATTTTTATGAAAGGTTACGTAAGTTGTATAATTATTAAACCATTATGTGCTTTAGGTTAGGTTAGGTTTATGTGGCTGTCAGGAAGACTACTGACACACTTAGACCACAGATAGGTCCGTTGTGATACCACGAATGAGCGAGGGAGTATTTCTTTAATTAAACCAGTTGGAGCTTCTTATGAAGCGGTATAAAGATAGAATATCTACGTTCGACATATCGCTTGGATCGTCGAAAAAGAGATTACCCAGGTGTAATTTACGTCTTTGGGAGAGAGCTGGGCATGAACAGAGAAGATGGGTGATAGTCTCCTCCTCCTCCTCGTCCATGCAGCTTCTGCAAAAATCATTAGAGAATACGCCAAGTCTTATGGCGTGTCTTCCTATGAGGCAGTGTCCGGTTATGACACCAATCACGGAGCTAAGATGTAATCTGCTCATAGATAGCAGACATTTAGTACGTTTCTGATCTAATTTTGGCCAGATTTGCTTTGTCGCTACGCAGGTAGTAGTGTTTGTCCATCTTAAATTTGCTTTCTCTATGGCATTTAGTTTTAGCATGAGTTTGCTTGTAGCGATAGGTATACCAATATTCACCTTGTTAGGTAAAATCGGCAATAGGGTTCCATTTCTGGCGAGTTCATCGGCTTTGCAGTTTCCCTCAATGTCTCTGTGTCCCGGCACCCAGAAAAGGTGAATATTGAACTGTTCTGCCATCTCCATGAGAGATGATCGACAGTCGCGGGCAGTTATTGAGTTTGTGGAAACAGCACTGATTGATTTAAGGGCTGCCTGACTGTCTGAAAATATACGGATATCCGATACAGATATCACGTTTTCCCTTAACCAGGATAATACCTCTTTGATCGCCAGAATTTCCGCTTGGAACACACTACAATGGTCAGGTAGACGGAATGAGAGATTTAAATTTAGTCTGTCTGAGTACACGCCACCACCAACCCCATCTTTAGTTTTTGAGCCATCAGTGTAAAAATGAACTGATTCATCTTTCAAGAAACTCCCATTTTCCCAAGTGGATCTTGGTGGGATGGTGACTTGAAAATTCTTGTCAAAAACTAGCTGGGGTATAGAGTAGTCGGAGTGACTTAATTTTGGTCCGAATGTTTTCAGAATAATGGAGTGACCAATTGAGTTATCGGTCCATTGAGAGATGGCTTTGAGACGAACGGCTGTGCTTGCGGCCGTTTGTTTGCTAAAAATATCAAGGGGTATGAGATAAAGTAGAATGTCAAGAGCAGCTGAAGGTGTCGAACGGAGAGCTCCGCTAATACACATACAGGCTGACCGTTGGACTTTACTTAACTTGTCACGATATGTAACTTTGTCAAGAGCAGTCCACCATACTGCTACCCCGTAAGTTAGTATCGGTCTGATGACCGCTGTGTAGAGCCAGTTTGTTATGTATGGGGATAAGCCCCATTTATTTCCGATAGCTTTTTTGCAAGAGAAGAGTGCTACTGTGGCTTTCCTAACTCTTTCCTGTATATTTGCTTTCCAATGTAGTTTTTTGTCCAGGATAAGACCTAGATATTTAGCTTCATCTGAAAATCTTAGTGGAGTTCCCATAATTGATGGGGGACTTATTTGGGGAATTTTATATTTTCTTGTGAAGAGGACAAGTTCAGTTTTGTTTGGGTTTATACCCAGTCCGCATTTTTCTGCCCATTTGAGCATAATATTTAGAGCATTTTGCATTAATTCAACGAGAATTTGAGCATGTTTTCCCGATATTGCAATGGCAACATCGTCGGCATACGCGATCACTTTGAAACCTTCTTTTTCTAGGCTTTTTAACACCTCATTTACGACTATGTTCCATAGAAGTGGGGAAAGGACTCCGCCTTGAGGTGTACCTCTGCTGACAGATCTTCTTTCATGAGTGCCACCTAAAGATGAATTAATAATTCTACTTTCTAACATAAGATTAATTAGGTCATTCAGTGAACCATGTATATCTAGTTTCTTCAGTGACGCTGTGATTGCTTGATAGCTGACATTATTGAAGGCGCCTTCAATATCGAGAAATGCAACTAGAGTGTACTCTTTATGATGTAGTGAGTATTCGATGGTTCGTACCAGTGTATGTAAAGCCGTCTCTACCGATTTTCCTTTACAATAAGCGTGTTGTGCAGTAGATACCAGATTAGGATCTATAGCATTGCGCAGATGGATATCGATCAATCTCTCTAGGGTTTTGAGAAGGAACGATGATAGGCTGATTGGTCTGAGATCTTTAGGGTTAACCTGGGAGCATTTACCGGCTTTGGGTATAAAGACAACTTTTACCTCTCTCCATAAAGAGGGAATGTAAGTAAATTTTACGCAACCAATTAGGATGATCTCTAGGATGGGTGTTATGATATCCGAGGCAAATTGAAGCTCGGCAGGTATTATGCCGTCGGGTCCGGGAGATTTGTAAGGATCAAAGCTGTTTATAGCCCATTTCAGTTTATCCTTAGAAATCAGACCAACAATATTTGTATGTGTGTTGCTTGATAATAATGAATCAATGCTATTTATATTTTGTGAGCTACCTGGAAAATGGGTGTCTAGTAGCAGGGTGAGCGATTCTTCGCAAGAATTGGTCCAAGAGCCGTTAACTGTCTTTAAGGAGCTAGGCATTGTAGGATTTTTTGATAGAATTTTTCTTAATCGTGAAGCTTCTGAAGTTTCTTCTATCTTTCCACAGAAGTTCCTCCAGGAGGTTCTTTTATTATTCCTTAATTCTTTTTTATAAATTTTTAGGGATTCTTTATAAAATTCCCAGTCCAGACTATCTCTAGAATGTTTAGCTCGGTTAAAAAGTTGTCTGCACTTTTTCCTGAGCAGTTCTAGACCCGAGTTCCACCAACGTGGTTTCTTTTTTCCTCTTATTTGAGTAAGGGGACAAGAAATGGCCATTGATTTATTGAGAGCTAGGGTGAGATCTTTGACTTTATCATCAAGATCATTTTTACTAGAAGGGATACTTAAGAGTGATGGTTTAACTAATCTTACTAAAGTTTCTCTATATAGTTGCCAGTTGGTTTTCCGATAATTTCGGAAGGCTGGCTGTTTTTTAGATTCTTCATCAAGACAAAATTGGATGTATCTGTGATCAGAGAACGAATGTTCCTTAGAAACTCTCCAGTTTATGATCTTGTGATGAATCGTATCGGAGACAAGAGTGATATCTAGAACCTCTTGTCGGTTTTTGGTAATGAATGTTGGTTCATTGCCAATGTTACTTACTATAAGGTTAGTACTTAGAATAAAATCAAAAAGTGACTCACCTCTGTCATTTATGTCTGTACTTCCCCAGACGGTATGATGGGCATTAGCGTCACACCCAATTATAAGGCAGACTTTCTGTCGTTCTGCTTCCCTGATTAGTTCCTCTAGCTTGTCGCCAGGAAGAGGGCCAAGGTGGTCATGGCCGAGATACGCTGATGCTAACCAGTACGCCCCGTGCTTATGTGCTTACATGTTCTAATTATATCTCATTTCATTATGTGTTAATAAAGATCCTCGAAGAGGACAGAAATCTCTATCGAAACGTTGGGAAAATCAATGTAAACTTTGTTTCATTGTCACTTCTAATGACCAAATAAGCCGAAGGAAGAATAAGATTTCATCCAAAATCCACAATTATGTCTTTATTTGTATAATTTTTGTTATGACATTGTCATTTCTATATTATATGAATTTTTTTTTTTTGCATAAATCCAGCTAGAGCTGTATAGAGATGGGTATTTCCTGGTGCGTAAGTACATATATTTATTTTCTTATAGAAATGAAGACATACATTATACATTCTTACAATATAAATGCGTTTCAATTTTAAATCCTTTTTCAAATGTTCAGCCATGTTTGCTTCAATCTAAATCACTTTATACTTAAATTAAATTAATCAACAGCAACAACTTTGCTTAACTTCAATTTATTGGATATACGTCGTCGTAGGCAAAAAACTTAACCTGCTTGAAAATCTCTTGGTGAATTTAATCACAACCTTATTAAGTTGTCAACCGAAAACTCAAAAGTTATTCAAAAATCGCTAACCATACCACAACATATCACCCACGTCTTTTATATATATATATTTTTTTTTTTTTTTTCAAAACCACACTCACTTGTCTTGGTTGAAAAATTACCGTAATTTAGTTCATTTCCATCTCATTTTACGTCAAAGTGTCAGTATGCTGTTCTTAGATCATATTCCCTCATTAAATGGCTCACAATTTTGAAGCTTGAAGGAACACAATGTTGAAGTGCGGAACCCATCAACATGGAGTATGTGTTTCCCATGTTTCATCATACATTCCTATACACACCATACATCTAAACCATCTCATACCATTACTCAAAAGTTGGCACAACAATACCCAGCCAGCTCTTTTACTTTATCTTCTATATTTCTATAACGTGTTATGTAGGCACACAAAATGAAAAAGGGAAGTTGCCGAAAAATTTCATCGGATGTGGAGAAAACTTGTGGTAGGATGTTTTAAGGTTGAAATTGTTTGCATGTCTCTCTTTATATAATATATGTGCTTCACAGTCTGAAGTTTATATATATTATAAACTTTTAGGATGTGTGCTCCCTAGATTCATATATAGAATCCAGCAACATTGCTCCTGCTAATTTGTCACCGGATGGTGATAAAAGGATTCAACGTGGTTTTCTGAAAGGAGGTTCCGGGAGCTGTTACGTGATCATTAGAAGGTAATTTTTCATAACACTCGAGGGAAGTTTTGAAACCAAAAAATAAAATAACTTGGTAGGAATTTGACAATTTCATAGAGGTTTTTGATGTTTTAGTATGAGAACTCTTAAGTGCTTTCCTCTTGAAAGATTAACGTTTTGAATTTAAATTTAGTAGAAATAAATTGAAGTGTTAAAAAAGAAGTGTATAAATTCTTCGAATTAGAATTAAGAAGATCCGAGATGCCTTCGAAAGAGAGAGACGCCAGCAATACGCAAGGGTATCTCAGCTCACCCAAAAAATATTTGACCTGAAGTTGGTATATTCAAACATTTTTTACATTTTAAACTTGTGCTACAAATACTTTTTCGTGTACGGGAAATAGTATGAAATTTGTTGACGCAATTATTCAGTCATTCAAAAAAATCAACGAATCCAAAACACTTGGAGCTCACCCATACATTCAGTACTGGTTTCGGCCGTGGTTCCATTACACTTACAATCGATAAGAAAAAAGGCAGGCGTGAAAATTCAAAATAAAACGACATAGTGGCCTATAACGCAACGTGACAAGTTGATAAGCCTAAATTCACTAAGCCAACATTCCTAGTCCGACAAGGACCATTGTATTCTGTAACACAACGCAAATCGTTAAACTTTTCAGAAAAATAAATTTACCTCGATCTGTCCACACTATTTGCCAAGAAAATTGATTTATTAACAAAATAAGAGAATACAAATTTGTTTTTTCGGAGGTTTTTGTTTATTTTTGATTTTTTTTTTTCGTCAAAGTCAGAATGAAAAATATATTTTTAGTTAAATATTATTTGAATTCTTTATAACTATTCTGTTCTTTTTGTAAAAAAAAGAGCACTTGTAAGCGTATAACAATATTCAATTCACTTGTCCAAAATCAGCTGTAGTTGGACAAGTATTTCTTGATACCTTGTCACGTTCTGTTACAGAAATGAGGAAAATAAACAATTTCCCACTTCTTATATTGCATCGTTACAATTGCCGATGTACGCACAGACTTGTCATATTGTGTTACAGGATTTTTTACAAGTTGTCGGATTTCAATGGTCCTACAAGTACTTGTCAAGTTGTGTTATAGGTCCCAGACAATGAAGAAGAAATACAGGAACGGTTGTTCTGAAAATATAATGCGGCACTTTTCTAAATAGTCACCAACACAAACGTTCTGCCACAGGGTCGAAACTGGTCGATGGAAATTTTTTGGGGGCGCCAACTGAAGTTTTAGAAAGCATAATTATGAAAGATTTTGTTTTCTAAAATTAATTTTTCTATGTTTTGTTACTCACTTACCTGTAACCGAGATCTGAAAAATGCATGCAGATCATTAAAACGAAGTTTTTTTTGTATTTTATTAAAAAATAGTCTTTTTAAGTTAGGTGTTTTTTATTTTATTTAAATAAAACAGTTTTACCACAGTGTTTTCTGCTGATGTCCAAAATTTGAAATCTATAAGCTTGTAGCTACATTCCCCTGAAATGCAATATTTTTTTTTAAGTTTCGTCCTTATTGATATTTGTTCGTTGTTTTTAGATGCAATATAAAAGTATCTCCTTTTTTAAAATATTTCAATAACCATTTTGGATACTATGCTAAAATGTCCCGAATTTTTGATATGCCCTTCAAAAATATTTGTTCCTATCAGTTCTGTCTGAGAATTAATTATTATGCGGTCGTAATTTTTTTCTTTTTACTAAAGTATTTGCTCTGTCAATAAGGTTTGACTGTATTCTCAGTTCATAAGACACAAATCTTCTACATCCTTGAAGGTATTTTTAAAAATCTCTTTGTTTTATACGCTACTAGTGAATTCGGCGTTTTTAGACCCTCCAAAACGCTTTTGCAGTTTTTACACTTGAAGTTTAAAAACCACAAAACCTGCGATATATTTTACCACATGGCGGTCAATGTGCCGGGGTCTGTAAAATAGTCGTGTTCCTCTAAAAATTCTTCATTATCTTCTTGACTTATGCCAACGATGTTCTGCAAGCGATCATTTATATCTAGGCAAAACAACAAACGCTTACTAGTTAAATACGTAAAAAAAGAAACTATGAAAAGGTATCTATTTAAATAAATTTATTCTGTACTACAGGCGCCCGACACATCTGGGCCTTTCAATAACCATTTAAAATTCTTAAAATTAATGCATCCCTGGTTTTGTCTCTGTCATTTGACAATTGGGGTGCGACATGGATACGAATTAAATCCAAATAAAGTATTCACTTTTATTTTAAAAAAAAATTCTTATTTCCCTGTTTCAATATTTGAAAACAATTCTACAATATTGAAAATACGTTTAAAACAATACTTTATGTTCTAAAGTTTAATTTTATTTTTCACAACTAGTAACTATATATATTTACTTATAGAACGATATTTAATTGCATATTTTTAGCTTTTTTAATTATTTCACTGTCCAATCTCGATTTGCAATTTTTTTTTATCCCGCCTCGGCAAAATGACATTTAGGATGCGATGTTTCAATGTGTGATCTTCTTCATTGAATGTATGCAAACATTTTAGTGCCGCACTCATGTAACTACATATATGTGTACACAACACCTGTTCCTTTATTTCATTGGCCCCAGCATTCAGTTGGCCAAAGGATGATGATGATGAATTGATGATGATGAATTGATGATGATGAAGAAGAAGAAGAAAAGGAAGAAGAAGAAGAGGAAGAAGAAGAAGAAGAAGAAGAAGAAGAGGAAGAAGAAGAAGAAGAAGAAGAAGAAGAAGAAGAAGAAGAAGAAGAAGAAGAAGAAGAAGAAGAAGAAGAAGAAGAAGAAGAAGAAGAAGAAGAAGAAGAAGAAGAAGAAGAAGAAGAAAAGAAGAAGAAAAAGAAGACGAAGGGAAACTTACAATAATTGCGTATCAGATGTTGCAATCCAGCATCATTGGCCAACCAGGTAAGCTCTTTATTGTAATTGACAATAAAAGGGTTGATCAATTCAAAATATCTCCAGCATTTATATCAGAGGGAGAATCAGTCTTTCGAATCAAAAGTGCTCGATCGAAGAACAAAATTGCACTTATTTCTGTTAAGAATCTGATTATTCCAGTTTTGGGGCTGAAACATGTTTCTCGGAATTTAATGAGGTTCAGTCCCACTTTTAAAAAACATGAACAAATTCAGCGAAACAAGAAGTCAAATTTTATAACATGCTTCTGAATAAGAAAACAAATATGAAAAACTGAAGGTGCTATCGTAAGCGATGTAATTATGCGGCTTTCTTTAGAAGCTTTCTTCAAAATATTTCGCAAGCAAACTATTAAGTTTAGCAGCTATTTCATGAGAAGTGAGTGGAATCAGTTACTTATTAGTAATTACTAATTAAATTAGGAACGAGCTAGAAAAATGCTGATTTGTATATAATCGGACCATTAGAACATAACAGATGGACGCAATATTTTTGTCACCGTGGAAGCACAGCTCCTCAAAATAATAAAGGAAATACTATTCAGATCAGCGGATCGGTGATGGTCGAGAATTCTTACAACTATGCGGGTGCTGCAAAAGAAGATTTGACCCATGAAATCGTTAACGCTCTCATAAATCATCATTTGCAATTTCGAATGTTCTAACGTCACAATGAAGAATTTCTTTATTTCTTTTACATAAAAATCAATGTTAAAAAAAAAAACAAGCCATAAACCTACATACATCAAAAAATTGCGTTTACATTGTTTTTTTTTTCGTGGGGGGTTAACTTTTATTCCTGAACGCATTCCATCATAATAAAACTCCCGTTTCGTGGAAATTGTGTGCATTTCATAACAGCGCCACCATTACTATTAGCAATTGCATTTGTAGTCACCATAAATCAGTTAAACAACCCCATGGGGGTTTTGTTGCTCTTATCAACTTCCAACCCTAACAAAGCAAGTAAAACGACGACGACGAAGTTGTCATGTGTGCAGCAAAATTTCAGTTGTTAACCGTTCTAGAGGCACACAATTTCTGATGCCGCAAATAATTTCCTCTTCTTTCGCATGCAAAGTTCCTGCTTGTTCCTGGAAGCCATTAACAACATGAAAATGGAAAAGCATGCCTCGAGAAGTGATTAAGCCGAGTTCATGTGTTAATTATGTAATTTGGAGTTAAGGTGCAGTTGGATGGACTATATATGGACATCGACATTTCACCCTCATATCATGGTTAACAGTCATAAATATTTACGATAAATATACAAAGTCAAAAAGGGTAATTGGAGACATAATTTGTTGTGTGAAGCCATTGACTCAAAATGACTTGACCTTCCGTTCACAGGTTAGTTGCTGTTGCTGGTGCAACTAGTGTTTCTCTAAATATCAAATATGTATATGTAGAGAACGCATATACCTTCTCGGAATGAGGCTTGAAATGGAAAATGTGTATTTGCAGAATTAAGGGGTGGAAAAGGAATTTTCTCCAATTGAATGTGACGTAGTTGTGCTAGGGGTTGGAAATAGAAAATGGAAAGGGATGAAAGTGGAGACTAGACTTTCAAAGCAGGGGAAATGAAAGAGAGAATGCTTTTGCAGAATTTCCCCTATAAATTGTTGCATTTCGGGTTGATAATATTGTAAGTTATTTTATGACGATTCGCTATGAAAGATTCTTTCAGTCTAGAGGAAAAATTGCAATTGATTGTACACCAGGGTGATGGTATATTTTTTTATTTTCGATTAAAGGCAAAGCCTTGGATTTGTGCAAGAAAAACGCAGATTTATTTCCAAATTCGTAGGTAAAGTTTTTAGGGTAATACACCCGGATTTTTTTTTTATCACTGTAAGTTTAAAAATAACGGTTCCTGCCATATAACGGTTATCGACAACCTTATATTTCTTGAAAACAGCACTAACGATAATGGACGGGAGTTTACTCCCCCCCGCTTAACCGGTAGAGGAAATTTGAAAAAAAAACTGAAAAAAGAATAAAATGATTTAAAAAACAACTGGAAAGCTAAATTGACTTTTACTACTTTTTTGTAAAGCCAGGAATCTTTTCTTTTGTTTTCTTTTTTAATAAGGTTTTTTTATCAAACAGAAATTGACTTGACACAGAAAAAAAAATGATTAAAAAACAACGGTATAATTTACAATGTCATGCTATAGGTACCTTTTCGGAAAGCCAAAAAAATATTCTTCTATGTCTTTTTTAAATAAAGTTGTTTTAGTAAATAGTTTTGAAAATTAAATTTCAAACTCAAAATTTTGAAAAAAAAAATTAAACGGAAGATTAGGTATCCTTTAATATTTATTAAATAACATAAAAGACAGTCAGGTGAGTACTTAAAAAATGTTTTTTTATAAGAGGTGGTTCTCGTTATTTTTGATTTTCTCAAAAAGTACAAGACATTTTAGCATGCGGCTTTCTGATTTTTTGAAAAAAAAAACTAATAAAAGCATTGAGTTAGAGAAACAAAAACTGCATTTAATTACGAACAATTTTGAAAAAAATTAGTTTGTATTTTAAAAAAAAAATTTTTTTAAAGTTTTGAGTTTGAAAATTAATTTTTCAAAAACTATTTGCTAAAACAACTTTATTAAAAAAGAAAACAAAAGGAGGCTTTACAAAAATCATCATTATCATTTTGTCATTAAAAAGGATTTTTTAGTGACACCCCTGGTCATTATTTGAAATGAATGTTCGAAATTGTTCATGTGGAATTTATTCCAAGGGAAATTTACGAAAGCAAAAATTATTCCATAGAAACGGAATTTTCGGGAGGAAATAAAATTTCACTCGAAATAGCGACAAGCAGCGATAATAAAATTAAATAAATACAATTTTAATGAAATACATATATCAAAGAGTTAAAAAAAAAATACAGATAAAATTATTTCAAATATTTAAGGAAAAAGAAACTTTATCAATTTTTCTATGCTGATGATTAGGAATATGTTTTTAACAGGGATTCAATACAATCATTTTCAATAGTAAATAGCCGGCCTTTGTAAGAATGTGTGTGTGTTTTAAGTAGCTTTTTTTTGTGAATTAGCTTTTGATCGACCACCACGTAGATATGAGTGGCACTAAACAATAAAAAGTACCGATGATCGTGGATATGCATGAACAATTCAAAACAACGGTAAGATCGTCTTTCAAGTGTCTCTGAAAAATATTCAATAGATGTTGGTGTACACCAAGAAGACATCTTGAGTCTTTTCCTTAAAGTTTCATCGCCAAAAAGATAGAATACTTGTGATGCTAATTATCGAAAACTTATAAATGAAACTTTTTTTATATGAGCATATTTATTAAATAAAATAAGTTACATGCAATATAGTTGAATGTTTAAAAATTATGTATCTAATTCGGTTAAAAATGTAGTTTTTAAAAGCATTTAGTCAATTTCACCCGCATTGCAATATAAATTAAGGAACAATTTTGAAAAAAATAGCCAAATAAATCAAAAAGCGTCTGCAAAATATTTATCATTGTTCAAACAAATTTAATCTTTTTTGTGGATGGACAAACAAAAATGCATTATCCCAGACCATCATGGTCATCAATAATTTTCATATCACAGAGTTCGTAATACTCGGAAGCTTGACAGAGGTTTAGGAAAAAGTAGGAACTTCCTACTTTATAAAGGATTTGGTTGATTTGATTACTCACCAAACCAATATGTTCAATATCATTTATGCAACAGATGATGGAATTTGACAGGAATATAGACAAAAACGAAATTATAAAGCCAAATAAAAGTTATAAATTGACAACTTATATTTCCACTTTTAATTGTCATCAATTTACTCCTGCCATCTACACCTGACAATGAAAACAAATTGCATAGCTCCTTTTACTGTAGGAACTAATTCTCTACTATATATCCTTTGAATTATAACCATGGAACTTCAAAACACTGCTGGAGGAATGGTGTATATAGCAAAAATCACATTTAACGAGGACATCGTATGACAGTTTTTTCAGTGCAATAGAGGGCGGTATAGCCAGTCAGTGACTGAGTGCTGGTGTGGTTGGATTTGATCTGGGGGACAGGACAGTATGTATGCAATACGTTGTCATTGATAGATTACTGTGAGATTGTGATGTCCTTCGCGAGCTTTCAATGTTGAGGATGAACCTGGGTTGTCGTCGTCCTTTTTTTTTTTTTTTTTTAAATACCAAAACACATATAGTCGTTGGAGTTTCATGGAACTACCTTTAATCAGGACTAAAGTATTTATTGTGTATACTACGTGCTGTGGATAAAAGGTGGCGTCACTGGATTGATTACCATTCTCTCCTGCGATAGTCTAGCTCTATATAGGATGTATGCAACCGCTGCTATGCTATACAGTCAGGTATAGGGATTATTTTGGGCCTATCCAAGGGTAACGAGATATAAACTCTTTACCCTCGTGATGTGCACAAGAGATGCACTTAATTTAGACAGGATGTGCATCACAAAGAAGCTTTAAATTGTACCTAAAGCTACGAGTGGAGTTGATAGTTTGAAAGGACGATGGACGTTGTTGGTTGTGTTCAATATGTGTATGTGTTTCTATAGCGGATGGACATTCAATTTTGTTTACATTACATTGTGGTGGGTGGAATACCATTTTTTTTGGCAGGAAGAAGGTGTTTAAGCAAATATTTACCATCCCTGGAAGCGAAGAGGATTTTAACAAGGTTCCATGAGTGAAGAGCATGGATTAAAATATGGAAGACTTTTAGGTAAAATGTTTTTAGTCGAAGCTATTAGAGCTTCCTGCCAACGATGGCTTAGGTCAGATTAACCTTTGGTGTTCTGGTTATAATATAGATGGTTGGGTGGATGGTAAATTGTTATGGTTACTTGTATTGGCTTCCTTCATACATAATCTGGGATGAAAGGGTTTAAAAAATATGTTAAGGGGAGAAGTAATGATTTTATCAAAACAAAAAATAAAAACAGAAGATACGTAAGAACATACTTGTAGGTACTTACCGAATGTAGGAAGATCGAATTTGTGACTTAATATTAATTATCGATACATATTATTCAACTCAGATATTGTATTGAATTTTCTGTCAGTTTACCGGTTATTTTATTCGTTAAAACATAAAAAAAAATAATATGATTGTGAAAAATTAAATTTATGTATATACGCAAACAATATAAAAGAAACAATATATATATAATAAAAAAACTAAAACTAATGTTTACTATTATGGTTCAAATACTATTGCGTCGCGCGTCGCGTCGGTCGCCCGAGATCGGTTTTAGTGAATGGAGATGAACGTCCGAGGTAGTTGCCGGAGTTGTTCCGGCCCGAAATCGACTGATGATTCAGTTTTAGTGTACGGCAAGCGTAAACAAAACATTTAATCATTGTTCCAAGTCACCAGATCTGACGTGCAAATATCTTGGAAAAAATAGGTTTGTTAAAAATAGGCGTTGCAGCCATTTTGAGCTTTCTTGTGAATTTTATTTCTTAAAAGGCCTAGGTAGCCAAATGATAACGGCGTACTTAGTTTTTTCAAAACTTTTCTAAGAAAAATTATATTTAATCAAATTTTATTTTTAAAAAATTTATATTTTGGAAACCAATTGATAAATTTTTTTGGCATTTATTTTTCGCATGAAAATCTTTAATTTGTTTAAATTGGCATAGGTACTCAAAACTTTTCAAACATTTTTTTTTTTTAAAGTAAGTTGAAAAAATTGATTTTATTCCTACGACTTTGGTAAAAAAAATTGTTAAATATAATAAAATATTTAAAAATAACTCAATACCACGATTTTCTCGATAAACTCTGGTTTGTTATAAATTATTTTTGAAGTTAGGTATTTATTTTTATTTATTTCTTTTTTAATTCATTTAAATTTTAAATTAATTGAAGGAAATTAAAAAAAAATATTTCATTTGCAAAAATTGAAAGGAGAAGTACACGCAACCCATTTGTGTCTTTTTTCTGATAAGCCCTAGCGCTAGCTTGCTTCCCACAAAAGCAAGTTTGCACTACTCAGTCGTGCCTTTTATTTTAATTTGTCCTTCTTCTTTTTAGGGCAAGTTTTTAATCTCAAGAAAATTGTATATCAATCTCTATACACATAAATTCAGTAAACAAAATCCGACAAACAATATTTGTATTAGATACCGAGTTAGAAACCATCCTATAACTACGATAGTAAAAATATCTTATTTTGTCAGTTTTTTATTTTTTAAAAGACAAAACGTCCTCCAACAACAAAATAGTAGCATAAACTCATATTGTTTAAATCCTTTTTCATGTGGTTTAAGAGCACTCGGCCAATAAATCAAAGAAGTGAAGATGAGAATATTACATTTTAACGACTCTCATAAATCAAAGATTTCATTCAGCGATAATAAAACAAGGATATTTGCGTCAACAAGGCTATTGATTTCTCAATAAAATTAAGATGCTTTGTGTGTGTTGCACTACAGATACTCCGTTTTATAGTTTTATGAACAAAATAAAATATAAATGCAAGCTGTTGAAGTGACTTTATGACAGTCCAGTAAAATTAAAAATCATTCTGAAATAATGTGAGGTCCTTAGAGTTCTTAAAATCAAAGATTCAATACATATCGTTCTTCGCCAACTTTTATTGCGATTTTCTGAAGTGTGATGTGTATGTTCTATTTAACAATCACAATATAGAGATTTCATTCTTCAAAAATGAGTTCTTTTATCGAATAAAATAAATAAAAAACTTTATAAGGGTCTACACACAAAAGAAACATCCTTAATACAATTTTAAAAAGTTCAATAAAACATGTTGCAAAAGTTTAAATAAAAAAGTTTCTATCTTTAGTTTTGTTTTAACTTTTCTGCTCTCCACAATGATGTTTCCGTTCACTTTATTTTTTTTTATTCTTGACACTTTTTTTGTATGACCATATCGGTATTTTTTAGGGTAAATTAAAAAATACTGGCAGTTTTTGACTTATGGTAGTAAAAATTAATTTAGGTAGAATATTTTTTCTTGGAGAAGTCTAGCAGACAAAATATATGGTAAATTTCAGCGGAGTCCCAGCATAACGAGATCTAGTTCAGTAAGTTGTATTAAGTATGAATTTTATTACTAGGTAACATTGATGGACATTAAAACACCCCAACCCCAGTTAGAATTTGAAGGAAATGTATGTAGTACCTTAAATGTTCACAAGTACCGCAAAATAATTTAATTTCGTTATCACACTTCTTTATTCATACTTAATTATTAAGTTTTAAATTGGCAATGCTAATTAATCATTTCTTTATTTATTCTTTACTAAGTTTTTTTTCAAGAACTTAAATCGATATTTTCAATCTTCTTAAAGCATTCTTAAATGCTTCTTAAATTGGCCTTTCTTAAATGGGTTATTTTGTACTTTATTAATTCTTCTAAAAAGGTTTTTATATTTTTAGTTGTTCATTCAATATTTATTTTTTCTTTAATACTTCTTAAAGCCTTCTTAAAAATGTTGTTACTAATAGCGCTATCTGATGCGATATCTCTATACTTGTGGTCTTTTATAAAATTATTTTTATGAACCTGATTGTCTATATGTCTTAGTAAGTAGCTCACAGGAACCTTATGCCCAAGAACTCGAGTTGATACATTTTGATAATAATTACCTACAGGAAAAAGCAAACATAATTGAAAATAGCAATTATGAAGTATAGAAAAAACTAAAAAGATCAAAACCAAGAAATAAATACAAATAAACATAACATGAAAGACTTTATTTTAAGAAATCTCATACTTTTTATAGAAGAAGTAAAGAGATATTTAAGAAGAATGTTCTATTTAAGAATATTTAAAGAATGAATTTAGCTTCTTAATTCCTTTTATCATACCACTTACTTGAGCCTCCGTTTATACTTAACAAGAAGTTTCATCATTCTTAAAGGAGAATTTATGTAACGCTTTCGAAAATTATTAAATCCTTTTTTACGTAATTTGTTTTTGTGTTGTGAGCACAAGCAAACCAAATTCTGAAAAATGTTGGCGTGTGAAACTGAAGGCGATTAGTCCAGGTTAGGACTGGGTGAAGAGACTTGTTGGTTGGTTAGATGAAATAATATTCCTTTTACGAATTCGTTACCATCGTCGATAAGAATTACATATAGATACAGTGAACGATATAATTATAAAGACAGGTCATTCTCACACTTTCCAATTTGATATGAAGACTTAGGTTAGGTTAAATTTGCGGGTTGTTGTAGGAGAGTCAATAGCTCAGCCCCAGCACACTTAGGTCAATGTAGAATTGTAGACCCATTGTGATGCCCATTTGAGGGTTTACCAATTCCTCATCTTACCATACTCGTAGTCCATATTTAGTTACTTAGTATCATCCCGGGGTGTCCAACCATCCGTTTCCTCTTGCGAATCTATATAGATTTGTTATTGGGCACTCTGATAGTTCTTTGATGAGTTTTATTTCTTAGATGGCATAGACTGGGGCAGTGAGAGAGGTAGTCGGTTATATCCTCATGTTCTTCCTCGTCACTGCAACCTCTAAACAGATCGTTTTCAGTTAGGCGTAGTTTTTTGGCGTGATATCTAAGCATGTTATGGCCAGTTAAAACACCTACCAACGTCGATACTGACTTCCTGTCTTTTTGAATGATTGCATTCGTTCTATTTTTATCGTACTGCGGCCACAGTTTTCTAGCTACCTCACAAGTGTTTAGATTTGCCTATCTTGAATTGGCTTTTGCCAGGATTTCACACATTTTATTAAGTTTGAGGTCGCATAACGGAGGTTTTACGCTCTTTTCTGAGAGTTCTAGGCTAAGTGCTGAGCCTTTTTTTGCCAATTCATCGGCTTTTTCATTTCCCATGATGCCCGCGTGAACGGGGACCCAGCAGAGTGTTATATTATGCTGTGTGGCAAGAACTTTAAGCTCTACGCGGCAGCTTTTCACAAGCTTGGACTTAAAAGAAATTGCTTTTATCGCTGCCTGGCTATCGATGAGAATGGTAACACCCTTTCGGGGTAGTGCCATCATTGATGCCACTCTGGCAGCTTTCGTTACTGCTAGAACCTCTGCTTGAAATACACTGCTGTTATTTGGTAGCTTGATCAAGCCTTCTATATTCAGAGCTTCTGAGAAGAAGCCATCCCCAGTATCTATATCCATTTTTGAGCCGTCTTTTAAGACACGATAAACCTAAGAATCTAGCCACGGTGATGATGAATTGGTTTTTTTTTTTCTTATTTACTGAATTAAGTAAACTCTTGTTTTCCTTCAAAATATTCTTTTTATTTGCATCATTTTGCTGTTGAATTTAATAGAACATTGAAACATACAATGTGTCTTTATACTTATTTCGGGCACTGTATATATCTATTGGGTAGTAAAACCACGCTTGGGCAACAAATTAATTGATTCCCCACTGCAGAGCTGTTAAATAATGTAGTATTTTGGTATTACATTGAAGTCCCACTCTTTTTACTTATTTTACGAAATGCATTTCCATTCTTTATAACAGCACTTTAACTTAAAAAAAATTCCAGTTAATTTGTAAGTCTTTAGTAAAACAATCGCTTAAAACAGTCAAAAGACTTGAAGTAAAAAGAATGCATTACTTTTAACTGCTTGAATTCTTTGCAGCCTTTAAATCATTTGATTTGATTCTGTCTTTTTTTACTACTTGATGTCTTTTTACGGCAACGATTTCCGATCGGAACTCAAACTGCGATCGAGGTAGGTATTTCTTTCGGAACAGTATAAATAATGTGTGTAAAACCGGCTTGGAAACTTGAAGCGAAAATAACTAAGGATGCGAGTAGCCAATTAACACTGTCGATTGCTTAAAAAGCCTGCGTTGGAGTTATGTAGTATGCAGTTTTGCTGCCCAATATAATTTTGTTAGTTTACTATTTTGTTACTTTTTAGAGATGTCAACTTATTATTGTCAACTGATTTAGATTGAAAATTTTGGAAATAGAGAAAATAGAAAAATTGGAATTGAAGAAAGAATATTTGTTGTGTTCATACTATTGAAAAGAAGAGATAACAAAGATACAGTCCTTTGTGTTTACCAGCTGAATTTCGACATAATTAGCCCTATCATCGTAACCGATCGGAGAAATTTTTTTTCCGATTTGTACGAAATGTGTGTATCTGGGTAACTATTCCGATTGATTAATCAGGCTTGCCTCCGAAAAAAATTAAAGTATGCGTCCAAAATGTCAAAATCACAGCAACGTGCAGTAAATTCGTGCAATGTATGGCGATTGTGAGGTTTGTTGTAGGTTCCAATTACCTCCGACATTTAATCGAAGGAGGAATTTCGTCCCATGAAAAATAAATAAATAAACATGAGGTTACTGCTGTATTTGAGATTTGATCTGGTCTGGTGACCAAGAAAACGAATAATTTATTTTGTTTGTAAATTATAACAAGCATAAGAAGCAGTAGACTTTACTGAAAGTGGAAGCGTGGGCTAATGAATGGTCCCTATATTTCTTTAGTTTTCTTTGTGTTCGTGATGCACGTTAATGCACCTATTTCTACATCTACTACGTTTACATGAACGGATTCAAAGATCGGTTTCAATCTGAATCGATCCAGAACTAATGCGACACCGAATCGAAAGATTGAATTTAAATGGGATCGAATTGTCTATGTGAGTGCAGTATGTGTTCTAAGAATTTATTGTCAAATTTTCATTAACATTAAGTTCAGCGACACCAAGTGGTAACAGGCATTATAAAATTATTCCGAGAATTATTCACAAAAACCAACATGCAAAACAAAACAAGCCAAATATATCGCAAACGGTCTGAAAACAAAACTGCACACACTCACACCAACAAAACTCGATTTATCAATTCTTCGATCTAGGTATACATGAATGTTTTCGATTCGATCCAGCTCGCAAAGTTGAATCGGATCGAGTAATTTTATTTCGATTCGATGGATGAAAGAAACATTCCGTACAATTATTTGGTTAAAATCGTTGGGTATATTCTTTTTATTTAATAAATTAAATATGGAACACTGATAAAAGTCGATTGAGTATTGCAACGTTGAAGAACCTTCTGTTAATCAGGTACAATATAAAAATGTCATGCCTTGAGTTCCTCGAATTCTTAAAAGACCAGCCAAAAATGCTCGAAGAAATAGGGTCTGATGGAAAATATACATTTGATAAGTGCGAAGATAACAATTATGCAAACACATCTACAATGTATCAATAGTATGCGTTTAATTCTATGGGAAGTTTTTCCGATATGTGTATCCAAACGGATACAGCGATTGATAAATTTTTCTTCCAAACGGATACATTGATATATGTAGCTAAATATGTTTAATAATTATAATACCCATTTGGTCAATAAGACTAAGGCCCAGTTTTTCAGTGCGAAACTATTCCAGGGTTAGATTAACATCGAGTCGAGTTAGCTCTGATGGAAACACGGTCTGAAAACTTTTGGATTATTTATTTAGCCTGTTTTCTCTTTGTAGACACCATTGAGATCCTCATAAACTACACTACACTAAAGAATCAAGAACAGTGTTTACTTTACATATGTTTCTGTTCTGTGTGCTTGTTACAAAACTCTTCAACCAGTCAAGGCTACCAACAAAAAAAAAATGAAGAAAGTAATCTAAACGCAGCAGGATTTTTCGCTAATGCATTATAGTGTCCTGACTGTAGTACACTAAAAAGGGTGTTTTATATATCATTCCCCTGGCAATGTAGCCAACCTTATGTTCTTTCATTGACAACCTGAAAAAAAAAAAAAAAAAAAAAAAAAAACGAAGTCAACCCAGGATAGGTACCATCACGTGAAAAAGACGATTCCCTCTTTGTGCTGGGACTTTTTCTACTTTTTTCCTTCATAGATAGATATCGTATCGAATCGAGGAACGTAGAAAAGTTTTCTTCTTGGAAAAACTTTCAAGGATGCAAGGTTAGAAAAGTAGATGCCTTTTTTATCGTTTCTGAAAGTTACTTTTTTTCAACGCTCTATAACCGATGTGATGCATATCTATACGCACTTACCCTTGTGCTTGCACTCTTGCACACATGAATATGTATTTAATTTGAAGTTTCACAAAAGAGAAGGAAAACTTTGTATAGATATACCAACTGAGTTTTAGTTAGGTTTTGATTTTAAATGTTTGAAAACTGTCAAATGTTCGGAATGGGGGATTTTGTACACATTTGACTCCATTATAAGTAAAAAGAACATTGATAATTTCCATAAAAGTGTTTTTAGAAAGAAAGTCGAAATAATATGTGGAGGGATGAAAAGAGAAACCACCTAAGATATTTCTCTAAAAGTGAGTTCATTCATGTGTTTTTAGGATGCGATCTATAGGTAGGTATGTAGGTGGTACGAGAATGAACTCATCACAATCCTAGTTGAATGACGACGCGTTAGGGCATGTTGTCACACCTCTTACTCACTTACTATTAAAAGCACAGTGCAAGCTGCAAGCGCACGAATTTCATTTAAAAGTGCAATAAATTAGGTTTATTGCCTTTAGTGCTGGTAGTGTTTACACGCCCCCAGTCAAATAGGTGGCATTAAAAGGGGATGATCATTAACCGGGGGTGTATATAAAGAGGTTGCACGTGTGTGCAATATAGTTAACGATTAAATGGCAGGGGGCTTGCTGACTTCTCGTAAAAGTTGCTAAACTTACAACAAAAAAGTAAAGTGTGTGTGCATTGCTAGGATAAGGGTGTTAGATGTTCGGAATGTAAGTCTGACATGATTACGCCGTGTTAAGTAGATAATTACTTGGAGGATGGGAATCAGGAAATTGGGAGTGATTTTATGACATGCAGTTCCTGTTTAGAAATAGGAATTTTTATTATTCGATAGAATGCATACAGGTTCGATAAGAAACTTCCTAATAGGAAGGATTCAGTGAAGCTGTTTTGTCAGTGATAAGTGATGTAAAAACATAAATTTAATTAACTTTACTTTTGACGACTATAAACCTAATAGATGGGGAGCTCCAGGATCTTATTGATTCGACTTCTTTATTTAATATATCGTTTGCATAATATATGTATATTTATTATGTAGTTAAATAGCTTGTTAGCTTAATTTACAAGCCAATTTATATAAACATTACAATAAAATAGCTTAAGTCTAAAAATTCTAATAAATTAATGAATCTAAAATATCATGTGGATATAATAAAACAAAAGAGGGATATTTTAAGGGCATTTTACTATGCGGGTTTTTTTATAATTTGTTGAAATATATTCAGAAGTTCATTTTGTCCGTAATCGGTACAATGTCATTGGAATCGAAATAAGGTTATAAATCGAAAATGAGGCAGGCTGGTGTTCAAAGCAATATTTTAAAGTAAAGAGTGACAATCAATTCAAGTATGTACCCAGTTAATAACACTGATGACCAAAGAGAATGTCAGAAGTGCAGATTGAAGAAGTGGTCATAGACAAAAGTCATATTATTGGTTTTAATGATAAATAGAAATGGAATAATTATTTTGACCAGAGCTTAAAAAGTTGATTTCATAAAATAATAAATCAAAGGGGATAGACTTCTAAGTGTACAGTTGAAGGGGGTTATAAGGAACGTATGTGTCGTTTTTTAGGAAAAATTGAGCTAATGCTCGAGCCGACTTTTGATTAACAGTTTTAATTTAACTATATCTTTAACTATTATATAAAACAGTCTGAAAAAAATTTATTTAAAATTAAGGAAATCAAATTGTTTATTTTTATTACACAATATCAATACTCTTAAATGTATCTTTAATAGGTATCTTTTTTTGTGTTTTTTTTATAATTTTGAAAATCATAATGTGTACGTATTTTTAAAATTATAAAAAGTGCCAATACAATTAAAATTATGTTCAATTAATTTTATGCTCGAAATCGTGGCTTGAAATATATTTGATTTTAGATTCTTCACAGTCATATACAATAAGCAACAAAATTATGACAAAACTTCGTAACATCTAAGGAATTTAAAAATTCGATGGGATAATTGATGGTTTCGTTTTCATAAATCACTGAGTCGATGGACTCGAATGAATTTATTTTACCGTCGATTGGATGTTGAATGATGAAATTCAAATAATCTATAAAAAAACCTTTAAATTTAACAGAAGTTAAATTTAAAGGTTTTTTTTTTAAAAAAGATTATTCGATGTGGTATGTTTTCTAGGCCTTAAATTGTTTATTTTTTTTTCTAAAACTGAAGCACATTCGAGATAAAGAAAATTAATATAATCTGTTATTTTCCCTCGAAATTATGAACGAATTATTACTTTTATTGGTATTGAAATATTAGAGATTTTGTCAGTCGGGATTTTATCATTCAGGATTTTGTCGGTTGATGGGATTTTCTCAGTCGAGATTTTATACTTGAGATTTTGATTCGGGATTTTAGTTGTTGGGCTTGGGAGTTGGAAAAAGCATAATCAACACCCCTATTGCAAGTTATAATTGCAATGATGTGCTTCGTTCTTGCTTCACCGCAAATCTCCTTAAAGAATATTGTTTCAGGAACGGGTAAAAAGAAAATTCTTTTTCATTTACTGTGCTTTGTTTTTGCTTGTTCCTTGTGCGTGGTTCTCGTGAAAATCTTTAACTGCAGTCTGCAGCCCCGATCGATACCAAAGTCTACCGAGAAAACCTGTTGGGCAACCGACAATTTTCGTTAGGTACATTATTCTATTTTTTAGCCTTCCTAAAGAACTTCCTTAAGAAGTTTCCCTTCAAACATTTAATTTAATTGATAAACAATTCTCTTTCATTCGATTTTTTTAAGAAAACAAAGTTTATTTGAATGAGATTTTTGCAGTTACACAGATTATCCACAAATTATTTTTAATTCAAGATTACCTACCCTATGTTCTTCCTTGGGTCACAATATAAAACCATCGAACCCAAAATATTGAAAATTGAACGATGCGTTCTCGTGTTATGCGTGCACACACGTACGGCAGTCTCTTTTATATATAAAGAATTAAGATGATATATTATATAACAAGATTCCACTTGAACAATATGTCATCCAACCGCGAATATCCAAACTTAAAAGAAGCAGCCACAGAAACAGCTTCAAAAGCCACAACAACCGTCTCAGCAACCACAGCATCAGCCTCAGCAACAGCAAGCAAAACAAAAACAACAACAACAACAACCACTACAGCAACGACAACAGACACAGAAGCAGCAACAGCAGCAGAAACAACAGCAACAGCAACAACCGCAACAGCAACAACCACAGCAGTCACAACAGCAGCAGACCCAACAGCAGCCAATGCAACAGCAGCAGAGACAACAGCAGCAGTCACAACAACAGCAACAACAGCAACAGCCACAAGCAAAGAAAGGTAAGGTGCCACCTATTAATACTTATAAAATGCATTTAAAAGACACCATTGAAATATGTAGGTCGGTCATAGGCAACAATTTCATAATTAAGCGGCTTAACGCAGACAGGCATGCCATTCAGTGCTCATCTTTAGAGCACTACAAAAAAGTGAAAGACCTTCTGTCTCAAACTAGAACAGAATACTATAGTTTCACCCCAAAGGAAGACAAGCTTCAAACAGTCCTCCTGAAGGGTATCGAATCCTCTACGGATCCGCAGGCGCTCTTAGCTGAGCTCCGTCAAGTGGCGAGCGACGATCTCGAGTTTATCGGGGTTAGACCGTTCACCACAGTCAAAGCCAGACGGGAGAAACGGAATTTACCATTCTTCCTGGTTCAACTCTCGCCCCAAAGCAAATTGAGTGGTCTAAGGAATATAACAGTCCTGGATTACCAAGTTGTACGATGGGAAAAACTAAAGAAGCAGAAAGACATGCTTCAATGCATGAACTGCCAAGGGTTCGGACACGTTGCAGTAAACTGTGGTATGGACCCAGTCTGTGTTAAATGTGGAGATACCCACAAAACAGTGGAGTGTAAACTCGGGCAAGATAGGGTCACAGATATGACCCAGTTAAAATGTGCGCTCTGCCGAGGCTCCGGGCACCCCGCAAACTATCGGGGATGTCCGAAGTTTCAGGAGATAAGGCAAAACAAAGCCCAAAAGAAAACAGTTGAGGTGAGACGCCCTGAAGTACGCCAAAAAACAACTTCCGTTAATCCCGCAATTTCTTACGCCCAAATCGCGTCTGGAAGGGGAAACACGGTACAGCCTCAACCACAGGTAGCCAAACAGGTCCAAGTGCCTACGGCTCCTGTGCCAGAGGCAGATCTGATGCAGGTGTTGCTGACCATTCATGGTCAGTTAACCGACGTGCAAAAACAGATCAGAGAGCAGGCGGCTAGGGTGGATTACCTCTACTCTATTCTGCCGGCAACGCGAAATGGTTAAAGGCGCGCTGCCTGAGCGACCCTTTAAGATCCTAGCTGTGAATGTAAATTCACTGATTAGGACCGAACGTAGAGCAAATCTCTTTCATTTGCTGCAAGACCAAAGTCCTGACGTGTTTATGGCTAGCGAAACTAAGCTTACCCAGAAACACAAATTGACTAATAATAATTACAATATCGTGCGAAGGGATCGGCCTAACTCCTCTCAAGGGGGTGGGGTCGCAATCTTCATACGAAAGGGCATTAAATATAAGGTTATATATAATAGTGAAGTGCGAAGATTTGGGCAGCTAGAAGCCTGCATCATTTGCATTCCGCTCCTTCAGGGGAAAAGAATGTACGTGATCGCGGCGTACGCACCCGAAGCACCTCAGCCTGCTAATTTTATCGCAGAACTCGAAAAACTTTTCGAATGCTTAAGACTGCACTTGGATGAAAATTATTATCTCATGGCAGGAGATTTGAACGCCAAACATGAAGATTGGGGAAATCAAATTCAAAATCCGAGAGGGTACCATTTATTTAATTGGATGGGTCGTCGCAGTGTTGAGTGTAGGATCGATCTTTTTGCGACAGATAGACCTTCGTTTCCTAGGAGCGGTGGCTTTCTGGATCTTTTACTGCTTGACTCACGACTTGTTATAACTGACGCAACAAACCAACAGACAAGAAACTGCTTACGAACAATTGAATACGACAGCGATCACTGCGGACTTGCCACCGTAATACAGCTTCCGAGCGAACTTGTGGAATTGGATGAGTATGTGCCTGTGCACTCTTACAATTTCAGTAAGACGCGCTGGCCACGCTTCTCCAGTGCCTTGGCTAGAGAAATACGTTCCGATGACATTTTTCCACCAAATGACAGAAACCTGACGAACCTCGAGATCGATGGGTTTCTGACTCAAATGGATACGACTATAAAACGAACAATGGACAAAACAATCCCAAAATATAAGGAACAAGACCCTACTGGTTTATACAAGAACGCGACAATCGACGCACTACACCGACAAAAAAGTGGACTGCTGACTAGGTTGAAACTTCTTTATAGACGTTTCACGGACACACGTGATCTGGAGATTAGGACATTGAAGTCGTCGATCAAAAACATTAACGTTCTGATTAGACAAAACTATAGATTATCTATTAATTTATATTGGGATAACAGAATTCGGGCTGTTAATTCTAGCGACCCTAGTATGTTTCCCCAAATAAATAAGATATTTAGAAGAAATGATCAAAACGATCTTCCATGTCTTAAACTCCAGAGGACAACAGATAACGAAGACGTACTAACGATTGCGGGAATTGATCCGGAAGGTGCCGTTTTCGATGACAATTTTTATATGATAGAAGATCCTCAGGAAAAGGTAGAAGCTGTGGGGGCTGCTTTCCAGCGAGTGTATAAGGTGAATGCTAGCATTCGCCCGAATCATGACCTGGAGAACAGAGCCTTGCTGCACAATTTCTATCTTGGAAATAACATAACGCAATGGCGATCTGAGAATACTGGTTTCACCGGGTTCAATGACGAAAATTTGGCAAACGCCACCATCGCCGAGCGAAATGGACCCAGTTCATTGTTAATTTCGAAGGTAGAACTTCAGTTAATTTTTCAAACATTAAAGAAAAAGAAATCTGCGGGGGTCGATGGTATACCCAACATTGTGTTACGACATCTCCCTGAGGAAGCCATAGACATTTATACCACACTGTTCAACAACGCACTGAATAATGCATATTATCCAGTGAGTTGGAAGACAGCTGTGGTCCATCCTCTCCCCAAAAAGGGAAAGGACAGCTCCAATCCGGCAAATCTTAGGTCGATAAGTCTTCTTCCAAGTATCAGTAAGGTATTCGAAAAGATTCTCAATAGAGCTCTGTTCAAGTGGGCTGAGGACAAGAATATTATTCCAGACAATCAGTTTGGCTTTAAGGCGGGACATGATACTATTCATGCCGCGTCTAAGTTAGTTTCTGATGTTCAATGGAACAAAGCGAAAAATCAATGCACGGGTGCCGTTCTTGTTGATTTAGAAAAGGCTTTCGACACCGTATGGTTAGAGGGTCTTTATCTGAAATTAACCAGATTTGGCATAAGTAAACCACTGTTGTATATGCTTCATGACATGCTCAATGGTAGAAAGTTTGTTGTCAAAAGTGGCAATGTAACTTCCACCACAACTTTTGATATTAAAAACGGTCTACAGCAAGGAGCTGTGAACTCGCCGATTCTTTTTAGTATTTACACCAGCGATCTGATAGGTAGTCTCACTCATGCGATTGCGTATGCCGATGACCTTGTAGCGTACAGGACGGGTCCAAAAGTTGAAGTCATCAGAATTCTCTTGCAGCGTGACTTCGACAAGATTCAGCGATATTGTGATGACTGGAAGTTAAAAATTAACTTTCAGAAATCAGAAACTATCCTGTTTAGAACCCCTTTGTCTAAGGCTTCTAGGGATACAAGAAAGAACTGGAGAAATCTAGTGATCGTTGGACCAAGTGGACATCCACTGGCGAGTAAAGATGTAGTAAAGTACCTTGGTATCTGGCTAGATCAGTATCTATATTTCAATCGACATATAGATGCTGCTCTGGCCAGAGCTAGGGGAGCGTTTGCTCTGACAAGACGGTTGTTTTACAGCAGCCGCCTTGAAAACAGAGTGAAGGTGATTTGCTACATGGCCCTCATCCGGCCGATGATTGCCTATGGGTGCCCTATATGGTTTAACGTTGCCCCATCTCAAATGGAAAAGATTCGGGTGTTTGAGAGGCAGTGTCTTAGGACCTGTCTTGGATTACACAGAACACCAGAGTCGGAGTACAAACATTATTATGCCAACGAGGTCTTATACAACGGGGCCAATATAAACAGGATAGATAACTTTTTAATTAAAGTGATTCGGGGTCACATTGCAAGAGCGATGACCTCAGCCAATGGACTTATTTTCGGGGCTTATTACCCCAATGAAGAATATAGTGAGAGCGTTTGTCTTAACGGTTTCATCCCGCCCGAGACATTCCTCTATTTAGACAGTCGGGGGCTGATACAGGATAGATTGGCGGTTCCGTTAATCTACCACGTCGGCCGTAAAACTGTGGATCGGCGAATCCTGTATGGTCGAGACGTCGGCTCTGGGAACGGAGCAGAGCGTCTGCGGTTCAGTAGAGCTGTGCCCCTTCGGGACAAAAGGGACTTTTGTAAGCAAGTTCAAAAATACTGGTGGTTGGGTGACCACCTTGATATTGATGGTTAGTCGAAGTTGTTGCCTTGGCTGACCTACGTATTTATAAGGTATAACTAGGTAGATGAAGTAGGACAGTGACGGTGGCACCAAAAAATAGATAAAAAATCCAAAAAATTGCTGTCTGTTGTCTGTGGATATGTGCTTGAGCGCATACATATGTATATGTGTTAATGTATGGATATGTATGGCGTGTGTGCATGTGCGTAGGCTGATGACAAAAAAAAAAAAAAAAAAAACGCTGCTGGTGGCTGTTCTAGTTTTAAGTTATTTTAAGTATTTTTAAGTAGTTTTAAGTTAATTACGTATATTTACGTATATTTTAGTTTTATTTAGGTTAATTTAGTTTTATTTAGGTACAGGGTAGTTTTAAGTTTTTAAATAAAAAAATGTCATAGAAAAACAAGTTTTTTTAAGGAATTTTCTTGTTTAGGTTTAAGTAATATAGATTTTAATTTAATTTACATTTGAATTTACGCCGAAAGGCATTTTTAATATATAGCTATAGTATAATTTAGAGCGCCCGTATGGGGCCAGTAAGTTAGTTAAGTTATTCTGTAAGCTAGTTTTTAAGATTTTTGTCTAGCATTTAAGTTAGTTATAAGTTAAATGGAAAATAAAAATGAATTTATTAAAAAAAAAAAAAAAAAAAAAAATCCAAACTTAAAGAACTACATTTTATATATTTTTTTCGACTTTATATTGAGTTGCAAAAAACGTTACCAGAGTCGTCAAACCAAACTCTACGAATAGTAAATCCTTATATATTTCTCAAAATAGAACAAAAACTAGGGCGGAGCAAGAGATATTCAATTCGAGGAAGTCAGTCAATTTTTTCATGGTTTTTTTTTTTTTGCAGTGTAGAAAAATAAATTCGACTTGGAAATTCAATTAACCAGTTTTTATTAAAAACAATTTAATTGAAAAGTGGTATTAAAAAAAAAATCAAATATTTGTGTGCTTTATTAATCAGGCATTGTAGGACTATATAAATATAAAATTTCATCAAAAACGATGAATTAATTTTCGAGAAAAAAAAAAAAGGTCCTATGATAGATAGTGACAACTATTCCCGACAATTTTTAGTTCTCCAGCTTAGAAACTATACCGAAATGGGAACTAATACTCATTTAAAAAAGAAAACTCAAGAAACAACTAAAATATAACAATTTTTTTTAAAGAGTTTGAGCACTTTAAATGTTCGGGAATAGGAGCCACTACACTACCCTATTGTTTTAAAGTATTTATTTTCCGATAAAAAATTGCAAACAGATTACTTAATATTTAACACGTTTTTTCGAAAGTTGATTGGTGGTGCCATGAAGACCTTTTTATGTAGAAAATTATATAATGAAATTGTTGTCGTAGCTCAAAGGTTTTATTTATTTTGTAAAATAAAATTTTAACATTAATGAAATAATTCCTAACATAATTCTAAGAAAAATAAATCCTTATTAGAATTTATTTTATTTTTGTAGTTTAAAATTTAAGTATAGGAGATAATTTATTATGAAAACATGCATACGTATCAGATCTATCATTTATTCTGGCAGTTGCATATTCCATCATATCAATTCGATAGCTTATGTGATAGGATTTATGAATTTAGCAGCAGGAGCTACCTGCTTGAGTATCGATGGTAAGTCGTTTTTGAAAAGCCTGAACAAAGGTGGTCCTAGTATTCGTTCCTGAGGCACACGACACACCAGTAGGTAAGGGTATAGGGAAAATAATTAGAACTTCTGGTTAAAAATAACTTTTTTTTTAATTTTTGCTTGTAACATTTAGATGTCAAAATAGAACTATAACTTGAGCAAATCAGTCCACGCTTTATCCAAGAAAGTCGATAATATATTTAATTTATGTTTTATTTCATAAACCTATATACCTTCCACCTATTAATATTTTCGCACCTTCCTTTTAAATAGAAATTATGATTTACTTTTCATTTATTCAAAACCCTTTCTGACAAGGACTCATTGAATTCCATCAACACAAAACAACTTTCACAAAAATTAATAGGTACCTATACATCTAAATGGATTAATCACCCTTACTTCAAGACCTGATTCCTCAAAATTCTTCCACAAAATAAAATCAACAAGATAGTCCATTCGACATCCTACCGATCCTTATTCCCGTTTCGTAACGGACTTTACTATATTCCCTTAATCCCTGAAACAATATTCAATTATCACATCCGAATGGCGCACCGCACCTCTGTTATAGACAGGCGTACGACCATTGAAGTTCTTTCTATCTGTCTGTCTGTCTGACCTGCCAATCACTCTATCAACACAAAAAACCCCAAACAATACACAAATACACAACGTAATCAGATCAAAACCAGAGAAAACAGAACTAAGGACACTCTTGTGTTGTAAATTGCTTGCGAAATATAAATTTGCAAAATTCTATAGAGCTTAAAATTTCAATTGAAAAAGAAGGTCCTTTTCAGCGAAATCCACCATCGCTATTACTGTTAGAGTTGCTCTATTTTTCAATTTACTATTTTGAATAAATCATCGTCCTGTCATCTCGCTAACCTAACATATAAAATTAATGATGAATATTTTGAAAAGCTGTTGTAGGTGCAATTGAAGGGTTTCAATTAAACCCGTACAAACTTCTTGGAAGTCCTCCTCTCTTAACTTCAAGAACAAGCATCTATTTAATCCTATTTACTATTTAAGTAATTGATTTATTGATCGGTCCTTTTCTTGTGCAGTGGGTGTGCCCACCCTCTTGTTGCATGGAGGTTTATATTTCTTTGAATTTTTTTTTATAATTTTAATTAAAAGCGATATTGGTTCAAAGGTAATCGCACTTTCTTAAGGTAAAAAGTCAGAAGGGCGAAGAGAAGAAGGTTGCAGTTGAGCGAAGAAGGGATGTGGGCAGAAAATAATATTCCTGTGGGAAATTAATCGTAAGGTTTGAAGTGGAGTTGGGTATTGGGGTGACAGATTTTTTCTTTTATAATTTTCTGTGCTCTTTGACAATTTACTGGTTAACCTCTTGTTGCTGGATAAAGTAATTTGATAATAAAGTTGAAATTAATAGGTACCTGAACTGATTTAAGAAAAAGAAATTCTCTCTTGTGACATGGTTATAGGTGCACTGATGGATATAGAATTAAAAACAATCTAGTTAAATATGTGATATTAACAGGTTCACTGTCCACTGTATCATTTCTGCACAAATTATAAAATTTGTACATGGTTCTCCATCTTTACGTCCAATGTATAATTTTTGATACAAAATCAAAGTGATTTTTCATAGTGGGTGTACAAATATATTTTGTATGGGGAAACTAAAAATATCATTGTGAGAAGACAATGTAAAAACGTCGATATGTATTAGGTATAGGAAGGTATATAAATATTGCCACTAGACGATTTTTGAATTAAAGAAAAAGCGTTGTATCTCGAGAAGAAATCACTTTAAGCTGAAAGTAATGATTTTTATGGGTTTTCTAAGGGGGAACGAACTTTAAAAAACACATTTCGATATTTGCATTTTAAAAAAGTGCTGTATCTCGAGAAAATTTCTTACTTTTAAGCAAAAATAACGATTTTTAGGGTCCATTTTGGAAGTTTATAAAAAACCTTGTATCTCGAAGGGAAATCACTTTTAGCTGAAAGTAACGATATTTACCGGATTTTTAAGGGGGAACCAACATTAAAAAACACATTGGAAGAGTGCAAGAAGTTTCTGAAAAATTTCGATTTTTGGATTTTACGACTTTTAAGCAAAAATAACGATGTTAAGGGAGAAAAGTACGATTTTTAGGGTCCATTTCGATCTTCCAAATATGAAAACTCTACAAAAAAAAGGAGCCTACAGCAATGTTATTGTGCATTTGTTGAACGCAGAATTTCGTTCGAACTTATTCAAAACAACATTCAATGTCTACAATCCCGGTTTCAAAGTAGGATGCACAGAAAAAATCGAATCCGGTTATAGAACGAGAGACCACAGCAATATATTTGGTATTATTCCAATGCACTATAGTTGCCATTTTTAAATGTCAGCGTCTTGCAGTCCAAAATGGGTGAATTTTCAAGAATGCATTTTTTGCGCAACAATGTGTTTTTTCCGAGAGACAAACTAATATTGACAAACCTTTAAAATTAATTAAGAAACTATAAGCTCTGTCCACTGATATTAAGATCGATACTTCATAGTGTAAACATACAAAATATGATTTATGGACGGAGATTCTGATCTAATGTTTTTAAAAATGACTGATATAATTGATTAGTCGCATGATTAGTTTTAATTTTTTACTAAAAACCATCAACTGTAATGACCGGGCCACACTGCTTTATTTTTTTTGAAGCTTCATATTTCTTCCCGTAAGATACTTGACGCATTTTTCAGGGAATTTCGTTATTGGAGAACAATTTAGAATAACAGTTTCTGAATATTGTTGAAATTTGAAAACAATATCAATGCTTTAAAAACTCTAGTCTGCTTATAGTTAATGAATGTGCCTTAACCCGGGGCACATTCAGCATACAAATAACTCCATGGTGATGGTTTTATATTAAATTTTATTTTATTATTTTCAGGAGTTATAAAACATAGAAATCAATGCAGTGACTGCACTGGTAAAAGGTTTTGAATACTAATTTTGATTTCGTTAAAAAAGGAGATCTTTTTGAAAAATCAACACCTGAAAACACAAATACGCGGCCAAACATTGATAGCTAAAGGTGAATCATTCTATTATGACAACAATCAACAATCTGAAATGTAACCGCATGTGCGAAATGTAACTTTCAGGCCATCAGTTAGTGAATGATAACTCTGGTGCGTTCCAGGGCTAAGCAATCCCAATCATTTTGAAAGCAACAGTTCACACGTGACATCTTTGTTGTCACAACCTAAATTTTAGTCACAATGCCGCCTACCAATTAAATCAAGAAAATAACCCTTTTGATAATTGTAAGAAACCGATTGGTTAGCCCTAACATTTACAAAACCGTTAGTCAGACGAACTTTTTTATGTACTTTAAGTCAGAAAATGGCCAATTCCGGTCTCTGTTGAAGCGGAAAATTTCAATTATTACATTTTAGAAAAAAATAGCTTTATCTCGAGAAGAAATGGCTTTTAAGCAAAAATAACGATTTGTCATTTCGGAAATTTACAAAAAACGAAGGGAAATCAATATCAAAATATCAAAATCACTTTTAGCTGAAATTAACGATTTTTACGAGTCTTATAAAGGGAAACCAAAATTAAAAAAAAAGATATTGAAAGAAACAAACAAAATTCTGAAAAAAATCTATTTCTGTATTTTCGAAAAAGTGCTATACATATATCTCGAAAAGATATCCCTTTTAATCAAAAATAACGATTTTTAAAGTTCATTTCGGAAAATTACAAAAAACGCTGTACCTTGAAGGGAAATCACTTTTAGCTGAAAGTACCTAACGATTTAAACCCAAAAAGGCCTTATTTCGATTTCTAAATTGAAAATCAGCCAAACTCCTAATTTGGTGTTATTTTTAATTTTGAATTGATCAATATTCTATTATTTAAATAATGTGTGTTTTAAATTTGGGCTTTTTGATCCTAGGTTTTTAAAGCAATTAAAAGACTAATTCATTAATTTTCCCGACGTTTCGTTTGGTTTTTTGCCAACATCTTCAGGGGTGTTTAATTTATTAAGACTTTTGTCGTCAAGTTACATTTTATAAATTGTTTTCAATTATAATAATAATTTTAAATAATTTAACATTTATATTGCACTTAGTAAACGGGAACTAATAAATATAATAAATTATTTGAAACATAGACAAAACAGAAAAAATTAAAAACAGGTTTTTAATTTCTGTTTTGTCTATGTTTCAAATAATTTATTATATTTATTAGTTGGTGTTATTTCGTTTTTGAAACCGCAATAAGGCTGATTTGGCGTTATTTCGTTTGGCGCTATTTCACGTCTCCAAAGAGGTCACCGAAGAATAAAAGTTCGGATTATGAGATGAAGATGCCTTGTATGAGTTAGAAACACAAAGATCCGAAGATGCATCATTAACGTCAGTAACACCATCTTGGACTAACTGTACAGTGCAATTAACTCTGCTGTTGGTGCCACGTACAAATAGAGACTCTGACAACTCTGTCAAAAAAGCGAACAAATTAAAGCTGTCCTAAGCTCTCAAAAAACAAACAAATTCAATAAGGCCAGCAACAGTTAGTAATCATCAGGTATGGAAAATCCAAGACTGAGGTTTGCCATCATTTTCTAAGATTCAGATCAATTGAGAAAAGATAGAAAGCAAAATGATTTTTTAATACCTTCTAAAACCAAAGAGTGGAACAATTCCATGTCCCCGACCTTTCAATTTTTAAACTTTAAACAAAACCATATGGATATGACTAAATAGACAAAATATAACGGTTGACCAACCTTCAAAACTCAAACCCCAAATAGTCCAAAAATTAAGCACATATAAAACAAAACCGATGCCGCGCCACAACATCACAGAGATATAATTGAGTAAACTCACAATTATCCAACTAAATCCGCTGTTAATTCCATTCGATTTATCTTAGTAAATACAGTTGTTGTTAAATGCATCAGCATAGGCATGTACGCACGTACCATCCATCCATACGTCCATCGTGCCATTCATTCTTCACGAATGAAAACTGAATTATTCCAGCCATGAATGCTAATGAACTCATCACTCGTACATTATATCCCCGGTGTGTGCTACAATGAGGTCCTGTCTGTCTACTTGACACTCAACCCAACACTCTGCGAGCCTAAATCAAATGAAATTCACAAATGTTTGTTGTTGTTCTCATCACACATTTCATTGGCATCACAGTGTGAACTGCCTACCCATTGTCATCGAAAATCTATATAAATTTATCCAATGGAATGCACTTCCTCGATGATAAGTATGTGCATACAGAGGAGCTCTTGGATGATGATGGAGTAGGAACCGAGACGAGGACTTCTAATTATAATTGTTGCGTTAATGGGAACAAGAAGCGAGCTTCAGTTCCTCTCTCTGTCTTCAACTCCAACTCCTTATTTTGTGTGTCAACATTTGAGCAATAACACAAAAGGATGCACTTTAGTATATGTGCATCCTTGAACCATGGCAACACAAATGAAACGTATTGGAAGTACTCTTACCATATTCGATCATCAACTCTCCAGCACGTCTCGTAAAGTCCACCCACCCTGATGGTCGGTCGACCAACAAAAACACTATAACACCAGACAGAAGGATGGAAAGAACACAAATGTTTAAGCAAAAAAAGTCCTTAATTAAACTACGATGCAAAGAGGGCCTAGGGAAATGAATGTGAATTCGAAAGGACATCTCAAATTTTTGAAGTACGGTGCGCACTATACCATTCTGATGTGCCGCAGGGCTCAAGTGTAAGACCCACACTCTTTGTTACGTTCGTTCTGTTCTGCTTTTGACAGTTCAATTGCTTTCGATTGGGTTTTATAAAAAAAAGTCTGCATATATGGATGGATATTGCAGAGGAGTCGAGAACGGAATTCCTTTTTAATTAGTTCAATTTTACCTACTATTGTGTACTTTTGACAATAATAGCGACCCACCATAGCGAAATAAAAGAAGGAAAAAAGGACTTTTGTTCTACAAAAAAGTTCCACACTAGTTTCTGATACTTAGGTACCTACATATGTAAACATGATGATTGAACAATTTGTACTTATGTCCGACTGAAGTGGCGAAATTCGATTTCAGGACAAACCAAAGGTTGGACGGTATGTTTTTCAAAACTTCCGGTGCTGTATTTAAAAAACAAAACAAAAAATAGAGAACCCAAAAATATAATATAAACTACGTAGACCAGGGAGCATACATGCATACATGCTCCGTTATCTCCTAAAGCCGTCTATGATGATGTTACGGGGATGTATTTTTTTTAGTTGAAAATTTATAGCCTGATGTTGAATGCTGCCCTTTGAGAAAAATCAAAAGGAAGGGTTGATTTGATTTGATATGTAAACAAATGCGGGTATGTATACAAACTTTGACAAAATAATGGTTTTCTTTTTTTTTTTTTCTTTTTAAACCTAACCTTTGCTCCCTATGTTTTGTGAAAAAAAAATATGTAAAAATGTTGATGGGCAGTCAGTTTTGGTTATCAGCATTTTTGAACTTGAATTAACGCAGACTCATAAAAATGCAAAAAAAAAAACAAACAATATTGGGATGTTGTGCCATACGAAGTGACGTTCTGATTAGGAATCATTGTCATGATGATGGGATGGACACAACTTTGGCACAATGACAAAGATTCAGGTTTTAATAAAATTGTTTTTAATTGGTTTGAATGGTACAAACAGGGTTAAAATATAAATGATGAAAAACTTATGTTATTTGATAACGAAAATAATAATTCTTATTATCATCTCCCAACAAGTGTGATAATTAATCCGGAAGTCTGCCAACCCTTTTTTTTTTTTTTTTTAGTAGTGCTACCATGATTGTTTTCTACTAACCTAGCCTACTTTTAAAGCTAAGGACACGCCTAAGCCTGTGTAAGTCAACCAAGGCAATATACTCAACTAGCCAACTTTTATTATTATTTATTTTTCAAATTTTATTAGTTATTATACACATCATTCAACCACCAGAACTGGCGATTTTGTTCCAATCTATCTATCTGGTCCCTTTCGGACACAGCCCTACTGAACCGAAGGCGCTCTGCTCCTTTTTCTACGACGACGTCACGACCATAAAGGAGTCGCCTATCCACAGTTTTTCGTTTTTCGGCCGACGTGGTAGATCAGCGGTACCACCGAACTATCCTGAATCAGCCCTAGACTGTCTAAAAAGAGGAAAGCGTCGGGTGGGATAAGTCCGCTTAGACACACACTCTCGTAGTATTCATCTTTGGGGTAGTAAGCCCCGAAAATAAAGCCATTAGTTGAAGTCATCGCTCTTGAAATATGACCCCGAATCAGCTCCCCTAGCCCTGGTCAGAGCAGCATCTATATGTCTGTCGAAATACAGATATTGATCCAGCCAGAGGCCAAGGTACTTCACGACACTTTTACTTGCCAGTGGCTGTCCAAGGGGGTCCAACGATCACAAGTTTTCGCCAGTTCTTTCTCGTATCCGCAGAAGCGGATACAGAATATTTTTGCATTTCTGAAAGTTGATTTTCAACTTCCAGTCATCGCAATATTGCTGAATCTTGTCGAAGTCACGCTGCAAAAGAATTTTGATAACTTCAACTTTTGGACCTGTTCTGTACGCTATTAGATCATCGGCATACGCAATTGCATGAGTTAGACTACTTATAAGATCGCTAGTGTAAATGTTGAAGAGAATCGGCGAGTTAACCGCTCCCTGCTGCAGACCATTTTTTATTTCAAATATTTTGGTAGACGTTCCACTGCCATTCTTGACAACAAACTTTCTACCGTTGAGCATATCATAAAGTATGTACAATAAAGATTTACTAATACCAAGTCTGGTCAGCTTTAGATACATACCTTCTAACCATACGGTGTCGAAAGCTTTCTCCAAATCAACTAGACAGGCACCCGTGAACTGTTTTTTCGCATTGTTCCATAAAATTTCAGAAACAAGCTTAGACGCGGCATGAATGGTATCGTGCCCTCTCTTAAAGCCGAACTGTTTATCAGGAATAATATTTTTGTCCTCAGCCCACTTGAACTTTTTCGAATACCTTACTGATACTCGGAAGGAGACTTATCGCCCGTAGATTTGCCGGATTGGAGTTATCCTTCCCCTTTTTAGAGAGAGGATGTACCACTGCTGTCTTACACACACTGGATAATATGCATTCTTCAGTACGTTGTTAAACAATGTGGTGTAAATGTAGACTGCATCCTGAGGTAGATGTCGTAGTACAATATTGGATATACCATCTACTCCTGCCGACTTCTTTTTATTCAATGAATCGAAAATGATATGAAGATCTAGCTTCGAAATTAACAGGGAATCAGACCCGTTTCGCTCGGCGATGATGGCATTTGCAAAGTGTTCTTCATTGAACCCCAAATTTAAACAACGTTGATCAAATTTAACTTAAATAACCTAAAAATAATTATTAGGTAATGTTTATAAAATCGAGAGGAACTGGTCACTGGGCAGGTTCACGGATTGCAAAAATGAGAAATGAAATTCGGAGTTGATATGGATAAATCTTCAACTAAACCTCAAAGATTGTCCCACTTAACTGCAAGAACTTTACTGAAACATTTTCAGAAAACGCACAAGGGTTGGTTTTAAATAAATATGCAAAAAAAACTGAATTTTAACGCCCCGGTCTAAATTTCAATTAAGTAGGTAGGTAGATATACCTACTTTGAAAGATTTTCTCAACACATCAAATTAAAGGTCTCAGCAAAATCCAGAATTGTCCGAGTTGTTAAGCAGTAAATTGACTGGTACCTATGTTATGTTCTCATTTCAAGGTTCTTACAAAAAGAAAGGTATAGAAAATAAATATGGTTCCTATAGAAAGATTATATAGATAGAGACAAGAGTTGGTCTAAAAGCTTTGTAAATTTCACAAGCTTTTATTGAAACTGTTAACACGAATTTAAAATGCCTTTAAAAATGAAATCTTATACATAAAATCCAGTATCTCAATCCTTGTTTTCTACAATAATTCCTTTATCATCCGATATCACCCTTCCAGCAAGTCACGAATAAGCAATAAATCTCATTTGAAGTCCTAGTGAATACCTAATCATCAGTTCACATTCCAAAGAGAGTTAGAATTTTTTTTCGTTTAACCCTTGTGGTCTCCCGATTTCATCATTTCAACCAAAAACTTTTTCATAATTTATTCATACAATGCAATTTAATAGTACGTCTTCACTAACTCCTTGCAATTATCCTGTTAATCACACCCTTCTTCATGGCACACAAGAAAACTCTTAGGCAGGATATCTTCCGCTTTTAAACAAAAAGATATCACCTCATTAATTTGGCGAGAAAGTTCATTTAAATAGTAAAAATGACTATCCTACTTCAAGATTTGGGGTTATCCTTTTCTTAAAGAACAGATCCAGTCCAGGCCAAAGTGTAGGCGAACGAAGACTATACGAAGCGATGCTGGTTTCTGAGGCAAATTTATTGGAATGCAAACTTTTTAAATGAAATTTACTTTGCACATCCTTTTGCACAGGCAGGAGAGGAGTGAGGAGAATAGATTTTGCAGTTTGCTCGGGGGAGTAGATTTAACGTGCGTTCGAAGTCATTTGCAGGTCCGGGAATAACAAGACTTTTCTAGTCCTATAAGAGCAATTTTAGTTATTTACATAAATCCGTTTTTTGGGAAGCAAAATCAACTTTAACTTTCGTGGTTGTTAGAGTTTATTATTTTTTAAACCTCATCCTTGTTTTGAAAGAATAAAAGAAACTTTACCCGTGTTTCAATTTCAAATTTCACTTTTATGAGTAAAATGGTAGAAATTCTTTAAAGAACTTCACTAGGTATGGATACAGACGATGTGAATGTAAGTGATGTTCTTTTTTTCTTTCTTTTTTTATTTTTTTATATTTTTCTTTGTACTTAAATCAAAAGATTTGGGGACAAGTCCTTTGAGAAAATATATAAAAAAAATTGTGCAGCAGAACCGTGAATACGCGAATGACACAAACGTGACATACATTTTTGATGTAATTAAGAGGAAAGTGAATGCTAAAATTTAATCCTCTCCTATTTTCTTTCACAAAAAAACAAATTAGAGATTGTTTTTTTGAAGGTAGGTATTTGGTTATGAAGGATCAATTAACATAAATTACAAAAGATATATATAGTTGCGAACTATCAATCTTCTTACTTAAATAATAATTGAATTTAAATGCAATACGCCTTTTTCTCTTAATTTGTATTGGAAGTGGTCAAGTGGAAGGACTAAATAAAAACCATGTACAAGATTATTGTCTAGACAGTCGAGCCCGAACGTACGGTCGACATCGATTGACTAGGTAGGCAATTTCTCTTGCCTTGGTCTCTTGGATATAAATATGGTGAAACGGTCTGTTACCTGTCAAAGTATCCACTCCACATGGTCTCCATTCTTTTTTCGCACACAATTTATTTTGCCCGGAACAAACATTTACCTTTTTTAATTGCGATTATAGGTACTATGAGGCAAGTTATGAATTCGTGAAAAAAAAAGATTTTAGATAACAATCAAACATGACATTACGATGATAGCGAAGTCGAAAAAAGTGGGTCTGGCAATTCTGTCTGTGTGTCTGTCTGTCAGTCTGTCAGTCTATCAATCTGTTAGTCTGTAAGTCTGTCAGTCTGTCAGTCTGTCAGTCTGTCAGTCTGTCAGTCTGGCAGTCTGTCAGTCTGTCAGTCTGTCAGTCTGTCAGCCTATCAGTCTATAAGTCTATCAGTCTGTCATTCTGTCAGTCTGTCAGTCTGTCAGTCTGTCAGTCTTCAGTCTGTCAGTTTGTCAGTCTGTCAATTTGTCAGTCTGTCAGTCTGTCCGATATCCTTTAAACTGGGTATATAAGATTTTTAGAGTGGCAGTCATTTATTTTTTTTTTTTTTTTGAGGCCTAAAACTAACGGTACCTGCCATATAACGGTTATGAAAAACCTCGTTTTTCTTGAAAACTGCTCTAACGATTTTGATAAAATTTGACATAAGTAATACGAAATTAAAAGCCTTTCAGATGGCATGAACCATATTTCTTTAGGAGTCGTGTAAATAGTCCCTGCCATATAACGGTTTTTTTAAATTTGCCTTTCTGGCGTTAACGACCTCAGTGGATTTTTAAAAAAATTTATTTCTAAGAAGACCTAGATAGCCAAACAATAATGACGTACTAAATTTTTTAATGACGTTTCTTAAAAAAATTTTATTATTTAAACGATTTTTTTTTTTTTTAAATTGAATATTTCGAAAACCAATTCAAGAACCTTTTTTGAAATTTATTTTTAGAATGAAAATTATTAGTAAGCTAAAATTGGAATTCTCCAAAATTTTTAAAAGATTTGTTTGAAAAAAATCGATTTTTTCAAAAAGTGAACCTACGATTTTGAAAAAAAAAAAATTAAATATATTGTAATATTTAATAATTACTGGCATACAACGATTTTCTCGAAAAAATCTCGTTTGTTATGAAAGTAATTTGTTTTTATTATTTTTTTTAAATTATTTATTATTCCATTACATATTTGATAATATTTAAGAAATAGTTTCATATGAAATAATTTTGCGGCAGGTTCTTTTAAGCTCTTGGTATCTTGACACAAGAGCAAGTTTGTGCGACCTAGTTGTACCTTTTTTTTTTGGTGTGTTTTGAAAAATTATTTTTTGGTGAAACTCGACATGAAAATTTGTCTGGTACAGTTTCGTTAACCATCGGTGTTTTTAGAGACGACGGAACATTTCGTTTTTCTTCAGCTGCGTACTAGCATTGAGTTTATACATAAATATAAATGTATAAAATAATATATAATGTATATGTATATTAACTCAATGGTACTAGGCAGCGAAATTAGTTTTGGTTTTGAGCAGAATATACAAGGAAAAACGAATAAACAACTTTGACGTTCGTCAAATTCAAATGTCTTTCAGATTTTGAAGTAAAAACAAAAATAATTTTAAGCTAAGAAAAAATCTATGCAAAATTTAATTTATAATTGTTTAATTTTTTTTATAAATCAAATGCTCTTTAAACTCGAATAGATATAGGCTTTTTTTTAAACTTTGTACTTTTTATAAACATACCACCTGGGGTGGAAGTACTAACTTTACTGTCAAGTTAGAATTACTAATTTTTTTTTTATTTTTAAAGAATTAGCGCGACAAATTTACGACAAAAAAAAATTATTTGCTTAATACTTTTTTAAATTCGATTAGATTTTATCTTTTTTTCTGGGATGGTAATGCATACTTGACCGAAAAAATAGTTTTTCGATGTTATTTTAAAAAAAATTGCGCAACAATTTTTTTAATTGCAAACTTATTTACGACAAAAAAGCGACAATTATTTCCATTATTCTTTTTAATTTTCGATTACATTTAATCCCTTTTTGTGGGGTGGTAGTGGTAACTTGACAGTCAAGTTAGTATTACCAGGGGTTAACTTCTAAATTAGTCGCGCGACAATTACGACAAATTCACGACAATTAATCCGTTAAACTTTTGAAATTTGAACACACACATTAAAACTTGAGAAAATGGTAAATAATCATCGTTGAACAACATCCTAAAATTTCATTGACCTCCCCGACCTTTTTCCTCCAAACCCAATTCTTACTTGTTCAATAAAGCAAGTATTGGTTTCGTGTAAAAAATCGATTACACTTCGTCCTGTTCAGACACAAAGCAGTCTAAACGTAGAAGACTGGGAATTTCCACTGCCATTAACAAAACATGTTTTTGGTTTTCGAAATATGTAGAAACAAATTATTATTTAAAAATCTACATTTTTGTATGTCATTTTCATAACGTTTAATTCGTTTTTATCCAACAAAACATCTCATCTCTATTGTGAATCGTCAAAATTCTATTCCGATTTTTCGGAGTTTAGCAAATCTTAACACCAAATTATGTTTCCTAATGAGGTGATTCCTAACATTATGTTCGAAAAAATTATTTTGCTCATTTTAGGAGCGAAATCTAAACTAAGTAAGAACAACCACCTGATTCTATTTCCGATTTTTCGGAGTTTAGCCAATCTTAACACCAAATTATGTTTCCTAATTAAGTGATTCCTAACATTATGTTCGAAAAAAAATATTTTACTCATTTTAGGAGCGAAATCTAAATTATGTTAATGTGGTGTTAAAAAAAAACAATATGCTTAGAACTATGTAGGTTTATGATCACGAGTACGATAACTTTGGCGCTGGCAATTGATAACGGATTTTGTAGAGGGGTCAAATACAAAAATTGTTTACTATGGGTGGGGTGGTCTATCTCCCCGCTTGGGTGGGAGGGGCAATTTAATGAAAAAGTACTCATGTCTAGCCTGGCAGCATAAATATATACTCTCAGTTTTTTTTTAAATCGGGGTTCCGGTTAAGGAACAAGAATAAATATTAGCTGACGCATTTTGCCGGTGACCGTTTCTCGTCAGGTCTCAAAATTTTGCACTGTTCTATATTTTTTGTGATTTTTTTAAATATAGTTTAGTTGTTAGGATAGTATATAGTGTAAAACCTAGTTTAAAGTTTAGAAAGAGCTGTGTGAACTGCTAAGTGCTTTTTAAGCATTATAACATAAAAAAGTTTGAATTTTTTTCGGAGAGAGTACGATTTTCGGAGAGAGTACGATAACTTGGGCGCCGATTGATAACGAATTTTTGTAGAAGGGTTAAATACAAGCATTTTTTACTATTGGAGGGGGAGGTCTACCTTACCCCGTTTCGAAAAAAGGGGTGATTTTCCATAAAAACGACTTAAATGGAAAAACCAAATATAAAAAAGCAACGACAATACTTAAAATGCCAAACAATAATGGTTTTAAATGCCAGTCTGATGTTTAATCCTAAATTTAAATTAAAATATTTGTGTCAATAGTGTTCAAAAATTTGCATTCAAACTCAAATTTTTGGTTGGATCAATTTTGCTTAAAATTTTGGAATGGAAAACTAAATTTTCTTTTTGTGGTTAATGCTCATATCAATTTTGAATCGAACCCCGAAAGCTTTTATGTCTTCTAGTTTTTAAGAAAATTAAAAATTACTACTTTTTTACGAGTTTTTTTTTTTATATTTAATGTGATCTTTTTTATAAAAATTAATGTTGGGGTAAGGTTGATCTTTGTGAGTAATATAAATAATAGCAATTCATTTAGCGTTACCCAGAATGCACCACGAAGTATAGATTTGCTTTGCATTCCGCGTCCTAGTCATTCAGTTTGTGTAAGGAGTTTGTTAAATATAGTCACGTTAATTTTCAATGTATACATACATATATTAAAAAAGTATGTGAGTCTCGTCAAAGAAGTCATCGTCCGTACTGGTGTTAATGCCGAAGCAAATTTGAAAGAAAAACGAAGTAGATCCAAAATTTCCGAGGTAGATTAAAATAAAACTTTCAAAATAATTCAAACTTTAATTATTAAAAGAAACTCTAAAAGAAACTTTGCATACACCCAAACTCGCACCCACTTCAAATCCTATCACAGGCCCAGGCAGGGGGGTTACAAACATACCTCACTGTTTATACGCCGTAAGGCTGGGTTTTGGGAAAGTATAGTTGTGTTCAACGAAGAAAAAATCAGATAAGATCAGTTCAAAGCAGCGCAGTGCAAGTGCAGAAAATCTTACTCTAACTTACTCTAATCTACTCTTAAAAAGCTTAATAAACAGCAAATCAAGCAAATCTAGATACATCTAGAGCAGAAAATGGGTACGTTCAATACAATTAAGAACTTAAGTTAAGTTGAAATGAAACTATTGAACGACAAACTACTTAAAATTTAGTGGAATCTCAGAAATGTCATGCCTGTTTTGTTTATACTCAAACGTTTCTTTTACTTACCGCCTTTACTTTTGAGAACAATTGAAATTGTAATTTTTGTTCATGATAAAGTTATATTTAAAAAGGTGTCTACTCCTTTACCTTTTGAAGATGAACTTTTAAGTCTGTAATATTATCTCTTTACAATCATTTTTGATACTTTTGCGAGAATTATCTCAATTCTACTCAAAGTTGATTATTATTTTCTTTTTCTTAATTGTTACCTACCTCAATTCGACTTTGTTGTTGATTATAGCATTTGCATTTTTTTAATTTCTTTTAACCAAAAACATTGGAATGCTTAAGGCAAAAATAAAAAAATAATAATATTTGCAACAGCACCCCCTAACTAAAAACAGAGTTCAACTTTTCTATATATGTAGTATCTACTTCAAATAACGAATATCAGCTGTTGTTGACGTTTCATATCAGACCAACTACAATTTTTAGTGCAAAAATTTTCCACTAAATTCTTGACTAAATGTCAGCTAAATGTCAACTAACTTTTGAGGGGATCTGGCCAATCAGAGATCGTCGACTAACTTTTAGTCGTACCCAATGTCTCACTGAACAGTAAAATCCTGCTCTTTTCTACTCAGAGTAGGTTAGACCACTGATCTCTATATTTTAACTGGATAGTGGATAGACACCAAATATATATATACATATATATATATTGAGATCAGTGGCCCATACGCGTTAAGGGCCAACCATAATAGTCGTAAGCAAACGAAAGCTAATGTCATAGTTCTACGTCAAGTTTCCTTAAGTGCCGCCATTACCTTCAGTCGACCATAATGGTCGAACGCACACGCAAGCCAATTTCACATGTATTTGGCTGGCTGTCAGATTTACGTACGTAAACTGCGCTCTGGAGCGCTCTTTACGTACGGAGGCAAAAGTGAACGAAAACTTGCCGAAACTGAGCAATCCGACATTATGTGCGCACTATACGAATTCCTTGTTCTCGCTAATTTCGTACGGCACCGTACGTACTAATTCTTCTATTATGGTTCTGCCTTTATGTTTGGTTCTTCCTTTAAGGCTCAACCATAATAGTCGGAACACTGCGTACGGGATCGTACCAAAACAACCGAGGATCATAATGATTTTCTCGTGCTTATCTTTAAAAGCTTGCCCTATTGCACTGAATCTTTCGGAATAGAAAAAGAGATCTTTTGATACTGATAAAAGTTAAAAGCACATTGCGTATCTCCCTCTTTTTCATTAAGTTAAAGGTAAAGAACGGAACTGCAATACTCCAGTATGGGACGGACAGTTGCATAATAACAAATCTTCGTTGAGAGGAAAATTGAGTTAAGTTTAAGCAGCCTTTTTCATACATTTTCTTAACACATTCGATAGCATGAACTCTCAATCCTGGTATTGTCATTTGTACATTACAAGTAATAGCGTTTTCATTTGGTAGTTCGGAGTTGTTCGGAGCTAGTCCGGACGATTCTGTTTGCGTTCGTTTGGCACTAAATGACAGTTCGAGTTCAGAAAAGATTTTTATTTGAGGAAAATCTCGGTGATGAGGGGTGATAACAAGTTATTGCAATTTAAAATATGCGAAATATCAATTGATGTTCTACGCATACAATGATATGCAAATTATAGAATCACAAAAGTATCTTTGCGTGTTCATTTGGTGTCCGGAATCGGACAGTTCTGCTTATCGATTCCGGACTACCAAATGAAAACGCTACCTAAAAACTACTGGAAGAAAGAAATTAAGTTTCCTGTCATTTTCTGAGGTAAGCCTGGCAAATCCCACAAAAAAATCGGTAAAGTGGAAAAGATCTCATTCCAAAAAATAACACCGTCGAAAAAGATGAAGAAATAATGAGGTATAAAAACATTACCATAGCAAACTGAGTTATGTTGATGCTTAATTTAATTATTAAAAATGTAAATCTACGCTGCTGGTTGGTAGGTACCTAGATAGGTACTATCTACCTATTGCATTTCAGGGTATCATTATTTTGTACAAAAATTGTGATCCTCAGCAGTGGCACTCAAGTGGCACTCATTCTACAACTGCTTTGAAATCAGTGTAGCTTATAAACGACAGTGATTACAGCAAATATTACTCAGTGAAGCTTGTCCTTGTAGCAATATTTTTGGCAAAAAATTCAAAGCAAACGTTACATTGGCTTCGTTTATTCGAAGTTACGTATGCTAGTTAAATAATAAAAAAAAACATACCTATTTTATGAAATATGAATTACCTACCATATAAACTGAAGCTGTTTTAAGTTGAAAACATATCAAATGCGATGATTGGAATTGAAAAGAATAAGAAAGAAGAATTATGCAAGATAGGTAGCTTAATTGAAATGATTTATCATCAATTTTTGACTATTGAACACGATGTAATAAAAATTGAACAAAAGAATATCCATTTAAAAGCACACAAAACACTAAGAGATAATTTACACTAAATTTTCTTAAAACATAACAAATTTTGGAAAACATTTGGCATTTGACTTACCATATAAACTAAAGCTGTTTTTAGTTGGAAACATCTCAAATTCGATGATTGGAATTGAATAGAAGAAAGAATGGAAGATAGGTACTTTAAATAAAATGATTTATCATCAACTTTTGACTATTGAACACGATGTAATAAAAATTGAACAGAAGAATATAAATTTTAAAGCACAAAAAACACTGGGAGACAATTTACATTAAATTTTCTTAAAACATAACAAATTTTAGAAAACACTTGCATTTAACAAAAGGGACGACTTTATTTTTAATTTTCAAGAACGAACTTGAAAATAACCGACATTTGTATTTTCCAACAAGACCAACGGAACCACCTCCGACGACGACGACGCGACACCATTAATAAACGAAAACTAACAAATTTCAAAGAAATTTTAATTTAAAAAAAACAAAAACCAAAATGAGTGAATCTTTTTTTATATTTATCACAAATTTAGCAATATTTAATTCGTATTTTCACAAATTCACTTTGAAAATTAACACACAAAATTAATCGGGAAACTAACGGCACGAATAACGGAACAGAAAAATGCAATTTAATATACTAACTACCTTTACATGGAGAATTGAATCTGAATTGAATCAAGATTTAGGTCCATATAAACGCGGATCGAATCAAATAGGATTACTCATTGACGTATTAGGTATGGACCGCCAGTAGCCAACTTCACGCGTGTTCCAACATAACTAAGGGCGCCATCAACTACTAGCAGGGAATCTGCGTAGCAGTGATATGATTTTTTTAATTAATTATTTACTATTGAAATATTTTGGTGGAAATTATTATCAAACTACTTTTATTTTACAAAACACATCCACTCCTTATGCCATGAGTTACTTACAGATGAATATATTATCGTTTTCATTTGAATTATAATGGCGAGATTAGTACACGTATTTAACACTAAAAGATGATGGCGTTTTTAGGCTGTTTTAAGATGGAACAACTTTTCTTGGCTGTTTGTATGAAAATTTCAACCGACTGGCGGTCCATATCTAGTACGTCAATGGGATTACTCATGCATGCATGTATAGCTAGATCGAAGAATTGATGAATCAAGTTTTGTTGGTGGAGTGTGTGCAGTTTTATTTCCAGACCGTTTGCGGTATATTTGGCTTGTTTTGTTTTGCATGTTGGTTTTTGTGAATTTTAATAAGTTTAATTTTATTTAAGTTTGAAGCGACCTTTACGCGGTCAGTCACGGGACGTCAGTCAACTACAGATTTAGATTTTTCGTCAAACAAATGCACGCATACATACATGTTTTTTACAAACACAATACTACAGATCGATGTATAAAGACTGACTGTGTAAGGGTCGCTTAAGACCCCAAGGCCAACCCCACAGGTCATCATAACTTGTACTCGTCCTTCTCCTCACGTAGAAAAAAAAATTGTACCCGCTTTCTTACACGTGAAATCGCGTGAACAGCTTTTTTGGTCTAGCCAAATGTGACAGTCCCATTTGAAATGCACGGGCACGCATACAGAGTTAAATCTCTGCAGTTTTGAAAGATTTGTAGGCAAAAGTTATATAGAGATTAGTGCAGTAGAGATTATAAAAAAAAGCCCTCTGCTGGTGATATTATCAACCCCACGCGTATATATTATATGGTAACGTTGAAATGCGCAACAGGTATTCAACATTAGCACTAAATTGTATTAATTTGCTGTTTGAGGATTGCTAAAGTTGAAATGTGCAACGGGTAGTCAGAATTAGCACTAAATTGTCTGTTCTGCTTAAAACAAACATGACTACTGCAGCGCCACACATATATGTTTAAGTTGAAACGCCCAACGGGTAGTCAGTTGTTTAGTACAAACTCGACTACTGCAGCAGCACACGCATAGTCTCCAATACCCAATGGTTTTCGAAGGAAATAATGAAAGATTATTTTCGGATTATAAATGTGGTAAAGTTTTATCCAATATAATAAAAAAATATATTCTTTTTGAATGAATAGAGAGAACTGTCTGCAAAATTTCTGAGCGAATTAATATTAGCAAGCGCAAAAATTGATTCTTTACAGTGTGACAGATGACAAGAAAACTAACTTTGACGTTTTCGGAATGATCAATAGGGAATTTAACAATATGTTGTCAAAAGAAAAACTAACAGCTCATGCTTGATGGTGTAAAAGTGTATAGTTTTATTTCACGGATGCAACAAGTAATTTGTAAATAATTTGGAAAGTTCAAATTTTTTACCAGCGAAATTTGAGATTATCGTGATTTAAAAGTTTAATTATAAACTAATAACAATTTTCGCGAAAAATCATTAATTTTCCAGTCAATTTGACAAAATTGATAAGAAAAAATTCATCTGTCATCCGTGAACTGATGATTTTGACACTGTTGTGCGAACGAGTAAGATATATATGGTTGTTACCTAAAAGCCATAATCGATCCGTCATATGGGAATTTTGAATTGAATTGAATGTTTATTGAGTCTTTTAGTTTTAAGTTACAATTTTTTGTCTTATTCTAATTCTAATTAATTTTTATTCGCTTTAGCGAGTACAAAAGTGGCTGTAATGTATGGCCTTCTTTTTCAGTTGTGAAAAGTTATTATATAAAAGATATATAGTCACACTACTCTTGCTCATAAGTATTATTTTGTTGCTTGAGACAGAAAGTCACAAATATATTTGCAAAATAGATCTATACTAACTTACAAACTAAAATTTAAACGAAAAATGCGCCAGTGCATTGTGAGATATGTTTCATACAGTTACGAATTGATAATTTTCTCTTTCTATCTTACTAACTTTGTAGTTATTTTGAAATTTTTATAAAGCGAGAACGCTCTATTAATGTTTTCACATTTTTTATTATCACTTTTTATTATACTTATTATGTTAATGAGTATGTGTGTTAATATATGAGAATATTAAGAGTGAGTGGAAGACTCAAACAACAAATTTCAGAGATACATTTATGGAATACTAGATCTATCTCTCTTTGTAATGAATATCAAAATATATGAGGTTTAATATAAAAGATAATAAACTCTACATATTATAATATAAAATACTAGATATATCACAAAGAGTATAGGAACATAAAGGTTACGAACATTAAAACATTCAATAAAAAAAAAAAATTTACTGGCGTAGTGTTTTAATATATAGAATAAAGAAACTTAACAAATGGGTGTAAGTACTTCCCCCCAATAATTGAAAACGTAGAAGATGAATTCAGTCTTTTTATTTTTTTCTTTTTTTTATTTTTAAAATCTTTAGAGATAATCTAATCTTTCTTTTTATATAAACCATCAACTAAGTGGTAGCTAAAGTGAGAAATAAGTGTCTTAATAAAGTCAGTTTAGCCACGATTTTGGAAAGAGTTAGGTTGGAGATGGTTTTCTTCATTAGAAGAAGAGCATATCTCAAAAACGGAATGGTGTCGTCATATGAGAAACAAATTTGTGGTTTGGCAGATAGGGCTTTTTAGGTAACAACGATATATCAACGCAGTACGCGGATGACAACTGATTTTTTTTTATAATTGGTGACAAATTGATTGAAAACAAGAGCGGACATTTTAAAGTTGTGCGCGAAAATTGTGAATAGTATATTATTTAACTTTTAAGTCACGGAAATCTAAAATTTCACAGGAAAAATGAGATATATAGATAAATACTTTTACAAGATTTTGAGTTTGACAGTTTGAAAAAAGCGCGATACATATTTCAATCTGTCATCCGCAAACGCCATGAATTCTTGTTTTTTTTTTTTTTTTTTTTAAATAAGCTGTGTCTTAATGGTAAAATGTGTACGCAACCCTTCAGAAAGCCGTTCGAAGCGTGTTCTAGAACTTATCCACTTCGACGTATGTGGTCCTATAAACACATACTTAAATGGTAGTTCTAGGTACTTCGTAACATTCATTGACGACTTTTCGCGTTACATATATGTTTACTTTGTTAAAACAAAAGATGAAGTTCTAGGAATTTTCAAGACTTTTAAGGCAGAAGTGGAGCGACAAAGCAGGCAAATGATCAAAGAACTGCGAAGCGATAACGGCACTGAATACGTCAATAATGATTTCAATATTTTCCTGGCTGAAAGCGGCATTGAAAGAAAATTAACTGTTCCTTACACACCCCAGCAATATGGTGTCGCAAAACGTGTTAATAGAACACTTGTGGAAATGGCGAGGAGTATGATACTTCATGCTACTTCAAAGGAACATTTCTGGGCAGAAGCTATCAATACCGATGTGTATATGAGGAACCGATCGCCCACAAGAGCACTGGTTGATATAACTCCATTTGAAGATTGGACGTGTCACAAAAAGAACACAAAACTGGAGATATTGACTAAAAAAGTGACTGTGTTCCATGTACTATTGCGAATAACAATACAAATGCCTTATCAGAGGGTTCCTATGAAGGAGGAGCTGCCAAGAAAAGCATAGCCGTAGATAAAATTGTTTATCCGCAAACATCTGTTAAACAATAAAATACGGATGAGAATGTAGATGTTCTTCGGAAATGTCCAAGACGACCAAAACTAATATGGACAGGTAATCCAGAACGGCCTAAAAAACAATTTAATATATGGTTTATTTAATTGATACTGCCCAATTTATCCAAATTCCGCAGACTGTGAAGCAGTTAAAGATAATCCATGTCAGGAAATGTGGGCCAAGGCTATGGAAAAGGAATTTGATTCCCTTATTGAGAATGAAAAATGGACGTTGTGCGAAATACCCCCAAACAAAAAGTCCGTAAGTTGTAAATGGGTTTACAGTTTAAAGCAAAACAAAAACGGATCGATCGACAGATTTACAGCAAGACTCGTTTCAAAGGGATGTAGCCAGCAATACGGTATAAACTATAAGGAAACGTTTTCGTACACCAAATGTATGTTTCGACCGCTTACCTCAACAGTGACCTTCATGATGAAGTGTACCTACATGAAGCAACCAGAGATGTTTATCGACAAAAAGTTTCCAGACATGGTGCTTAAATTGAATAAAGCAGTTTATGGTTTGAAGCAATCTGGGTGCGAATGGAATGCGCGGCTTGACAAAGCATTAAGGAAAACTCAACTCGTCCTGATATACTGCAAGTTAGCACAGAGAAACAAGGATCCACATGCATAACATTTAGCAGGGACTAAACATATTCTACGCTATTTGAGCAAAACAATAGATCACGATATGTTAAAACTGGGAAGCCGATTGAATGTTTCGTTGATGCTGATTGGGGTGCAGATATCGGTGATAGAAAATCTTTTACTGGTTACTTATTATTCTTTGCATGCATTATTTTTTCATGGTAGTCAAAGAAGCACAATTGTGTGGTATTGAGTAGCACTGAAGCAGAGAACATGGCACTTTGTACTGCTACGAAAGAAGCTGTCTATATTCAAAAACTATTGAGCGAGATAGGTATTCATCGCGATTAAACACCAATGATCATCAATGGGGATAGTCTCAGCGCACAACAGCTAGTATGAAACCCAGTCTATCACTCCAGGAGTAAACATATAGGGCCATATTCATAGATGTATAACAAGTTTTTATTAAGTTGTTGTTAAGAAAAACTCTAGTTTTTGCTTTGCATAGAAAATTTTAACCCCAGTCTAAACGAAAAACTGGAGTCTATCTTTAAACTGAACAGAACCCATGTTTTAGTTGTATTTAACTCTGATAAAAGTCAGAAATAGGTACACTAATGAAATAATTTGTTAAGGGGCGCGAGTGATTTTTTTTCTTGCAATTTCCACTTTACGAACAAAAGACCAAATACATAAATAGATAGTAATATTTCTACATACATATACCTACCAACCTACAATAAGACACATTCAACGGAATTGGTATATTATTCACGCAAATGAGGATATCACTGTGCAATATAAAAATCGAGATGGAGAAACTAGATACTGCGGCATTTTATCAAACATTTTCTGTATTTTCATTTGATATTTGCGGTTTTAAATTTTATAATTTTCTGTTTCAACCTATCATGCATTGTTTTCAACCTTTCTTTTTTCTTACTTAATAAAAAATCAATCTATCCTACTTGCTCCATGTGTGGAACCCAAGTTTGGGACATGTTCCACTCGTGTTTTACTAAACAGAGCTGACAAAACATCTATGCATAACAACTGTGTCTAAACTGAGTGTTAACGTTAGACTCTAGTTCAGAAAAATTCGAGTTTACAATATGTCTATGAATATGGGCCATAGACATCAATTACACGGGAGATTTTCCAGCAGAAGAAGATCGATTTGAAGTATGTTTCCACAACATGAACGCTGATGTTTTAACAAAAAGTCTTCCTAAATTAAAACATAATAATTTTACAAGTTTAATGGGATTAAATTGAATCATATTAACTGAAATTATTTATTTGAAATCAAATGAATTTTACTTATGCTTGTAAAGAAAAAAAACTTGTTAATGATAAAAAATGTGTTTAAGGAGGAGTGTTGAAAATATTCTATTAAAGTGGCAACACAGTTTGTTCACATCTCTTAAATTATTCTCCTCTTAAGATCATTTTTAATCCCAATCTTACTATGTATTCAATATGTACTTAACTTATTATTATACAATTGAATTATAATAAAGATTAATCTGTTCCGAAACTTCAACAATAACTAACCATTAAAAGGTTTTAATATTTGGTGAATTACAATGTATCGCACAGCCACCGTCAAATAGCATCACTTTAATGATTTCATTTTGGCATTTCGCCCAACTGTCAAATCTAGCATTAATAAATTTATACTGTTGATTATTAGCCCTCTGGTAGTAATATTATTTTGATATTTTCAATATGCTTAGAAGAGGGAATTGTAATTAGGGGTATTAACAGTGCGTAGGAAAATCCACAAGAAAGGTCACCAAAGTATTCACCGGCTCCATGGTCAATATTTTTTTTTTCGAATCGATTTCAAACAGCTGTCATAACAAAACAGTAAAAAGTTTTAATTTTCCGTGAAATAAAAGGTAATTGAAAGTAAATAATAAAAAAAATATTTTTATTTCTTGACTATTGCAGTGCCACACGGCAGCATCTATATCGTTCCCACAGCAAACGTCAACAGACGTAATACATTTAAAATTTGTAGAACTCTAATTAAAACATTTTCAGAATATTATGCGAATTGTCATTAGTTTGACAGATTAGAAGAAAATTAATTTTGACGCCAGGCGGGTAGAAAAAGAGAACAAATTGAAAACGACTCGCTTTGTATTGTCTAATCATAGAATAATAAATAAATAGACCATCATCTCAGGAGGCTCTCTAGGCTGCAAACCTCTGGTGCCCGAGCAACGCCAGGTTCTTACTGCTTACTTGAGGAGACATATTAGGCCTTAAGCGACCATAACACGGTCAGTCATTTGACATCAATCTGTAATATAGTGTGTGTAAAAATAAGTCTGTATGCGTGCATTTGTTTGACGAAAAATCAAAACCCTTTAATCTTTTTGTCTTTACCATAGTGGCTCCACCCACTTTTGCCTACAAACTTTCAAAACTGCGTGCCCGTGCATTTCAAATGGGACTGTCAAATTTGGCTAGACCATGCATTCTTACAATTTTGCATTTAGCTGTTCACACGTATTCGCGTGTACTTTTTTTTTCTACTGGAGGAGACGGAGGAGTACAAGTTATTATGACCTGTTGCTGGTTTGGGCTTGGGGTTTTAAGCAACCTTAACACTTATATAAAATTATAAAATTATTCACAAAAACCAACATGCAAAACAAAACAAGCCAAATATACCGCAAACAAGCCAAATATACTGCAAAAATAAAACTGCACACACTCCACCAACAAAACTTGATTCATCAATTCTTCGATCTAGCTATACATGCATGCATGTTTTCGATTCGATCCATCTCTCAAAGTTGAATCGGATTGAGTAATCCTATTTGATTCGATCCGCGTTTATATGGACCTAAATCTTGATTCAATTCAGATTCAATTCTCCATGTAAAGGTAGTTAGTATATTAAATCATTGACGTATTAGGTATGGACCGCCAGTAGCCAACTTCACGCGTGTTCCAACATAACTAGGGGCGCCATCAACTACTAGCAGGGAATCTGCGTAGCAGTGATATGATTTTTTTAATTAATTATTTACTATTGAAATATTTTGGTGGAAATTATTATCAAACTACTTTTATTTTACCAAACACATCCACTCCTTATGCCATGAGTTACTTACAGATGAATATATTATCGTTTTCATTTAAATTCTAATGGCGAAATTAGAACACGTATTTAACACTTAAAGATGATGGCGTTTTTAGGCTGTTTTAAGATGGAACAACTTTTCTTGGCTGTTTGTATGAAAATTTCAACCGACTGGCGGTCCATATCTAGTAAGTCAATGTATTAAATTGCATTTTTCTGTTCCGTTATTCGTGCCGTTAGTTTCTCGATTAATTTTGTGTGTTAATTTTCAAAGTGAATTTGTGAAAATACGAATTAAATATTGCTAAATTTGTGATAAATATAAAAAAAGATTCACTCATTTTGGTTTTTGTTTTTTTTAAATTAAAATTTCTTTGAAATTTGTTAGTTTTCGTTTATTAATGGTGTCGCGTCGTCGTCGTCGGAGGTGGTTCCGTTGGTCTTGTTGGAAAATACAAATGTCGGTTATTTTCAAGTTCGTTCTTGAAAATTAAAAATAAAGTCGTCCCTTTTGTTAAATGCAAGTGTTTTCTAAAATTTGTTATGTTTTAAGAAAATTTAATGTAAATTGTCTCCCAGTGTTTTTTGTGCTTTAAAATTTATATTCTTCTGTTCAATTTTTATTACATCGTGTTCAATAGTCAAAAGTTGATGATAAATCATTTTATTTAAAGTACCTATCTTCCATTCTTTCTTCTCTTCAATTCCAATCATCGAATTTGAGATGTTTCCAACTAAAAACAGCTTTAGTTTATATGGTAAGTCAAATGCCAAATGTTTTCCAAAATTTGTTATGTTTTAAGAAAATTTAGTGTAAATTATCTCTTAGTGTTTTGTGTGCTTTTAAATGGATATTCTTTTGTTCAATTTTTATTACATCGTGTTCAATAGTCAAAAATTGATGATAAATCATTTCAATTAAACTACCTATCTTACATAATTCTTCTTTCTTATTCTTTTCAATTCCAATCATCGCATTTGATATGTTTTCAACTTAAAACAGCTTCAGTTTATATGGTAGGTAATTCATATTTCATAAAATAGGTATGTTTTTTTTTATTATTTAACTAGCATACGTAACTTCGAATAAACGAAGCCAATGTAACGTTTGCTTTGAATTTTTTGCCAAAAATATTGCTACAAGGACAAGCTTCACTGAGTAATATTTGCTGTAATCACTGTCGTTTATAAGCTACACTGATTTCAAAGCAGTTGTAGAATGAGTGCCACTTGAGTGCCACTGCTGAGGATCACAATTTTTGTACAAAATAATGATACCCTGAAATGCAATAGGTAGATAGTACCTATCTAGGTACCTACCAACCAGCAGCGTAGATTTACATTGTTAATAATTAAATTAAGCATCAACATAACTCAGTTTGCTATGGTAATGTTTTTATACCTCATTATTTCTTCATCTTTTTCGACGGTGTTATTTTTTGGAATGAGATCTTTTCCACTTTACCGATTTTTTTGTGGGATTTGCCAGGCTTACCTCAGAAAATGACAGGAAACTTAATTTCTTTCTTCCAGTAGTTTTTAGGTAGCGTTTTCATTTGGTAGTCCGGAATCGATAAGCAGAACTGTCCGATTCCGGACACCAAATGAACACGCAAAGATACTTTTGTGATTCTATAATTTGCATATCATTGTATGCGTAGAACATCAATTGATATTTCGCATATTTTAAATTGCAATAACTTGTTATCACCCCTCATCATCGAGATTTTCCTCAAATAAAAATCTTTTCTGAACTCGAACTGTCATTTAGTGCCAAACGAACGCAAACAGAATCGTCCGGACTAGCTCCGAACAACTCCGAACTACCAAATGAAAACGCTATTACTTGTAATGTACAAATGACAATACCAGGATTGAGAGTTCATGCTATCGAATTTACCATTATGTGTTAAGAAAATGTATGAAAAAGGCTGCTTAAACTTAACTCAATTTTCCTCTCAACGAAGATTTGTTATTATGCAACTGTCCGTCCCATACTCGAGTATTGCAGTTCCGTTCTTTACCTTTAACTTAATGAGAAAGAGGGAGATACGCAATGTGCTTTTAACTTTTATCAGGATCTATCTATTCAACCCAAATCCTTACTAGGTATCTTTTAACTTTTATCAGGATCTATCTATTCAACCCAAATCCTAACTAGGTATCTACTTACTTAACACATGCGGTATCCAAAAATTTCTTTTTCCATTGCGAAAGATTCAGGGTAGTTGGACAATCTTTCAAAGATAGGCTCGAGAAAATCAGTATGTTCTTCGGTTGATTACTCCCAACTATTCTTCTGAAGGATACATCAATAACACATATTATTATTATAATGCCTTTTGGATAACCTAGTTGGAATTCCTATTTTTTAATATCCCCCGAGTTGCTACCTCAAACAAAATTATTTTGGGAGTATCGTTTGTTTTTTCACATACCTATACCTTCCCACATAATAAATCAAATTAAGAGTTAAATAGGTCTGTAAATAAAAATTTTTGAAAAAAAGTAATCTTAGCGCCACCTACAGTGAATGTCCCGTCAAAATCGGTGCAGCGGTTTCCGGTCGGTCTATGTCCATTCATAAGAACTACACCAACGCCATCTACAAGTAACGACATCCTACGAGCAGTATTTGAGACTTACACATGATTTCTCTATGTGTATTAACTCAATGGTCATACTCATTAGTACGAAACTTTGAAAAATAGCGTCCCGATCGCCACCTAGGGAGTAATTAATACATAAATGTATTTTGATATTACAAACGAACATTCATTTTTATTACCAACAACTCGCCACCTTCATTTTAAAAACAAACTACTAAACCCTCGTAATTATAACCAAAACAAAATTATGTGTCACATGAGTTTTAGTATCAAAACAGCGCACCATAAGCAATAAAGGGTTTCTGCAGAGGACCGCCAAAAACGGTCCTTTCTACCTACCTTCCTACAATTACATAAGGATAACTTTCAATCCGGTTGTTTTCGGCTTCCTCCAGCCAATTACAAAACAACGAATGAGACTCTCAACTTTTGAATCTCTATACAAAATGGTGAATGATTCTACAACAGCAATCCCTCAGTAAAGCTGCATTTTCATGACCAAATAAAAGCAACGTTAGTCACATGACTATTATAAGCAGTTTTTTTTTTTTTTTTTTTTTTATTGAAGGATAAACATTTATTTTCAATAAGTAAATACATTTATAAATAATAGTAGCCATCACATAAATTGTAATAGCCATTTTATGTAAACTAATAACTTGATTAAAATAGACATAGGATATAAAGTTCAATAATTTTTAAAACCAACTGCAAATAAACTTATTTTGACTTGTCATCAATTTCAAATATATGCTCAAAATAATGTGCTAGTTGTCTCTTCTCTTATTAATGGGAATTGGGAACACCTAAATTCTACATTAATAATAATTGTAGATTAAATAATTTTTTTTTGTTTTACTGTGTAAGCCTACAAGTCTCCTAGTTGCGTTGTGCAGCTGACATGAGATCCAAAGCAAGAGGAATGCTGCCATTTACAGATTCCAAAAGTTGAGTCAAAACGGCCCCTTCATTACTAAAACCCATTGCCATCATACCTTGAACAGCGCTATTGATACGTGGATCTATTGAAAAGAGAGAATCATTTTATATGGTGAGATATATTAAGGTAGATTTTGTATATTTTACCTGCATGGAAAACTGGAACGGCACGTCTTTCAGTTGTATTGGATGGTGGAGCAGCAACAGCGGGAGATGGAGTTGGAGTTAGAAGAGAAGCTAAAGTTGTAGCAGGGGCGGCAACTTGAGGTGGTGTTACAGAAGCAGCTGGAGTTGCAATTTCAAAGGAAACTGACTTCATCTCATTCTCAATGTGTGACTGAAGTTGTTGACTTAATTTAACAAAGTCGATTGGTGCAGCTGGTGCAGTAGCAGGAGCAGTCGAAGGAGCAGCTGAAGGCGCAGCGGAAGGAGCAGCTGAAGTAGCATCTGCAGCAGCAACATTATTGTCAATCATAGTCCAATCGTTCTCTTCGCTTTGTGAATTACGTGAACGTGGCTGAGTAACCTCAGGGACTGCATCTTGTAAAGGAGCTGAAGTTTCAGTTTCCATAGGAGTAACTATTCCCGATTCAGCATTGGAATTACCAGGTTTGTTGGGAGTTTCGGCAGCAGTTGGTGGTGGTGCAACAGAAGCTCCTTCCTCCCCAGTCAAATCGATGTCAACAACAACTGAGTCTGGAGCAGAAGAAGAGCGACTTCCAGTTTCAGTTACAACTGGATCCAAAATCTTGCCAAACATTTCGCTAAAGTTGTTTAAAATCTGAATGCCTGCTTTCATGAATTGTGGATCAATAAGATTTTCTAATGATGGTGTGGTGGGCATATTTCCGTTTGGAGTGGTTTGCCCCCCAGCAGCAGAAGCGGATGAGCGATCTGGAGATTTATTGGTTTCCTTGGACATTGTGTTAACATTCGGGGTTGCAGCAGAGGCAGATGCTGCTGTCGCTGAAGCCGCTGCTTGTGCAGCAGAAGCTGCTGCTGCTTTAGCCGAAATTGCCGCTGTAGTAGCTTCAATTTGTGCAGCTGCTGCAGCGGCTGCCTTTGCTGCTGTTGCAACTGCTTCATATGCCTGTGGAGAAGAAGAAGTCTCTTGCTGGGGTTGCTTTTGTGGAGTTCCAGCGGCAGGTTGAGGAACACCACCCTCAGCCAAATCTTGCATCATGTCGTAGAAGTTGGACAAGAGCCCAGCACCTCCGGTGCAATGTTTGCGATGATGACGTCTAGACTTTCCTTCACCAGGTGCGGCCTCAGCAGCTGAGGCTGCTGCTGCAACAGCTGCTGCAGCACGAGCTGCGTATTTCTGTTGACGACGTGCTGCTTTACCAACAATATGAACTGGTAAAAGACTTTCGAAACTTGGTGAATCAGAAGAGGGAATGCGAACCATTAAATGATCGGCATGATGCATATCTTTTTCACACTTCATACACAAATCAAAATTTTCACACTGCAAGCATTTGTAGCGGAATCCACGGATTGGAGCTTGTAAGCAAACATCGCACTCTACTGTCAAATGAACGTTCAAATTTGCTTTCTTATTTGCTGCAGCTAAGCGTTCTTCCCGTTCTCGGATATCTCTATGCGAAATCTTTGCCTCATAGTATATTTTTGGTGTTTTCTGCGAAATACTACGTTTGAGAAAGAAATCAAAATCCGAATCGGTAATGAGATCTACACGATCTTTTTCATCATCTGTAATTTGATAAAAAAAAATAGATTAGTTTTAATATTTTTGATTTAGATACCTAGCCAGAAAAAAACGAATTTATAACGTTATAAGAAAGAAGTCAAAAAAGTGTCTATTCTAGTCTATTTTTCTAGCCTGTAAATGCTTCTCGCACTGCATAGCTTTGTTGCACCACTGTACGTGCTGTGATACTTAACGTTAATGTAGCATAAAACAAAAATCGTGCAGTGGATATTGGCATGTCAACGAACAATTTTCAACAAACAATTTTCTTCATAAAATCCACATGCCACTAGCTTAAGGCCCAACTATAATGCGCATTAGTAAGCATGAGCTACTGCAAAATGAGCGAATACACACAGTCAAATGGCCTTGGCTATAATGGACATATGCGCATTTCGTTGAGTTTCGTTAAACATGAGCTCATACATACATATGTACATTTTTACATATGTAAATTTGACAGCTGTGGGCTTTTGACAATCCGAAAAAAAAATTAATTACATTTTACTAAAAAAAAGACTACGAAATTCCATTAAATTATCCATTTCATAAATAAATCAATAAATTATCATTTTTGACACAATTAAAACTAAACTAAAAACAAGTGATATTCGCATGTTTGACATGTTCATTATGTGCATTCATCACGTTTGTATAAACATGACGAAACAGTTCGTTTAGTTTTGACAGTAGGTCATGCTAGCTCATGCGCATTATAGTTCTACCTTTAAGCATAGTAAAAGTAACGCAAACACTTTTCTATTTTATATGAACAAACATTTTTCCTTACATGAATGCAAAGCTTTAGGCAGTTGAAATAAATCTTCATCAAAACTAAGAAGATCTGAGTATGCCTTCATGTGTATCAAAAGCATCGTAAACAAAACACGTATTGTCATGTAAAAACAAGTCTCAGAACAAACAGGCATTATCATTATGTTCCTATACAATAGCAAAAAAAAGACATTTATAAAAACTCATGTGACAACAAAACGCGTTCTTGTTCTTAGATATTAAACAATCCTAAACCATGCATTTTGATGACGTGTCCAAGGTCAACAGAGCCAACCCTAATGGAAAATTCCAGTCATCATCATTAATATTGTTGAAAAAGAAGACCATGTTTCTCTATAAAAGTAGATAGGCAAATACTAAATACCTACCCAGGATGATAGGTAGCTACCTGTAAAAACACACAACTTGATTTTTAGTTCAGTTTGGTTTGGCAAAATCCTAGAATCTTTTTATTTGCTTAACTATGAATCTACCTGTGTCCAACACAACAGAAACAATACCAAAACCATTTCCTTCTTTTTGAAATCACTTAAAATCTCCTTTTGATCATAAAACTAAAACTTCATAAGGTGTGTACCGGTTTAGAAATTGATACTATGCATTTAAGTGCCACTTCTGCATCATATCACACATTTAAATAGATATGTAGGCAACGAAGTGAAACATTTCATTAAAATAATGCCCATTTGTATAAAATAGAAAGGTACATTTGTAAGCTGACAATTTGTTTTGTCCTAGCTGTTCACTTAAAAAAAACTATATTTTCTGTTTTCGTTTCTTTTCTTGATAATATCGAATGAATTGATTGGTTGGTTTGGTTTGATATTCTCTGTTATCTATTAATTTTATGCCCACTGTATTTATGAATGTACAGAATTCAGTATTTTTAAATAACTTTGGCTTTATGTGCCATTTTAGTTTTAATCTATTTGATTTCTAGTCATTCAATTCATTCAACAGATGTCATAATATTTATGTAAAATGTAAGTCAGCATTATTTCGCAAACTTTTGTCTATTAATTAAATAAATTGGACAAAAAGGTCTCATCTTGGTAGCTACTTACCTATGTGAATTTGCATGACAAACATTTTATTTTATTTACTTATCTTTGTTCATAATGTTAAAGGTTGCGAAATTAAGACCAAACAAAATTAAATAATGCTAAATAATGTAGGCAAAGACTAAAAGCATTTTTATTGAAACTTGATGCATATTAAGAAGTAGAACTACTTGAACAGTTTACAGCAAAATGAAGGAAAACAAAAAAAACAATGTTTTGGACAAACATTTAAATAAATACTAGGTACTTGTTTTATATCCTATGGTTTAAGTTACCTCCTATAATTAAATTAATTGAATGTTCTTTTTTAATTTGGCTGACTCATGAATGCTTAAGGTACTTTTATGTTATTTACCCTAGAAAAAAAAATTAACAACTTGCTTAAACACAAATTGAATAAAAAGGGTTGGTATATGTATTACCTATTTATTTATATAATTTATACCTAATTTTAATCCGGCGTATCGGAAGTACCTATTTATTTGTAATCACAAAGAAACGTTTAATACGGAATATAGGTACACAGGTCAAAATATCAAACAAAAAAGTATTGAATTACAAGTTTTGATTGAAGAATTACTTATCTAATCATTGACCTGTGTACCTGTGAGTTGCTTTTTTTGTTAACCTTTACTCAAATAAAATGTTTGTGTAAAAAATTTAATGTTTCGCGATGTAGGTATATAAAAAATAAATGTGCATTTTCTGACACCCAACTCCGAACTCAGAATCAAAGTCTTTTGTAATATACGGCAACATCGCATATACCTATTATTATTTACTTCTTGATACAAAACAAATGCAATGCGCATAAGGTCGATAAAAAGAAAACAATTTATCAGCTGATATTTGAGAATGAAAAAAAAAACTACTTGGGCACTTGATATGGGACGGGAATATAAAGACTGATTACTGATAACGTAATATCAAAATATAAATAAATAAACAAACTTATCGATTTTCCTCTAAATTCACTGACTCATTTCTTTTTAATAAATTCTTACTCTTTAATTAATAATACTTACCAATCCAATATTTCCGAAAAGCTGCATTGGCCAATTTTTCACGTTCATCATCTCCGAGGCGTTCAAAGACATGGGTATCTACTTGCTTCATGTTATTAATTCCTTGTCCATAAATTACAATTTGTTTATCGCCAGCTATGAATACGATTTTTAGTGGGGCAGCCATCTTTTCTTCTATTTATGTAGAATTTTTCTTTGTTTGAATAAATATTTTTCTTCACTTGGGTTGGATTGGAACTAAATTTGAAACACTTTGTATATTGTATGGATAGAAGAAGCGATTTAACACTGAATAACTGTTGGTTTTTAGTTCGAGTTTTTATATAAAAAACTGCAACGATGTTGTGTTCCTTTTATTTCGGAAAAGTTCTAGTCGTTTGCTTCAAATTTTGCAAATCACTGAGCAATGGATTTATAACTTGTTTAGTTTTGTTAAAATATGATGAAATTGAAGAAGTTCACAATTTTCCTGACTCAACGCAAGAAATTTTCTGCGAATGGGGGAAACACACAGATTTCAGAAAAAAAATAATTATATTCGGAATGTGTTCAATAAGTTTGGTTTGGTTGTTCGTAGTGGCGGATAGATGGCGTAGAATAGGGTGTTTACATGTAGACATTTATTGGACAGATGCACTTTTTGGAAAAGTCGGATAGATAATGATTGGCCGTGTTTAGGGCCAGTCTTTTCAGCTCTGGTTAAGTTTAATCATTGATTATTTCAGCTGGTAACCATAGATTCTGTCTTTTCAACAAAATCTTAACCAGAGAATCTATGGTTAACATAGATAACGTTAACCAGCTAATTTTCCGTGGTTAGTGTCATTATTCCAGGCGGTTAACAGAGATTTGGTCTTTTCAGCAAAATTTTAACCAGAGAATCTATGGTTAACAGAGATTTCGTTAACCAGTCAATTTCGCTTTGTTAACCACAGAAATTCTATGGTAAGCGATTATTTTTTTCACATTTGTGTTGAATGATAAATAATATACAGACACTTATTGATCATTACTACTAATCGTTACGAATAAAATTAAAAAAAATGATGATCTACCATCTTAATAAATTCCACCCCTATATTTTATGTATATTTTTTTGTTTTCCTTTGTTCGTGAATGAATCAATTCAGTTTATCCATGTACATTGAAACGAGACAGGCTGTTATCAATTATTGACAAATTCTTCGATCTCTTTCTCTCGCATTCAAAAAAGTATAAACAAACTTAACCAGAGATTCCGTTTCACAACCGGACCACTGGAAAACTGGAACTATCTCTGGTTTGGTAACCAAAGTAGATAAAATGGTGAAAAGACGAACTGTGGTTAACCGACTTTCGAAACAACTGGTTAAGAAAATTCTATGGTGAACAAACCAGAGATTTAACCAGAGCTGAAAAGATTGGCCCTTAGGCTGTGGAATTTGTGACCGGACTCACGAGAGTTCGTAGGTGAGAGGAGTGAGGGGTGAGTACTCTCGTGAGGCAGCTTCAAATTATAAACATCGAAAGCGTGAGTACTTCCAAATTCAAGTTTTTTCTCATTTTGTTCATTATCTCCTTGACTGCCGATGTGTTAAGATCGCAGTATTTTCATAATTAAGGTAGATGCAGAGTGATAGAAAATGAATTATTGGAAAAAGAAACAAACAGAAGCATTAATAATAAATTATCAATGTTATCTTCTTTTATAAATTGCAAAATATTCGCGTCGTAAAACTATTTTACTTAACAAAAATTCCACCCGCTTCAAGTGAGGCCCCCTTACTTGAGGACCTGTGTAATCACGAGAGTACTCACCACGCCAGACTCAAATTTCCCAGTCTAAACACGGTCATTAGGTGCTGAATTTGACACTTTTTTGCCGCTTATTAGTTGTGAAAGAAAATAATTTGCCGCATATTCAGCACCTAATCATGTTTTGATAGTGTTAATTTTTGTGAAGTTGTTTTGTTAACTTGACGTTAGCGACTACCCGTTGCGCATTTCTACTTTGCCAATCCCACTGATCTCAATATATATTATATATAAAAATCAGTGGCCAATCCTCAATGGAGAAACTAATTTACAATTTTGCTTTTGTTTCGTTCTCTGTTACGTCTTTTAACAATCAAATATCTGTTGAAAAGTTACACAATTGCACAACTATGTGATGATGGTGCTTTTGAGCTTTTTTAGAAGAAAAAAAGAATGCTGCACTTTATATATATATAACTATAGCTGGGGTCAGATTTGTGTATATTTTATAGACCATGTTTCCACGTGTAGAACGTATTGTGTTTCCACGTAAGGAACTTACATTGTATATTTCACTCTTCCCTTCCCAAATGCAGAAAATTCTACTCAAACATTATCTGCTTTGCTTTAATAAAAATGTATGAACAGCAAATCAAGCAAATATAGATACGCAGAAAATGTGAACAGTAAATTCTTGCTCTTTTCTAACCAGGACCCATGTTCTGTAACTCTCACATCGAATAAGTTTTCGCACAAACAGTTCGAATCAGAACAAAACTATGATGGAATGGGCCAAACATCTCTTTTTCGCATTCATCTGTTTCTGTAACTTGTTTTCACTCGACAAAGAGCAACATGAAATTAAATTATTGGAAATACTGGAAAAATGTGAACAAAACTGTGTCTGTAAATCTGAAGTCGAAACATTTATTCGATTTATCTGTCAAACTAAATCGACTACTCTCAACAAAGTGAGAAAATATTAAAGTTGAATTTATTTTTTAGAAAGAATGTCAGAAAATAAATAAAAGGTAATATGAACTCCATTTTTGTTTTTTTTAAGTTTTTATTAATATATAAATATCATTGACTGTTTTTTCAATAAAAATGTTTATTCTTGTTAAAGGCTTTTGTAAATAATTTTAAAACGCGCTCTTTTTCCTGTAAAATTTGAGATTTCAGTGACTTTAAAGTTTAATATCACACTGTTCACAAATTTCGCGCACAACATTAACATTTCCGCTTTTGTTTTCAACCAATTTGTCAACAATTATACAAAAAAAAAATCAGCTGTCATCCCCGTACTTCTGATTTTGACACTGCTCTGCAAACGAGAAAGAGATATATCGTTGTTACCTTAAAAGCCCTATTGAGGATTAAAACTGTCACTGTGAATGTAAAGGAAACATTCCTCCTTCCGTCGGAAACTGGAAACTATAGTTTTTATGCAGGCATGTTTTCGCATCATGTTATAGACACAGTTTATTTTCCAAGATAGAGAAACGGTGGAATATTGTGTTCCACTTTGAATGAAAGTTTACATGTTCCGAGGGAAAATTTCCCAAACAGATTTTGACAGCTCGATGGGAAAATAAGTTTAAGGCGTTTTACATACCCTTAGTATTCTTGATGGTGGGAAAAGGAGTTAATATATTTCATCCCGTTTTTTAGCAAATTCAAAATAAGAGGGCAAAATAGGACCATTCGTAGGAAGTTATGGATTTTTATATGTGTTGTTAAAAGGAATTTGTGAAAATACACCGATGAATGAAAAAATACAAGATTACGACACTGGCATTTTCACTTTCCTGTTGTTTCATTTGTAAGCACATTGCATGACTCTTTTAGACTGTGTTTAGACTTTGAAATTTGAGTCTGGCGTGGAGAGTACTATCGTGATTACAAAGGTCCTCAAGTGAGGACGCCTCACTTGAAGCGGGTGGAATTTTTGTGAAGTGAGACAGTTGTACGACGCGATTTTTTTGCATTTTATAAAAAAGGATAATATCCATAAATTATTATTAATGCTTCTGTTTGATTCCTTTTCCAAGAATTCATTTTCATTCACTCTGCATTTAGCTTAATTATGAAAATACTGCGATGTTAACACATCGGCAGTCAAGCAGATAATAAATAAAATGGGAAAAAACTTTAATTTGTAATTGAATCATTACTCACGCTTCCGTTGTTTATAATTTGAAGCTGCCTCACGAGAGTACTCACCCCTAACACCTCTCGCCAAAGAACGAAGTCTACACACGGTCTTACTCATGGATAAGGTAAAGTCATTACAAGACTCAGCAAGACTCAGTGACAAAAAAACAAAAAGCTGAATGACCCAAGTGTCGTAATCTTGTATTCCTTCATTCATGATACACACCGGGGTATTGCTTCGACGTTAAAGAGCTAATTTCTAAAACGTGAATGAGGGGGTCGAGTGAGGCAATGCTTTTTATAATTCCCTTCGGAATGCATAAACACTGAATGTTTTATTTTGTTTTTCATTATAGCAGATACGCCATGGTAAAGCAACAAGATTATCGCTTTAATATTTGTAAGAAACTATTAATCGATTTAATGGCCAGTTTCTCCATGCACATTTAAATATTTATTGGGTTGTTAAATCTTAAAATGGCATTTTTCAATTTCACCAACCACTTTCATTTTGAAAAGGGCCAATAAACTAAGGCCGTGTGCCAATAGCTTTAAAATTTAATTCACTGGCTAATTTTTGACATTTGAGAGGTGGTGAATAATTTTTTAGCATTTCAGTGTGTCAACTGGATTAAATGGGATTTTTTAACATATGCTTTTTTTTTTTAAATTTCCATACAAAAATTAAAAAAAATCCTTTCTTATTACTTTGCTACGGAGAAATGAATAGGTAAGATTGTTTGAAGTCAATTTATAAAAAAAGTTTAAAGTTTTTATTTTCTCAATATCTTAACAGAATTTAATTCTTCGTTGTCTTTATTAACTGTACCAACTATGAGCTAGTTTCAGCTCATAGTAGGTACAGTAAATAAAGAGAGAATGTGTTTACCTTTATTTCGACTATAATTTCTTTCTTGTACATTTAATCGAAAAAACTAATAACAAAACTTTTAGAAAAAAAAATTTCCTACAAATGTAATATAGAAAGTTTATTTGTATGATCTATGATTCATCCAAAAGAACCCAAAAGTTGGTACTTTTCAAAATATTGAGTTTCTTTGACTTTTAAAAAGCTTTCTTCTCGAGATAAGAAGAAGCTTTTTCTAAAATTCCAAAATCGAATTTTTTTTATTTAATCTGTTTTACATTTTTCATTGTGCTTTTTATAGTTGGTAACCCTTCACAGAACCCGTAAAAATCGTTACTTTTAGCTGAAAGTGTTTCTTCGTTATTCGCAAAATGGACCCTAAATATCATTATTTTTGCTTAAAGGTGCTTTCTTCTCGAGATATAGCGCTTTTTCTAAAATTCCAAAATTGATTTTTTTTCAAATCTAGTTTACCTTTTTCAATGTGCTTTTTAAAGTTGGTTTTTTCGCTTTTTCTAAAATTCCAAAATCGATTTTTTTTCAAATCTGTTTTACCTTTTTCAATGTGCTTTTTATAGTTGGTTACCCTTCACAGAACCCGTAAAAATCATTACTTTTAGCTTAAAGTGATTTCCGTTCAAAATATTACGTTTTTTCGTTATTCGCATAATAAGTCCTAACTATCGTTAGTTTTGCTTAAAAGTGCTATATCCTCGAAATATAGCGCTTTTTCTAAAATTCCAAAATCGATTTTTTTTTTCAAATCTGTTTTACCTTTTTCAATGTGCTTTTTATAGTTGGTAAACTATAAAAAAAAATTGTTACATTTAGATGAAAGTGATTTCCGTTCAAAATAAAACGTTTTTTTCGTTATTCGCAAAATGGACCCTTTAAAGTGCTTTATTCTCAAGATATAGCGCTATTTCTAAAATTCCAAAATCGATTTTTTTTCAAATCTGTTTTACCTTTTCCAATGTATTTTTTATAGTTGGTTATCCTTCACAGAACCCGTAAAAATTGTTACTTTTAGCTAAAAGTGATTTCCGTTCAAAATAAAACGTTTTTTCGTTATTCGCAAAATGGACCCTAAATATCGTTAGTTTTGCTTAAAAGTGCTTTATTCTCGAGATATAGCGCTTTTTCTTATATTCCAAAATCGATTTTTTTTCAAATCTGTTTTACCTTTTCCAACGTGTTTTTTATAGTTGGTTACCCTTCACAGAACCCGTAAAAATTGTTACTCTTAGCTGATAGTGATTTCCGTCCAAAATAAAACGTTTTTTTCGTTATTCGCAAAATGGACCCTAAATATTGTTAGTTTTGCTTAAAAGTGCTTTATTTTCGAGATATAGCGCTTTTTCTAAAATTCCAAAATCGATTTTTTTTTTCAAATCTGTTTTACCTTTTTCAATGTGCTTTTTATAGTTGGTTATCCTTCACAGAACCCGTAAAAATTGTTACATTTAGATGAAAGTGATTTCCGTTCAAAATAAAACGTTTTTTTCGTTATTCGCAAAATGGACCCTTAAAAGTGCTTTATTCTCAAGATATAGCGCTATTTCTAAAATTCCAAAATCGATTTTTTTTTCAAATCTGTTTTACTTTTTCCAATGTGTTTTTTATAGTTGGTTACCCTTCAGAGAACCCGTAAAAATTGTTACTTTTAGCTGAAAGTGATTTCCGTTAAAAATAAAACGTTTTTTCGTTATTCGCGGACCCTAAATATCGTTAGTTTTGCTTAAAAGTGCTTTGTTCTCGAGATATAGCGCTTTTTCTAAAATTCCAAAATCGATTTTTTTTTTCAAATCTGTTTTTGCGAATAACGAAAAAACGTTTTATTTTGAACGGAAATGACTTTCAGCTAAAAGTAACAATTTTTACGGGTTCTGGGAAGGGTAACCACATTGGAAAAGGTAAAACAGATTTGAAAAAAAAAAAATCGATTTTGGAATTTTAGAAAAAGCGCTATATCTCGAGAACAAAGCACTTTGCTTTGTTCTCGAGATATAGCGCTTTTTCTAAAATTCCAAAATCGATTTTTTTTTTCAAATCTGTTTTACCTTTTCCAATGTGGTTACCCTTCCCAGAACCCGTAAAAATTGTTACTTTTAGCTGAAAGTCATTTCCGTTCAAAATAAAACGTTTTTTCGTTATTCGCAAAATGGACCCTAAATATCGTTAGTTTTGCTTAAAAGTGCTTTATTCTCGAGATATATCGCTTTTTCTAAAATTCCAAAATCGATTTTTTTTTCAAATCTGTTTTACCTTTTCCTATGTGTTTTTTAGAGTTGATTTCCGTTCAAAATGAAATGTTTTTTCGTTATTTGCAAAATGGGCCCTAACTATCGTTAGTTTTGCTTAAAAGTGCTTTATTCTCGAGATATAGCGCTTTTTCTAAAATTCCAAAATCGATTTTTTTTTTCAAATCTGTTTTACCTTTTCCAATGTGTTTTTTTATAGTTGGTTACCCTTCACAGAACCCGTAAAAATTGCTAATTTTAGCTGAAAGTGATTTCCGTTCAAAATAAAACGTTTTTGCGTTATTCGCAAAATGAACCCTAAATATCGTTAGTTTTGCTTAAAAGTGCTTTATTCTCAAGATATCCCGCTTTTTCTAAAATTCCAAAATCGATTTTTTTTTTCAAATCTGTTTTACCTTTTCCAATGTGTTTTTTTATAGTTGGTTACCCTTCCCAGAACCCGTAAAAATTGTTACTTTTAGCTGAAAGTCATTTCCGTTCAAAATAAAACGTTTTTTCGTTATTCGCAAAATGGACCCTAAATATCGTTAGTTTTGCTTAAAAGTGCTTTATTCTCGAGATATAGCGCTTTTTCTAAAATTCCAAAATCGATTTTCTTTTCAAATCTGTTTTACCTTTTCCAATGTGTTTTTATAGTTGGTTACCCTTCACAGAACCCGTTAAAATAGTTACTTTTAGCTGAAAGTGATTTCCGTTCAAAATAAAACGTTTTTTCGTTATTCGCAAAATGGACCCTAACTATCGTTAGTTTTGCTAAAAAGTGCTTTATTCTCAAGATATAGCGCTTTTTCTAAAATTCCAAAATCAATTTTTTTTTAAATCGGTTTTACCTTTTCCAATGTGTTTTTTATAGTTGGTTACCCTTCATACAACCCGTAATAATTGTTACTTTTAGCTGAAAGTGATTTCCGTTCAAAATAAAACGTTTTTTCGTTATTCGCAAAATGGGCCCTAACTATCGTTAGTTTTTCTTAAAAGTGCTTTATTCTCGAGATATATCGCTTTTTCTAAAATTCCAAAATCGATTTTTTTTTCAAATCTGTTTTACCTTTTCCTATGTGTTTTTTAGAGTTGATTTCCGTTCAAAATGAAATGTTTTTTCGTTATTTGCAAAATGGGCCCTAACTATCGTTAGTTTTGCTTAAAAGTGCTTTATTCTCGAGATATAGCGCTTTTTCTAAAATTCCAAAATCGATTTTTTTTTTCAAATCTGTTTTACCTTTTCCAATGTGTTTTTTTTATAGTTGGTTACCCTTCACAGAACCCGTAAAAATTGCTAATTTTAGCTGAAAGTGATTTCCGTTCAAAATAAAACGTTTTTGCGTTATTCGCAAAATGAACCCTAAATATCGTTAGTTTTGCTTAAAAGTGCTTTATTCTCAAGATATCCCGCTTTTTCTAAAATTCCAAAATCGATTTTTTTTCAAATCTGTTTTAGCTTTTCCAATATGTTTTTTATAGTTGGTTACCCTGCACAGAACCCGTAAAAATTGTTACTTTTAGCTGAAAGTGATTTCCGTTCAGAATAAAACGTTTTTCGTTATTCGCAAAATGGACCCTAAATATCATTAGTTAAGCTTAAAAGTGCTTTATTCTCGAGATATAGCGCTTTTTCTAAAATTCCAAAATCGATTTTTTTCAAATCTATTTTACCTTTTCCAATGTGTTTTTTATAGTTGGTTACCCTTTACAGAACCCGTAAAAATTGTTACTTTTAGTTGAAAATGATTTCCGTTCAAAATAAAAGGTTTTTTCGTTATATGCAAAATGGACCCTAAATATCTTAAGTTTTGCTTAAAAGTGCTTTATTCTCGAGATATAGCGCTTTTTCTAAAATTCCAAAATCGATTTTTTTTTTCAAACCTGTTTTACCTTTTCCAATGTGTTTTTTATAGTTGGTTACCCTTCACAGAACCAGTAAAAATTGTTACTTTTAGCTGAAAGTGATTTCCATTCAAAATAAAACGTTTTTTCGTAATTCGCAAAATGGACCCTAAATATTGTTATTTTTGCTTAAAAGTGATGTCTTCTCGAGTTATAGCCCTTTTTCTAAAGTTCAAAATCGAAATAGGTACTTTCAAATCTGTTTTCTCTTTTTCAATGTGTTTTTTATAGTTGGTTAGCCTTCACAGAACCCGTAAATATAGTTGCTTTAAGCTGAAAGTGATTTCCGTGAAAAATACAGAGTTTTTTCGAAATTCGCAAAATGGACCCTAAATATTGTTATTTTTGCTTAAAAGTGATGTCTTCTCGAGTTATAGCCCTTTTTCTAAAGTTCAAAAATCGAAATACTTTCAAATCTGTTTTCTCTTTTTCAATGTGTTTTTTATAGTTGGGTAGCCTTCACAGAACCCGTAAAAATAGTTGCTTTTAGCTGAAAGTGATTTCCGTGAAAAATATAGCGTTTTTTCGTAATTCGCAAAATGGACCCTAAATATTGTTATTTTTGCTTAAAAGTGATGTCTTCTCGAGTTATAGCCCTTTTTCTAAAGGTCAAAAATCGAAATACTTTCAAATCTCTTTTCTCTTTTTCAATGTGTTTTTTATAGTTGGTTAGCCTTCACAGAACCCGTAAATATAGTTGCTTTAAGCTGAAAGTGAATTTCGTGAAAAATACAGAGTTTTTTCGTAATTCGCAAAATGGACCCTAAATATTGTTATTTTTGCTTAAAAGTGATGTCTTCTCGAGTAATAGCCCTTTTTCTAAAGTTCAAAAATCGAAATACTTTCAAATCTGTTTTCTCTTTTTCAATGTGTTTTTTATAGTTGGTTAGCCTTCACAGAACCCGTAAATATAGTTGCTTTAAGCTGAAAGTGATTTCCGTGAAAAATACAGAGTTTTTTCGTAATTCGCAAAATGGACCCTAAATATTGTTATTTTTGCTTAAAAGTGATGTCTTCTCGAGTTATAGCCCTTTTTCTAAAGTTCAAAAATCGAAATACTTTCAAATCTGTTTTCTCTTTTTCAATGTGTTTTTTATAGTTGGTTAGCCTTCACAGAACCCGTAAATATAGTTGCTTTAAGCTGAATAAGTGATTTCCGTGAAAAATACAGAGTTTTTTCGTAATTCGCAAAATGGACCCTAAATATTGTTATTTTTGCTTAAAAGTGATGTCTTCTCGAGTTATAGCCCTTTTTCTAAAGTTCAAAAATCGAAATACTTTCAAATCTGTTTTCTCTTTTTCAATGTGTTTTTTATAGTTGGTTAGCCTTCACAGAACCCGTAAATATAGTTGCTTTAAGCTGAAAGTGATTTCCGTGAAAAATACAGAGTTTTTTCGAAATTCGCAAAATGGACCCTAAATATTGTTATTTTTGCTTAAAAGTGATGTCTTCTCGAGTTATAGCCCTTTTTCTAAAGTTCAAAAATCGAAATACTTTCAAATCTGTTTTCTCTTTTTCAATGTGTTTTTTATAGTTGGGTAGCCTTCACAGAACCCGTAAAAATAGTTGCTTTTAGCTGAAAGTGATTTCCGTGAAAAATACAGCGTTTTTTCGTAATTCGCAAAATGGACCCTAAATATTGTTATTTTTGCTTAAAAGTGATGTCTTCTCGAGTTATAGCCCTTTTTCTAAAGTTCAAAAATCGAAATACTTTCAAATCTGTTTTCTCTTTTTCAATGTGTTTTTTATAGTTGGGTAGCCTTCACAGAACCCGTAAAAATAGTTGCTTTTAGCTGAAAGTGATTTCCGTGAAAAATATAGCGTTTTTCGTAATTCGCAAAATGGACCCTAAATATTGTTATTTTTGCTTAAAAGTGATGTTTTCTCGAGTTATAGCCCTTTTTCTAAAGGTCAAAAATCGAAATACTTTCAAATCTTTAATTCGCAAAATGGACCCTAAATATTGTTATTTTTGCTTAAAAGTGATGTCTTCTCGAGTTATAGCCCTTTTTCTAAAGTTCAAAAATCGAAATACTTTCAAATCTGTTTTCTCTTTTTCAATGTGTTTTTTATAGTTGGTTAGCCTTCACAGAACCCGTAAATATAGTTGCTTTAAGCTGAAAGTGATTTCCGTGAAAAATACAGAGTTTTTTCGTAATTCGCAAAATGGACCCTAAATATTGTTATTTTTGCTTAAAAGTGATGTCTTCTCGAGTTATAGCCCTTTTTCTAAAGGTCAAAAATCGAAATACTTTCAAATCTTTAATTCGCAAAATGGACCCTAAATATTGTTATTTTTGCTTAAAAGTGATGTCTTCTCGAGTTATAGCCGTTTTTCTAAAGTTCAAAAATCGAAATACTTTCAAATCTGTTTTCTCTTTTTCAATGTGTTTTTTATAGTTGGTTAGCCTTCACAGAACCCGTAAATATAGTTGCTTTAAGCTGAAAGTGATTTCCGTGAAAAATACAGCGTTTTTTCGTAATTCGCAAAATGGACCCTAAATATTGTTATTTTTGCTTAAAAGTGATGTCTTCTTGAGTTATAGCCCTTTTTCTAAAGTTCAAAAATCGAAATACTTTCAAATCTGTTTTCTCTTTTTCAATGTGTTTTTTATAGTTGGTTAGCCTTCACAGAACCCGTAAATATAGTTGCTTTAAGCTGAAAGTGATTTCCGTGAAAAATACAGAGTTTTTTCGTAATTCGCAAAATGGACCCTAAATACTGTTATTTTTGCTTAAAAGTGATGTCTTCTCGAGTTATAGCCGTTTTTCTAAAGTTCAAAAATCGAAAAACTTTCAAATCTGTTTTCTCTTTTTCAATGTGTTTTTTATAGTTGGTTAGCCTTCACAGAACCCGTAAATATAGTTGCTTTAAGCTGAAAGTGATTTCCGTGAAAAATACAGAGTTTTTTCGTAATTCGCAAAATGGACCCTAAATATTGTTATTTTTGCTTAAAAGTGATGTCTTCTCGAGTTATAGCCCTTTTTCTAAAGTTCAAAAATCGAAATACTTTCAAATCTGTTTTCTCTTTTTCAATGTGTTTTTTATAGTTGGGTAGCCTTCACAGAACCCGTAAAAATAGTTGCTTTTAGCTGAAAGTGATTTCCGTGAAAAATACAGCGTTTTTTCGTAATTCGCAAAATGGACCCTAAATATTGTTATTTTTGCTTAAAAGTGATGTCTTCTCGAGTAATAGCCCTTTTTCTAAAGTTCAAAAATCGAAATACTTTCAAATCTGTTTTCTCTTTTTCAATGTGTTTTTTATAGTTGGTTAGCCTTCACAGAACCCGTAAATATAGTTGCTTTAAGCTGAAAGTGATTTCCGTGAAAAATACAGAGTTTTTTCGTAATTCGCAAAATGGACCCTAAATATTGTTATTTTTGCTTAAAAGTGATGTCTTCTCGAGTTATAGCCGTTTTTCTAAAGTTCAAAAATCGAAATACTTTCAAATCTGTTTTCTCTTTTTCAATGTGTTTTTTATAGTTGGTTAGCCTTCACAGAACCCGTAAATATAGTTGCTTTAAGCTGAAAGTGATTTCCGTGAAAAATACAGAGTTTTTTCGTAATTCGCAAAATGGACCCTAAATATTGTTATTTTTGCTTAAAAGTGATGTCTTCTCGAGTTATAGCCCTTTTTCTAAAGTTCAAAAATCGAAATACTTTCAAATCTGTTTTCTCTTTTTCAATGTGTTTTTTATAGTTGGTTAGCCTTCACAGAACCCGTAAATATAGTTGCTTTAAGCTGAAAGTGATTTCCGTGAAAAATACAGAGTTTTTTCGTAATTCGCAAAATGGACCCTAAATATTGTTATTTTTGCTTAAAAGTGATGTCTTCTCGAGTTAAAGCCCTTTTTCTAAAGTTCAAAAATCGAAATACTTTCAAATCTGTTTTCTCTTTTTCAATGTGTTTTTTATAGTTGGTTAGCCTTCACAGAACCCGTAAATATAGTTGTTTTAAGCTGAAAGTGATTTCCGTGAAAAATACAGAGTTTTTTCGTAATTCGCAAAATGGACCCTAAATATTGTTATTTTTGCTTAAAAGTGATGTCTTCTCGAGTTATAGCCCTTTTTCTAAAGTTCAAAAATCGAAATACTTTCAAATCTGTTTTCTCTTTTTCAATGTGTTTTTTATAGTTGGTTAGCCTTCACAGAACCCGTAAATATAGTTGCTTTAAGCTGAAAGTGATTTCCGTGAAAAATACAGAGTTTTTTCGTAATTCGCAAAATGGACCCTAAATATTGTTATTTTTGCTTAAAAGTGATGTCTTCTCGAGTTATAGCCCTTTTTCTAAAGTTCAAAAATCGAAATACTTTCAAATCTGTTTTCTCTTTTTCAATGTGTTTTTTATAGTTGGTTAGCCTTCACAGAACCCGTAAATATAGTTGCTTTAAGCTGAAAGTGATTTCCGTGAAAAATACAGAGTTTTTTCGTAATTCGCAAAATGGACCCTAAATATTGTTATTTTTGCTTAAAAGTGATGTCTTCTCGAGTTATAGCCCTTTTTCTAAAGTTCAAAAATCGAAATACTTTCAAATCTGTTTTCTCTTTTTCAATGTGTTTTTTATAGTTGGGTAGCCTTCACAGAACCCGTAAAAATAGTTGCTTTTAGCTGAAAGTGATTTCCGTGAAAAATACAGCGTTTTTTCGTAATTCGCAAAATGGACCCTAAATATTGTTATTTTTGCTTAAAATTGATGTCTTCTCGAGTAATAGCCCTTTTTCTAAAGTTCAAAAATCGAAATACTTTCAAATCTGTTTTCTCTTTTTCAATGTGTTTTTTTTAGTTGGTTAGCCTTCACAGAACCCGTAAATATAGTTGCTTTAAGCTGAAAGTGATTTCCGTGAAAAATACAGAGTTTTTTCGTAATTCGCAAAATGGACCCTAAATATTGTTATTTTTGCTTAAAAGTGATGTCTTCTCGAGTTATAGCCCTTTTTCTAAAGTTCAAAAATCGAAATACTTTCAAATCTGTTTTCTCTTTTTCAATGTGTGTTTTATAGTTGGGTAGCCTTCACAGAACCCGTTAAAATAGTTGCTTTTAGATGAAAGTGATTTCCGTGAAAAATACAGCGTTTTTTCGTAATTCGCAAAATGGACCCTAAATATTGTTATTTTTGCTTAAAAGTGATGTCTTCTCGAGTTATAGCCCTTTTTCTAAAGTTCAAAAATCGAAATACTTTCAAATCTGTTTTCTCTTTTTCAATGTGTTTTTTATAGTTGGTTAGCCTTCACAGAACCCGTAAATATAGTTGCTTTAAGCTGAAAGTGATTTCCGTGAAAAATACAGAGTTTTTTCGTAATTCGCAAAATGGACCCTAAATATTGTTATTTTTGCTTAAAAGTGATGTCTTCTCGAGTTATAGCCCTTTTTCTAAAGTTCAAAAATCGAAAAACTTTCAAATCTGTTTTCTCTTTTTCAATGTGTTTTTTTATAGTTGGGTAGCCTTCACAGAACCCGTAAAAAAAGTTGCTTTTAGCTGAAAGTGATTTCCGTGAAAAATGCAGCGTTTTTTTCGTAATTCGCAAAATGGACCCTAAATATTGTTATTTTTGCTTAAAAGTGATGTCTTCTCGAGTAATAGCCCTTTTTCTAAAGTTCAAAAATCGAAATACTTTCAAATCTGTTTTCTCTTTTTCAATGTGTTTTTTATAGTTGGTTAGCCTTCACAGAACCCGTAAATATAGTTGCTTTAAGCTGAAAGTGATTTCCGTGAAAAATACAGAGTTTTTTCGTAATTCGCAAAATGGACCCTAAATATTGTTATTTTTGCTTAAAAGTGATGTCTTCTCGAGTTATAGCCCTTTTTCTAAAGTTCAAAAATCGAAATACTTTCAAATCTGTTTTCTCTTTTTCAATGTGTTTTTTATAGTTGGTTAGCCTTCACAGAACCCGTAAATATAGTTGCTCTAAGCTGAAAGTGATTTCCGTGAAAAATACAGAGTTTTTTCGTAATTCGCAAAATGGACCCTAAATATTGTTATTTTTGCTTAAAAGTGATGTCTTCTCGAGTTATAGCCCTTTTTCTAAAGTTCAAAAATCGAAATACTTTCAAATCTGTTTTCTCTTTTTCAATGTGTTTTTTATAGTTGGGTAGCCTTCACAGAACCCGTAAAAATAGTTGCTTTTAGCTGAAAGTTATTTCCGTGAAAAATACAGCGTTTTTTCGTAATTCGCAAAATGGACACTAAATATTGTTATTTTTGCTTAAAAGTGATGTCTTCTCGAGTTATAGCCCTTTTTCTAAAGGTAAAAAATCGAAATACTTTCAAATCTGTTTTCTCTTTTTCAATGTGTTTTTTATAGTTGGGTAGCCTTCACAGAACCCGTAAAAATAGTTGCTTTTAGCTGAAAGTGATTTCCGTGAAAAATACAGCGTTTTTTCGTAATTCGCAAAATGGACACTAAATATTGTTATTTTTGCTTAAAAGTGATGTCTTCTCGAGTTATAGCCCTTTTTCTAAAGTTCAAAAATCGAAATACTTTCAATTCTGTTTTCTGTTTTTCAATGTGTTTTTTATAGTTGGGTAGCCTTCACAGAACCCGTAAAAATAGTTGCTTTTAGCTGAAAGTGATTTCCGTGAAAAATACAGCGTTTTTTCGTAATTCGCAAAATGGACACTAAATATTGTTATTTTTGCTTAAAAGTGATGTCTTCTCGAGTTATAGCCCTTTTTCTAAAGTTAAAAAATCGAAATACTTTCAAATCTGTTTTCTCTTTTTCAATGTGTTTTTTATAGTTGGGTAGCCTTCACAGAACCCATAAAAATAGTTGCTTTTAGCTGAAAGTGATTTCCGTGAAAAATACAGCGTTTTTTCGTAATTCGCAAAATGGACCCTAAATATTGTTAGTTTTGCTTAAAAGTGATGTCTTCTCGAGTTATAGCCCTTTTTCTAAAGTTCAAAAATCGAAATACTTTCAAATCTGTTTTCTCTTTTTCAATGTGTTTTTTATAGTTGGGTAGCCTTCACAGAACCCGTAAAAATAGTTGCTTTTAGCTGAAAGTAATTTCCCTGAAAAATACAGCGTTTTTTCGTAATTCGCAAAATGGACCCTAAATATTGTTATTTTTGCTTAAAAGTGATGTCTTCTCGAGTTATAGCCCTTTTTCTAAAGTTCAAAAATCGAAATACTTTCAAATCTGTTTTCTCTTTTTCAATGTGTTTTTTATAGTTGGGTAGCCTTCACAGAACCCGTAAAAATAGTTGCTTTTAGCTGAAAGTGATTTCCGTGAAAAATACAGCGTTTTTTCGTAATTCGCAAAATGGACCCTAAATATTGTTATTTTTGCTTAAAAGTGATGTCTTCTCAAGTTATAGCCCTTTTTCTAAAGTTCAAAAATCGAAATACTTTCAAATCTGTTTTCTCTTTTTCAATGTGTTTTTTATAGTTGGGTAGCCTTCACAGAACCCGTAAAAATAGTTGCTTTTAGCTGAAAGTGATTTCCGTGAAAAATACAGCGTTTTTTCGTAATTCGCAAAATGGACCCTAAATATTGTTATTTTTGCTTAAAAGTGATGTCTTCTCGAGTTATAGCCCTTTTTCTAAATTTCAAAAATCGAAATACTTTCAAATCTGTTTTCTCTTTTTCAATGTGTTTTTTGTAGTTGGGTAGCCTTCACAGAACCCGTAAAAATAGTTGCTTTTAGCTGAAAGTGATTTCCGTGAAAAATACAGCGTTTTTTCGTAATTCGCAAAATGGACCCTAAATATTGTTATTTTTGCTTAAAAGTGATGTCTTCTCGAGTTATAGCCCTTTTTCTAAAGTTCAAAAATCGAAATACTTTCAAATCTGTTTTCTCTTTTTCAATGTGTTTTTTATAGTTGGTTAGCCTTCACAGAACCCGTAAATATAGTTGCTTTTAGCTGAAAGTGATTTCCGTGAAAAATACAGCGTTTTTTTGTAATTCGCAAAATGGACCCTAAATATTGTTATTTTTGCTTAAAAGTGATGTCTTCTCGAGTTATAGCCCTTTTTCTAAAGTTCAAAAATCGAAATACTTTCAAATCTGTTTTCTCTTTTTCAATGTGTTTTTTATAGTTGGGTAGCCTTCACAGAACCCGTAAAAATAGTTGCTTTTAGCTGAAAGTGATTTCCGTGAAAAATACAGCGTTTTTTCGTAATTCGCAAAATGGACCCTAAATATTGTTATTTTTGCTTAAAAGTGATGTCTTCTCGAGTTATAGCCCTTTTTCTAAAGTTCAAAAATCGAAATACTTTCAAATCTGTTTTCTCTTTTTCAATGTGTTTTTTATAGTTGGTTAGCCTTCACAGAACCCGTAAATATAGTTGCTTTTAGCTGAAAGTGATTTCCGTGAAAAATACAGCGTTTTTTTGTAATTCGCAAAATGGACCCTAAATATTGTTATTTTTGCTTAAAAGTGATGTCTTCTCGAGTTATAGCCCTTTTTCTAAAGTTCAAAAATCGAAATACTTTCAAATCTGTTTTCTCTTTTTCAATGTGTTTTTTATAGTTGGGTAGCCTTCACAGAACCCGTAAAAATAGTTGCTTTTAGCTGAAAGTGATTTCCGTGAAAAATACAGCGTTTTTTCGTAATTCGCAAAATGGACCCTAAATATTGTTATTTTTGCTTAAAAGTGATGTCTTCTCGAGTTATAGCCCTTTTTCTAAAGTTCAAAAATCGAAATACTTTCAAATCTGTTTTCTCTTTTTCAATGTGTTTTTTATAGTTGGGTAGCCTTCACAGAACCCGTAAAAATAGTTGCTTTTAGCTGAAAGTGATTTCCGTGAAAAATACAGCGTTTTTTCGTAATTCGCAAAATGGACCCTAAATATTGTTATTTTTGCTTAAAAGTGATGTCTTCTCGAGTTATAGCCCTTTTTCTAAAGTTCAAAAATCGAAATACTTTCAAATCTGTTTTCTCTTTTTCAATGTGTTTTTATAGTTGGGTAGCCTTCACAGAACCCGTAAATATAGTTGCTTTAAGCTGAAAGTGATTTCCGTGAAAAATACAGAGTTTTTTCGTAATTCGCAAAATGGACCCTAAATATTGTTATTTTTGCTTAAAAGTGATGTCTTCCCGAGTTATAGCCCTTTTTCTAAAGTTCAAAAATCGAAATACTTTCAAATCTGTTTTCTCTTTTTCAATGTGTTTTTTATAGTTGGGTAGCCTTCACAGAACCCGTAAATATAGTTGCTTTAAGCTGAAAGTGATTTCCGTGAAAAATACAGAGTTTTTTCGAAATTCGCAAAATGGACCCTAAATATTGTTATTTTTGCTTAAAAGTGATGTCTTCTCGAGTTATAGCCCTTTTTCTAAAGTTCAAAAATCGAAATACTTTCAAATCTGTTTTCTCTTTTTCAATGTGTTTTTTATAGTTGGTTAGCCTTCACAGAACCGTAAATATAGTTGCTTTAAGCTGAAAGTGATTTCCGTGAAAAATACAGAGTTTTTTCGTAATTCGCAAAATGGACCCTAAATATTGTTATTTTTGCTTAAAAGTGATGTCTTCTCGAGTTATAGCTCTTTTTCTAAAGTTCAAAAATCGAAATACTTTCAAATCTGTTTTCTCTTTTTCAATGTGTTTTTTATAGTTGGTTAGCCTTCACAGAACCCGTAAATATAGTTGCCTTAAGCTGAAAGTGATTTCCGTGAAAAATACAGAGTTTTTTCGTAATTCGCAAAATGGACCCTAAATATTGTTATTTTTGCTTAAAAGTGATGTCTTCTCGAGTTATAGCCCTTTTTCTAAAGTTCAAAAATCGAAATACTTTCAAATCTGTTTTCTCTTTTTCAATGTGTTTTTTATAGTTGGTTAGCCTTCACAGAACCCGTAAATATAGTTGCTTTAAGCTGAAAGTGATTTCCGTGAAAAATACAGAGTTTTTTCGTAATTCGCAAAATGGACCCTAAATATTGTTATTTTTGCTTAAAAAGTATGTCTTCTCGAGTTATAGCCCTTTTTCTAAAGTTCAAAAATCGAAATACTTTCAAATCTGTTTTCTCTTTTTCAATGTGTTTTTTATAGTTGGGTAGTCTTCACAGAACCCGTAAAAATAGTTGCTTTTAGCTGAAAGTGATTTCCGTGAAAAATACAGCGTTTTTTCGTAATTCGCAAAATGGACCCTAAATATTGTTATTTTTGCTTAAAAGTGATGTCTTCTCGAGTTATAGCCCTTTTTCTAAAGTTCAAAAATCGAAATACTTTCGAATCTGTTTTCTCTTTTTCAATGTGTTTTTTATAGTTGGTTAGCCTTCACAGAACCCGTAAATATAGTTGCTTTAAGCTGAAAGTGATTTCCGTGAAAAATACAGAGTTTTTTCGTTATTCGCAAAATGGACCCTAAATATTGTTATTTTTGCTTAAAAGTGATGTCTTCTCGAGTTATAGCCCTTTTTCTAAAGTTCAAAAATCGAAAAACTTTCAAATCTGTTTTCTCTTTTTCAATGTGTTTTTTATAGTTGGTTAGCCTTCACAGAACCCGTAAATATAGTTGCTTTAAGCTGAAAGTGATTTCCGTGAAAAATACAGAGTTTTTTCGTAATTCGCAAAATGGACCCTAAATATTGTTATTTTTGCTTAAAAGTGATGTCTTCTCGAGTTATAGCCCTTTTTCTAAAGTTAAAAAATCGAAATACTTTCAAATCTGTTTTCTCTTTTTCAATGTGTTTTTTATAGTTGGGTAGCCTTCACAGAACCCGTAAAAATAGTTGCTTTTAGCTGAAAGTGATTTCCGTGTAAAATACAGAGTTTTTTCGTAATTCGCAAAATGGACCCTAAATATTGTTATTTTTGCTTAAAAGTGATGTCTTCTCGAGTTATAGCCCTTTTTCTAAAGTTCAAAAATCGAAATACTTTCAAATCTGTTTTCTCTTTTTCAATGTGTTTTTTATAGTTGGGTAGCCTTCACAGAACCCGTAAAAATAGTTGCTTTTAGCTGAAAGTGATTTCCGTGAAAAATATAGCGTTTTTTCGTAATTCGCAAAAAGGACCATAAATATTGTTATTTTTGCTTAAAAGTGATGTCTTCTCGAGTTATAGCCCTTTTTCTAAAGTTCAAAAATCGAAATACTTTCAAATCTCTTTTCTCTTTTTCAATGTGTTTTTTATAGTTGGGTAGCCTTCACAGAACCCGTAAAAATAGTTGCTTTTAGCTGAAAGTGATTTCCGTGAAAAATATAGCGTTTTTTCGTAATTCGCAAAAAGGACCATAAATATTGTTATTTTTGCTTAAAAGTGATGTCTTCTCGAGTTATAGCCCTTTTTCTAAAGGTCAAAAATCGAAATACTTTCAAATCTGTTTTCTCTTTTTCAATGTGTTTTTTATAGTTGGGTAGCCTTCACAGAACCCGTAAAAATAGTTGCTTTTAGCTGAAAGTGATTTCCGTGAAAAATACAGCGTTTTTTCGTAATTCGCAAAATGGATCCTAAATATTGTTATTTTTGCTTAAAAGTGATGTCTTCTCGAGTTATAGCCCTTTTTCTAAAGTTCAAAAATCGAAATACTTTCAAATCTGTTTTCTCTTTTTCAATGTGTTTTTTATAGTTGGTTAGCCTTCACAGAACCCGTAAATATAGTTGCTTTAGCTGAAAGTGATTTCCGTGAAAAATAGAGAGTTTTTTCGTAATTCGCAAAATGGACCCTAAATATTGTTATTTTTGCTTAAAAATGATGTCTTCTCGAGTTATAGCCCTTTTTCTAAAGTTCAAAAATCGAAATACTTTCAAATCTGTTTTCTCTTTTTCAATGTGTTTTTTATAGTTGGTTAGCCTTCACAGAACCCGTAAATATAGTTGCTTTAAGCTGAAAGTGATTTCCGTGAAAAATACAGCGTTTTTTTCGTAATTCGCAAAATGGACCCTAAATATTGTTATTTTTGCTTAAAAGTGATGTCTTCTCGAGTAATAGCCCTTTTTCTAAAGTTCAAAAATCGAAATACTTTCAAATCTGTTTTCTCTTTTTCAATGTGTTTTTTATAGTTGGTTAGTCTTCACAGAACCCGTAAATATAGTTGCTTTAAGCTGAAAGTGATTTTCGTGAAAAATACAGCGTTTTTTCGTAATTCGCAAAATGGACCCTAAATATTGTTATTTTTGCTTAAAAGTGATGTCTTCTCGAGTAATAGCCCTTTTTCTAAAGTTCAAAAATCGAAATACTTTGAAATCTGTTTTCTCTTTTTCAATGTGTTTTTTATAGTTGGTTAGCCTTCACAGAACCCGTAAATATAGTTGCTTTAGCTGAAAGTGATTTCCGTGAAAAATACAGAGTTTTTTCGTAATTCGCAAAATGGACCCTAAATATTGTTATTTTTGCTTAAAAGTGATGTCTTCTCGAGTTATAGCCCTTTTTCTAAAGTTCAAAAATCGAAATACTTTCAAATCTGTTTTCTCTTTTTCAATGTGTTTTTTATAGTTGGTTAGCCTTCACAGAACCCGTAAATATAGTTGCTTTAAGCTGAAAGTGATTTCCTTGAAAAATACAGCGTTTTTTCGTAATTTGCAAAATGGACCCTAAATATTGTTATTTTTGCTTAAAAGTGATGTCTTCTCGAGTAATAGCCCTTTTTCTAAAGTTCAAAAATCGAAATACTTTCAAATCTGTTTTCTCTTTTTCAATGTGTTTTTTATAGTTGGGTAGCCTTCACAGAACCCGTAAAAATAGTTGCTTTTAGCTGAAAGTGATTTCCGTGAAAAATACAGCGTTTTTTCGTAATTCGCAAAATGGACACTAAATATTGTTATTTTTGCTTAAAAGTGATGTCTTCTCGAGTTATAGCCCTTTTTCTAAAGTTCAAAAATCGAAATACTTTCAAATCTGTTTTCTCTTTTTCAATGTGTTTTTTATAGTTGGGTAGCCTTCACAGAACCCGTAAAAATAGTTGCTTTTAGCTGAAAGTGATTTCCGTGAAAAATACAGCGTTTTTTCGTAATTCGCAAAATGGACACTAAATATTGTTATTTTTGCTTAAAAGTGATGTCTTCTCGAGTTATAGCCCTTTTTCTAAAGTTCAAAAATCGAAATACTTTCAAATCTGTTTTCTCTTTTTCAATGTGTTTTTTATAGTTGGGTAGCCTTCACAGAACCCGTAAAAATAGTTGCTTTTAGCTGAAAGTGATTTCCGTGAAAAATACAGCGTTTTTTCGTAATTCGCAAAATGGACCCTAAATATTGTTATTTTTGCTTAAAAGTGATGTCTTCTCGTGTTATAGCCCTTTTTCTAAAGTTCAAAAATCGAAATACTTTCAAATCTGTTTTCTCTTTTTCAATGTGTTTTTTATAGTTGGTTAGCCTTCACAGAACCCGTAAATATAGTTGCTTTAAGCTGAAAGTGATTTCCGTGAAAAATACAGAGTTTTTTCGTAATTCGCAAAATGGACCCTAAATATTGTTATTTTTGCTTAAAAGTGATGTCTTCTCGAGTTATAGCCCTTTTTCTAAAGTTCAAAAATCGAAATACTTTCAAATCTGTTTTCTCTTTTTCAATGTGTTTTTTATAGTTGGTTAGCCTTCACAGAACCCGTAAATATAGTTGCTTTAGCTGAAAGTGATTTCCGTGAAAAATACAGAGTTTTTTCGTAATTCGCAAAATGGACCCTAAATATTGTTATTTTTGCTTAAAAATGATGTCTTCTCGAGTTATAGCCCTTTTTCTAAAGTTCAAAAATCGAAATACTTTCAAATCTGTTTTCTCTTTTTCAATGTGTTTTTTATAGTTGGTTAGCCTTCACAGAACCCGTAAATATAGTTGCTTTAAGCTGAAAGTGATTTCCGTGAAAAATACAGCGTTTTTTCGTCATTCGCAAAATGGACCCTAAATATTGTTATTTTTGCTTAAAAGTGATGTCTTCTCGAGTAATAGCCCTTTTTCTAAAGTTCAAAAATCGAAATACTTTCAAATCTGTTTTCTCTTTTTCAATGTGTTTTTTATAGTTGGTTAGTCTTCACAGAACCCGTAAATATAGTTGCTTTAAGCTGAAAGTGATTTTCGTGAAAAATACAGCGTTTTTTCGTAATTCGCAAAATGGACCCTAAATATTGTTATTTTTGCTTAAAAGTGATGTCTTCTCGAGTAATAGCCCTTTTTCTAAAGTTCAAAAATCGAAATACTTTGAAATCTGTTTTCTCTTTTTCAATGTGTTTTTTATAGTTGGTTAGCCTTCACAGAACCCGTAAATATAGTTGCTTTAGCTGAAAGTGATTTCCGTGAAAAATACAGAGTTTTTTCGTAATTCGCAAAATGGACCCTAAATATTGTTATTTTTGCTTAAAAATGATGTCTTCTCGAGTTATAGCCCTTTTTCTAAAGTTCAAAAATCGAAATACTTTCAAATCTGTTTTCTCTTTTTCAATGTGTTTTTTATAGTTGGTTAGCCTTCACAGAACCCGTAAATATAGTTGCTTTAGCTGAAAGTGATTTCCGTGAAAAATACAGAGTTTTTTCGTAATTCGCAAAATGGACCCTAAATATTGTTATTTTTGCTTAAAAATGATGTCTTCTCGAGTTATAGCCCTTTTTCTAAAGTTCAAAAATCGAAATACTTTCAAATCTGTTTTCTCTTTTTCAATGTGTTTTTTATAGTTGGTTAGCCTTCACAGAACCCGTAAATATAGTTGCTTTAAGCTGAAAGTGATTTCCGTGAAAAATACAGCGTTTTTTCGTAATTCGCAAAATGGACCCTAAATATTGTTATTTTTGCTTAAAAGTGATGTCTTCTCGAGTAATAGCCCTTTTTCTAAAGTTCAAAAATCGAAATACTTTCAAATCTGTTTTCTCTTTTTCAATGTGTTTTTTATAGTTGGGTAGCCTTCACAGAACCCGTAAATATAGTTGCTTTAAGCTGAAAGTGATTTCCGTGAAAAATACAGAGTTTTTTCGTAATTCGCAAAATGGACCCTAAATATTGTTATTTTTGCTTAAAAGTGATGTCTTCCCGAGTTATAGCCCTTTTTCTAAAGTTCAAAAATCGAAATACTTTCAAATCTGTTTTCTCTTTTTCAATGTGTTTTTTATAGTTGGGTAGCCTTCACAGAACCCGTAAATATAGTTGCTTTAAGCTGAAAGTGATTTCCGTGAAAAATACAGAGTTTTTTCGTAATTCGCAAAATGGACCCTAAATATTGTTATTTTTGCTTAAAAGTGATGTCTTCTCGAGTTATAGCCCTTTTTCTAAAGTTCAAAAATCGAAATACTTTCAAATCTGTTTTCTCTTTTTCAATGTGTTTTTTATAGTTGGGTAGCCTTCACAGAACCCGTAAAAATAGTTGTTTTAGCTGAAAGTGATTTCCGTGAAAAATATATCGTTTTTTCGTAATTCGCAAAATGGACCCTAAATATTGTTATTTTTGCTTAAAAGTGATGTCTTCTCGAGTTATAGCCCTTTTTCTAAAGGTCAAAAATCGAAATACTTTCAAATCTGTTTTCTCTTTTTCAATGTGTTTTTTATAGTTGGTTAGCCTTCACAGAACCGTAAATATAGTTGCTTTAAGCTGAAAGTGATTTCCGTGAAAAATACAGAGTTTTTTCGTAATTCGCAAAATGGACCCTAAATATTGTTATTTTTGCTTAAAAGTGATGTCTTCTCGAGTTATAGCCCTTTTTCTAAAGTTCAAAAATCGAAATACTTTCAAATCTGTTTTCTCTTTTTCAATGTGTTTTTTATAGTTGGTTAGCCTTCACAGAACCCGTAAATATAGTTGCCTTAAGCTGAAAGTGATTTCCGTGAAAAATACAGAGTTTTTTCGTAATACGCAAAATGGACCCTAAATATTGTTATTTTTGCTTAAAAGTGATGTCTTCTCGAGTTATAGCCCTTTTTCTAAAGTTCAAAAATCGAAATACTTTCAAATCTGTTTTCTCTTTTTCAATGTGTTTTTTATAGTTGGTTAGCCTTCACAGAACCCGTAAATATAGTTGCTTTAAGCTGAAAGTGATTTCCGTGAAAAAATACAGAGTTTTTTCGTAATTCGCAAAATGGACCCTAAATATTGTTATTTTTGCTTAAAAAGTATGTCTTCTCGAGTTATAGCCCTTTTTCTAAAGTTCAAAAATCGAAATACTTTCAAATCTGTTTTCTCTTTTTCAATGTGTTTTTTATAGTTGGGTAGTCTTCACAGAACCCGTAAAAATAGTTGCTTTTAGCTGAAAGTGATTTCCGTGAAAAATACAGCGTTTTTTCGTAATTCGCAAAATGGACCCTAAATATTGTTATTTTTGCTTAAAAGTGATGTCTTCTCGAGTTATAGCCCTTTTTCTAAAGTTCAAAAATCGAAATACTTTCGAATCTGTTTTCTCTTTTTCAATGTGTTTTTTATAGTTGGTTAGCCTTCACAGAACCCGTAAATATAGTTGCTTTAAGCTGAAAGTGATTTCCGTGAAAAATACAGAGTTTTTTCGTTATTCGCAAAATGGACCCTAAATATTGTTATTTTTGCTTAAAAGTGATGTCTTCTCGAGTTATAGCCCTTTTTCTAAAGTTCAAAAATCGAAAAACTTTCAAATCTGTTTTCTCTTTTTCAATGTGTTTTTTATAGTTGGTTAGCCTTCACAGAACCCGTAAATATAGTTGCTTTAAGCTGAAAGTGATTTCCGTGAAAAATACAGAGTTTTTTCGTAATTCGCAAAATGGACCCTAAATATTGTTATTTTTGCTTAAAAGTGATGTCTTCTCGAGTTATAGCCCTTTTTCTAAAGTTAAAAAATCGAAATACTTTCAAATCTGTTTTCTCTTTTTCAATGTGTTTTTTATAGTTGGGTAGCCTTCACAGAACCCGTAAAAATAGTTGCTTTTAGCTGAAAGTGATTTCCGTGTAAAATACAGAGTTTTTTCGTAATTCGCAAAATGGACCCTAAATATTGTTATTTTTGCTTAAAAGTGATGTCTTCTCGAGTTATAGCCCTTTTTCTAAAGTTCAAAAATCGAAATACTTTCAAATCTGTTTTCTCTTTTTCAATGTGTTTTTTATAGTTGGGTAGCCTTCACAGAACCCGTAAAAATAGTTGCTTTTAGCTGAAAGTGATTTCCGTGAAAAATATAGCGTTTTTTCGTAATTCGCAAAAAGGACCATAAATATTGTTATTTTTGCTTAAAAGTGATGTCTTCTCGAGTTATAGCCCTTTTTCTAAAGTTCAAAAATCGAAATACTTTCAAATCTGTTTTCTCTTTTTCAATGTGTTTTTTATAGTTGGGTAGCCTTCACAGAACCCGTAAAAATAGTTGCTTTTAGCTGAAAGTGATTTCCGTGAAAAATATAGCGTTTTTTCGTAATTCGCAAAAAGGACCATAAATATTGTTATTTTTGCTTAAAAGTGATGTCTTCTCGAGTTATAGCCCTTTTTCTAAAGGTCAAAAATCGAAATACTTTCAAATCTGTTTTCTCTTTTTCAATGTGTTTTTTATAGTTGGGTAGCCTTCACAGAACCCGTAAAAATAGTTGCTTTTAGCTGAAAGTGATTTCCGTGAAAAATACAGCGTTTTTTCGTAATTCGCAAAATGGATCCTAAATATTGTTATTTTTGCTTAAAAGTGATGTCTTCTCGAGTTATAGCCCTTTTTCTAAAGTTCAAAAATCGAAATACTTTCAAATCTGTTTTCTCTTTTTCAATGTGTTTTTTATAGTTGGTTAGCCTTCACAGAACCCGTAAATATAGTTGCTTTAGCTGAAAGTGATTTCCGTGAAAAATAGAGAGTTTTTTCGTAATTCGCAAAATGGACCCTAAATATTGTTATTTTTGCTTAAAAATGATGTCTTCTCGAGTTATAGCCCTTTTTCTAAAGTTCAAAAATCGAAATACTTTCAAATCTGTTTTCTCTTTTTCAATGTGTTTTTTATAGTTGGTTAGCCTTCACAGAACCCGTAAATATAGTTGCTTTAAGCTGAAAGTGATTTCCGTGAAAAATACAGCGTTTTTTCGTAATTCGCAAAATGGACCCTAAATATTGTTATTTTTGCTTAAAAGTGATGTCTTCTCGAGTAATAGCCCTTTTTCTAAAGTTCAAAAATCGAAATACTTTCAAATCTGTTTTCTCTTTTTCAATGTGTTTTTTATAGTTGGTTAGTCTTCACAGAACCCGTAAATATAGTTGCTTTAAGCTGAAAGTGATTTTCGTGAAAAATACAGCGTTTTTTCGTAATTCGCAAAATGGACCCTAAATATTGTTATTTTTGCTTAAAAGTGATGTCTTCTCGAGTAATAGCCCTTTTTCTAAAGTTCAAAAATCGAAATACTTTCAAATCTGTTTTCTCTTTTTCAATGTGTTTTTTATAGTTGGGTAGCCTTCACAGAACCCGTAAAAATAGTTGCTTTTAGCTGAAAGTGATTTCCGTGAAAAATACAGCGTTTTTTCGTAATTCGCAAAATGGACACTAAATATTGTTATTTTTGCTTAAAAGTGATGTCTTCTCGAGTTATAGCCCTTTTTCTAAAGTTCAAAAATCGAAATACTTTCAAATCTGTTTTCTCTTTTTCAATGTGTTTTTTATAGTTGGGTAGCCTTCACAGAACCCGTAAAAATAGTTGCTTTTAGCTGAAAGTGATTTCCGTGAAAAATACAGCGTTTTTTCGTAATTCGCAAAATGGACCCTAAATATTGTTATTTTTGCTTAAAAGTGATGTCTTCTCGTGTTATAGCCCTTTTTCTAAAGTTCAAAAATCGAAATACTTTCAAATCTGTTTTCTCTTTTTCAATGTGTTTTTTATAGTTGGTTAGCCTTCACAGAACCCGTAAATATAGTTGCTTTAAGCTGAAAGTGATTTCCGTGAAAAATACAGAGTTTTTTCGTAATTCGCAAAATGGACCCTAAATATTGTTATTTTTGCTTAAAAGTGATGTCTTCTCGAGTTATAGCCCTTTTTCTAAAGTTCAAAAATCGAAATACTTTCAAATCTGTTTTCTCTTTTTCAATGTGTTTTTTATAGTTGGTTAGCCTTCACAGAACCCGTAAATATAGTTGCTTTAGCTGAAAGTGATTTCCGTGAAAAATACAGAGTTTTTTCGTAATTCGCAAAATGGACCCTAAATATTGTTATTTTTGCTTAAAAATGATGTCTTCTCGAGTTATAGCCCTTTTTCTAAAGTTCAAAAATCGAAATACTTTCAAATCTGTTTTCTCTTTTTCAATGTGTTTTTTATAGTTGGTTAGCCTTCACAGAACCCGTAAATATAGTTGCTTTAAGCTGAAAGTGATTTCCGTGAAAAATACAGCGTTTTTTCGTCATTCGCAAAATGGACCCTAAATATTGTTATTTTTGCTTAAAAGTGATGTCTTCTCGAGTAATAGCCCTTTTTCTAAAGTTCAAAAATCGAAATACTTTCAAATCTGTTTTCTCTTTTTCAATGTGTTTTTTATAGTTGGTTAGTCTTCACAGAACCCGTAAATATAGTTGCTTTAAGCTGAAAGTGATTTTCGTGAAAAATACAGCGTTTTTTCGTAATTCGCAAAATGGACCCTAAATATTGTTATTTTTGCTTAAAAGTGATGTCTTCTCGAGTAATAGCCCTTTTTCTAAAGTTCAAAAATCGAAATACTTTCAAATCTGTTTTCTCTTTTTCAATGTGTTTTTTATAGTTGGTTAGCCTTCACAGAACCCGTAAATATAGTTGCTTTAGCTGAAAGTGATTTCCGTGAAAAATACAGAGTTTTTTCGTAATTCGCAAAATGGACCCTAAATATTGTTATTTTTGCTTAAAAATGATGTCTTCTCGAGTTATAGCCCTTTTTCTAAAGTTCAAAAATCGAAATACTTTCAAATCTGTTTTCTCTTTTTCAATGTGTTTTTTATAGTTGGTTAGCCTTCACAGAACCCGTAAATATAGTTGCTTTAGCTGAAAGTGATTTCCGTGAAAAATACAGAGTTTTTTCGTAATTCGCAAAATGGACCCTAAATATTGTTATTTTTGCTTAAAAATGATGTCTTCTCGAGTTATAGCCCTTTTTCTAAAGTTCAAAAATCGAAATACTTTCAAATCTGTTTTCTCTTTTTCAATGTGTTTTTTATAGTTGGTTAGCCTTCACAGAACCCGTAAATATAGTTGCTTTAAGCTGAAAGTGATTTCCGTGAAAAATACAGCGTTTTTTCGTAATTCGCAAAATGGACCCTAAATATTGTTATTTTTGCTTAAAAGTGATGTCTTCTCGAGTAATAGCCCTTTTTCTAAAGTTCAAAAATCGAAATACTTTCAAATCTGTTTTCTCTTTTTCAATGTGTTTTTTATAGTTGGGTAGCCTTCACAGAACCCGTAAAAATAGTTGCTTTTAGCTGAAAGTGATTTCCGTGAAAAATATAGCGTTTTTTCGTAATTCGCAAAATGGACCCTAAATATTGTTATTTTTGCTTAAAAGTGATGTCTTCTCGAGTTATAGCCCTTTTTCTAAAGTTCAAAAATCGAAATACTTTCAAATCTGTTTTCTCTTTTTCAATGTGTTTTTTATAGTTGGGTAGCCTTCACAGAACCCGTAAAAATAGTTGCTTTTAGCTGAAAGTGATTTCCGTGAAAAATAAAGCGTTTTTTCGTAATTCGCAAAATGGATCCTAAATATTGTTATTTTAAAAAAAAATATAATACAGAGTTTTTTCGTAATTCGCAAAATGGACCCTAAATATTGTTATTTTTGCTTAAAAATGATGTCTTCTCGAGTTATAGCCCTTTTTCTAAAGTTCAAAAATCGAAATACTTTCAAATCTGTTTTCTCTTTTTCAATGTGTTTTTTATAGTTGGTTAGCCTTCACAGAACCCGTAAATATAGTTGCTTTAAGCTGAAAGTGATTTCCGTGAAAAATACAGCGTTTTTTCGTAATTCGCAAAATGGACCCTAAATATTGTTATTTTTGCTTAAAAGTGATGTCTTCTCGAGTAATAGCCCTTTTTCTAAAGTTCAAAAATCGAAATACTTTCAAATCTGTTTTCTCTTTTTCAATGTGTTTTTTATAGTTGGTTAGTCTTCACAGAACCCGTAAATATAGTTGCTTTAAGCTGAAAGTGATTTTCGTGAAAAATACAGCGTTTTTTCGTAATTCGAAAAATGGACCCTAAATATTGTTATTTTTGCTTAAAAGTGATGTCTTCTCGAGTTATAGCCCTTTTTCTAAAGTTCAAAAATCGAAATACTTTCAAATCTGTTTTCTCTTTTTCAATGTGTTTTTTTATAGTTGGTTAGCCTTCACAGAACCCGTAAATATAGTTGCTTTAGCTGAAAGTGATTTCCGTGAAAAATACAGAGTTTTTTCGTAATTCGCAAAATGGACCCTAAATATTGTTATTTTTGCTTAAAAATGATGTCTTCTCGAGTTATAGCCCTTTTTCTAAAGTTCAAAAATCGAAATACTTTCAAATCTGTTTTCTCTTTTTCAATGTGTTTTTTATAGTTGGTTAGCCTTCACAGAATTCGTAAATATAGTTGCTTTAAGCTGAAAGTGATTTCCGTGAAAAATACAGCGTTTTTTCGTAATTCGCAAAATGGACCCTAAATATTGTTATTTTTGCTTAAAAGTGATGTCTTCTCGAGTAATAGCCCTTTTTCTAAAGTTCAAAAATCGAAATACTTTCAAATCTGTTTTCTCTTTTTCAATGTGTTTTTTATAGTTGGTTAGTCTTCACAGAACCCGTAAATATAGTTGCTTTAAGCTGAAAGTGATTTTCGTGAAAAATACAGCGTTTTTTCGTAATTCGCAAAATGGACCCTAAATATTGTTATTTTTGCTTAAAAGTGATGTCTTCTCGAGTAATAGCCCTTTTTCTAAAGTTCAAAAATCGAAATACTTTCAAATCTGTTTTCTCTTTTTCAATGTGTTTTTTATAGTTGGGTAGCCTTCACAGAACCCGTAAAAATAGTTGCTTTAGCTGAAAGTGATTTCCGTGAAAAATACAGAGTTTTTTCGTAATTCGCAAAATGGACCCTAAATATTGTTATTTTTGCTTAAAAGTGATGTCTTCTCGAGTAATAGCCCTTTTTCTAAAGTTCAAAAATCGAAATACTTTCAAATCTGTTTTCTCTTTTCAATGTGTTTTTTATAGTTGGTTAGTCTTCACAGAACCGTAAATATAGTTGCTTTAAGCTGAAAGTAATTTTCGTGAAAAATACAGCGTTTTTTCGTAATTCGCAAAATGGACCCTAAATATTGTTATTTTTGCTTAAAAGTGATGTCTTTCTCGAGTAATAGCCCTTTTTCTAAAGTTCAAAAATCGAAATACTTTCAAATCTGTTTTCTCTTTTTCAATGTGTTTTTATAGTTGGTTAGCCTTCACAGAACCCGTAAATAAAGTTGCTTTAGCTGAAAGTGATTTCCGTGAAAAATACAGAGTTTTTTCGTAATTCGCAAAATGGACCCTAAATATTGTTATTTTTGCTTAAAAGTGATGTCTTCTCGAGTAATAGCCCTTTTTCTAAAGTTCAAAAATCGAAATACTTTCAAATCTGTTTTCTCTTTTTCAATGTGTTTTTTATAGTTGGTTAGTCTTCACAGAACCCGTAAATATAGTTGCTTTAAGCTGAAAGTGATTTTCGTGAAAAATACAGCGTTTTTTCGTAATTCGCAAAATGGACCCTAAATATTGTTATTTTTGCTTAAAAGTGATGTCTTCTCGAGTAATAGCCCTTTTTCTAAAGTTCAAAAATCGAAATACTTTCAAATCTGTTTTCTCTTTTTCAATGTGTTTTTTATAGTTGGTTAGCCTTCACAGAACCCGTAAATATAGTTGCTTTAGCTGAAAGTGATTTCCGTGAAAAATACAGAGTTTTTTCGTAATTCGCAAAATGGACCCTAAATATTGTTATTTTTGCTTAAAAGTGATGTCTTCTCGAGTTATAGCCCTTTTTCTAAAGTTCAAAAATCGAAATACTTTCAAATCTGTTTTCTCTTTTTCAATGTGTTTTTTATAGTTGGTTAGCCTTCACAGAACCCGTAAATATAGTTGCTTTAAGCTGAAAGTGATTTCCGTGAAAAATACAGCGTTTTTTCGTAATTCGCAAAATGGACACTAAATATTGTTATTTTTGCTTAAAAGTGATGTCTTCTCGAGTTATAGCCCTTTTTCTAAAGTTCAAAAATCGAAAAACTTTCAAATCTGTTTTCTCTTTTTCAATGTGTTTTTTATAGTTGGGTAGCCTTCACAGAACCCGTAAAAATAGTTGCTTTTAGCTGAAAGTGATTTCCGTGAAAAATATAGCGTTTTTTCGTAATTCGCAAAATGGACCCTAAATATTGTTATTTTTGCTTAAAAGTGATGTCTTCTCGAGTTATAGCCCTTTTTCTAAAGTTCAAAAATCGAAAAACTTTCAAATCTGTTTTCTCTTTTTCAATGTGTTTTTTATAGTTGGGTAGCCTTCACAGAACCCGTAAATATAGTTGCTTTAAGCTGAAAGTGATTTCCGTGAAAAATACAGCGTTTTTTCGTAATTCGCAAAATGGACCCTAAATATTGTTATTTTTGCTTAAAAGTGATGTCTTCTCGAGTAATAGCCCTTTTTCTAAAGTTCAAAAATCGAAATACTTTCAAATCTGTTTTCTCTTTTTCAATGTGTTTTTTATAGTTGGGTAGCCTTCACAGAACCCGTAAAAATAGTTGCTTTTAGCTGAAAGTGATTTCCGTGAAAAATACAGCGTTTTTTCGTAATTCGCAAAATGGATCCTAAATATTGTTATTTTTGCTTAAAAGTGATGTCTTCTCGAGTTATAGCCCTTTTTCTAAAGTTCAAAAATCGAAATACTTTCAAATCTGTTTTCTCTTTTTCAATGTGTTTTTTATAGTTGGTTAGCCTTCACAGAACCCGTAAATATAGTTGCTTTAGCTGAAAGTGATTTCCGTGAAAAATACAGCGTTTTTTCGTAATTCGCAAAATGGACCCTAAATATTGTTATTTTTGCTTAAAAATGATGTCTTCTCGAGTTATAGCCCTTTTTCTAAAGTTCAAAAATCGAAATACTTTCAAATCTGTTTTCTCTTTTTCAATGTGTTTTTTATAGTTGGTTAGCCTTCACAGAACCCGTAAATATAGTTGCTTTAAGCTGAAAGTGATTTCCGTGAAAAATACAGCGTTTTTTCGTAATTCGCAAAATGGACCCTAAATATTGTTATTTTTGCTTAAAAGTGATGTCTTCTCGAGTTATAGCCCTTTTTCTAAAGTTCAAAAATCGAAAAACTTTCAAATCTGTTTTTTCTTTTTCAATTTGTTTTTTATAGTTGGTTAGTCTTCACAGAACCCGTAAATATAGTTGCTTTAAGCTGAAAGTGATTTTCGTGAAAAATACAGCGTTTTTTCGTAATTCGCAAAATGGACCCTAAATATTGTTATTTTTGCTTAAAAGTGATGTCTTCTCGAGTAATAGCCCTTTTTCTAAAGTTCAAAAATCGAAATACTTTCAATCTGTTTTCTCTTTTTCAATGTGTTTTTTATAGTTGGTTAGCCTTCACAGAACCCGTAAATATAGTTGCTTTAGCTGAAAGTGATTTCCGTGAAAAATACAGAGTTTTTTCGTAATTCGCAAAATGGACCCTAAATATTGTTATTTTTGCTTAAAAATGATGTCTTCTCGAGTTATAGCCCTTTTTCTAAAGTTCAAAAATCGAAATACTTTCAAATCTGTTTTCTCTTTTTCAATGTGTTTTTTATAGTTGGTTAGCCTTCACAGAACCCGTAAATATAGTTGCTTTAAGCTGAAAGTGATTTCCGTGAAAAATACAGCGTTTTTTCGTAATTCGCAAAATGGACCCTAAATATTGTTATTTTTGCTTAAAAGTTATGTCTTCTCGAGTAATAGCCCTTTTTCTAAAGTTCAAAAATCGAAATACTTTCAAATCTGTTTTCTCTTTTCAATGTGTTTTTTATAGTTGGTTAGTCTTCACAGAACCCGTAAATATAGTTGCTTTAAGCTGAAAGTGATTTTCGTGAAAAATACAGCGTTTTTTCGTAATTCGCAAAATGGACCCTAAATATTGTTATTTTTGCTTAAAAGTGATGTCTTCTCGAGTAATAGCCCTTTTTCTAAAGTTCAAAAATCGAAATACTTTCAAATCTGTTTTCTCTTTTTCAATGTGTTTTTTATAGTTGGGTAGCCTTCACAGAACCCGTAAAAATAGTTGCTTTAGCTGAAAGTGATTTCCGTGAAAAATACAGATTTTTTTCGTAATTCGCAAAATGGACCCTAAATATTGTTATTTTTGCTTAAAAGTGATGTCTTCTCGAGTAATAGCCCTTTTTCTAAAGTTCAAAAATCGAAATACTTTCAAATCTGTTTTCTCTTTTTCAATGTGTTTTTTATAGTTGGTTAGTCTTCACAGAACCCGTAAATATAGTTGCTTTAAGCTGAAAGTGATTTTCGTGAAAAATACAGCGTTTTTTCGTAATTCGCAAAATGGACCCTAAATATTGTTATTTTTGCTTAAAAGTGATGTCTTCTCGAGTAATAGCCCTTTTTCTAAAGTTCAAAAATCGAAATACTTTCAAATCTGTTTTCTCTTTTTCAATGTGTTTTTTATAGTTGGTTAGCCTTCACAGAACCCGTAAATATAGTTGCTTTAGCTGAAAGTGATTTCCGTGAAAAATACAGAGTTTTTTCGTAATTCGCAAAATGGACCCTAAATATTGTTATTTTTGCTTAAAAGTGATGTCTTCTCGAGTTATAGCCCTTTTTCTAAAGTTCAAAAATCGAAATACTTTCAAATCTGTTTTCTCTTTTTCAATGTGTTTTTTATAGTTGGTTAGCCTTCACAGAACCCGTAAATATAGTTGCTTTAAGCTGAAAGTGATTTCCGTGAAAAATACAGCGTTTTTTCGTAATTCGCAAAATGGACACTAAATATTGTTATTTTTGCTTAAAAGTGATGTCTTCTCGAGTTATAGCCCTTTTTCTAAAGTTCAAAAATCGAAAAACTTTCAAATCTGTTTTCTCTTTTTCAATGTGTTTTTTATAGTTGGGTAGCCTTCACAGAACCCGTAAAAATAGTTGCTTTTAGCTGAAAGTGATTTCCGTGAAAAATATAGCGTTTTTTCGTAATTCGCAAAATGGACCCTAAATATTGTTATTTTTGCTTAAGAGTGATGTCTTCTCGAGTTATAGCCCTTTTTCTAAAGTTCAAAAATCGAAAAACTTTCAAATCTGTTTTCTCTTTTTCAATGTGTTTTTTATAGTTGGGTAGCCTTCACAGAACCCGTAAATATAGTTGCTTTAAGCTGAAAGTGATTTCCGTGAAAAATACAGCGTTTTTTCGTAATTCGCAAAATGGACCCTAAATATTGTTATTTTTGCTTAAAAGTGATGTCTTCTCGAGTAATAGCCCTTTTTCTAAAGTTCAAAAATCGAAATACTTTCAAATCTGTTTTCTCTTTTTCAATGTGTTTTTTATAGTTGGGTAGCCTTCACAGAACCCGTAAAAATAGTTGCTTTTAGCTGAAAGTGATTTCCGTGAAAAATATAGCGTTTTTTCGTAATTCGCAAAATGGACCCTAAATATTGTTATTTTTGCTTAAAAGTGATGTCTTCTCGAGTTATAGCCCTTTTTCTAAAGTTCAAAAATCGAAATACTTTCAAATCTGTTTTCTCTTTTTCAATGTGTTTTTATAGTTGGGTAGCCTTCACAGAACCCGTAAAAATAGTTGCTTTTAGCTGAAAGTGATTTCCGTGAAAAATACAGCGTTTTTTCGTAATTCGCAAAATGGACACTAAATATTGTTATTTTTGCTTAAAAGTGATGTCTTCTCGAGTTATAGCCCTTTTTCTAAAGTTCAAAAATCGAAATACTTTCAAATCTGTTTTCTCTTTTTCAATGTGTTTTTTATAGTTGGGTAGCCTTCACAGAACCCGTAAAAATAGTTGCTTTTAGCTGAAAGTGATTTCCGTGAAAAATACAGCGTTTTTTCGTAATTCGCAAAATGGATCCTAAATATTGTTATTTTTGCTTAAAAGTGATGTCTTCTCGAGTTATAGCCCTTTTTCTAAAGTTCAAAAATCGAAATACTTTCAAATCTGTTTTCTCTTTTTCAATGTGTTTTTTATAGTTGGTTAGCCTTCACAGAACCCGTAAATATAGTTGCTTTAAGCTGAAAGTGATTTCCGTGAAAAATACAGCGTTTTTTCGTAATTCGCAAAATGGACCCTAAATATTGTTATTTTTGCTTAAAATGATGTCTTCTCGAGTAATAGCCCTTTTTCTAAAGTTAAAAAATCGAAATACTTTCAAATCTGTTTTCTCTTTTTCAATGTGTTTTTTATAGTTGGTTAGTCTTCACAGAACCCGTAAATATAGTTGCTTTAAGCTGAAAGTGATTTTCGTGAAAAATACAGCGTTTTTTCGTAATTCGCAAAATGGACCCTAAATATTGTTATTTTTGCTTAAAAGTGATGTCTTCTCGAGTAATAGCCCTTTTTCTTAAGTTCAAATATCGAAATACTTTCAAATCTGTTTTCTCTTTTTCAATGTGTTTTTTATAGTTGGTTAGCCTTCACAGAACCCGTAAATATAGTTGCTTTAGCTGAAAGTGATTTCCGTGAAAAATACAGAGTTTTTTCGTAATTCGCAAAATGGACCCTAAATATTGTTATTTTTGCATAAAAGTGATGTCTTCTCGAGTAATAGCCCTTTTTCTAAAGTTCAAAAATCGAAATACTTTCAAATCTGTTTTCTCTTTTTCAATGTGTTTTTTATAGTTGGTTAGTCTTCACAGAACCCGTAAATATAGTTGCTTTAAGCTGAAAGTGATTTTCGTGAAAATTACAGCGTTTTTTCGTAATTCGCAAAATGGACCCTAAATATTGTTATTTTTGCTTAAAAGTGATGTCTTCTCGAGTAATAGCCCTTTTTCTAAAGTTCAAAAATCGAAATACTTTCAAATCTGTTTTCTCTTTTTCAATGTGTTTTTTATAGTTGGTTAGCCTTCACAGAACCCGTAAATATAGTTGCTTTAGCTGAAAGTGATTTCCGTGAAAAATACAGCGTTTTTTCGTAATTCGCAAAATGGACCCTAAATATTGTTATTTTTGCTTAAAAGTGATGTCTTCTCGAGTTATAGCCCTTTTTCTAAAGTTCAAAAATCGAAAAACTTTCAAATCTGTTTTCTCTTTTTCAATGTATTTTTTATAGTTGGGTAGCCTTCACAGAACCCGTAAAAATAGTTGCTTTTTAGCTGAAAGTGATTTCCGTGAAAAATACAGCGTTTTTTCGTAATTCGCAAAATGGACCCTAAATATTGTTATTTTTGCTTAAAAGTGATGTCTTCTCGAGTTATAGCCCTTTTTCTAAAGTTCAAAAATCGAAAAACTTTCAAATCTGTTTTCTCTTTTTCAATGTGTTTTTTATAGTTGGGTAGCCTTCACAGAACCCGTAAATATAGTTGCTTTAAGCTGAAAGTGATTTCCGTGAAAAATACAGCGTTTTTTCGTAATTCGCAAAATGGACCCTAAATATTGTTATTTTTGCTTAAAAGTGATGTCTTCTCGAGTAATAGCCCTTTTTCTAAAGTTCAAAAATCGAAATACTTTCAAATCTGTTTTCTCTTTTTCAATGTGTTTTTTATAGTTGGGTAGCCTTCACAGAACCCGTAAAAATAGTTGCTTTTAGCTGAAAGTGATTTCCGTGAAAAATATAGCGTTTTTTCGTAATTCGCAAAATGGACCCTAAATATTGTTATTTTTGCTTAAAAGTGATGTCTTCTCGAGTTATAGCCCTTTTTCTAAGTTCAAAAATCGAAATACATACTTTCAAATCTGTTTTCTCTTTTTCAATGTGTTTTTTATAGTTGGTTAGCCTTCACAGAACCCGTAAATATAGTTGCTTTAGCTGAAAGTGATTTCCGTGAAAAATACAGAGTTTTTTCGTAATTCGCAAAATGGACCCTAAATATTGTTATTTTTGCTTAAAAGTGATGTCTTCTCGAGTTATAGCCCTTTTTCTAAAGTTCAAAAATCGAAATACTTTCAAATCTGTTTTCTCTTTTTCAATGTGTTTTTTATAGTTGGTTAGCCTTCACAGAACCCGTAAATATAGTTGCTTTAAGCTGAAAGTGATTTCCGTGAAAAATACAGCGTTTTTTCGTAATTCGCAAAATGGACACTAAATATTGTTATTTTTGCTTAAAAGTGATGTCTTCTCGAGTTATAGCCCTTTTTCTAAAGTTCAAAAATCGAAAAACTTTCAAATCTGTTTTCTCTTTTTCAATGTGTTTTTTATAGTTGGGTAGCCTTCACAGAACCGTAAAAATAGTTGCTTTTAGCTGAAAGTGATTTCCGTGAAAAATATAGCGTTTTTTCGTAATTCGCAAAATGGACCCTAAATATTGTTATTTTTGCTTAAAAGTGATGTCTTCTCGAGTAATAGCCCTTTTTCTAAAGTTCAAAAATCGAAATACTTTCAAATCTGTTTTCTCTTTTTCAATGTGTTTTTTATAGTTGGGTAGCCTTCACAGAACCCGTAAAAATAGTTGCTTTTAGCTGAAAGTGATTTCCGTGAAAAATACAGCGTTTTTTCGTAATTCGCAAAATGGACACTAAATATTGTTATTTTTGCTTAAAAGTGATGTCTTCTCGAGTTATAGCCCTTTTTCTAAAGTTCAAAAATCGAAATACTTTCAAATCTGTTTTCTCTTTTTCAATGTGTTTTTTATAGTTGGGTAGCCTTCACAGAACCCGTAAAAATAGTTGCTTTTAGCTGAAAGTGATTTCCGTGAAAAATACAGCGTTTTTTCGTAATTCGCAAAATGGATCCTAAATATTGTTATTTTTGCTTAAAAGTGATGTCTTCTCGAGTTATAGCCCTTTTTCTAAAGTTCAAAAATCGAAATACTTTCAAATCTGTTTTCTCTTTTTCAATGTGTTTTTTATAGTTGGTTAGCCTTCACAGAACCCGTAAATATAGTTGCTTTAAGCTGAAAGTGATTTCCGTGAAAAATACAGCGTTTTTTCGTAATTCGCAAAATGGACCCTAAATATTGTTATTTTTGCTTAAAAATGCTTCAATGTGTTTTTTATAGTTGGTTAGCCTTCACAGAACCCGTAAATATAGTTGCTTTAGCTGAAAGTGATTTCCGTGAAAAATACAGAGTTTTTTCGTAATTCGCAAAATGGACCCTAAATATTGTTATTTTTGCTTAAAAGTGATGTCTTCTCGAGTTATAGCCCTTTTTCTAAAGTTCAAAAATCGAAATACTTTCAAATCTGTTTTCTCATTTCAATGTGTTTTTTATAGTTGGTTAGCCTTCACAGAACCCGTAAAAATAGTTGCTTTAAGCTGAAAGTGATTTCCGTGAAAAATACAGCGTTTTTTCGTAATTCGCAAAATGGACACTAAATATTGTTATTTTTTGCTTAAAAGTGATGTCTTCTCGAGTTATAGCCCTTTTTCTAAAGTTCAAAAATCGAAATACTTTCAAATCTGTTTTCTCTTTTTCAATGTGTTTTTTATAGTTGGGTAGCCTTCACAGAACCCGTAAAAATAGTTGCTTTTAGCTGAAAGTGATTTCCGTGAAAAATATAGCGTTTTTTCGTAATTCGCAAAATGGACCCTAAATATTGTTATTTTTGCTTAAAAGTGATGTCTTCTCGAGTTATAGCCCTTTTTCTAAAGTTCAAAAATCGAAAAACTTTCAAATCTGTTTTCTCTTTTTCAATGTGTTTTTTATAGTTGGGTAGCCTTCACAGAACCCGTAAATATAGTTGCTTTAAGCTGAAAGTGATTTCCGTGAAAAATACAGCGTTTTTTAGTAATTCGCAAAATGGACCCTAAATATTGTTATTTTTGCTTAAAAGTGATGTCTTCTCGAGTAATAGCCCTTTTTCTAAAGTTCAAAAATCGAAATACTTTCAAATCTGTTTTCTCTTTTTCAATGTGTTTTTTATAGGTTGGGTAGCCTTCACAGAACCCGTAAAAATAGTTGCTTTTAGCTGAAAGTGATTTCCGTGAAAAATATAGCGTTTTTTCGTAATTCGCAAAATGGACCCTAAATATTGTTATTTTTGCTTAAAGTGATGTCTTCTCGAGTTATAGCCCTTTTTCTAAAGTTCAAAAATCGAAATACTTTCAAATCTGTTTTCTCTTTTTCAATGTGTTTTTTATAGTTGGGTAGCCTTCACAGAACCCGTAAAAATAGTTGCTTTTAGCTGAAAGTGATTTCCGTGAAAAATACAGCGTTTTTTCGTAATTCGCAAAATGGACACTAAATATTGTTATTTTTGCTTAAAAGTGATGTCTTCTCGAGTTATAGCCCTTTTTCTAAAGTTCAAAAATCGAAATACTTTCAAATCTGTTTTCTCTTTTTCAATGTGTTTTTTATAGTTGGGTAGCCTTCACAGAACCCGTAAAAATAGTTGCTTTTAGCTGAAAGTGATTTCCGTGAAAAATACAGCGTTTTTTCGTAATTCGCAAAATGGATCCTAAATATTGTTATTTTTGCTTAAAAGTGATGTCTTCTCGAGTAATAGCCCTTTTTCTAAAGTTCAAAAATCGAAATACTTTCAAATCTGTTTTCTCTTTTTCAATGTGTTTTTTATAGTTGGTTAGCCTTCACAGAACCCGTAAATATAGTTGCTTTAGCTGAAAGTGATTTCCGTGAAAAATACAGAGTTTTTTCGTAATTCGCAAAATGGACCCTAAATATTGTTATTTTTGCTTAAAAATGATGTCTTCTCGAGTTATAGCCCTTTTTCTAAAGTTCAAAAATCGAAATACTTTCAAATCTGTTTTCTCTTTTTCAATGTGTTTTTTATAGTTGGTTAGCCTTCACAGAACCCGTAAATATAGTTGCTTTAAGCTGAAAGTGATTTCCGTGAAAAATACAGCGTTTTTTCGTAATTCGCAAAATGGACCCTAAATATTGTTATTTTTGCTTAAAAGTGATGTCTTCTCGAGTAATAGCCCTTTTTCTAAAGTTCAAAAATCGAAATACTTTCAAATCTGTTTTCTCTTTTTCAATGTGTTTTTTATAGTTGGTTAGTCTTCACAGAACCCGTAAATATAGTTGCTTTAAGCTGAAAGTGATTTTCGTGAAAAATACAGCGTTTTTTCGTAATTCGCAAAATGGACCCTAAATATTGTAATTTTTGCTTAAAAGTGATGTCTTCTCGAGTAATAGCCCTTTTTCTAAAGTTCAAAAATCGAAATACTTTCAAATCTGTTTTCTCTTTTTCAATGTGTTTTTTATAGTTGGTTAGCCTTCACAGAACCCGTAAATATAGTTGCTTTAGCTGAAAGTGATTTCCGTGAAAAATACAGAGTTTTTTTCGTAATTCGCAAAATGGACCCTAAATATTGTTATTTTTGCTTAAAAGTGATGTCTTCTCGAGTTATAGCCCTTTTTCTAAAGTTCAAAAATCGAAATACTTTCAAATCTGTTTTCTCTTTTTCAATGTGTTTTTTATAGTTGGTTAGCCTTCACAGAACCCGTAAATATAGTTGCTTTAAGCTGAAAGTGATTTCCGTGAAAAATACAGCGTTTTTTCGTAATTCGCAAAATGGACACTAAATATTGTTATTTTTGCTTAAAAGTGATGTCTTCTCGAGTTATAGCCCTTTTTCTAAAGTTCAAAAATCGAAAAACTTTCAAATCTGTTTTCTCTTTTTCAATGTGTTTTTTATAGTTGGGTAGCCTTCACAGAACCCGTAAAAATAGTTGCTATTAGCTGAAAGTGATTTCCGTGAAAAATATAGCGTTTTTTCGTAATTCGCAAAATGGACCCTAAATATTGTTATTTTTGCTTAAAAGTGATGTCTTCTCGAGTAATAGCCCTTTTTCTAAAGTTCAAAAATCGAAATACTTTCAAATCTGTTTTCTCTTTTTCAATGTGTTTTTTATAGTTGGTTAGCCTTCACAGAACCCGTAAAAATAGTTGCTTTTAGCTGAAAGTGATTTCCGTGAAAAATACAGCGTTTTTTCGTAATTCGCAAAATGGACCCTAAATATTGTTATTTTTGCTTAAAAGTGATGTCTTCTCGAGTTATAGCCCTTTTTCTAAAGTTCAAAAATCGAAAAACTTTCAAATCTGTTTTCTCTTTTTCAATGTGTTTTTTATAGTTGGGTAGCCTTCACAGAACCCGTAAATATAGTTGCTTTAAGCTGAAAGTGATTTCCGTGAAAAATACAGCGTTTTTTCGTAATTCGCAAAATGGACCCTAAATATTGTTATTTTTGCTTAAAAGTGATGTCTTCTCGAGTAATAGCCCTTTTTCTAAAGTTCAAAAATCGAAAAACTTTCAAATCTGTTTTCTCTTTTTCAATGTATTTTTTATAGTTGGGTAGCCTTCACAGAACCCGTAAAAATAGTTGCTTTTAGCTGAAAGTGATTTCCGTGAAAAATACAGCGTTTTTTCGTAATTCGCAAAATGGACCCTAAATATTGTTATTTTTGCTTAAAAGTGATGTCTTCTCGAGTTATAGCCCTTTTTCTAAAGTTCAAAAATCGAAAAACTTTCAAATCTGTTTTCTCTTTTTCAATGTGTTTTTTATAGTTGGGTAGCCTTCACAGAACCCGTAAATATAGTTGCTTTAAGCTGAAAGTGATTTCCGTGAAAAATACAGCGTTTTTTCGTAATTCGCAAAATGGACCCTAAATATTGTTATTTTTGCTTAAAAGTGATGTCTTCTCGAGTAATAGCCCTTTTTCTAAAGTTCAAAAATCGAAATACTTTCAAATCTGTTTTCTCTTTTTCAATGTGTTTTTTATAGTTGGGTAGCCTTCACAGAACCCGTAAAAATAGTTGCTTTTAGCTGAAAGTGATTTCCGTGAAAAATATAGCGTTTTTTCGTAATTCGCAAAATGGACCCTAAATATTGTTATTTTTGCTTAAAAGTGATGTCTTCTCGAGTTATAGCCCTTTTTCTAAAGTTCAAAAATCGAAATACATACTTTCAAATCTGTTTTCTCTTTTTCAATGTGTTTTTTATAGTTGGTTAGCCTTCACAGAACCCGTAAATATAGTTGCTTTAGCTGAAAGTGATTTCCGTGAAAAATACAGAGTTTTTTCGTAATTCGCAAAATGGACCCTAAATATTGTTATTTTTGCTTAAAAGTGATGTCTTCTCGAGTTATAGCCCTTTTTCTAAAGTTCAAAAATCGAAATACTTTCAAATCTGTTTTCTCTTTTTCAATGTGTTTTTTATAGTTGGTTAGCCTTCACAGAACCCGTAAATATAGTTGCTTTAAGCTGAAAGTGATTTCCGTGAAAAATACAGCGTTTTTTCGTAATTCGCAAAATGGACACTAAATATTGTTATTTTTGCTTAAAAGTGATGTCTTCTCGAGTTATAGCCCTTTTTCTAAAGTTCAAAAATCGAAAAACTTTCAAATCTGTTTTCTCTTTTTCAATGTGTTTTTTATAGTTGGGTAGCCTTCACAGAACCCGTAAAAATAGTTGCTTTTAGCTGAAAGTGATTTCCGTGAAAAATATAGCGTTTTTTCGTAATTCGCAAAATGGACCCTAAATATTGTTATTTTTGCTTAAAAGTGATGTCTTCTCGAGTAATAGCCCTTTTTCTAAAGTTCAAAAATCGAAATACTTTCAAATCTGTTTTCTCTTTTTCAATGTGTTTTTTATAGTTGGGTAGCCTTCACAGAACCCGTAAAAATAGTTGCTTTAGCTGAAAGTGATTTCCGTGAAAAATACAGATTTTTTTCGTAATTCGCAAAATGGACCCTAAATATTGTTATTTTTGCTTAAAAGTGATGTCTTCTCGAGTAATAGCCCTTTTTCTAAAGTTCAAAAATCGAAATACTTTCAAATCTGTTTTCTCTTTTTCAATGTGTTTTTTATAGTTGGGTAGCCTTCACAGAACCCGTAAAAATAGTTGCTTTAGCTGAAAGTGATTTCCGTGAAAAATACAGATTTTTTTCGTAATTCGCAAATGGACCCTAAATATTGTTATTTTTGCTTAAAAGTGATGTCTTCTCGAGTAATAGCCCTTTTTCTAAAGTTCAAAAATCGAAATACTTTCAAATCTGTTTTCTCTTTTTCAATGTGTTTTTTATAGTTGGTTAGCCTTCACAGAACCCGTAAATATAGTTGCTTTAGCTGAAAGTGATTTCCGTGAAAAATACAGAGTTTTTTCGTAATTCGCAAAATGGACCCTAAATATTGTTATTTTTGCTTAAAAGTGATGTCTTCTCGAGTAATAGCCCTTTTTCTAAAGTTCAAAAATCGAAATACTTTCAAATCTGTTTTCTCTTTTTCAATGTGTTTTTTATAGTTGGTTAGCCTTCACAGAACCCGTAAATATAGTTGCTTTAGCTGAAAGTGATTTCCGTGAAAAATACAGAGTTTTTTCGTAATTCGCAAAATGGACCCTAAATATTGTTATTTTTGCTTAAAAGTGATGTCTTCTCGAGTAATAGCCCTTTTTCTAAAGTTCAAAAATCGAAATACTTTCAAATCTGTTTTCTCTTTTTCAATGTGTTTTTTATAGTTGGTTAGTCTTCACAGAACCCGTAAATATAGTTGCTTTAAGCTGAAAGTGATTTTCGTGAAAAATACAGCGTTTTTTCGTAATTCGCAAAATGGACCCTAAATATTGTTATTTTGCTTAAAAGTGATGTCTTCTCGAGTAATAGCCCTTTTTCTAAAGTTCAAAAACCGAAATACTTTCAAATCTGTTTTCTCTTTTTCAATGTGTTTTTTATAGTTGGTTAGCCTTCACAGAACCCGTAAATATAGTTGCTTTAGCTGAAAGTGATTTCCGTGAAAAATACAGAGTTTTTTCGTAATTCGCAAAATGGACCCTAAATATTGTTATTTTTGCTTAAAAGTGATGTCTTCTCGAGTTATAGCCCTTTTTCTAAAGTTCAAAAATCGAAATACTTTCAAATCTGTTTTCTCATTTCAATGTGTTTTTTATAGTTGGTTAGCCTTCACAGAACCCGTAAAAATAGTTGCTTTAAGCTGAAAGTGATTTCCGTGAAAAATACAGCGTTTTTTCGTAATTCGCAAAATGGACACTAA